>CM070096.1:8612500-9212500 GCA_036178185.1 Liparis tanakae | reverse complement strand
ACGCGGTCAATATGAGAGAGGGTCTGCAGCATGAACTCGAGAGGCAGGAGAGAGAGAGAGAGAGAGGGAGAGAAGATGGCAGTGTTCAATAACAAGCACTAACAGTCTGGCAGGATGGACCTGACCCAGATACAGCTCACCTCAAACTGTCTCACTATGCTATCTCTGATTTTTCGTCCTGCTTGATGAAGGACTCCGGTTTTCTTAATCCACGCTGAGGGATGTAGCGCATTATGCCGGACGGCAGTTTGTCAAATCCAGATTCGATTTTTGAAAAGGTTAATGGCCGCGCTTGCAAAAAAATACAAGGAAAAATGTTTAGCATGGAGCCCTTCTGATCACAAATGGGCTAATATAGGTTTGGATGTTTCCTGATGACCTTTGTCAGAAAAGAGCTGATTAAACAGAAGGCACAGTCGATGCGATGGGCAGACAATGCAGTTTTGAAAAGATGAAGGCCAACTCCATAACTCTTGTTGCTGCCTGAACTTTCCCATGCATGACTTAAGCTTCCAGCTGTGAATCACAGGCTTCAGATTCTAGTTCAGATGAATCCCATTTAAAAGAAAATGGTAACTGCAAAAAGCCATGATCAAATAGATATAGAGGTTATCTTACAGAAAACAAGAGACCCAGCAGTCATGCTAGCAGCCATGAAGCTGTGCAAGAGGCACAGATGGGCTTCCAACTAAAATACGGTGATCCAACGTGTTACACCAATGGAATTTGTTAATTGTTTACTTGTGTTGTTATACAGTTTCCAAATAAACTAAGAATTTGGGAGATCAAACATTACTTTTGGTCTCCTTGAGCAATATGCATGGTGTGGAGAGGTCCAGTCGGTAGGTGTGTGTGTGCTAAAAATAAGTGTCCTCTCCATCCATCCGTCCCGATTTGGGTTTGAAAAAACAGCACGCTAATGATTGCTGGGTACCGTGTTTACAGAAACTAAAAGTGATAGAGGAATCATCCTCCGCAGACCATGAATTACCGGCCAACCAACATTATCATCCCTGCTAGCATTGCTAAAGACGGGATTCTCACAACTGGGCTGCACATACAAAGGGTGGGACCCAGAAGTTGTTTTATTTAAGCTTCACTAATAGATTTCTTAACAATGTAGTCTGAAACTTCAATGTGATCTCTGGTACCCTTTCTACACATTTCTCTATAATTTATGTAACACTATTTAGGATTAAGCGGAATTAAAAACCTGTTGTTACCTGCTACATCTCTTGCCTGTTGTCAAGAAAGGTGGACGATTAATGAAAGCAAAAATACACACTGTCATCAACTAATAGGGATTAAGTCAGTGCCCCTTGAAGAGTGTCCTTTTCCACAGAATAAATGAGGAATTAACAGCTTCTTCAGACCAGGCACCCCATCGTTGTAAATGTTAAGCTGAGTTTAATGCAGCCAGGTTGATACATTTCGCAGGTCTTAGCGTATTAAAAAGAGATTTAAATGAGCTCCGTTGATCAAACTGCTGGAAGCCTTTGTTCCCCGGCCCATGATTTATTCAGAGACACCGCACTCGGACCGTCACCGTTTTCTCTCTGCCTCGTTGCGGCCGTGCGTTCGTCGGCGGGTTTCATTTGTGTTGAGAAATGCCATCTGGCTCAGGCAGCGAAAGCTCTGTCAGAAAGAAAAGGGTGAGGGGGGGGGGGGGGGGAGCCACATGGGAGAGATAATGTTTGCGTGTGGGTGCGGTGTCGAGCCATTGACCTCGGTAGAGGCTGCAAAGGGACTACAGACAAATTAGAACGTTTCGAAATAACGTCTTGGACGGAGCCACATCCAGGAAAGATATGCCCGGTGCTCGCAGGGTTCGCCCTTCGCTTGAGATGCGTCGTGCTGGTCGGCCGCTATCGCGACAACAAATAGCCTTGATGTGCGAATGTTCTACTCAATGTCAGGTTCCTGCACAGAATAATTGTATAAATAGCTGTATGAGGTGGAGAGGAAGGCTCTTGAAGCAGTCATTGTAATAATTTGTGCTACAATTCAAGCCCTTTAAACCCCCAACCCCCTCCCCCGTATGTGACACATGCACAGTACATCACTCTCCTGTCAGTCTCCAATGCAATAGATGATGTGAGGCGGCTCCTTTTCCTTCCCGTCCCCGTTATTACTCTTTGCTTGGCTGCCTGCCAATGGTCCGTGTAAACCACAGTTGTCCTTGCTGATGCACTTTGCTATTTGGTGTACAAACAAAAGTGACAAATCCCCTCAAGTCCAGAAAGGGCCATTATCTACTGCTTCCTATGCGGCGCGGCATCCGTCTTTTTACGACCACATTATGTGTACTCACATGAAGCATGTTTGACTGAGCAATGATGAATTGTATTCGATGCCGAGTAGATGTGCTGAAATGTGGCAAGACAAACAATACAGCGGCACCGGGTATCGGAATCATTAATGTCTGGCTATGCTTATGCAACAATACAATCCATCACATGTCCACTGGGACTCATTGATTATGAAAACAAGATTATTGGTTTCGGAACAGCAATGTACATACACTACATTAAGCCTAATTACAAAAGCCATGCTGTGACTGAGAAAGGAAACTCGGACTGTACGGTTGCGTAAGTGAACTTCACAGTTCATATACGCTCCATGTGTTGAAACAGTGAAGTCAATGCTGGTTACACAGAGAGGCCGTGCTTTTGGCTGACAGTGTAAACATGTCCACATTGGAAATTAATCCTGGCAGTTGCTTACATTTCCATCTGTAAGTAAAGAGCATAAATCATGTGGATATTGAATGGTTAATTGCTTTTCAGATACCTTTCATTCAGGGCAGTTTGGTTCACAGAGAACTAAATACCATGTCCTCAGGTTGCATCGCTATGTTTGGAAGTACATGTTCTTTTCGGAGGCCAAGTCAGGCATATGAGAACATCATCTTTCCCTTCGACCACCCCTCCTGTTCTCATTTTTCCTTCCACCTGAGTGATACCGTGTCTTCTGCCTCTCTGCGCGGGTTAACCGCAAGTTGAGACGGAGTTCAATCAATGCTCCGAATTACCAGGCGAAGGACGATGGAGCAACCCATTACGATGGCTGACCCACTTAGGGTCTGGTCAGGAGAGCTAAACAAAGTGTGTTTCTAGCCAGCCTTGGAGAGCAATGTTTTTCGGGTAAAACAAGTTTTTCACATTACTGACCTGTGTGGCTAAGCGAAGTCTGAGAGAATCAGCCATGAAGCCACGGAAAAACGTTACATCCACCGGAACAACAATACTGCCGGACCCTCATATCAACTCCATGACATCACGGCTCTTACAATGCGCAATCATGGTCAATTTAAACAATGATGTATGTATTTGTAATAACTTATGTCACACAACCGCTGCTTGGATCTTATGATGCCACAATTACACTTGTTACACATTAAACATGCATCAATACCGTGAAAACGATCAACTCCTTGAACCTTCCGTCAGACTCTAAGCTCCTTGTTGTGGTTTCTCATGAAACCAGGTGTAAAACGACCCTCTGGGTTATACAAGTAAAGAGGGGCCTCTATAAGCTTGTATATGAGAGGAATATGATGGTATCAATAGGGGTGGAATGATTGATCGCCAAACTCCTCTCCTCAAAAGCAGTGTTTTGAAGCAGGGTGCTTGTGGCTGTGACGTAAAAAATGCAGGATGAAAAGTTTAAGGACTGGATTAAAAGTTGTCATATTTTTCTTGGCTTACAGGCTAATATATCGCTATTTCAGCACGTAACTGCTCTATTGGATTTGGGGAAGTTCACACACAGTTCAGCCATTCACCAAGAACTAAGTCAGCTTAAAACGCTTACTGTATAGACAACTACTACTGTTTAATTATTTTGAGCATCTAACTTTGGGTCTTAAAATGCATCCACCAGAAAGTGCCCGCAAGAAACCTCAATCCACTTCTCATTAAGAGGGAAGTCTGTGTTCGACATTGCATACTAACAAAACTGCAGTTGGAAAGCACTTCATACTCAATTTTACGCCCCGCTTAGTGTGAAGAATATGATAGTATGCAGTTTTGCACTTCAAAGTCTAACGTTACCATAATTTGGACAATCAGTTTTCTTTTGTTCAAGGAGCAAAAGCATAGAACTGTCTACTAACAGAATTGAAAATTGTTCTCTCAACCCCTGTAAACACATTTGTGGATGTGTCTGGATATATTTTCTTATTTTCTCTTTATAAAAAAAAGACAGGTGTTATAAATTAGCGTTTCGCTACGAACACTTAACACAGCGCATCTAGTTATTGTGCAAATTCTAATGCCACTGTGATACATCAAATAAAGTCAAGTCAATTAGCTAGCTGATCAAATCGTTGCTCACCAGCTAGAAGTGAGACGCAATAAAAGGAAGAGAAAAAAAAAGGAATTCAAATTGTATTCAATCTTGTGTAGTTAATAGGCCACTGTTACCATTTTCTAACCCATTATCATTAAAGTCGTCGAGTCTCAGCGAACAGTTAATTTGCCTGCTTGGATTATGAAACTGAGGAACATTATGTTGCCTGTCAACATAATAATCACGGCACCATTTTCTTGATCTTTGAATAAGCATTTGCGATGTTCATCTTCAAACTTGTTGATGCTTGAAGATGCTCAACCAGCGGCTCCAGAAGGAGTTTATGGACCGGACGGTAATCAAACCCCCTTTGCAGAGGGTTAAAAAATGGGCACTGGAAGCTTCCTCAACGTTCTTTCTCACATTCTACACTCGCACATACACACGCATACTCCCCAGTAATATAGATATGGCAAATTCAGTAAGATTAGAGCCAGTGACGTGATGTAACCGGGTCAAGTGAAGTTGAGATGCGTGAGTCACTAGGATGACAAGTTCTTTCACGCTTCGCCTGGTGACTGGAGGCTGATGATTCCCATCAAGCAGCTGATGAACAGTTCAGTAAGTAGATTGTTGCCAAGTTGAACATGATTGACAAAAATGAGCTGAAGATCTATGTCGCATTTCATTTGGATCCGAAAACCGACATTGGGGCGATTTTCACACACGGATGAAGGCTGTGGATGCGTTGGTCGTGTTTCGGTCTGCGGTTCCCGTCTGGGTCTCATGGTACCAGTTTTTACTCACCGGTTTCACAGAATCCTCACACTACTATTTCATAATGAATGAGAAAGTGAGGCATGGATGGAATTGCACCCTGTGGCTAATGAGCATCCAGGGTTGAAGACATCTACATCAGGGCACGTAGAGTGCAGGACCAGCCGAATAGATGGGGGTGCAGGATTGGATTGTACTGAGTGTATGTGTGTGTGAAGGGAGATTGCAGTGCCTCATTAGGGCTACAATTTCAGAAAAAATAAAACCTCAGGCCATACAGAGACAATTTGATCCTAGAGGATCATTGATTTCCATCCACAATGAATTGATGCTCTCAGACATCATAAACACTGGAGCATATGTGCACCGAGTCAAGGCTGCTCTCAGCAAGCCAGCCTTAGTGCTCTTTGTATGTGTACAATATGCTATGCTGACTCTTATTAGCAAGGTTAATTATGTTACACCAGTGGCGGTTATTATGATGGGGTTCTCACACAGGATATTGTCTACGTACAAACAAAATTGGACTTACGGGAGCAGATGTCATACAATTTTAATTCCACCCTATATTGTTTGTATGCGGTGTGGAGTAGCACTTACCTTCAGGGTATGTTCTATGAAACCAGTCCTTGTAAGTCATTCAGTGAGAAGCTTGCTCATTCGTATGCTAATGTTATGGGTTAATATTTGTTCCTCTGATTCGCAATAACCCAAAGTCCACCTCCTCTAATAAGCCAAATGAATAATGCACAATGCTTATACAATGTTTAGAAATGCATATCTTTTGAGATGAAAATCCCGGCCAACCTTGGGTGAGCGTTAATGGGAAAAGACGATTATCCTCGGAGGCCCAGCACATTCTGGTAAAGACTACGGCCTCTCTGGCTTCACAGGTGAAGCGCGATGCTAAAAGCTCTAACAATCACCGCAGTGTGTTTGTAGCTGGAGCTTTTAGGGATTTTATTTGAGTCAAGTTGAAAGAGCCGGATGTGTTTTTGTGTTGCTTAACAATTGTTAAAAAAAGTGCACACTTTCCATCCACTTTAGTCAATCGGAGTGGCAAATGTGACGTGGGTTTCTGCAAGTGTGGCATATTTCTTTGTCTTCTTCCAGCTACACTGTTTATTGCCTTTCATCCTCACTTAACAATTGTTAAAAAAAGTGCCAAGCTCCTCTGCTGTTTATTCTCAGCAAACTACCATAGGTGGTAATATGAACACAGAATGCATGTAGCTGGGATTCAGGCCATGAAGTGCTTCAAAAGTTATTAGGAGAATTTTATAATAGATTATGTCAGGAAGGAAAAGAACTTGAAGAACTCTAAAAACATAATGTTATAATAATAATAATTTGAGAAGAAGCATTTCATAGTCGTGCTATAGCTAAGTTGTTCAAAGCATTTATCTTGTAAAGAGGAGATCCGGGGTTCAAATCTCGGGGTGTTAGGGTTAGAGCTATATTTATATACATACACATATTTATATATATATATGAATATAAATATGAATGTATATACACATATACATATATATATACACATATACATATATATATATATATATATATATATATATATATATATATATATATAGGGACAGGAATTTTGGCCTGTACTTAGCCCATTAAAGCCGTTATCTGTGTAAGTTAATTAACTACAATAAAAACAAGTTTGAAGAGTTTGATCAACATCATTGAAAGGACATAACTGAGAAATCAAATCCAGTTTACATATTTTTGGTTTTAAAGAGAAATAAAGTGTGGAGATACATCTGGGCGTGACAGCTTATAATTGTTATAAAGGTTCAACAGCGATGTATATTGTCCCCCAAAAATGAAGGAAGGGAATAAAACTGGACCAAGAATTGGGCTCTGTGGTACTGCAACCCGCTCTCACTCTAAACTTGACACAGTTGGTCACTTCCCCTCGGGATCGGATGCTGACGTACAAAGTCTCCCTTTCGGGGTTGTATGCGATGCACAGGGTATTCGACTAACTCCAATGTAAATGACATTGAGAGTTGAAAAGCAACACTTGAGGGGTACCTAACGCGTCCACCTCCAGAGCCTCAGGGTGATTGACCAAACATCGGTGAGAATGGGTCGCTCACTACATGTCTAGTTAAGAACAAGGCCCAGTGACGAAACATGTTCAAACTTTCTAGCATTCAGGGAAAGGCTGTTCCATATTTCACAAGCAAGAACTTCATCAGTAAACAGTAGTTGTTTGTGTCAAAGGCTGCAATCAGGTCAAGTAGTACTAAAACAAAGCACACACGTTCATCAGCAAGTCCTTCGTCCTCTTGAGAACAGCACTCTCTCTGCTATATTAAGGATTTTGCATTTGCATCTTGCATGAAAAGTGTGTCTGCCCTGGCACAGTGACAATATGTTTGCACTGCTATAGTGGTTGAATTGGAAATTAATAGTGCCATGTGAATATGATAATTCTTCTTTGACAGAGAGTCTGTATTTATTCAAAAAGGGTAAAATGCTAAATTCACGACGTGTCACGAATGAAAACACGAGACAGGAATGAAGCCTGGTGGAAGAGCGACCAGGTAGAACAGGCTTCACCTTCCAGCTTAATCAGCTGACACTGCACTTCAACTGGTCCCACTTTGGCACAGCCTTAGTGAACCAATCATGTCACTGCTGTCAAACCTTAAAAAACGTTCCTTTCTCTTCTGCAATCAGCTTCTTTGTTCCCGTTGTCAGATTGATGCAACCCACCTCGACCCCGCTCACCTCTCTCATTTTCATCTGAATCAGCTGAGGATCGCTCCGCTTTTTCGTGTCCACGCTCCTCCTGGGGAATATTTACGGTGCTCCTGCTCCTGTAAAAAGAAACGGCATTCTCAAGTCACACATCTCTTTAACTTTTCTTGTTGCACGCACAATATGAGATACATTAAATTAAATTCCAATTAGTCCATGGGGGGAAAACTATTCAGTGTGTCCAAATAACAATGACATAGAGACAAGATGGTGGTTGGATTTATGAAGGATTGGACAATTTATATCCCTTAATTTAGACCTTTTCTTCATTAGAACTGCTTAAGGCAAACGCTGGTGGTGGGAAAGTAATTATTCAATACTTTAGAAGTAAGAACTCAGTTTTGTATTAAACCATTAGTGGAGTGGTTCGCTATTAGTTTTGAAGTTAGACAGTTTTATTGATTATGGATATACATTATTGTGAGATGTTTTTACCTCATGAAGTGCACAGCCTCGTGCAGAATAATGAAACACAAGCTCAAGAAATTAAATCCTTACAGTTTTCTTTTTTTTTAGATTAGTTCTGTGTATTTTTTCTTTTTAATGTATAATACTTTTTATAGAGCATGGCACTTTGTAGAACTGTTTTGTTAAAAAAAGCCCTCCATTTCATTATTACCATAGATTAACAATCGTATACTGGGCACAGTTATATAATATAAAGCCTGCGTGAAAGCAGAGCCCCCTCCAGCTCCGCTTTGATTCACTATCTCAGTTTGAGACGCATGTTTTCATCAGCCCCCCACATGTTTACATCTCATATACATCTCTCAGCCAGTCAGAGTTGGGGAGAGTTTTTCACCCTCCCCTCAACACATAACACACAACGCTCCCTACAAAGAACACATTCCACCCTCCCCTTGTGGAAAGGATATCCATCTGCCCCGGAGACAAAATTCCAGCCGTGCTTTCTGGGAACGTAGTGCTCCTCTTTCGTGAGCCTCCCCCTGAGAAGGCCTGCACCCCCCACCCCCCAAAAGGGCCAACTAAAGAAAATGCCACAAATTATTGAGGCAGCAGACACTGAAGTCTCTCTTTTAACCCCTGGCAGGTACCGCTGGGACCTTATCAAGATGTTAATGGAAGCGGTCTGTGACACGGTCTCCGAGGGGTGCATCTTCAGGGTAAACGGGCCTTGTTACGCCGCGTTTTGACATCACGCATTGTTGAATATTCATGAAGAGACACCATCACTTAAGTGTAGAAAATGCTCAGGAACGACAAACGGGTGATCCTGACACAAGGGTGTACCCTGTGTGACACACCGGTGGATATTCAAATGTAAATGTGTCTCTTTTGGTCTTTTCCTCAGAGGGAGGTTGAGGGGGGGGGATCCTCACGTGTACGAGACACTGCATTCCTCCCAGCTCTATCAAGCAGGCATGAGAAGATGTCAGAGAGGAGGCCTGAGGCGGCTCTGGTATGGCTCATCCTTATCTGCACACATGAACCCTCCTGGCTCCGACCTGGCAGCCGTCAGCCAGCTCCGGCTCCGAGCACACAGGCCCCTAATGAAAGGAGTGCGGATCAGCAGTGGAAGCACTATGCTGCCACCACACATTAAGTAGCTTGCTGCATGGCGACCGGAAGCAATCGCTCAAGTGTGCGCATCCATAAAACCAAGTGGCAATTTAGAATGTCTTTTAGCACGAAATGATGGAGTGTCTCTCCTTTTGGTGGCCATTTGGTTGCGTTAAGTGCTGGTCAGTGGTGGAGAGAAGCCGAGAGCGTTTATTCAAATACTGTACTCTGTTGACTGTACAATCTTGAAGTGCTTGTACTTGACTATATTTCAGTGGGACATATGGTGCTGTTTACGCCTTTATGTTGATTTTGCAGGGATGGTTATTTGTGAAGATGCAGAGAGAGATTATGATATGTTTATGAAAGGATCCAACGGTCTGTGCGTTGTTTGCAACCCACCAAGGGGAGATTTCACTTCTTGTATAACAAGATTAACTCGTGGAGCAAAATGTGTTCCCCCCACAGGTTATTCTTGTGACCCTTTGGAGGAGACCTGAGCCCTTGGTTTGGTCCCATTGGACTTAACTACTCAACAAAATAGTTAAAAAAAGAAAATGCTGAATACACATAGATGTATTAGTTTTCCCAATCTATCTTTTTTTATTTTGGTTCAATATGTTAAAAATCATATTAATTTTTGCTGGTTTCTCCAATGTTTCTGAACCAAGTGTTAAGGATTTTTTTGCATATGATAAATATCTACCTCTACTTTACATTATGGTGTTGAAAGTTTCACTTCAAGAAACAATCTGACTACTTCTTCCACCGCTGCTACTAGTAGCATTGTATATTCTGCTTTTTAATTTGTGTTATATTTGATAGAAAGTGCTTCATTGCAATAGTGTGAGCTCATGACAGCGAATGTTTCTCCGTATCTGTGATAGTTTTTTGGTGCTTTGCAGCAGGTCGGCTCCTGTTGTAGGTTAGAGAAAAGAAGCGATTAAATCATTTCCTGTTTTGGCCTCACTGCTTGGTTTCCCAGGCAACGCAGCAGCAACATCGGAGGGGACAACTTCTAAAGAGCTGCTTTTATCCTTGACTCTTGTTTCCTAACAGCCATCATCACACACACTGCAGATAAAAAGCTAGATTAGCACCGTAACTCTTAATGGAACTGTGATGTCGAGCCAGACGCTCGTATTGATCGGTAAAAATGAAACAATTTGTCTGCTATGGACGTCCCGGACGAATTAATCAGTTTTGAAGTCCATTAATCATGCGGATATCTGAGGGTGCTTGGGTTTACCGTGCAGGATCACATTTGCATCAACAAGCTTTGAGCAGCATCTTCGCCTCAAACTTTGCCGTGTTGAAAAAAAGACACACAAAGCAATACAGTCGCTAATACACATGCCTTCCATGATCCAATCCATGTCCATTGACAAGAGTCTCCACATGTGAAGTCTAATACAGAGGATCCATACTCACTGTATCAATATTCTCCATCTAGAGCCAGTGAAAACATTGTATGGGATCAATGTGTTCAGCCTCAAGCCCTGAGATGTTATATTAACAGTTTCACACAGCCATTTAAATCATTGGGAGGAGATCGATTCAAAGTCATCAAGTGTATCTGTGATGGCGGCTTTTTTTATGACTGTGTGTTAGTATGAATAACACAGTGACAGTATATTCACTGACTTTGTGTTGATGGAAAACAGTGTTCTCGGAAATAGCACATGCTGGAGAATGTGACATTTAATGAGGGAACTGCAAAAGGTGGCATATCCATTAAGTGGAGGAAGGCTTGATACAATGTGTATTTGGCTTTTTCAGAAACAAATGTTTTCAAAAGTGAGAGAAAATGTTAGTGTCAATTCAGGAAAGACTAAAAGCAGCAGGCATTTGAAGCAGATTCCGATAATTCACCAGGTGAAAAGCTTCTGAAACAACATTTAGGCTTTGAATGCAAGATAGTGACACTATTTGAATGATGTGAAATGGCCTTGTAGGTTGTTCCATCAAATCAGCAAACTAATGGGGAGGATTTATTCAAAGGACATACTTCAAAGGCACTTGCATTATACTTTAAAAAGGTGCTCATTCTGTCATTCAGGAGCATTAATATAGCAGCAAACCACTATTTGCTTTGTAACAATTTAGTGGGAGACTATTTTACACTAACTGTCCAACACCGAATGGTAAACATACACAGTTAGCAACTAGCTGGTGAACATGTTGAAGCATTAAGCAGCTCAAGAGCCGGGTACTTAGTTAGGTTGAGGCAACCAAACTACTTGGTAAGGGTTAGGAAAATATCGTTGTTTGAGTTAAAATAACTCCCAAAGTGTCATTACTGAAGTTACTGGACAAATAAATGAATGTTGACTTGGGACCAGGCTGAACGATCGCTCTCTGTTGGACCGATGCTGCGTGGGCTTTTGCGGCCTTTAAACTTTCTCGTTCGTGATTGTGTGGATAACATTCAAAGTTATCTCTTGGGATACCTATGAATTTATTTACCTGTGAATGTGGCACATTCATTTCTGTTGGTATGACTATGAATGAGAGGGATCCTCCTCTGTTCTCTCCTGAAGGTTTCTTCCCTTTTTTCCCCCTGAAGGGTTGTTTGGGAGTTTTTCTTGATCCGATGTGAGGTTTTGGGGCAGGGATGTCTGAGTGTACCAATTGTAAAGCACTCCGAGTCAAATTTATAATTTGTGAAATTGGGCTATAAAAATAAACTGAATTGAATTGAATGCTGGATGAAACAGAAGGGATGTCGTCAGGTCCTGCATCGATGTCCAGGAAAAAAGAAAATATTTTTTCTAGTTCAAAGAAAGTGTGACCTAAAGTTGATTGGAAATATTAAAAGTTTACACATTTACTTATCTTATGCTTAAAGTCAATGTGGATGTATTCAACATCCAACTTTGGTCACAGTCTGCCTTTTAACAAAGTGCTTTGCACTTCTAATCATAACCATAAAAACGACTAAATCATGCCTTAGCTGTATTGAGTCAAACCGGTGTGGAAAGACCATTGTGACAGAGCAGCCGCACAAGGAACAAGGAGGATGGCCACACACCCGGGTCGGCCGACTGTATGGGCCCTAATGATAGAACAGGAAGCAGGCTGCACAACCAATAACTAGAGAGTCTAAAACAATGGACATCCACCCAGAGAAAAAAACAGAAGTGACTTCAGCTTCTGTTTGTTCCACCATCATTCCTTGCGAGCGGTAATTGCACAGCGAAACATCCTGTTTTGAGTCACCTAACTCAATAGAGTCGCTGCCGCAATAAACAATACGAATATTTCCTAAGCCGTGTAGTGGAAAGAATGGCGAGGAAATGGGTTGTGACAATTGTAGTACAGATGTAGCCTGGCGTCTTTTATGCGCCTCGTACAACATCCATATTTCTTTGTCCCAAACAAGAGGTCAGGCCGACACGCTGCCTTGTTTACGCCGCTGTAAAGATGACGGCACACAAACGGACGGTGCGGATGAATTGATAAAGATCCCAGCAGGAGGGGTGATTTATGCCGGGATCTTGCTCGAGGGGAGGCCTGGGGTCGGGGAGAAAACGGTGGCCAAGGTTGCCGGTGAGAGCACATTAAGTGCCCAGACACAACCTGTCACTGAAAATATAGCCTTTAACTGGGGGAGTGTTGGAACGGAGCCAGAAAGTGAATGGCAAGTCCACCACGCTTTCAACACACACACACACAAACACACACACACACGGACACGGACAGAAGACTTAGACGGAGCGTTTGAGAGGAGGGGAGTGGGGGTGAATACAGGATTCTGACACCAGGAAGTGAGGTAAAGGGGCAGGTGCTGCTTCCTGCCTCTGAGATACAAGCGTGGAGAAGGAAGGAGGCCGGGTGCTCAGGGATTTGGGTTTAGCAGATGGCGATGCTCTCACTGTGGAGGGAAGATACGAGGAGAATGGCAAGGAGTGCGGACAGAGGAGGAAGGATGTAAGTCGCTCCCAGGGGGAGGATGAGGTAGCGGGGTTATCCGCCGGCTGGGCCTCGACGTGCTCACGGCCGTCTGGAACCGTGCGAGCCAAGCAGGGAGGGTCAGAGGGAGTCTGTGCAACAGCAGGACGTTGAAAATCCCAAGTAAGATGGGGAGATTCGCGGCATATCCGAGGATATGTGCTGGTATTTTATCTCGGTTTGCTCACCGAGTTAAAAGGAATAGTTCGACCTTTTGGGAAATGCAGTCATTTGCTCTCTTGCCGAGAGTTAGATGAGAATACTGATAGTGTTCTCCTTGAGAGCCGTATCAGTCTCCTCATCTGCCTCTCGACAAGAGAGTGATTTGAGCGATGTCAGACTGTCCCTTTAAGTTGTCAGCTACGCGATCACTGAAATATGCATGGGTACCTGACGGGGACACTTTTCCAAGGCTTCTTTTTTATTTTTTGGGGGGGGGGGAATAGCTGTGCTGAAAAGTGTAATCAGCTTTGTGTCGAACAAAAAGCAGGTGTGTAAAGCTAGCTGCAGGAGCTGAGAGGAGAGAAAGGGGCGGCGGTTGTGATGGAGCGGGGGGTCTTTCATATCACTTTCTACCCCTTACCCAAAAACGTACCAAAAAAAAAACTGAGAATAAATCCCCCGAAATAGATTTGGGCTCAAAGTGGCAGACTCCAAGCTGCTTCTCTTTGCCATACGGCAGCTGTCTTCAAACGTCTGGGATGACACAGCAAGCATCCTGTTTATTGACTACCAGCAGGAAACGCTTTCAATACTAACAATGTGCGCTTCTTACAAGTCTCCTCGCTGCCGCTGCTGCCTCCTCTTTTTTTTTTTAACCTTATCCCTTTCCCCCCCCTCAAAAATAAAGGCAGGGGGTGTGGGGGGGTTGTTAACTTGAAAATGAACCATCGAGGGAAAGCTGTGCATCAATATTCATTCATGCAGAACACGCATCGTCAAGTAGAAATAGAGACGGTGATGAGTGCTGCATTTATTTGTCATTTACCTCCTGGTATGCTAATATAATGAGGTCTGCACACCAAATAAACCAAAGTCTGCATGAATACTGATTTTGCGTCGTGTTTCCAAATGCAACCGGCACACAGGGAACACAAATACTGCCTTTAGCGTTTCTCTTTTCGTTTCTTTTTTTTTTTTTCCTCGAGAGAATACTTAGTGATAATAGTGGGCTGCATTTTCCTTTGAGGCAGTGGAGAGAAAATTATATTATTCCATCAGCATAAGATTATTGCATTATGTGTTCCTTGCATACTTCAATAAACAATAAATCTCGAGGCAGGGCACCAGTAAAGCTGTACAAAAGGTAGAGCACAAGCTGGCTTTATTGATGACAGTTGTGAGGCAGTCCGACAGCCACGTCTTTCATTATTGAGCAGATGGACAGCTCGGACCAAGGGACCGTACGCAAATTATTAGGAGTCAGAAAAGCTGGAGAGTAAAGCACTTTTTTACATGTTGCTGAAGGGAAGGAATTAGACTTTTGCTCATATATTTTATATTCTATAAAACAAACCAACGCTTGATATCAACGTCTCTTTTCATGGGTTATTTCCTACAATAATAATCTATAAAAATAGTGAAAAGGTAATCTCTGTAATAGGACTTCATTTTTCTTATCAATATTCACAGCCTGTTCCTCATAATCCACAACCTTGTTTGGTATCTCGTAATTTCAAAGTAGTTATGTTTGAAATGGAAAGAAAAAGATACAAAGATACTTTGTTAATTTAAGTTACTGTTAATTTGTATTCTTTTATTTCTATTAAGTCAAGAGGAAGACCTAAAGAACATATTCCAATGCGAGGGAAAGCTTTAAAATGTTTATACAAAATTAAATATAAACCTGCTTCCCGATTAACAATTTGTCTACAGTCCCTAAAGTTGAAGACCACTAAGGGATTATTTTGCTCCTTTTAAACTACTTTAATTAGGTACTTTTTATCTGTTTTTTCGCTGTTGACCGTGAATCTATGCCACCGCAGCTTGAGCAGCGCGGAAAAAGTGAGCAAACTCAGGGGGAAAAACAGAGTTGTCATGTGCTGGAACATTTCCGCGGCCAGACAAAAACAAGAGCCGTTCAATGGATGATTTAAAAACACATACATGTACACTATTACACATTGCAGCATGGCCACATCGTTTCCCGTATCCTGGCACAGGTTCACAACGTAAACAACATGGTGTCCTAATGACACGTTTACTGGAGTGAGTCAGGGGTTACACCAGGACACGGGACGTCTGCGTCATCTCAATCATAATGGGGCCTTCAAGTTAAGCTCCGGCGGTACAGAAGAAAACACAACACCGACATTGACCCTAGGGTGCAGAGCTTTGTACTGGGTGACAGCGGCGGGGGGGTTGTGGCCTTGACACCTGGCTTTGAACGGGAAATTGGACGTCTTTGTTTGGAGAGACTAATATTATTTCTTATCCAGAGGACTTCTTATCATTTGCAAAATGGGATGTCGTGTGTGTGAAGATTGTAAAGCCCTCTGAGGCAAATTTGTCATTTGTGATATTGGGCTATACCAAATAAACTGGATTGAAATAAACTGAATTCACATACTAAAGCTCAGTTGTTTTTTTAACATTTTATCTGACATGATGAATTTGAATAGATTTTGGTTTTCATTCCATTATTATTGAAAGTGAATACCCTTTGTGTAATGGCTTTGTGTTCTTGTTTCCATACAAAAACATCCTTTCTAGTTTGTCTTTTCTTCCAGATTAATATAAAAAGGAAAAAGCAGCATAAAGGAAGAATGCTGGGCACAAATGTCATGGTTGTAATTATGGGATGTGTCGTGCTGCTGTGTCTCTCCAGGAAAAAAAACCCTGATCTCTCTCTCTCTCTCTCTCTCTCTCTCTCTCTCTCTCTCTCTCTCTCTCTCTCTCTCTCTCTCTCTCTCTCACTGTGTGAGTGACATTGTTTATGTTTCACTTATCTCTGGCAGATGTTAGCTGAGTGAAATTGAATTCCTGGCAATGAGGGGGAAAGATCACGGTGCGCATCCTTTTTTATGTCTGGGGACAGGATTTCTCCTGGCCGGCCTTGATCCCTTGATTGTCTGCCCTGCGATGTTGCTGGTGGATAATGACAAAAGGTCGAGGGTGAAACAGGCTCTTTCCTGACTCACGGGGCCAAGGAACCACTGTCAGCCTGTTGGGTCCCATCGCATAGTGTCTCGGGCTGGCAGAGCACAAGAAAACAAAAACAACAAGCCTCTAATGCAGGACATTACATGACAAACTGTACTCGGTAATATAAATCAGAGCAGTGTAACTCTCTTATTCAGCTGTAACACGGCTGGTGAATTACAGGTTCCGGCGGCTCCTCACAAGTTTGAGCAAAACACATATCATACCGGGTTCATGGTTCTTCATATTTCTGCTCCTCCCCCCACCGATTCCACATTATCTGGATGCAATTGTAAATCTTCCTGAGAGATAAATCCTGCAGTGATAAAATGTAGTCAGTCATCTTTATTGGATTTCTGAGACCGGCGTGAAGACGGCGAGATGAAATTGCTGCTCCGCAAATAAAAACACGGCCGAGGCCCCTGAGTGAAAGGCTTTGCCCCGCATGCTGAATAGCACGCATTTATCTCAAAACTCCCGAGCTGCTGTTTCTGCTGCAGTCGAGCATTTCCCCCGAAATTGTTGGTGAGATGATGCAGCATCACTTCACTGTGAAACCAAAAAAGAGTAAGGGGGGAGAGTGAGAGAGAGAATAAAGAGGGCAATTCGATATCATTTGCTGAGAGGCAGAGCTCATGTGTAGGCGCTCTCTTCTGCTCCTGTTTACCTCGAGCTGTTTCCCAACCCGCGATAACAACCCTGAACAAACATGACCATCAGCTGATATTGCAGAGGTCTCCACGAGCATCTGCAGATGACACTCATTACCGGCGCGGGTCATGAAGATGTGCGGGCGGCAGTCACACAACAGTGCCTCTCTGGCTTCGCTATGCTCGATTGCAATAACAGTTTGGCCCCCTGGAGAAATTTCAGACGGAGACAAAAACACAAACAAACAATTAAAAAGGAAAAGAAGCCGCAGCGAGAGGCAATAGGAAAGTAATATATGATACACAAACTTAACAGGCGGAACAGTGATGTCCCTGCTCATTTCCTCTGATACCACCTGTCAATATTACACTCACTGTTTCCCTGCTGTCGTTATGCAATGCTCCTCTGAAAGATGACATAATGCGAGGTAAAGTGACCCGCGTGGCTCTACCACGTCTGGTGTTTACAGTGGTTGCTATGGTGCTGTTGACATACCGTGTAGACACACATCGCCCCACACAGACTCCAGTGTTCTCAAGATAGATGAATCCTTTTTCTTGGTGGACAAAGACAGATGTCCAAGGTTTAAAGAAATAAGGTGTTCGCCTCCCGTTTAAAAAAATAAGTCACCGTTTAGTTATTTTATATTACGTGGGTTACGAAAGTTTGTTAGATGACCTAATAAACGCAGTTCTCTTCACCCAAACCATGATGCTTCCTTTCCTAAGCCCAACCAAATGGTTTTGTTGCCTAAACCTGCCATTAAAATGTTTCCGTGGTGGCAGCACGTCCGCCACACAATGGGTTGCCAAGATGTTGTGGTCATTTCACGACTTTCTACGAGATTACTTTGGCCAGATTTGATGTTTTTAGTTAATAGAATACATACTGTAAATAATAATTCCCGACCCTCTTGTTCCATTGTTGTTGTGTCACCTAACTTTAGTGTGAAGACAAGGTTACATGAGCCGTCTGTTGCATATAAACAGTCCGTCAGAGCAATGCGCCAGCGGGAAGTCTGGTCTGGTTATGAAACAGAAGTAGGACACTAGAATAATGACTTCATGACTTCATGACTACAAAGCACTCTGAGACAAATTTGTAATTTGTGAAACTGGGCTATACGAATAAACTGAATTGAAATTGAATTTCCAAACACATCAGTGTTTGTATGGCCCCCGACTGCACTCTGACCTGATAGTTTTTATCACAGCGGGCTAGAGATCATATTGAAACAGGACACAATTGCTACAAGTTGTCTGTAACATAGGCTTCAATTAAAGTGAATGTGACACGGAACAAATTTTTGCAGGGTGGAAGTGTAATATCACCATGCTTTAATGTGAGAACTGTGGCCTTTTAACTCCACCGACTGAGGTTTAACTTATCCAATAAGATTATATCTGCCCCCAGATGTCCCTTAAACAGAAGGCTACTTCAGCAATTAGGTATTGCACCCCCGTAAAAGGTAGAGGACTCAGCTGAAAACTGACTTTTAGTCTCCTGTATTGGTCCATTTTCCAAAAACACTGCACTTCCCATAATGCTTGATAGTGTAATTCTGGTAGAACCTACCTACCTTGTAAACCACTAATTTGAAACTGTAACAAAGGTTTTACATTTAAAGAGAGTACTGCATGCTAGTTGCTCTGTGAGATTGTACTTAAGAAAGGCATTGCTTTGAGCTAAATGCTAACATTAGCTAAGCGATGTGAATGTCTCTCTTGTTGAACACATTCCCAAGATCCTCCAAGCTTGCAAAGCTTATCTGAGGGTAACATGAATGTGCGTACCACATTTCAGAGCAATCTATCCAATAGCTCAAGACATTTTCCTAAAAAGCTTGATGGTTGCGATTGGGCATTGACCTCAAATGATGATTGAGGTCGGCATTGGTTGTCAGGCAGTGAGTTCTCGCACGTTTTTGCAATCTAGGGTAACCATCTAGACACAAACCTCAAAAAATATGGTTGAAATGGATGTAACTTTGGCCTGACTTTCATCCCATTGTGAAAGAAACTCTTGATCCTACACTTCCCATAATCTAACTCAACAGTGTTTTTCAGTTGACCTTTCTTACTTGTGAAAGAATAATTCAGGCCTAGTGTCCCGTGGCCGCAAGAAAATTCTGGATCCAATGATTTCAAATTTAACAATATTTAATGGCAAAGATGATAGGCAATTAACATGATATGATATCATAACATCATGATCGTGAAGTTGGAATGAGACTGGAGTCCACAGTCTGGATCAGCTCCTTCGGAGCTCCCGAGGCTGATCTGTCAGTCCTCTTCACGCCAGTAGAACTCTAACTCCATAACAAAGACTACGGCTGTTAGTCCCAAGCCAATCAGTTCACACCTCAAGGTTAGTGCAATTGGTTGATTGGCTGAACAATGCAGGCATTCTGTTTTGATAAGCTAATTATTGTCAAGCTGGTGGGGTCAAATGCCACGCTTCCGGTCAAAGACAGGAAGTTCCTTCAGAATAAAACTTAATATCTTGCCTTCAGAATAAAAGTAACATCTCAGGTTTCCACCGCTTTCATCTCCAAACAGTTAAATCTCACTCATTCTAATGCCTCATACAAATGATTACATTTGTCATTACATACAGTTACAATAATAAAACAGTATCTTTATCTTGTGCTTTACAATACATTCCTCCATAATATTCCTGATAATATATCTATCTTTATGGGTTCATTCAAAACATAGACTCTTATGTACATGTTTAAGTATGTCTAAAATCTACTACAACTGTACACCTGGCATCGCCCTCGTCTTTCAATAAAGATGTGTCTCCAAGCCAAAGCTCAGATGACCTTAATGACAAAACCAGGGTTAATTTCTCATACGGGCCAAAGTTCCTCCAGCGTCAAATAG
The DNA here is from genome assembly GCA_036178185.1 of Liparis tanakae. Classification (NCBI taxonomy): domain Eukaryota; kingdom Metazoa; phylum Chordata; class Actinopteri; order Perciformes; family Liparidae; genus Liparis; species Liparis tanakae. The sequence continues at coordinate 9,192,509 of CM070096.1, read as the reverse complement.
GACATAATGGTTTATAATATATCGAGTTCACCTTTAACCAAACTCCACTCCGACAAATTATCTTAATTTTAACTGACTGATATAAAAAGTGAGCTCTCAGCAGATAGTGAAATGGTGTCTTTGTCCGCCCCCATCAGCTGGCCTTCCACCAACAGTCTTTAGACTAATTCGCTGCCCATGTAGATTCAGACCGTTCGGCTATATATCATCTGTAACCATGAATACAGCCATACTGTATTTATCTGCCCTTCGACAATACAGATAGACCCCTGAATGGAACCGCAACAGTTGGCACGCACCCAACTTTCATGGGCCAGTTAATAAATAAAATCCCTTTACTGTAATAATTCATCCTACATATCTTGTCTAGGCATCGCACGCATATAGCAGCCCCTGAAACAGCAGCAAGGAGTGTGAAGGTGCCCTTTAAGACGCCTGAATAAAACGCAAATTCTGTACAATGAAAAAGCGCCACCAGAACTAAACCTGTTATGGTTTCAATGTGATCCCTAGTAGCATGAAGTTGACCCCTTTATCTGTGCCGCAGATTGAATTGAAGACGCCGGAGGAGTTTGTGTGGAGGAAAAGTTATCATTCACGGCTGATATTTCGTGGGTCTTGGGTTTTAAATACACAGATAATGGGAGTGAAGAAGACATATTATTAAGAAAAGCATGTGGAGCAGAAGGGTGGCGCCATCAGTCAAAGAAGACATTAGAGATTTAGATCAATCCTGTTATATAGGAGGGCGCATGCACAATGTGGCTGATCTCCATATTCATATGTATAACTCTGTGCAGTGTCATTAATAATCCTAAAGATGGTCCATAAACTCAATGGTGTAGCAATGGAAATTCAATATGAGTGAGCGGATGGTGTCGGGCCTTAAAATATGTGGGGGTTTTGATTAGGGTACACGGATGGGGAAGTGGATAAGGAGAAGATATAAAAGCAGCCGCACATCTGCATCCCCACAGGAGAGCTTTTGGAGAGGAAGATGAATATGGATTCCCATTAGAAAGCGAATAGTTCATATCCAGGTGATTTGTTGCGGGGTATCAGCAGCTCAAATCTCCTCCCTCCCTTCCTCCAGCACCACCACTCCACCGGAGTCATTTGCAGAACGAGATTCCTCCAGACATCCCAGATTAAAATGCAGTTGAATGAAGTGGCAGGTGGCAATCACTCCCCCAACCCTTTCCCCAAAGCTCCCTTCAGCTCCCCCCTCGTCCTGGCTCTTATGTTATTGAAGTATATATATATATGAAAAAAATAACCACCTCCAAGAGGATCCCAGTCAGTGCAGCAAAATGTCGGGAACATCGGTCACAACCTGATGCTAACGACGTCTGATGAAAGGATGGGAGATGTGCACGTGTGATGAAAATGCATGCGGGTGCCCAGAGCGAGAATCAACAATGAGGCTCTGTGACAAGACACCATTAATAATAACCAGCAACCGCTCAAGCAATTTTTGACAAATGCTCGGCGGCGTTCCCGAAACGGCTTGGTTTTGGGGTAACGATGCTCACCTGGAGGAAGCAGTGGATGTTGTATTTTGGGTTGGGAGTGAAGGATGTTATCGCAGCAAAAAGGCATGCGTCGACCTGGTTTCTCAAAATAGAGCCATTAAATGCATCTTTTACCCAAGGTTGCGAGCGGTATTTCGAGTTCATCCAACTTTTCCCTCCGCGGATGAATGTGGATCTCAGTATCAGCTCATCGGAGTGCGCTATCACCCTCTCGCCGCGGCCTCGGCTCCTCACTGAATGGCGAGCCAAGGTCGACATGTTTGCACAAGTTGGAGATACGTCAGGGTGAAAAGTTTATCAAGGAAAAAGAAAGTCCCTATTCAGCCGGGCACCCGTGGATGGACAATGGATGAAGATGGAGATTGTGGCTGGACAATGCCTGCTGACCTCAGTCACTCCTCCTTCCACCTTCATATCTTTCCACCACTTCTCAGTGTTTACACACCAAATCAATAGGACCGCATGGAGCGTCTGAATTGAGATTAGCTGGCAAAGTAATGACAAAAAATATCAATAAGTGTAGATAATGCGGTTGCAAATGTCTTCATTGCCGTGACTGTAATGGAAAGCCATTATCATTTTACTGCTGAATTCCCCCAACCAATTGTACTTGCAATAGTATCGGCTATTGGAGTACAGTTGTGATATTTTTTTTATTTGAGCAGCGTCTATATATTCCAGGGGGAATGAACACAAACGATGACATATTCCCAACACTCCTTTTTTTCGTAAAGGTAGGCACCTCTTCCAAAACATGTTTCAACACAAACCTACAGTATGTGAAAGGATGTTCTTTTTGTTTTTCTTTTAGGTGTTTTTACCAGCATGTCCCAACCGAGGCCCCTGGTGCAATCTATCCCATTCAATCCGCGTAGTGTTTCCCGGCTGCCTCATTTTGTTTGCAGACAAGGCTGGAGTTCCTCTGCTTTTGTTAAACATGTGCACAGAGATCACTGCGTGTGCGTGTGCGCATGCATGTGTGTGTTTACAGTGGGCCGTGAAGATAATTCCTGCCAGGCATCTCAGATATGCAGGTGTTTGCGCATGTTTGCTCACGAGCGCCTCACCTTTTCCATCGGCACTACCCTTGAAACGGGAGCTCCAAGAAAAACAGCATGTGTGGGGGGGCAAATATAAACACAGGGTATACAGATTGATGAGTGTGAAGCCCTGTTATGTAAGCCAGCGCTATTCAGGCAAGGGGGGAGTGTTTGGAGTTTTGCGCAACACACTTGATGAAGGTGCTCGAGAGAGAGTCGTAGAACACCGGCCGACTGTCAAAACACCTGGCGAGTTGCAACACGCTGCATTTGCTCCTGAATGTGTTCACATGGGCTCTCTATAGCACTCAATTGTGTTGCAATGTTGTTTTGAGAGCATGCAATGAATGACGTGCACAGCTTCGATTGGATGGAGCACTAAAACACAGAAGAACCAAAGCAGGAACATCGTTCAGAAAGGCAGCGGACTAATAGTAATGGACACAAGGTTATTATTTCTGCCAGGATCATGCAATTGGTCGTGTGTGTGTGTGTGTATGTGTGTCTGCATTTCTCTCCACAGCTAATCTCGCATTCTGCTGCAGCCAACTGCATAATATTTGCCAAGCTATGGCTGCATGCTCAAGGACCTCTCGTGGCTGTACCGTCTCTAATTTTCTCAAAACACCTTATATGGCTGTTTTTTATGCTGCCGTTTTCTGCCTACTGAATCCTCACTCAAACATCTTAATGTGTCCTTGGCCAGTAAGGGCACAGCTCAAGAAACTACCGAGTGCATAGCTCATGAAATTACTGAGTGCATAGCTCACGAAACTACCGAATGCATACAGTAGCTCACAAAACTACCGAATGCATAGCTCACCAAACTACCGAATGCATAGCCCATGAAACTTCCGGATGCATAGCCCACGAAACCACCGAGTGCATAGCTCACATAAGTACCGAGTGCATAGCTCACGAAACTACTGAGTGTATAGCCCTGATTGCATAGCTCACAAAACTACTGAATGCATTGCTTGTGAACGACTGAGTGCCGCTTTTACACTTTTCTTTGCCCAGAGAATCATGGGGAAAATACTTTGCACACTTTTGTTATTTTGGACGGTGTGTTAACAAACAGTGGATCTCGTAATCTAGCGGCTATCAGCCTGATGACCTTTGAGCCTCTAGACGCAAGGGACTATATTTCTGGGGTGCTGCTCCTAGCTGGCAAATATCCAGGCCAAGACAATCCATTCCATGCCACCCCTCGTAGGATTATCAACTTAACATACACAACGGTAGTTTGAGTCGAGAAACGACGTATATGACCGGATTAATTCACACGTAGTTTGTTTACAAGCTAAATCAAAGTCAGATGGCCGTTTGTAAAGATTAGCTGGCAGATAACAGAAGTCCCCATACGCACACACACACTGCAGAGTACCACAGTACCTGCAAGATTGCGTGACATTTCTTATACGATCTTTCTGAGTTTGTATTAAGTGTGTTTAACGAGGCCTTGAAGCATATTAGTGGCTGGATGGGGGCGGGGGGTTAACCCGTTATGGGTCGTGTTCAGTCAATCACACAAACACCGGTGGCTGTTGCAGAAACACCTGGCGGATATCTGCACTTTTCTCATTTTTTCCCCTTCTTCAATTATTGCTCTGCCAATTAAAGCAGCTCGTCAGAGACGGATGACGGAGCTGCTGTTAGTCTAATTAGTAGCTACAGGCCATGTTGGAGTCTCGCCGTTCTGGTTATGGCAAAAGCTCATAGATGAGCAAGTAATCACTAGTCCAATCCTCTCAAGAATGTATCATTGCCTAACAAACTGTGCAGCAGTCATTTTGTAGCAAATGTATTGTTTGCACTTTATTTCAGTGTCTTTGGTAATTTAAATACTTTTGTCCGTATGAGCGTAAAGCTACCCTCCATTCCAACATGTGCTCACCGTGCAGATAGATGTATGTGTGAAGTTTGACACTTGAAGTCCTCTTTCAGATTCATCTGGCAAAGGAGAACGGTTTCTCTGGGCTCACCTCAAATCACCTCAAAAAAAGGTTTCAGGCCTCTGCAAAGTACGGAGGCCAAATGTTGTCCAATGTTCAACTTAAACAAGTTTGGAGCTCCCAGTACATTGAGAATGGACTTTTCGATGGGGAAGTAGACACGTTGTGTCTTGCGGTTAACCTTATTAAATGAAACGGAAGACGTTTCCACTGCAGGAACTTTTTTGGAGGGCCAATAACCTTTTGAGGTTCTTAGGAATCATGGGGTTAATTTAATTTAAATCGACAAACAGATAAATGCTGACACATAGCTTTTGTCTCAGATATCATACTCGGTATTCACAAATTAGTTTATACTTGTAGCAGGCACATTTTCTACACTCCTATACAGCCACACTTAAATTATGTTTTGAGATTTTTTTATATTTATTTTATATATGTTAATATTATTTAATATATTAATATTGTATTTGGGTGATTGTTCAAATATTTTAATCAATAGAAACTGTTGCATTTGCTGTAATGGTTGTTCTGTAGTCAGTGTTTGTCTGTCGGTCCCTTTTGCTTCAGATGTAGTCTGATCTGCCATTTTAGTTGTTTTTTTCAGTTCAGGTTTACATAATTTAATAGTCATAACCTGACTGAAGTTGCCTTTTATTGGCACAGGAATTGTGTTGCAAGTTGTAAATTACTTCATGGTGGGTAATTAAATCCCTCCTTTTGAAAATCCTCCAGTGACTCCTCATGACTGCCAAGTCTCACAAGTGTTTGCAGTGGGAGTTTCTTTTCTTTTTTTTCTGTCATTTATTTATTACAGCAATTCAAACATCAGTCATGCACCAGTAAATACAAAAACAACAGCATGACTCCATTCCATTCCATCCGTTCCATTTGTGAAATAGTTTTCAACACCTTTTTTTTTATTCCTCATTGCTATAAATTGCCTGATCTTCACTTAAGATTGTGAAGGAACACAAACCAGAAAGAGCAAAATAAACTTTAAGTCCTAAACTAATCCTCCAGTTCCATAGTTGTTGGAACTAGTTGGTTGGAAAAGTATAGGGTCTAGGGTTAAGTCCTTTTAGTATCTTAGGTTGTCTTAAAACATGCTAGTAAAGCGTCCTAGTAATTTTCAACAGACATCCATGTCCTCAACAAAACCTAAAGTATAACACTTGACAATTCCTCAAATGAAGTGAATACTTGAATATACCTGCACAGCCAATATCAATCTCCAAGTACAAAGTTAAAAATAGGACCAAAGCGTACGTCCTTTCTCCTGTCCTCCACTGGACAGCAGGTCCCATCAAGAGTGTCATCCCGCTGCACAGCAATGACACGGCACCATTTGGCCAGTAGATGTTTAACCATGTCCCAGGGCACCAGCTGGCACTCAACACACTTCACATTTCCCTCCAAAGTGAGGCTCCCTCCCGTTGTCTGTCCACACTCTCCGATAGCTGACAGGAAAGGAGGTGGCAGCGTGGGGGCAGGGGAGGAATCGAGGGCAGGAGGCACGAGAGGAGGGATGGGCTAACAGGCAAACACTAAAGGTTACCATCCCCATTTCACATCAAATATCAAGGACACCAGTAATTACCGCATACAGCTGAGAGGTTCCGACACCAGCGTAGTGTATCTCTTCAATCTGACCTTGTGGCAGTCTGGCCTGAAAGGCTAGAAGCTCGCGCTGGAAGGCCGACTGCAGAAAGACTGAAAGAAAAGAAAAACACTTGGAAATGACACTCGCTAATTGCAATGCTCCCAAAGTGCAGTGTGGCTTAATTGCGTGTCAGGATGTGTCCAGTTTTCCCGTCCCTCCGGCGTGGATTCTCGAGGAAATAGATTTCTCCCCGGATTTGATCCCATTGCCTTGGGGCAAACAAGGGTCTCCTCACCTTTTTTTGGGGTCAATGTCACGAAGCATAATGCAAGTTAAAGACCCGACCGGTTGTTTCAGTTGGCTTAAATGTACGTTGAAGGTTAGCCGGAGACGCACATGAAGCATTACGAGAAGAAACCGAGGACGAAGACATTCATAGCGCTTGTTTACATGTGGCTCAGTGTGGCCGGGGCCCCGAGAGTGAACCGAGGGCGCTGTGAGTGTGTGTGTATTACTGCTAGTCTGCTTAGTGGGTGGGCACGGGGGGGCGGGCGGCTGCGCGTGCTGGCCAGGCTAATGCGTAGCCAACCGGGAGAATTTGATCCCCCGGTTTTTAGAAGGCCGGGCACATTGTTAAATTCCCGGATTAGGCGGCTGTAAAGGGATGGGAATGTTAACGGCCCCGCGCCAGGATCAGAGCGCTCACTGAGAGGCTGATAGCGTGCAATGACACGGCGCCCCCGCGGCCGCGTCGCTCCCCACTGACCCACATATCACACCTACGTACAAAAAGTCCCAAATAACTGTGCTAAAATCTGCCACGGCTGTTAATTAATTCTCACAATAGGTCAGCCGGCTTGCAGGCTCATGTGTGCGCTAGCTGAGGAGCGGGAGAGAAACCGGGGAAGAAGCCCGCTCTTGTGCGACACCTTTGCGATATTGAACTAGATAAAGACACACATACATTCTCTCTCTCTCTCTCTCTCTCTCTCTCTCTCTCTCTCTCTCTCTCTCTCTCTCTCTCTCTCTCTCTCTGAATAAATGTCTCTGGAATGTGTTTACAGCCAGAGCTCAAAATAAGAACTCCAGCGATGTAGCACACCTGCGCTAAGAATAGCCGTGATGCAAAGAGTGCAGCTGTGGGATGCTTGAGAGGCGCGCACGTGCTGCAACGGCAGCGAGGATTCAGGAAGTCTCCAACCGAGAAGAATGATCAATTAGGAAGTCGCTCAGGTACCCCGCGCGCTGTCGCGGCTTTTTTGGGGTTGTTGTTGCCGTCGCCGCCGTTGTTTTTTATTGAGCCTCAGCCATTGCAGGAAGAAAGAGGTGGTCTTGTGCTCTCCTGCCCCCCCACCACCCCCTCACACATACACACGCCACCTCCCACCAAGAGAAGGCAGCCGTGTCTCCAGTCATCAAGGGCTGTGTGTCTACGCTCGGCTCTTCAGTCAGCGAAAAAGCCGCCCGCCCCACTCCCTCACCCGCCCGCTCCGTCCACGCTGCAGAGGGGTGGCTCGTGTCACCGCTCTCTGGGGCATAACCCCGGCCCTGTTTGTCTGTCTGTCTGTTTACCTGTCGGCTCCAGTCTGTCAGTCTCGTCGTGTCACCTTGCCGATGTGTCCGTCCGGCCGCAAAGCCTTCAAACCGCCGCCCGTCGGGGGCACGAGACGCGTCCATGCGCCCACCGTTCATTATTAGCGTCGACGTGTTGAGGCTTACGCGGTGCCTGGGAAGGCGGAGCGGTTAATAAACCGGGTTTTATTTAGTTTTAAGAGACTTCAACGTTGTGCTCCACGAGGGGCCTCTCGGAGCTTTGTCTGCTAGGCTGTTACCAACATAAATAGTTAGTGGGGGAAAGTACATTTACTGCACATACTGCAGTAAATCTGAGGAACTTGGGTACTTAGATTTTATGCCACGTATTTAAAAATAACATGTCGGAAAACTTTTAATACAGAAAGCAGTTGTCTTATTGTAAAAGTAATCAACTGGGGAAGTTTCATGCTGATATTTATGTCCCATTTCCACCTGTTGTGTCTTCAACATGGAAGTCATTTTACGATCCATATCTTTAAAGGTCATTTTCTCTCAATTAGTATTTTTCTCAGACGCCAGAAGTTACCAGAAGTCCCCACTTCAGTAGCAACGATACACACAACTTCCCAGAGTCATTCCTATCTATATTCTGAAGGCTTCTATGGTGGGGTTGGATTATGCATCATTTATAGCCTGATGTATTCAACATTTTATTCCTGAAAAAATTGCCCAAATAGTTTTGTTTATGACAGTATTTTTCCGCAAAAATAATGGAAAAATACAATAAACAAAATGGAGCAATAATTTTTCATTAGCACCATCCAATGTTCAGATTTTGGTTGTGAAATGTATGTAAAGAGCAAATATTAGAAAATGCATAATTTGCATATATAAACATAACATTTCTGAATTATTGTTAATGTTAGTAATCAATCTTAATAAATGAACTCATAGTGCTTATAAAACCTACAATGAGCATCAGAGCTGCCAACTCTCACGGTTTCGCCGTGTGAAACACGCTTTTGCGTGTTTCACACGCTCTCACGCCACACAAGCAATTTCTCACGGCAAAAGAAATTCTGGTTCGGGCCGAAGCGTGTTGGCTCCTTTTCAAACTCCGAGACGATAGATGGCGCTAAGGAGCGCATCTGTAAACCTATTTGCTGCATATACATCTATTTACCCCGAAGAGTCCCGAAGTTAGCAGCAGAAGAAGATGTTCAGACAGACACAGCGAGCAGAGACTACGGTAGGGCCGCCGCCGGGCTCTCAAGTGTCACGCATTGAGAGTGACAGTCACGCAATTCGGTCTTAAGTCACGCTCTCCCGCCACACATCGTATTTATCACGCTGAAAAAACCTCTCGGCTATTTAATGCGTTAATGTGCCGCAGCGAGCAAACATGAGCTGGCCCCGCTGCCATCACCGTGAGGAAATCACGTGCTCCCTGGAGGTCTGCTGGAAGGTGCCATTTATCAGCCAATCAAAAAGAAGAGCTGGGCTACACGATAGCCAATCAGAAAAAAAACTATCTGTAATCCAGCAACCAATGAAAATAAAGCATCAGTCACTCTTACCTGTCTTTAGAACTTGATAGCCCTGTTAATGACATGTGGTTCATTGAAGTACTCACTCTCTTAAACTTTAAATCTTGAAAGAAATAATTGTTTGTGATTGTGTGTGGTGATGTAAACTCAGCTGTCATAACAAACAGGAGAGCACCTTGTTAAGCTGCCCACAGGCCTAGGAAAAGGACCCTTTCAAAAAAAATCAAAACAGTACTTTGAACAAGTATTCTAAAAGAATTTAACATAGACAGGACATTTGTGCAATAGAATTAGGCATGTTTTTTTAAATGAGAGAAGAGTTATAAAAAAACTTTAAATTCTTTAAGGTAGCAAAGATGCCTTGTAAAAAACATTTGCCAGGCCAGAATGCAGGTACAACATGGTACAACGCCAAATTAATTCAAATGTCCTGATATTTGAGCCACCACCGCATGTGGCTGCGTGCGCGGCAACATTTTGGTCACCCCCGACAAAATCTCACTCCAAGGTTTTTTGAAAAGTTGGCAGCTCTGTTATTATAGTGTCAATTACCCACCGACAGTATCACATGGGTATGCCTCGCTCCATTGCAGGCAGCGTATGTGTCAAAGCTGTAGCTCATAGTACAACATATACTAATCCAGTGGTTCCCAAACTTTTTCTGTCAAGACCCCCTTTGATGATATAGGAACATTGGACGACCCCCCCCCCCCGCAACCCGCAACCCGACCCCAAATTTTTCTTGTTTTTTAATGAATTGCATTATAATGCATGAACTGTATAAAATATTTTTATTTCTTTCTAAAATAAGTACATATCACTTCACAGTTTATTCTTCAGTTTGTTTAACTGGGAAAAAATAGCAATAATAAAATATATATAAAATAAAAAATATATAAAATAATTTGTAAATACAATTAACTTAATTTCAAACAAAGTGCAAACAACATATACTGTATTTCCTCACATTGAACAGCAGGTTTTCTCAAACAATAAAATAACACAACTAGAATGGGCACTCGGTAGAGCGCATACCTTCGGGTATCACAAAATTGAATTATGTACAATTTGGCACTAGTTTCACGCAAATCGGATGCCAATTAACCGAGATATCGCAAATTTACGGTTTTCACCTTTTCGTGACCTTGACTTTGACCTTTGACCCAATCACACCCAAAAACTAATCGATTGTTCCTTGGGTCATGACCAATCATTCCACCAAGTTTCATAAGAATCGGCTCAGTTTTGTCTGATTTAGACGAATAACAAGTTTATCACCTTGACCTTTGACCCAATCACTCCCAAAAACTAATCAATTGTTCCTTGGGTCCTGACCAATCATCCCACCAAGTTTCATAAGAATCGGCTCAGTTTTGTCTGATTTAGACGAATAACAAGTTTATCACCTTGACCTTTGACCCAATCACTCCCAAAAACTAATCAATTGTTCCTTGGGTCATGACCAATCATCCCACCAAGTTTCATAAGAATCGGCTCAGTTTTGTCTGATTTAGACGAATAACAAGTTTATCACCTTGACCTTTGACCCAATCACTCCCAAAAACTAATCAATTGTTCCTTGGGTCATGACCAATCATCCCACCAAGTTTCATAAGAATCGGCTCAGTTTTGTCTGATTTAGACGAATAACTGACGGACGGACGGACATATTCACAAACACCGGCGAAAACATTACCTTCTGCATTTTCAATGCGAAAGTAATTATGAACAAGGTGTGCAGGTCTACATGGACCATATTATTTTGTGACATGAGCCGCTCTGGTGACGTGGTTGGAACACAGTGCATGTCACGTTGGTTATTTTATATTGTTTTACCGGGGTATGTGTGCGTCTGTGTGTGTGGGTTGGTAATGAAGCCGCGACCCCCACTTTGGGAACCACTGTACTAATCTAACATGTTTCAGTACATTTTGCTGATGCAGTGTGACATAGTATTTCTAAAGTGTGCAGTAGCTAAACAACCAGCGGTTGCAACATTTAAGATCACCACCATCCGAGCTCGCCCATTAACTGCCTTGTCTACCGTTTTATTTTCTGAAAGAGGATTTCAATCATTGCCTCTTGCAAGCTTAGCGAGAGGCAAGTCAGGCTTCACTCCGCATCAACGTCTACTTGACGGGTGATTAGGGCCATTAGTATGTACAGCTTGTACTCTGTGTATTTGTTTATGTCGGCGCTACTCCCCGGAGCCCGTGGCGGTGTGATGGCATAATTCACCACTCAGCCCGTTTCCCGGAAACTGCTGCTCCAAACAACAAGTTTCATTGGAGAGCAGTCATGAGATATGAGTGAGTCACTCTCAGCCGGGCAAAGATATCTGCTGGTCGGGGGGGGGTGTCCAACAGTGACGATTATCATCTGATTCCCGAAGCAGCTACGTAATTGTTGGCTCACATGTGGAGTGAAACCTGGGCTGCGTGGGTCACCTTTTTGGATCAAAGTGTTCACTCGAGTGTTTGGCGGAGAACATCCATTATGTGAGCTTGGGAAAATGGACTTACGGGGTTTTAAATGAAAGGGGGCTAACGTGGTAGCGATTATTCTGAAGAAAAACTCACAATGGAGCACAACAAAGGCAGTGGGTTGCGAAGGGACACGAAGGGGTTTCGGGATAGGATTTCCTTTTGATAGGGAAAGAAACCACACACACACTCACACAAAGTTTGAGGAAAAGAGGTAGGGGAGGGCCCTGTGAAAGGAAATGCCGATGACACACAAATCAAATAAATGACATAACCGTCCAAAGTTCAACAGCGGTCGTCAGCGAGTGAGGTCATAGTGGGCAGGATGTGTTACTTTGGCAACAGAGGGGCCGTTAGCCTGCCTACTATCTGTGTCCTAATGTACAGACAAGCGCTGAGTCAACACAGCCGGTGTTTTGGAGTCAACCTTTAAAAGTCACGACCTTAGCGAAAAAAGGTGCAGCGGAGCTGATGCGTTTCCTATACCACACCGGCACCGAAAGTTCACACCCTGCATCAGGCGCTGCTGATCAGCTCTCCTGACAAATACACACCTCTAATAAAGTAGCGCCTTCCAATAAAGATTTTCCAAAGTTCATCCCCCGCCCACGACGTTGCTTTAATCTTATCCTGCAGGTGGATTCCCGGCAGGAAGCTGGATCTCAAGGCGATGACCGGAGGCTTACTCAGAGGTCAAAGTCTCACTCTAAATGAGTCCGATGCTTTGCAAACTTAACCCTGTGGAGGAAGAAAGTCCCTCTTGGTGTCCCGGTGGAAAACAAAAGCTGATACCTTTTCTTTGTATGTGTGTGTGCTTCTGTTCACTCGTGTCGGCGGCGGGAGCAGCAGGGGGAGTCTAATAACTTCACCTGAAACAGATCTGTGGCAATGAACGATGGATCGGAGTTGTGGATATGCTACGATAAGCAAGCTGTGCAGTCACATTGTTCAAGGTTGTGTGGGGACAAAGACCCCCGTCCCCCCAGGTCACAGATAAGATCAGATAGCACAGTAAGGGAGGCGACTGGCATCACAATGCAAAACACCGATTTGATGTCCGATTGGAGCCGAGCACGCACACACACACACACACACACACACACACACACAAAAAGCTACAACACATTTGACTCTTTGGCTAAATCGATTTGTACAAGAATTCCTTCAGAGGGGAATCCACTGTCGAGGCCGCTAAACTCGTGGAACCATTCAAAGACCAGAAGTCTGCACGAGAACATTTCATTCAAGTTACAAAAGTGGACTTTGTGTCAGGTAAGACAACAATCACTTCCCTGAGACGGGTATGACTCAGGCTCATACGTCTGTCTACCAATTTACGAGTCAGTGGTGCAGGAATGCGTCTGTGCGCTCCCCAGAACCGGGTCACGTGAGAGTCAGAGAACAGCGCATTCAGCCCGAGCGCATTCACGGTCATGGTAACCTGATCCAAACCTCCCCTCGTTCCCTCCCCTTTCCCTCCCCTTTCCCTCCCACGCCCGAAAGTGTACAATGAATGAATGCGTCCCAGTTCCCTAATCAGCGGGGTTGGGTGTCCGAGTGTTTTAAAACCGTGGCCTGGATAAATACCACCCCCTGGAAGAGGAAAAACACTTCGGAGAGCGCCTGTTCCCACAGAGGTTTGGCAGAAAATAATAAAAATACTTAACATTCCTGCACCCTGTACAATGGCGGTATAGCCTTTAGTGCAGAGCTGGCATCACTGAAGGGGGGAAAAAACAACGTTCAGCCCATGAATGCACCACCCTGTGTGAAAACAATGACCATTGAACTCTCTTTTCTTTTTCTTTTAGATCTACACACTGAAATCTTTGGCTGGCAGAAAGCGTTTCCGTATTTCTTCAAAACGTCCGGAGGCGAGTGAATCGAGGCTCGATGTTGTTCCAGAAAGGACTTTGTTTCATAGAGAGACTCCTCTCAGTGTCGCCCGAGATAAGGCACACAGATTCTGTTGCTATTCACTCGAGTGATAACCTCAAGGCCACATGATGCGTCCAGCGCGCTCGCTGGTAACCGGCGGCAGCGCACACGCGTGGGTACGTCACACTTTGAATGCTTCTCATGGATTGACGTTGCCAATTGATACTTTTTTTGCAAAAACAGTAGATATCAGACCAAAGAGGGTTTCCATTCTAAATCTCAAATTTGCTTTGATTTCCTTATTGTTTCATTGCACTTTTGACAGTTTAAAGCCACGACATGTGTTTAGAATCCTCTGAGGGTGGGTTCAATGTTAGCGTCACCTCAACTGTTGTGGAAGGGTCTTATTGTCTTATTTTATTATTTAAAGTCTATCGTATGGACCGAATCCCATGGAAATTCAGTAAAAAAAATTGTATTAATCACATTTCAACCAAAGTCATCTTTAAGAACAGGGGTCCCCAAACTTTTTCCTGAGGGGGCCACATAACGTTTCCCTTGTCCGCTACTCACTGTGCATGCTCTCTGATTGTGCGCTCTTTTAATAATACAAAAAATATGCTAAATCACATTGTTTTTAACGTACGGGTACTTTGTTAGTATCATTACACTGTGCTGCATAACAGCAGTAGATGTAGTGGACTAACATTCAAGCTAACCTAACTTCCCAAAAACAGTCGACATCTGAACGCTGATTGGCCGAGACTCGACACATCCCATCAAAAATGTTTTATTGCAAAGAGCACCACTTCAAATTGTCTCCGCGTCTCACTGCAATCTCAACGGCAGCGGGCCAGGTGAACATAATAAATTGGAACGCGTCTCTGGTATTGTTCAGGGGGCCGGACCAAATGTGGAGATGGGCTGGAGACGGGCCGGATTCGTCCTGCGGGCCGTAGTTTGGGGACCACCTTTTTAAGAGCATCAAAACAAATCCATGTCATAGTCGGTTAAAAAAACAACAACAACTATGGGTTGCAAATTGTCTGTTGAGCTAACCTCAGCATATTCAAATTGATGCATTCAAAAAGGTCAGCATTGATTAATACAAAGTGTCCTGTTATTAATACACAAACTAATAATGTTATTCTTTCAGAAGAAGTTCCCGAACCAAAGAAGCTGCATTTTCGTAGGTGTCTCACTCCGCAGCTGTGTGTGTGTGTGTGTGTGTGTGTGTGTGTGTGTGTGTATGTGTGTGTGTATGTGTGTGTGTGTGTGTGTGTGTGTGTGTGTGTGTGTGGCACAGATCGGGGAAGAAACCTCCATCATACCAGAGGTAGACAATATTGATTTCCACCCCAATACATCCGCAAACTGATATATCGGCCTGTTCTGAATGCAGGCGCACAAACCAATTCACAAACCTCCATCACCAAACATCACAAGAGCATCCTGACTGATTGCTGTGTCCCATGCATGTCCGCTCCGACACACACACACACCCACAGAGCACTCTTCATCCTCAAGGTCAAGAGCTGTTGGGAGGCAGAGGCTCCTCGTTGACGGCCTGATGGAGCTGACACCGCGCGACCCATTGTGCACACATGTTGATCTGTCCGCAGACGTGGGCTGACAGCGGCGCATAAGGCCGACGTTGCACTAAACCATCAATGCATTTCAATGAGGGGATCTCACCGTTTATGTGTGTGTGTGTGTGTGTGTGTGTGTGTGTGTGGGGGGAGGGGCTTGTAACAAAGCTAAACACATTTGCAGGCCGGACAGGCTTAGGCCCTGTGGAGTATGTAATCCAAAACCAGGCCAATGATTATCTCCCCTCCCTGCGAGCGCTGACTCAATTCTGATTTATGATTGGAATGAATATCGATTTTCCAGGAGCTCCCTCCTCTTCACGCTTCCCTTCCATTTCTCCTTTTAACAAAAGATTGAATGATGTATGTGCATTGATTTCCAATCAATTATTTCTATTCTCATTTGATTTAAGCTCGGACAAATTTTCAGCGTTACCGACTGAGAGCAATGCATCTCTATCAGCGGCGCCGCGCCTCATTACGGGCGCGTCCTCTGATGGTAAGCAGGGACATAATGAGGGGACGTTCATTTGAGTCCATCATGTCTCCTTAGACATTGTCAGGCCAGGAATCTGTCTCTGCTCCATTTCTAACGACACTGACAAACAAATGACACAAATGAACATGTGCATGCTCATTCTATTACGGGAATTTTATTTATTTTTCCTTTCTTATTTCAGTGGATTGATGATGTCATCGGGTTATTCCCACTTGGAGCCTCTGCAATACAAACTGTGCACCGTTTGAAGGGCTTAGTGAGAGTTGCCTGATGGGAAATGTAGGCTTCAGTGGATGACCCACACGGATGGAAGAGATCAGTCAGATTCAGATTTTTCTGTAATTTATTACACTTTGTTGTGTCTCTCTCTCATGAAAAACCTTTGTATAATGGAGGTTAAATACTATGGAATTACAAAATTGAGTTCACTGAACCTTTGTGTCCAACTGTTCCCCTTCACGTAACCTCTGTAACATCTGTCCAATCGTAGTTCTGGCACATTAAGTCCAACTGTTGACGCAAGACCGGAGAAAACATAATGCATAATTATCATTATCACAGTATATTCTAAGTGAGTGATTTGTTGTTAATTAATGATTAATTAGCCTTTGTTGTTGTTCTGTAAAGCGTCAGAGAGTGAATGATGTTCGTTATCTCCTCGGTTACCAAGGTGATGTCTCCAGATTGTTATGCAACATTCCAAAAGATATTTATTAAAATATTATTTTAAAAGCGACAAAACCTCTCAAATATTTTTGCATTCAAGGCTGAATTATTAACTGAATAATCAAAGTATATGACGCTTGCAAATTTTTCGAGTTTAAGCTTCTGCATAACGTCCATCGGTGAACATGACCTTGGGGAGCAGCAATAGTCCGTTCCCCAAACACATGACAGGAAACCGTACAAGCAGTTCTCCAGCGGTTGTCCAGTGGTTCTCCAGTGGTTCTCCAGTGGTTATCCGGTGGTCCTCCAGCGCTCCCAGGTCATACAGAAGAAAAACCCTTAGAACAACTCACTAATTGAGCTGACAGTGATGCATTAAAATGGGTCATCCTGGAATTGCTCCTTTTTGTGGCTACTGGCCGGGCTGGGATTACATAACGATGATAAAGCTGCGGACCCGGCCGCCGCGAATTCTGTAAACGCTTCGTCTGAGAAGCCCTCTGAAGGAAGTGATTACCGCAGAGCCGCCCGCTAATGCTCCGGCGGGACCTCGGCGCTGGACTCCGTTATTCATCGAACGCGACGGTGGAAATGCACGAATAATGAGCGGCCGTAACAAACGTTACAAAAGAAGTTGCGAGCCTCTCCTGGAAGTGGTCAGTAAGTGTTGACTCATCAAAGTGAAGCGTCCACTTGGTCCAGAAGGGGGCCGGGACATAATGAATTGCCCCATTAGGCACATCAAAGCAAAAGCCGGATTCCTTCGCAGGGCGACTGAGGCCTGCTCCAGGCTTCACCAGGCGCCCCATCGCCATATAACTGAATCAGATGCTATGGGTGACAAATTTGTCCCTTCCAGCTGAGAGCGGCACAAAGGGGCGCTCAGTTGTCTACGCCCGGCAAGGCACGCAGGGAAATACTGCTGCTTGGTAGATAATGTGTCTCCTGTGTGGAGATGTTGTCCGCCTCATCGGGGCTGTGTGTGTGTGTGTGTGTGTGTGTGTGTGTGTGTGTGTGTGTGTGTACGTGTGTGTGTGTACTTATGGAATAGCTGCAGGAAGAGACGCCTCGGTGGCACGCTTTTTATGAGGAGGAAATGATAAGAATAAGTCGGGGTGACGTAATGTCAATGCCAAAATACGCAGTGGAATGGGACCAGAATGAAGGAGTGATTCATCGAGTACAGTGTGTTTTCGCCCAACATTAGTGGAATTATGGAAGTTTTAATTTATCAAGGGGCGTCACTTTGTTTAAGTGTTTACTTCCAGGATGTCAAAGACTCAAAATCCAACTTCAACCACTCTGGACACATTTTCATTTCACAACGTTGTGGTTCCAAACCTAAAAGGGATAAGATACATACATTTAAAACATATATTTATTTGTTGCTGTTGTTGGGAATAAGTGGATACTTCACCTCGACATAGACATGATACATGCATTTTAGGTAGAAAATCTCCTGTACTTATTATAGAAATATAAATCTGAATCTGAATATCAGCTATAATAGGAGTAAATGCTGCGTTTACAAGGCCCACGGCCTAAATCCTAAAGAACGGCGCACCGTTAGCGTGCAGCCTTGAGAAGAAGTACAAGGCATTAACGGATCGACTAAACGGTTACGTGCATGTCATCTTCTTTTCATGTTGAAGCATAAATCCATATAAATATAGTCGTAAGGAAGACAGAAACATTGCATTGTATATGATCAGACATGTTTGATCTTTAAGTGAGCTGTAGCTCAGGGGGTTAAGGAGGTTATCCTGCAACCCCAAGGTTGTCGGTTTGATCCCCGCTCTCCCCATTAGTAGCAAGTTGAAGTGCCCATGAGCAAGTCACTGAACCCCTGGGCGCTTCACTGCAGCCCACTACTTAATAACTAAGGAGAGGTTAAATGCAGATAATTCATTGCATGTGTATCTGTGCAATGACAATAGACTGAATCCAATCCAAGAAGGAAAGTGTACATATTCACTCTCAAAGCTCGGTCACAAGTCTGTCTATTTTGAGTTACTACCATAATAAAACTGAGGTAAAACATTTTTTTCTTTATACTCGAGGGGTCTCCTCTGAACAACCTTCTGCTGCTCACTCTCTTAAGTGCAAGTAAGATAGTGAAAAGCTCTCTTTTAAACTAATGACAGAGAGCAACTTTTCGCGCATGCTCACACTGGAGGAGAAGGGAAGACGTGGACGCTTCCAGTAAAAGCCCCGCGCCTGCGCCTGATAACACAATAAGTGCACGTGCACGTCCATTAGTCACCGCTTCGTGTCCCGAGACATGAATTCCCTTCTTGGTGGCTGATGTCAACACGTGCAGTTACAGCCTCGTGAACTCATCTCCTTAAACAGCAGTGTTGCAAACGCCGCTCGCGACAAAGTTACAAGGAGGAAGGGGGGGGGGGGGGGGCTGTGGGGGAACTGAGATGTTTTCCACAGGAACAGGACTGAAACTCGGTCCGGCTCACATGCGCTGTCTGTGGCGAAACCCGCCGCAGACCGAGGAGACTATACTGGGGGAGAGAGCGCATCGGCCACTTTATATACACGCCTAAAAATAACCGGCCAACCGGCGGCGAGACGCTCGCAGCCGAACGCGCCAATCGCCGCGAAGAACGGACCGAATCGAGTCGGAGGCCGGCCGCGATTGGCCCGCCGTGATATCATTTGCGAGCTCTGACGCCGCGCGCCGCTGATTGGCCGACGTCCTCGCGAGGCGTACTCCTGCCGTGGAGCGGGGCGGAGCGTTGGGCACGGAGGGGGGGGGGGGAGAGAGGAGGAGGAGGGGAGGGGGGAAAGAGGGGGCGGGCTTCGGGGGGGTTTGAATAGGGAAGTTTGCAGAGCGCAGTTGTTCCCCATCCAGTCCGGGCGCAGTGTTTGCAAACACCTTGAACGCCAGCGAGAGACGAGGGGGGGACAGCCACGGACCGACGGACGCGCGGCTGCTTCACTGCTGCTCAAAACAAGCGCCTCTTCGCTTGCATCGCAGGGGACCGCTCTTATTCCTTCGACTGGGTTTACATTTTTTTTCATCTTCTTCTTCCACCTGACAAGCGCATTGAACTGAAGCTGTATCGCAATTTTTAAAAATATAATTCTTTTTTTTTTTACAAATCTCTGGGAAGAAAATGGATGTTCTACCCATGTGCAGCATCTTTCAGGAACTTCAAATAGTTCACGACACGGGGTATTTCTCAGCCTTACCGTCACTGGAGGAGTACTGGCAGCAGGTGAATATATATCTCTCTATATATATATATATATATATATATATATATACATGTACATCTTGTTAATCAACTGTATTCTTCTCAGAGGCGCTTGTTGAGCCTTGCGTGGCAAAGCGGAACTGAGACGCGTTGTAGATGACACCGCGGCGCGTTCAGCGCGCTCCACAAGTTCGGCTCCACATCCCCGCGTCGTAACGGCTGTAAACACACGCAAAGGCGCCCGGTGCTTAGACCGCGCCGGTCCCGTTCACCTGACGCGCTGTGTGTCGTGCGTGTGCGTGTGCGTGTGTGTGTGCGTGTGTGTTTTCACGCTCCAGCCGCGCTATCAAGTTGTTTTCCTGTCAGCCTGAAGTGGATCAGTGTGTCAGTCTGACAGCTGGAGTCGAGGCTGTGCTGAAGATGATTGGGGGACACAGTCACAGCAGCGTGCTGGTGCTTTTTTATAAACATTTTAAATAAAGGTTGTTGTTTTTTCACTGCTCTGCTATATTTTGAGCATGACTTCTTCTCATCCTCTCAGCTGGTTGTTTCAGAGCATGTGAGCTAGTGTCACCGCTTCCACTGTGGTTGGTGTGGGAGGAGGAAGTAGAATTTAAAATCAGTCAGTCGTTGATTCCAAATCAGAAGTAGCGCGTTGGCTCAGGATCAACTCTGTAGCTCAGAGGACATTTATTTCATCTATCTATCTATCTATCTATCTTTCTTTCTTCCTTTCTTAGAAGTTAAAATCCCATTTGTAAAGTTTATCATTCTTGTTGTCAGTGTTTAAGCCCCCATAATGACTCAAACAACATTCTCACCCTTGTTCTACATTAATTTCATAAAGAAAAATAAGAAGAATCATCCCTTTGTATCTGTTTTTGAACGAGTTCCACAACATGGTGACACTATTGAGTGTCAGCCGTGGCCACATTCCTGCCAGCATGAGTAGCACGAGCACAGCTGGAACACATAGTGTGGCTGCAGAAGCCTGGAGGGAGTGTGTCTTCAACATCTGCCTCTCAAACCTGCCGTCTCTGGATCAGCCTCTAATGAACAACCCTTGCTCTTTTCTTCTTCTTCTTTTCTCCAACTTAAAAGGCTTCTCAAGCCAACTGAGAAGTGGCGCGTATTTATTTATTTTTATGAGGCCGGATGTGAACGCATGAGTAAAAAGCATCTGAACGGAGGAGGGAGGAAGTGAGGGGGGGAGGGGGGAGGAAGTCGAGCGGCTTCCTTAAAAGGACTCTAGATGTGTCCAGTGAGTCATTGGAGAGCTGAAATGACAATGCACGTTTTAAAGTGTCGGGCTGCCCTCATGTGCAGGAGAGTTCAGGGAGCTTCACGGCAATGACGTGAAGCAGGAAGTGGCTTATTTTGCTTTGTTGAGATGTTTCTTCCAGATGAGGGCGAGTTTATCTCTTCACCCCCAAAACATTGATTCCATTACCGTCCGTGTCTCCAATGCACTCATGGGAGCAGGTTCCCTGTGATGGAGCAGCTGGAACCAACATCATTGATTAAGTTCCCCTTAGCGTGCCTCTTGGTCGTGGTGTCGTCACGGCGTTGCTGTCATTGCAGTCGTCGGCCTGAAATGTGCAGCGTAGCTACCGCTTCCTGATTAATGCTTCCTGCTACCAGTGTTACACCGCATAAGGCTTTTTTGTTTGAGGGGTTATGACATGACTCATTTAAAAGGATTTCCCACACTGAAGTGTTTTGCTGCTCTCTCTCTCTCTCTCTCCCTCTCTCGGTGCTGCGGTTGTAGTTCATTCATTCTGACTGTTTTGACTCTCGCTCCACCAGACATGCCTGGAGTTGGAGCGCTACCTGCAGAACGAGCCCTACGTCTCCACGTCCGACCTCAAGTTTGACAGCCAGGAGGACCTCTGGAGCAAGCTGATCCTGGTCTGCGGCGACAAGGCCAAGACCGAGTCCGACCCCAAGCTGCCCGTGGCCCACGAGGAGGACAATCGGGACAGCCCCATCTTGGACACCAACAGCGTGAACTCGGACGCCAGCAGCGAGGCTTCGGACAGTTCCGAGGAGCTCTCGCCCACGCACAGCTTTACCTCCAACCCTCTGGGCTCCGTCCTGGTGGGCTCGGGGCCTTTTAGCCCCTCCGTCATAAGCACGCCCCCGTCCTCTCCGGAGGCCGGCTCGGAGGCCGGCGGCGCGGCCGGCGCCTGGGTCGCCGCCGAGCTGCATTTGCCGGTCAAAATCCGGAACGGCGGCGCGGCGAAAGGCGCCGAAAAGACGGGACTCGTGTGCGGGGAAGCGTCCTCGGACGGCAGGAGGCGGGTACACAGGTGTCAGTTCAACGGATGTCGCAAGGTTTACACGAAGAGCTCCCACCTAAAGGCACACCAGCGCACTCATACGGGTGAGTCTCCCCTCCCCCTTCCCCCTCCCCAAGCACCCAGACGAGCCCCACGTGTGTGATGTATTGTAAACAGAGAGCGTCTTCTCTGCCGCTTCGGAAACGCGAAAGCAATTCGTTCACACAGTCAAACAAAAAACCTGACTTATTATTGAGGGAGCGAGCGGAGGTGCCCTTAATTCAGCCGCCCGGCCATTGTGTAATGTAATTAAAGGTCCACATCGCACGATGTCCTCAGCTGGAGCGCTGTGGGTATTAGCTCTGCATGGCTGGATACCTAAACTGTGACCTAATCTATCTGGAATGTGAGCGAGGGAGGGAGGGAGGGAGGGAGCGAGGGGAGGGGTTGCACATGGGAGATAAAAGGACTTGAAAGCAGATTGAGTTTCACCATGGGAAAGGGTTGAATTGGGGGGGAGAGTTGGAGCGTCGTGGAGTGGTCATTTGAGCGTCTCTTATTCATTATTATCAGCGGCGTCATAAATTGCACGTGCGGCTTTTGTTTTTTGTTTGTTCGAATGTTGTTTGCATAATCTCGTGTGCACAGTACCGCTCTAGGCGTTTTCCCCCCGGTTGCACGTGACCGCGGCTGGCGGTCCGACCGGTCCGGTGGAATCTGAGCCTCGAGTGAGTCGTCAGTGACTTGTCATCTGGCCTCCCCCTCCCCCTCCCCATCCCCCACCACCGGGGTGATTGATCGGAACGCATTTGAATGACAAATCCATTCCCACCCTCAGCAGAAAAACCTGTGTGTGTGTGTGTGTGTGTGTGTGTGCATGTTTTTTATTAACCCCCCCCCCCTTTTTTTTTGTAATGCAGGCGAGAAACCGTACAGGTGTTCGTGGGAGGGCTGCGTGTGGCGTTTTGCACGAAGCGACGAGTTGACCAGACACTTCAGGAAGCACACCGGGGCAAAGCCATTCAAATGCAGTCACTGTGACAGGTAAGCTCCCGACTCCATTCATGCAGAACCCACACAGGTTTCTGTAATTTTTTTTGTTTTACTTTCATAACCCAGATAATGATGCATGTCTTTGATGATGGAATGCACTGATGAAAAAGGACTAAAGCATGAATCAGGAGGTCATTTGAATTTAATCAGCCTTGTGCCAGTGGAATGTGACGGTTCAGTTATTAGCTCGCATGGCATTTTGATAATAATCACCAAATCTTTTGGATGAATCGCACTCAAGACTCTTATTTAAAGAAGCCGAAATTTGTTACTTTCATTCCCCAATTTTTTTTTTTGACTCATCTCGCTCACTTGCAGTCCACCTGTTACTGACTCACCCCTCCCCCCCCCCCCCCTCCAGATGTTTCTCCAGGTCTGACCATCTGGCCCTTCACATGAAAAGGCACGTCTAGAGCGGAGGGCGAGCTCCGACCAACAGCGACGGGGGGGAAAAAGTTGTTGTAAAAAAAAGAAGAAAGAAGAGAAGAAAGAGAAAGACAGGGGGTAAAAAAACAAACGAAAAGGCCGTCTCCCGACCAGTCTCTCGGTTGAACTGTCCCAGAGCAGAGTGGCGGGGAGTGTGTTCCAGCCAAAGCATGCCGTTTTGCACCATACTGAAACCCAGTGCCTCCGGGACCTCTCTTTGGAGAAAAGGGGCGCTCTGATGGTTGTCTGTTGCGACAAAAGAAAAAAAGGAGAAAAAAGGACAAAATCACGGACGGAGGTGGGGGTGGGAAAGGGGGGAGAAGAAATCGCTTTGTTTGAGAAGGACGTACAACTCACACACATAAAAAAAAAAGAAAGAAGAAAAGGCAAAAAAAAAACAAAGAGCGTGAATGAATTGTATGTGTGGTGCATGTTAGGGGGGGCGGGGGGAGGTTAGGGGGCATTCCCGGACAGCAGATACACTGGTACTTAAAAAAAAAAAAGAGAAGAAGAAGAAGAAGAAGAAGAAAAAAAACTGTCTGAGGTTAGCATGTGTGCACTGTGAATGTCTGAGATTGGCTGACCGGCCCCCCCTCATATCCCCGCCCCCCCCTGGGAGGACAGTAGGCGAGACGGGGCTGATGGAGGATCGCGCGGGGCCGGTACCAATGTTGCTGTGGACTGAATGGGTTTCTGGGGGGAGACATTCCATCCGTGTTTCCCCGGTGGCAGAGCGAGGACGGGGCAGGACGGAGGCTCCTGCCTGTCTGTCTGGCACCCAAGACCGTGGAGGGGGGGGGAGCTTTTTGAGGCCTTGGATTTGACCCCCGAGAGAAGGGGGGGGGGATTCCCTCTTCTGGTCAGCGGCCCAGAGACCACAACGCCCTCCCATAACCCCCTCGGTCGCTGTATGACAGGAGCTTTTTTTGGTGTTTTTTTTTTTTTGGTGCAGCTACTAAATGTGCAATGTGTTATGTAGCCTGGTTTATTTTTTACAAGCTACAAAGCTCATTTGTAGTCCAATTGTATAAGCTGTGTGCTTAGAGGTATAACACAACTATACTATAACTTCAGTATCATAGACAGGTGTTGCATGGTTCTAGGGTTTGTTCATTTCATGTTTCCACTGTAATCAGGACTGCAAATAGTTTCAATAAAAGTGCAGCTAACGTGCGGACGGTTAAATGTTACAATAGTGTACATAAAGCCTTGATGATTTCCTCTTCTTTCTTTTCACCACCTCATCCGTTTCATTAATTTTCTGTCTTTCCATCCGGCTGGAGATTTCCCCCACTGCTTCCTCATTCTCTCACTCATCCTATGCCTTGACGAGTAACTTTGATTTGTTTTGTACTTTTCTTTTCTATCTAATAATGCACTGTTGACCTTAATGGTGCCTTATGCAAGTGACTCGGCCCTGTGGCAGCGGTGGGATGTTTTTTTTTCTTTCCTCCCAGGGGAAGTCACACTTGTCGTATGGGTGGTTTGACAAGCTTGATCGAGGCTCAGTTCCACGCTAACGCTCCATCTCCTTTGTGTTTGATGGCCGCCGTCTGCGATCTATTCAGACTATCGCTTCATTGTGTTTGTTGTTGTGCGTGTGGCGTGAAAAGCAACTTTTTCTCAGTCGTCTTTGAGTTGGCACCAGTTCAGTCGAAAGTCGAGACGCATCACGTTCAACTCAGTCGGACTAACGCTGTATGTTTAGAGCACTTAGATTCACTTATTGAAGACGTTGTCCATCACACCCAGACCCACTCAGAAATATTGTTTATTTTTAATGTGCAGTTCATACAGGACTGCTCCCTGCTGTTGCGTCCCTCCACCACCAACACATTGTCGTCGTCATCGTCTCTCCCCCCCCACCCCCCCTAGCTCTGCGAATAGGACTGAAGAAAACTCTAAAGATTTATTGTAATTAACAGGCTGCAGTCGGACAGGCCTCGCCTTGTACTGCCTCTCGGTAATGAATTGCTAAAGGCTTTGTTGGCATGGAATCTGTCACAGACTGCTGACTGTGTAGGCTGGTTATTGACCCTGTCTGGGGAGCGTTGTTTTAGCCGAGCTGCAACAGTATTATGAAAACCAGAGCAGCGGGGCTCTCAGAAGGAGATCAGATGGTCAAGGTGCACATGGAGATTTGACCCCAAGAAGTACTAGGAGGGTAGGGGAGAGAGGAAAGCCCACGACCGCACCTCACTTTTTAAGGCTGCATCTTACGTATTTCCGTCTTCAGGTCAAAGGTCATCTGTGCCACACCGCTCCAGATCAGCGGGCCTTGCTGTGGGGATCGGACGCTGCAGCACAGTTTGCATCCTTAAAGATTTTAAATCCGATGCGATGAGCACGGACACAAAACCTCTGGATTGATTTTTGGGAGCTCTGGCAGCGGCAAAGGAGAGGAAACATCCCCCAAAAAGAACGTTCTGGTAATTGAGCCTTGATTAAGCCCTGTGTTTGCTCCCATCTTTCATCAACGCTTTCATCCCACACTACCCCAACATCTTCTGTCTCTCTCTCTCTCTCATGCACACGCACACACACAGCTCTTTGTTCTCAACTGAATCTTTGTATAAAAAAAAGGAGAAAAAAAAACAACTTTTGTAAAATTGTTATGTTTATGCTTTATGAAATTTTTATTTGAAATTGTTTTGCAAAATTGTTATATTTCTGTATGAATGTATTTTTTATTGGAATAATAAGAAATTCTTATCTGACTTTGGCTTGCTCTTTTCTTCTCATTTAAGTTGATTCTCAGTTTGTGGCTCATTATTGTTGAAGCTTTTTGATTCATTTCTTTTGCCAGAAGAGGAGAGTTGCAGCTGATTGAGGAGAGGTTGACTTGTAACTACGTGATGTGGGCTTGATCAGATTAGGATCGGGTGTGAGCAGCAGGAAAAACACATGCTGCATGTGTCACTTTATAAAGAAGAATGTATGAATACCTTTTTTCGCTCCAATTGGCACCATCTCTTACCAGTTTAAAATATCTCCCTCCCCATGAGCAAATGACATGTGCAGAAACTGGTTGCTAAACACAGACGACCTGAAGCACCTCCATCCCAGTGGCAAACAGACTTTCTTTTCTTTCTTTTTCCCTGAACACCCACAAAAAAAAATAAGTTTCTCAGAATTCGGTTCCAAAAGCGTCGGACCGCTCGCTCCTTGGAGCTAGCGCTCATCAAAGCGGCATAAATAATGTATCTCCATCTCTCACAGCCCATGGCATTTAATTAGAGAGCAGCTTTTCTACATTTGTTAGATAATTACTCCACTTGACACAGATAATGATACAAACCAGCAGTGGATAAACCAAAGAGCCGAGTTTAGGTCACAAACTAACAAGAAAACGGGATATTTCAAAAGAACGACTGCCGCTGCCTTCTTCTTTTTCGCCGCTCCCCCTACTCATGTTGATGACCTAGAATGGGCAGGCAACTTATTAGCTCCTGATTCCCAGTAAGAGCCGCGTGGTTTATAAATGAAGCTTCGCATGCAGTTGGTAATTAAGCCCGCTTTGGAGAACCTCCCAGCTCTCGGAGTGGCAATGAGTGTTGCTTTTGCCTCAAATGCTCCTTGATCTATCAAAACTGGTGTCCCACTTGATTTTTTAACTTGGGATAACATGTGATGCATAATGCGAGTCTGAAGAGCAAAACAACCTGCGAGGAGGAGTTTCCAAGCCCAAACTACCCACATGGGAAGGGGGGGGGGGGAAACAAAAGATGCAAGCTCAGATTCTTGTTTTTCACCTCCTAAAAGAGTCGGGCACACGTTGCATCTAATCTCTCATGCTGGCGATATAAGTGGAGCATCTTCTCGTGAAGTGGACCGTTGTGGATACTGTTTCTCGTAAATGGGGCCCTAAGATGCGCACTTTGCTTTGATGTGTCCAGACCCGCAAAGCCCCCATATGCTGTCTCTCTTTGATATTGAAACACGGCCCTAAACCCCGAGGATTATGGGAAACAGTTCATCACCCGTCATACATCTTTCTCTTTATTTCTCGTGGGAGCGCATAGGGTCTGGGGGTTGTGTCCCGTGGCCATGTCACAGCTTGGAGTGGCCTATTTAATGGATGACCAGTGGTGGAAAGTAAATACATGTACTCCAGTGGCCTGAAATAGCATTTTACCAAGAATTGTCTTCCCCTAAGAAATCTTTTGGAACCAAAGATGTACAATTATTATTTTCCTTGCTCTGGCAGATTGATGTAGCAGAATCCTTTCCCATGAATCATCTCACAAGCATCTCCCTCTGGAGGTACCTGACCTCTAAATTGTGATCCGCTGGACTAATCTACTGAAGTTTACATAAAGCTCCACCAACAATAAAATACTGCAGTAGAAGTCTGATAATTCACCAGTTTGTATAGTTTTGATATTTTAAGTACATCTGGCTAATACTTCTGCACCTTTACTCTTAAGTTCCCATCAAGGTTTTCACGAAATCAAACTTCACCATGTGGTCGGCATATTTTAAATGTATTTATATTCAATTATTCCCTGTATTTACAGTCATTTGTATTGGTGGTGGTGGAGCCTGCCATTCCCGCTGTAGAGTCCAACGACCGATCCCCAAACACCCGCGATTTACAGGAAATGATGCGCCCACGTAATCCAGTCTCTCACTCACCCTGGGGCCGGCTCGACCCCTCGATGCTGATCCTCTGGACTAAACTACCGTATTGTGCTTTGTTCACAATGTTGGAAGTTCGGAACCCCAGCTTGCACTTTGCACCTCAATCGGTGTACGTGTAACGAGAGGAATTATAAAGCACTTTATCCGGTAAAATAGACCCACTTACCATACAAAGTAGTAGAAACTGGCTCCACCAGCTGCAGCTTACAACAGCAAAATGCTGCCTGCACAATGACGCCTCACTATTAACAATCTACTAAGGACATGCATATTAAAATATCAATAAGGGGCCTGTTTTTTATTTGCAAAAGGACTTTTACTTTTAATACTTATATTAATCCCTATTCCTATGAATCCAGGAGACCTCGACTCATGAGACGGTATTGCTACTTGAATTGGAGTAAAAGGTGTCGGTGCTTCTTTCCCCCGCTGGCAGCGAGGTTGAATAAACCGTCTGGCAGTCGCTCCTGTCCGGGTCCCAGACACGCATTGGTTGCAAAGGGCTTGCGGTAATTTGATTAAATGCAAATTTGTCCGAGAAATTCCCCACCTAATATCAAGTGAAGTGATGGAGGCCATGAGGGATCCCTGTCCGGTCGTCGCTGATCTCCAGGCAGGCATTATGCCTCACACGGACCGGCGCTATAATCCCCAGTATTTAAAGTGGGCACAGTGTGTTTGAAAGGCACGTGCCTCTTCCTGTGATATACTGAGCCGGCCACACTGAAGAAGAACGTCCCGCGTCCACGCCAGTCGTATCGGTGAATCTCAATGAACGTGACTATCTTGCGCCGCGTAATTGCAAAGGGATTACTGTTTTTATCATTCCCTTTCAAGCGGAAGGCCTTCCAATTGTGGAGGGTAAAATAAATCATTATCCAAAATTGCTGTGAAATAATAGGCGTGCTGCAGGAGAGATGTCCTCGTCTGGTGTGTGTCTCACACTCACACACACACACACACAGGAACATGGACTGTGATGGAGGCGCACAGTGAGTTAAATGAGGGGAAATAATAAGGAAAGAGGAGGTTATCAGGCTGTGAGCATGCTTCATTCAGCCAGCCAGACTGCAAGTCATCACATATGCAGACTTTACTCTGAAAGCTCCAACGTCAGGGCTTTCTCCCCCCCTCCCCCCTCTCTCTCTGTTAATGGAGTCTATTAGGACTTGGCTTGTAGGGGAAATAGGACTGAAATCAGAGGTCAACGACCCTCTTTTATGTCCCGGGCTCGCGAGCACCACCACCAGAGTCACTGCCACACAGGGCCGTAATCACCATCATCATCGTCTTCCTCATCAACGTTGAAGCTTTCTGCCTCTCCTCCATTGTGAGTCCCATTTCAATCCTCACTGTCATCATCAAAACCACAAGTATCATCAGTACTATTGTTATCCTCCTCCTCCTCCTCCTCGGATTCTCCTTTGAATAATGCATACATCGTTAAACGAGGCCCCGTAGTAAATTAGACTCTACACCTAATTATCATGTTGCAATTAACAGAAGAAATGAGAGAGGATCCAAAAAACATTGCCCACAACAAAGTGAGCCAGATTAGTTGTTAGTTTTTTCCCGTTCTGTTTCGTTTCGTTTTTTTTAAGCCTCAGAAATGTGTAAAAAAGAAAAAGAAAAGGAAAAAAAGATCTGTGTCTCTGTTGTGTCTTTAAGCACGGATTCATTCCTGAATGAAATTGTAAGAGCGCCAGTTCTTTCGAAAAACCGAGATGCGATCCTCAGAGTGAGCCCGACTCCAAAGCAGCAACAGCTCCGCCGGAGATTTTGGAGCAGCCTGCGGGAGATGGTGGTGGGGGTGGGGGGGTGGAGTCACCGAGCGTGACCTTGTCGCAGAACTCACGGTGAACCGGCGAACGCGTCTGAGTGCTATGCAAAGTAGCGATGGTGACTTCAGAGGTACGAGTTCTCAGTGGCAGGCTGAGGGCGAGGAATAGAAATGTCCAATCCGAAGCTGGTCTGCTCTTCACGCTCTCACTGAGCCTTGCTGTCCGGGGCGACAGCAAAAGATTCTCCAAGGCTGTTTCTCAATCAGCGTACTTGTGCGTCCTTTCCTCTACTTGTGTCCTCGTGAAACGCCATCAGTCTCAGCCCGAGTACATCTTCACATTCAAAGTTCGCTTCTCGCAAAGTGCGGTCAAAATGCCCGGATGTGACTTGATCCTCCCACTTTCCGGAGGATGCATCAGAGGAGACTTGTGCGTACTCTGGCCAGCATATATCCCACAATGCATTTCACCAGCAACCGGAAACAATAGCGGAGGAGAAAATAAACTACTGACAGTTGACTTATTATAAATACTACTGTTGTTGAGTCACGGAATGTCATTTTAGGATGTTTTGTTTATTTGACTGTAAAAAATAATTTACACTGAATTTATTAGAATAAACTCAGGAGCAAGAACAGCTGATGTGGTGACGTCATCAAGTCAGCTGCTGGTCCAATCGCAGTAAGACCGTCCTCCCGTTGTCCCGTCCTCCCGGCTCAGACAAACACAGGACCTTCACCCAGGAGACGCCCATTACATTAATGTTGCATAAGAGGCTGGCTAAGGGTCGCCCGCTGGTTCGGGGACTGCTGTTCTGAAGCCTCGAGTTCTGGTGCCGCATCGGTACCCAACCCTCGTAAACACCCAAACAATTTTGACTTTGGTAATAAATGAAGTGCAGCGCCCTGACGCTCTATAGTAGGGTGCTCTGTAAACCAGAGTGATGGGGTGTTTGGTTTGTTTCTTAAGGTAGCGCCCACAAAGCTTTACCTGTGTTGAGTCATGTTTATATTACCATCAATACATTTATCAATGGCTCAATTCAAATAGACCACATTATAGTTTAAATACCTGACCACATACATCTATTTTGATAACAAATAATTAGAGTTTACAGTTCCACATGAGGAATAGTTAAATCTCTTTTCTTTGTCATCATTATTTACCTTTTTGGTGGACAGGAAACCAAATATGAATGTAAAAACATTAGACCAATAAGAAACAGTACTTCCAAAATAATACCTGTACCAATGAAAAATATGCAAAACCTAATTGGCTTCCACTAAAATATTACAACCCCTTCATCTTTCCTTGGCTAAATCCCCCTTTCCTATCTACACTTCTTCACAACGGCAGACTCAGATTAATCTTAACCTCTGATGGACCCACACACACACACACACACACACACACACACACACACACACACACACACACACACACACACACACACACACACACACACACACACACACACACACACACACACAAACAAAAATAAGAAAAGTTGCAGTCCTAAGATGTAGCCTTACTTTATCAGAAAGAAGGAAAGGCTGCCGTCTGGTTTAAGCCAACTACTTCTTAACCAGAACTACGTTGTCCGTTAGCTGTGGCTGCATGGCCAGATGAACCTGCCTAGCAAACCTTTAACTCCTGTTTGTGGTAATTAGGGGAAAAACAACTTATTATGTGAATGTGATGTTGATCATATGATATGCATCCAGGCTCCTAGCCTCATCACACCACCCTCCCTGAGAGGAATGAGGCCCCTGGGCGCTCGAGCCGAACCCAGACTCAGAGCCTCCAGGTAGATGTGTTTAAAGTGTAATAAGAACAGCCGTGTAGCTCACCTCAAACCAACTGGCATGCCGTGAATACGGGGCCTTCGGGCTCCTCGGGGACTGCTTGTTGCCAACTTATCCTGCTTGGTGACTTCAGTTGTTGTTGTGGTTATCTGGGCGTGCCACCGAGGTTTAACTCCACTAATGAGATCTGTCTCATAACTAAATAATTGGTGTACATAGCATTGCATATTTTCCAAAAGACTATTTTTCAAAGCTGTCCTGATGTGGAGTCTTAGAAATTAAGATAAGACGTATTTAGCTTTGACGATGTGATCTTATTAAGATGCATAACACTTTGCATAACACCATTTCAGAGAGCTATGGGGACTTGATTTTGGATGACAGATTTTGACTCTCTTAAGTGTAAAAATAAAGAAAGTGTAAAAATAAAGTGTAAAAATACTTTAGAATTTGAATGGTGTTGAGTTGGTTGATGTAGCAACAATCCTAAGTTAATAAGAAAGTATATTTTTGATATTGCCAGTACGTACCAGCAAATAAACCACTACATGGTACATCGGGTGCAGACTCATGAGGGCCCATGGCTGTGGACACAACGCATTGTTATTGGCCAATCAGATACGTGCAAGCCCACGTTGATCATGGTTGTGCTTCGAGAAACACCAACGCAGCCCCCTTTTTCTAAAAAAAGGATTGCTTCCTACCATGTTTGAATGACTAGTAATGACTAAGCCATTTAGTTTTTTGGTAGTTACCGCTTTCTCTGAATCACAAACGGAGGTGTGTAGCACGCCAACAATGAGATCACATCATCGCAATATGATCCCGCCGACAGTTGATAGACTATGCGTTATTGAATCGTCTGCGCGCCCGAATGGAGACCTTCTGGTGGGACTATTTGGATTAATAAAAGGAGAACCGCGATGCATTCAGCCAACAAATAAGCACGTGGGTCGATAGTAATTGTGCGCAGTGTGTAACAAAGAGGCCGTGCAGTTTTAGAGACACTGAGTGACAGTAGAGCCTCTGGGTTCACGCACGGGCCTTCAGAAGACGGAGCGCCGAAGCCCGAAGGTAAATGAATCCATTTGATTACAAATCCGGGTCGAACTGGGTCACCATCATAATTGTCCCTGTAATTAGATTCGCTCTCCGAGTGTCTGGCTTGTGTCAACGCGGCCGACAGCGGCGGTGTACTCTGGAGGACGCACCAGAAATACACTGTTAGCCTCTGGAGCCGGGGGTCGGGCGGTCAAGACGAGGTGAGGACGAGGCGAGTGCGCATTCCCAGATAATGGTCCCCGGTGTAATGATGTTTTGGTCCCTGCCCTTTCCCACTCTCATTAAGGCATACCCGGTCGGTCACACTGCTCTCAGAGCCGTGGATGCGCCCCTTCGCCCGGTTTATGTACACTAATGATCTCCGTTGTTATGGCGCTGTCGAGGCCCCGCCTGTCCTTCTACACAACTTGTTGCCATGCGTGTCGCCGTTGACCAAAATAACCGCATTGTCACATCTGAAAGGGCTCCGCTCCCAGCCCACTGTCTCGACTCCCCGCGTCCACAACGAGTTTTTCCAGCATCTGAAGTGCAGGCATGTCGATTATAACGTCGGCGCGAGACGTCGAGCCGCGCGATCGCCCGGTGTGCCTTTCATCTCTCTCTCTCTCCGCAAAAGGTCGAGGTTCCAGATGCTTGGAGAAAGTCCCCGTCTCCCTTTCTGCAGGTTAAACAGTGCACATTTGCATTAATCACCATGACAACTACATTCCTGACTGTGTTTTTGTGCCCGGCAGAAAGAAGAAAGACGAGCAAGCGGAGAGAGAGAGAGGCGGCGGCGGTACTCGCGACAAGATGTTTTTTAATTTCACACTTTGTGAATATTTTGACTTCAAAGTTGCGGCGAGGCTCCCCGCTTTTTGCTCGAATTGCAATTATTGTAAGAAAGAGCCGAGGTCACAGAGCACAGGCTCTGTGACGCTTATGTTCCTTTTCAAGGCCAGATCCGTCCACTTCATCTGCGTCTTTTGAAATCCACAAAATCAAGCATTAGCTTTTTTAGCGTGGTCCTCGTCTCGCAGGAGGAGGAGGAGGAGGAGGAGGCTGTGCCCACGAGTATTTGAAATAAAACTGCAAACCTGTTTTTGACAAATTGTGAAATTAACAAATTGTTACTTGTAAGAGTATTTTACAGAATTGCAAATTGTAATCCCCTTCTGAAGTGAGTAATCCCATTACTACTGCACTGGGTATTAGCCTAATGTTAGCAACAGCATGACGGTCTGAAATCCCCTGCACAATAATTCAGTTGTTTAAAGGACTTTTCATCACTAGTATGTAAATGTGGCCACGTTAAAGTCTATCACCAGGTTTTATGTGTCTGATATTTACATTTCACTTCATTGGCTCTCATTAAAACCTAAGGCTACAAACGAGCATTGCGCGCAGAATATTAATCCTCCCCTCTCTACCTTCCATCTCAGGAATTAATTTAGCAAATGCACACCCGACTTCTTTGGACAAGACCCTAATTAATTTTTGGTCACGCTAATTAACTATCGAGTGAAAGAGTGAGGAGCATGTAGGAAGTAGTGTGGTGGCAGGGAACAGGGGAGATGATGAAGATGATGAAGATGATGATGATGATGATGATGATCATCATGCTGATGATGTTGATGATAAAGTTGCTGTGTTGGGGGCGGCGGGTTGATCTCCACACTGAGCAGCGTGATGCTGTATAAAGGAAATATGTTTGAAATATGACATTTGGAAAGCCTTATATATATATATATATATATATATATATATATATATATATATATATATATATATATATATATATATATATGTATAGTGTGTGTGTTGCAATGTGTGTATATGTATGTGTGTGTGTGTGTGTGTGGGAGTGGGGGGGTGCGCGTGTGTGTGTGTGCATAACACCTCTTTAAATGGCTCACGTCATACTGCAGCATGTTTACATACTAAGTCCATACAAGCACATTTCTTCTCTCTCTTTCTGTGTCACCAGCAGTTCATTTCTCCGCATTGTAGATTATTCGTGCAAAATGTCCTCTCGGACACATTTGGAAAAATAAATAAATGATAGAATCGGTAGAGAGGGAGAAAGGGAGAAAGGGCACGCACTTTCTATTTTCAGCTGACATGTTAGCCGGCGCATTTCAAAGATTAATTGCTGCTCCCTGGGGAAAAAGACATCTGTCCTCCAATTATTAAAGCGATTGTTTTGTTTTTGCCGTCTCATTCTGTGGATCAAGGGGTCCCGTAGTCAAATATAAATGACTCTGGCTGTGGACGGCCTCTCTCGCATGCTGATGCGTAATGCTTCCGAGGCGACACTTAGGAATGTTAAAAGGCTTCATAACCCTGGGTCGACACTGAGGCTAATGGCAGCTATTCTCTGGAAAGCAAGTAGCCTTTTAGTAGTACAGTCAGCTTGAGGGGGGGCAGAGAGCATAACATTATGCTGCAGGATTTTCAGACCTTCATTTTTGGGTGATTTCTTTTTGTAACGCTTGTTCTTTTAGGCATAAACCTCACTTCTTTCTTTATTTCTTGACATTTTAAAAAGTTGTTATTTTCCTTTTACCATATGAGGGTTTACAGTCCATTCCTCAGAGATTCTCTATTTAACACTTATAATCCCAGATGGCCTCCTCTCATACCTTACACGATGATCATATTGAATCTGAACCTCCTCAGAGAGGAAGCACAGTGGTATCGCCGCTCTGTGGGCCTCGGGTTAGCTGGAAGTGGAACCAGCAGGCAGCGAGGCTGACTGACCGCCCGTCACGTCCAATCACTGCGGCAGACAGGCAACAGGTTACTTTGCATTTTAATTATGAGAAGGTCAGGCCAGGGTTTGTTCGCCAGTGTTGTGCTTCATGTGATTAAACAAGCACCGGGCGCATAATTTATAGAGCACGGAGGTCGCTTTGACCCCATCGAGATTTTATAATCTCCCACAAGCCTTTGTGTTGCTGCAATGTAAATAATACCAGTAATTTATGGCGGAAAGATAAAGGTTGATGGTGGGAAACAAAAGGTGTGAGGGCGGGGGGATCGATGATACATGTGTTCTGCAAGTTTATTCTTAGAAGAGAAGAATCGCGGGTCAAGGAGCGGCATTTGACTATGTTGAGGAAATGTTACTTTCTGTACTCTAGGTTGAAATGCACTTATTGTAAGTCACTTTGGATAAAAGCGTCTGCTAAATTACATGTGATGTGATGTGACATTTGTCCTTTAACAGATTTCACTTAATCTGTATTCACACTTTTTTATTTTATTTTTGGAGGACCAGTGCACACACAAATACACGAGGTGGAACAACTGCATGGCGACATAGACAACATTCAAAATCTTCATCCAAGCAGCTCCAAGCAGCTCTCTCCAGCGCCCCAACAACAAAACATTGTGGTTTGCCTCTTTATTCCCGATGTACTTCCCATGTAAAACTGTTGTAATTCTCACCCCGCCCCCATTCCTGTAAAAGCTTCCAGATGCCATTCACGTTGCTTCACCAGTAGCCTGGCCCAGCTCCATAAGATCTAGTTCTCAGACCTTAGCCTCTTCCTTCTCATTTGCATACTGTAACACAGCAGGGAGGAGGGGGGGGGGTCTCTCTCTCTCTCTCTCTCTCTCTCTCTCTCTCTCTCTCTCTCTCTCTCTCTCTCTCTCTCTCTCTCTCTCTCTCTCTCTCTCTCTCTCTCTCTCTCTCTCTCTCTCTCTCTCTCTCTCTCTCTCTCTCTCTCTCTCTCTCTCTCTCTCTCACACACACACACCCGCATGGGAGGCCAAAGACTGTGACATAATTGTTTGGCACATTATTAACACTCTGTGGCTGTGAATGCGACTTCCCATGCTTGGCTGAAGAATACACTCTGGCAGAAATTGGGCGTTTTGTCATTTGAGCTGGAGGGAGGGGGTTAACTATCAGAATAATACGTTCCCACCACGCCCACCAGGAAACGCTGGCCCGCCCATGCCCAACTGATGTCAACACTGTGCTAAACAGAAAGAGCAACAACCTGCTGTAGCCCCGGGGCTGACCCGCTCGTGAGCTCGTGGGGCCCAATCATGTCGTTTTAGAAGAGAAAAAGCAGCACTTTCAATGACAGTAATCACCGTCATCATGCCGGTGATGGTGTTTTCCAGTATTGCTCACCAGATCCACTTGCAATCCGTAATCACAAGCGTCCTTTAGTGTTTTTTTGAACAGACACCAGACCAGACAAACAGAGAAGGTGTCGACATCCCTCCCCTCCTGCCCCTCTGATGATATTGCTCTCGGCCTGAGAGCCTTTGTGAAATTCCCCGATGATGAGCTGGAGGCGTCCGCTCAGTCGAGAGGGGATTTCCATAAACCGGGTCGCGGCGGTGGTTGTTAGGACTGTGATCACTCACGTCCACTTCACCATGAGGGGATACTGTTGTTTTTCCCACTCTGCCAAGCGGTCACCTCCTCTTAAGATGGATAAAGAGGAGCTGCTGAGGAGGTGAGGATTGGAGAAAAGGAGGCTTGAAGGATGAATAAACGTGGCCCTTGCCTCTGTTTGTCCAAATGTGAAATCACCAGATATCCACAGCCAGTGGGACACAATACAATAATCCTTGACCGATTCCTTTGCCTTCTCGCAGATGAATCTTGCAGCAAAGTAGAATATAGGCCAATAATATGTTTGGCACACAATGCAAGAGCAAGACTGACTCACAGCAGAAAGAGGGATCGTCGATTAAATCAACAAGAGAACTTTTGTTTTCTGTCCCTGCTGTTTTCCTTTGTGTAGCCATGACATACTCCTTTTGAAAAGGGAGGAGGTGGTGT
The DNA here is from genome assembly GCA_036178185.1 of Liparis tanakae. NCBI lineage: Eukaryota > Metazoa > Chordata > Actinopteri > Perciformes > Liparidae > Liparis > Liparis tanakae. The sequence goes on along the minus strand of CM070096.1, from coordinate 9,155,142 downwards.
CAATCAACTAGGACTGCAGCCCAGGATTGTTTTCACTACCAACGAACCGAGATGGTCATCTTCTTTTGTCCAATCCACGGTCCAATACCCAAACACGTTGTGTTTACTATCAACATTGTAGCAGCTTGAAGGTTTGGTGCCTTTTGGTTAAAAATAATTCTTGCAGATAATTATTCTGTCCTAAGCAGAGTCGAGTGGAGAAAACATGATGAAAAGTCCTTCCAATCGTGATGAAGTGCCCTTTTAGCGGAGAAAACGTGTGAAGCACCCTTCCAACCATGATGAAGCACCACCCTTCTAGTGAAGGGGAAAAAAGTGAAGTGCCCTTCCAGTGGAGAAAACGTGAATTGCCCTTCCAGTCGTGATGAAGTGACCTTATAGTAGAGAAAAAGTGTGAAGTGCAATTCCAGTCGAGATGAAGTGCCCTTCTAGTGGAGAAAACGTGTGGAGCGCCCTTCCAGTTGAGACGAAGCGACCTTCTATTGGAGAAAACATGAAGCACCCTTCCAGTGGAGAAAACGTATGAAGCACCATCAGCACGTTGCTGCCCCACCACATGCAGCGTGTGCCCTTTTTTAATTTTCGCCCTTGCCTTTCAAATCTCTGATCGTGTACATAGTGATTTTTATTTTTGCACCCAGCAAGAAAGTTAGTGAGCTATCCCTTGAAGAAGTTGATCATCAACAGCTTTAAATGAACTCTGACTTCATCGTTTGTCACATTTCCACATTTCCCTGCAAGTGGAAATGTGCAACCCATCCGGTGACATCACACTCTCACAGAGAGACACGTCGCAAAGTCACAGATTACAACTTGTTTGCCATTTGAGTTAAAGTGTGATGAGAAACACGTAGATATGTTCTGCTTGTTGGACTTTAACTCAGTGAGCAATATTCTTTTGAGACGGAAACAGAGAGAGAGAGAGAGAGAGAGAGAGAGAAATACTCAGTAGAATTTAAGCACCAATCTGCTGGAGATGCACTTTTGATATGTATTCTGAAAAGAGAAGAAATGGGGCTTTTTGAGTTCACAGCCACAGAATGGTAGCACTCACACAAAGTAGTGTGATCAACATCCCAAGGAACACTGAACCTATTTATTTAGTCGTTTGTTTACGAGTCATGGTTGGAACATACACCAAAAGAAAAAAAGGAAACAACTCAGCTCATTTGATATTTTAATTAGTTTAGCACTGTTGCGTACACAAATCATAATTTTGCGTACACCCCGCAGTTAATGGATCACAATAATTGAAATATACATTTTGAAAATTGAGCAGGCACGCTTCCAGAATAAAGGCCCAGTAAATCATACGCAGACAGTTATTCATTGATTCTCCGCATCAAGTCGACTTCTGATACCGCACTTCCTTTTTATTTCCCCGCCAGCTATTCACTAATTTTCTCTTGCACGACAGACTTTGTGCAAGACTCTTCTTCTTCTTCTTCTTCTTCTTCTTCTTCTTCTTCTTCTTCTTCTTCTTCTTCGCCCCTGACATTGTTTGTTGTCTTTGCCAGTACATATCCTGTTGTTTTGTTTTGGGGGTGTAAAGGTCTTTGGGAGACTGAGACAGCCGTATCAACCCTGTTTAGCATAAAGCTTGTGGCTGGCCCCGTCCGTGGCCTAATGAAAAGTAGAAGATAGGCTATGCTTGTCATGCTTGGCTAGCCCTGTGATCGGCAGACTGTGGACAGTTACTCTGCCTGCATGCCAATTAATCTCACCCTCTGAATTTCCCACCGTCCCCGTTTTATGCACCGCTGAATGGGGAAAGTCTGAGGGGCTGCTTTCAAACAAATAGGCATCAATGCATCAATGTTGGATTTATGTGCATGACACAGACTTTGTCTGGAGATTTTATAGTTTCACATGGATTGATTCTTCGCAGAATTCACTTTGCATGCATGCTTCAGATATACGTGGACATTACAGTCTAATGGGTTTTACTTAGCCGCAGATAAAGAAAAAATAAGGCGGGAGTCCCAGTTGTGCAGCTTTCCACGGACTGTTAGATGCCTCTCAGGATCATATTTTCCACCTTTTGATATGGTGCATTGGTTAAAGGGCACTTTCAGCCGCATTAGCATGCTGCTCAGGCAGCGGCGGAACATTATTATTCTCTTTTATTTATATGTCAAAGCAGTGGGAGGAACCTGGATCCCGGCTCGGGCTCAAACGCTCCTGGCTCCGTCTCAACCGACAGCCCGAGTATCTTTAAATGGCCAGTCATCACCATTGGAGAGCAGATAAAGATGGATTTCAGATGAAGATTCATCGGCCGAAAACAGACCTGAGCTTGCTGTTTCTGGCCCTCATCATTCACCCCGCATCATTGGCTACATGCTTACACAGAAATAGATAGATATAAGAATGTAAAAAAATCTGAAAAGCACTCATACGGCTTTTTTTTCTTTTTTTTTAAATCAACCAAGAGGTGACAAAAAAAAACATGCCCATTCATCATTAATAATAGATGAGCTGGCTAAGCTCACAAGGCAAGTGAGGAATCCAGGTTACAATTTATGGGATAAATATTTCATCGCTAACATCTGTCTGTATATTCTGTGCCAGTGTGTTTTGAAGTTGTTACAAATGAACGTCAAACGGGAAGTCGTTGAACAAGCTGCCGAGGGAACGGAACAAAGAGGTGGCGGCGCTCGGAGGAGAGAGGGAGACTCGCAGGAAGCAGGAGACTCAACGGCAAACAATCTTTCCTCGACTCGTCACACAAACTAAACATGCCGTCTGGCGGACTTTACGGTGTTGCTCTTGTACAGAGTAAAACAACAAATAGAAAAGGTGGGGACTGGGAGAGCTAATCGTGAAAGGGGGTGCATTTATGCCCTCCTATGCCCCCCCACCCCTTTTTTTTGTTGGGGCAAAGCCACGGCTTGGACAGTACTTGCATTCTTTCACAGCTTATCCCAGAACTCTCTCAATTAAGCGCTAATAGGCAACCAAACAAAAAGACCTCTTGAATACCCCCCCCCCCCCAACCCCCCAGAAATGAGAGGAGGCACTTACACTCAAAGTGTTTTGAGCGTATTTTTCATGACTTTGAGAGAAAATGCCCCGCTAATTGGCCGTACTGTTTCCTATTTCCTGTTTCTGTTTATTGACAATGTTTTTGATTTGATTATGCCTGGAGGAATACCCCCCCCCCTCCCTCCCTCCCTCCCTCCAAAGACAACTGCCTGCCCACATGAATATAGTCAATAGGAGAGCAGAGCGCCTGAGATGGGACATGACAGCTCTGCTTTGACAGCCACTTACAGCCGCGGAGCAAAGGTCAAAATGTCAAAACGGTCCAGTTTTGACAGACTTTGAAAAATCTTTTTTTTTAAAGAAACACCAACAAGTTAACAAATCAGATTAGCGGCAGCTCCCCCCTCCTCCGGCTCATAGCGGCCATTGTGCGATGAAGAAGAGAAGAGAATACAGGGAGCCTGTGGCGAAGAAGCCCCACGCCGAGTGGAGGCTGGAGCGGTCGCCGCATCGCAGCACGTCCGTATGAAACGAGTTACTGATGGGGCTGCTTTTCAGCTTTAGAGAATATGGCACCGAATCAAATACCCACCCTTTAAAAAAGGAGGCAGCCCCCCTTCTCCTGCACTCACCCCCCCTCTTCACCACCACTACCAGCAGCAGCCATCCCTCCCCCTGACAACCCCCAAAAATACGACAAGCAGGCTGTGCACCCCAGTGTCTGCACTAATGTGAGATTGACTTGTATTGATGCAGAAGGAGTTTGGGGGGTGAAGTAAAAAAAACTAATTGTTACAACTAATGTCTGTTGTGTGTGTACGTGCGCTGGAGTCTTTGATAAATTAATTATGCGTGCTTTCAGTGGTTACAGAAGTGTTCACTTTAGTCATGTTAATTTGTGCCAATCTGGTTACAATGCTGGTGCTGAGGAAGCATCCCAAGTAGCTGCTTCCCCCCCCCCCCCCCCTTCTTTCTGGTCGTCTCAATGGACTCCACCATGCCAGCCGAGCAGGTTGCGCACCGGGTGGAGCCTCGGGAGGCGAGGAGAGATTACAGGGAACGTCACCAACCCTCATATCTTTTCTCGTCTCGTCAGCCTTTTCTTCCTTTACTTTTCAAATGCACCGTGTTGCACGTGAAGTCGTGTTGTTTTTCCTGAAATCCGGTCCCAAGACACTTGAGCGCGGTTGAAAACAAAGTCACCGAAGGTCATCTCTGAAAAGACGCTGAATACCAAGTTCAAAAGCAACCAAAGAGGGTCCCCCCCCCCCTCCCTCATCTGCATCCCCTCCAGAGAGCCTTTCTTCCTCAAGTGCTGTCGTGGCCACAAGGACGACTACAAACAGACGTGATTTAAATAGAGGAATTGAGTTAGTTGCACAGCCATTTCTCAGATTCATATTGGATGCAAATATGATAAATCAGATTAAATGGTTGATTTAATGATATGGTTTGAAAAATTTAATTTGAGCCGCTAACAAAAAGGTCATGCTGTGAAAATATATACCAAACTGTAAAAGAGTGTTTAATTGAGACATGTTCACACTTGAATGTGTGCAAAATGTTGTCGCTACAGGTTGAGTGGTTCGCTGTCGCTGCTGCAGGCCTCGTCCAATGAGAACGCAGCGCTGTTGTCAAGGCAGAGGTAATCTAAGACGTCCTTCTTCTCCAATCTGCCAAAAACAACCACCACCGGGTTTGTTTCCCAGACTATAGTGAACACCCCGTGACTCCGGGCTGAGCGCTGCGGTGGGCTGAACCAATGGAGAATGTGCCATTAAATCATGTATCGGGGGGATCCAGCTTCACTTTACACCCAAGTCGGCTTTAAAGAGCACCGAAACTGGCTTTGCTGTTTGGCCCTGCATCCTCCCCCCACCCCCTTCTGTTTTCTTTTCAGTGTATCCTGGGAACCTGGAGAAGTAATTACATCATTGTGACTCTGCCTTTCAGCTCGTCCGATTGGTTTTGTGGGAACCTCGGTGCGGGAAGGAAGGAACTGTGTGCGTGTTTATAATTAGGACAATAGAAAGAGCAAAAGGACAGTGTCAATGTTCCCCCGTCCAGCCGGGTGGAGAGGTGTGCGTTCGCCCCGATCGTTCGCCTGAGCTTCCACTTATGATATCGGCTAAATATAGCTTCTCTCGTGAGCAGCGTTCGTTTGTTACACCGGCGGACGTTTTCAAAGTCAAAAGCGAGCGGTTGCGTGTGCTCGGCCTCATTAACCGACTATTAAACCATTTGTGTGAGCACTGACCCCCAACCAGGTTGTTTACTTTTACAACTCCGTCTCTGGTCCATAATCTCTTGGTGTTTTAGTGAAGGCCCAGACCCGTCCATTAGCCCCAAGGTCCCACACAGCCATTGTCGCTCCGCAGCATGTGGTACACTCCTTTTATAAATAGAGTGACGCACTATTCGTCTCTTTCCTGCCCTCGCCGTGTCCCGGTGCAGAGTGTGCCGTGCTGCTCCCCGTGAAGCGAAGTTCCCAGTGCGAGCGGCTGCCGTCTCGGCGTGAACCTGAAGGAGCCCGCCCCCGCGCAGTCAACCTGCGAGCGCATGTTCGGAGAGGCAAAGCACACCTATCACTTTCACAAAGGTGAGAAGGTGAGAAAAATACTATAAAATATTTTTTTTAAATGTTATTGTGTTTTGTTAATTTTGTACAATTAGATTTATTTCCTCTCGCAGAGTTTTCCGGGTCGCAGTTTAAAAATGCTCATTATCGTGTAAATGCATTATTATGAAACAGGAGTGTTTGGGTTTGTTTCATTATAAAAAGCCTCCGATAAATATTTGAAATCCATCGCCATTGCAAATGGGTTCTGACAGGTAGTTTATTCTCCTGTTTGTACATTTAGACTTATTCTCAATTTGCTCAGTTTCCTGTCGTTCGCTTGAGGTCAGAGGATCTCAGCAGGGAGAAACCTGGGATGTGAATCTTCCATCTCCGACTCCTTTGCACTTCAAAGTCCTCCCTGTGCACCTTGAGATCACCGACTCTGCATCGCGAAGACGGAGAATAAAAAAAGATGCATTATGCTTTGAAGGACTTGATCCCAGAAGATGGCGTGCTGGATGTCAGCCAGTGTGCTTATGATACTGTTATGGCTCTGTGAGGCTGTTTCCTTTTCCTTTGTTACCCTCTCATGAAAGCGACACCATTAGATCTGCTATTACTAGTCAATAACGCTCGTCCCCAGTGTCGCCGCCATGCCGACGTGTATGTGGATGTCATGTCATGTCATGCACGAGGGGAAAAGGCTGTCTGCAGGAATAGCTCAGGATGTTGCTGAGATGTGACCCATTTTTATTTTTTTTTCCTTCCCATCTGTAATTTTCATTTACAAACTCCGTCCTTTTAGAGCTCAACACCTGGACTGGCAGTGCAGCTGCACTCCAGCAGATGGGAATGGAGTGGAAAAGAAAGGCCTCATCACAACCGGATTCGTCCAAATCTGCTGAAACCTGCGCTGGATCTCGATATTACGTGTCAGAGAACAGCGAGCGGGAGCATATTCAGCAATCAATGTAAATGTGAAACATGCTTACTGTTCACTGGACCGGATGGAGAGGGGAAAAAAAAGAAAATAAATCCTTACTCCTGACACAACAGTATTCCTATGAGTGTTTTAGAAACCAGCAGCCTTTGCAAAGACGGAGGAGGAATACATTATGAGCCGTTAGGCTGAAATGACAACAACGCATTACACGGCGATTAGTTTACACAATGAAGCTAATGGATCCAATCACAGCGCATTAATAAACAAGACACTTAGCTTTGTATCTACCTGAAGAGCCTCATCAATCTTTCATTGAGATAGCCACAGCTGGTCCGGGCCGGGCCTCGACATGTGAAGTGGGGAAACAATGTCGATTGGCCTCGGCGTTGGCACCGGTTGTGTGGAAGCGAGAACAAAAAAACCAGAACGCGAGCGCCAGGCTGTTCGTTCCGCCCCGCCGCACGCAAAACAGCCGCCCCGTCGGCGGGATGGGCTGATCGATAACGAATCAATTCATTTTTTATCTCAAAAGTTTAGAAAAGGGAGAAAACAAACGGGCACGAGGAGACAGCCGGGAAGACCGATCGTCTTTGTTCTCAGGCCGACGAAAGCAAAGAGCTGTGCTTATTATTGCAGTATTTAGCGTGGTGATATATCACCTATTTACTGCGCGTGTCTCTAATTGGATGGCTTCCTCGTCTCCGTGTGAAAGTAGGGCTTCATTGCTTCTGTCGAGTGCGGGCCGACAGCTCAAGATGAGCGGAGGCCGCGTACGAGGAGACAGCGTTTTGTGATGCTGTTAAAACTCCTAATAGCCACCGACGGAGAGCAATAAAATAAATAAATGTCGTAAACAAAATGAAATGTCCCAATCAGACACATTGTAAAGATCGCAGCGCTACGGCGAAGAACGCTTTATTATTCCCAAACTGTCCGGCGCATTTGAATCGAAGGTTCGTAATGATTTTTACAGTCTCCACGCTTCACAGACCCAGTCTGGTGGATGGACTTGGGCGGGGCCAGAAAGAAATAAAACTCTAGATCTGTGAGTGTACTGTGAGAGATCAATCTATTATTCAGTCAATTAATCACCTCAAAAAATGCATGTTTATCAGCTGTCTGTAACACTTTCACTCTGATGGATTACATGCATTATGGCCCCGCTTCCGATCTGATTTGTATTCCTCGCTGTGCTGATTACAAAATTACACTGCTGATGCATTGGTTTTCTCCGTTCAAGATTGATGGCACTGATGAACAAAAGGGGGACGACTGACGGAGCCCGTGGACCGAAGTGATGTTCAAAAACACACACACACAAATGAGATCGCTAAATATATGCAACGGTAAATAAAAAAAGGGAATGATGAAGCAGCCGATGGAGTGGATGACAGACACAGCAGTCAGACAGACAGGTAGACAGCCGGATGGCAGCATTAATAGGAGGGGGGGGGGGGGGGGTAGCAGAGTTTTGGGCGTCTATTCTCCATCTTACTCGTAACTCGGGGGTGTATTCCCTGTGGTCTGCAGACAACCCCGGGCTGTTCTCTCAACTTCACCAAGTCTCTGTCTGTCTTTATCAACCTGAGATCAGGGATGCTCCAAGCGTGTGTGTGTGTGTGTGTGTGTGTGTGTGTGTGTGTGTGTGTGTGTGTGTGTGTGTGTGTGTGTGTGTGTGTGTGTGTGTGTGTGTGTGTGTGTGTGTGTGTGTGTGTGTGTGTGTGTGTGCCCACGCTGTCTGTTGCTTCAATATACCAGCCAGAGCAGGCTGGGACCAGGGGGAGATTTTACAGACAACACAAGTTTATAGGCCCACAATTATAATGCAGCATCCCCCACACACACACACACACACACACACACACAAAGACATGTAGAGTAGCTGCTGTGCAATAGCGAGCAACCTTGCACATACATCCACATGTTCTCCTCTCACGCGCCCAGACGCCCACATTTGGTGTGTGTGCGTGTGTGTGTGTGTGTGTGTGTGTGTGTGCGGGGGTAAGGTGGGGAATAGCAGGCCTTCCTTCCGTTCCCCGAGTGCCAAGTGCCGACAGGACATCTTCTGCTGGAGGCAGTTATCTGAGGACGAGCCGAACGAGAAGGGGGAAGAGGCTTGTTGCCAACATGCTGCTGCAACATGCAAAGACAGAATCGGTGCGCGCGGAAATGTTCGCACGCACAGATATGCAAATGAACGGCTCTGAAGACAAGTGCGGGTGATTTAAAGTGTTGCTATAGCGTGCTTGTCGTGAGAATAGATTTGTTAGGCAGATGAATACGCAAAACTGTTCATATTCCACCCAGGGCAGCGTTTCTCCAGCGCTGACTGACCCTGATCGAGCATGCTTTCTGGTATTAGATCATAAGGGGACACGGATCACACAGGATGGATGCTGTATTTAAAATAGCAGTTGACATGTATTTACATTGTTGTGAGAATATATGTGAGAAATCAGTCTTAAAATGTATTTAGATACGAAACAAAGACAACACATCTTCTCGCTTAATCTACACAAATGGCTTCTTGTCGTGTTTATTGATGTATATCTAAACAACATCACACTGCCTCATGCAAAGTAATGGTTTGGTTAAGTCTCGGTAAATATCAGAACAGGAATTACTTTCAATGATGATTGGGTTTTATTTGTTTTCCTGTCCTGTCTGTGCATGGGTTAAGGAAAGCTCATGGTTGTGGTTATGTCAAATGAAGATATGTCATGTCACTTAAATGCATGGGTATTGTTGGGGAAGGATCATTATGTATATTTACTTTGTATTAAAAAGCTGCTGTTCTCCTTTCTGAAGTTACACTTACACACACCCCATCTGGTGTTGATTTAAGTCTATTTACTTCTATTGTTACATAAAAACAATTCAATCAGGTGAAACTGGTATTTTAGAGTTTAACAATAATTTATTTACAATAGCATATTGAAATAGTGCAAAGTATTTTAGGAGATTGGACTCCATCCTAAATTAGGATAAGCCAGGGGTAGAGATGCTGATATCTGCACAGACAGAAACAGGGATGTCATAATGTGTGCAGATTGTAAAGCCCGCCGAGGTAAATTCGTAATATTGGGCTATGTAAAATAAACTGAATTACATCAAGCTGAATGCACTTTATAATTTAATTAAACTGTCTTTTCTAGATTTGCCCCCTATGTTTTATTCTCACTCCCACACTATTGATATGAATTAAAGTGAAGTATTTCTTAGGCAGGCTGTTCCATAAAACCTGAAAGCAGAGAAGCAAAAGCTTCTCGGAGGTGTCAGCTCTTCCTCAGGTGCCGTGGTTATTAGCGCCAACAATCCACGCGGCCCCGTCGCAGCACCGAGGACGTTCAAAGAGCAGTCGCGGCGTATAGGATTACAGAGATACAAGATTACGAAGTGGAAACCCGTTCCCTCTCCGCAGCATCCTCCTTGTTTATGTCCAGGAGATGTGGTAGAAGAGCGGACAGGCGGCAGGGAATCCTCCATGGCCACGTAATCTAGACTATGTGCTCAGACACAGCACATGAAGGACAGCCTTATCTCTGGAGGACTACTGGGGAGAGACATGGGGGTTGGGAGGGTGGGGGGGGGATTCTTCCGCTGAATAGATCTTTCATGGAAACTGCACGTCCTTCGATGCATTTACACCTCTGTGTCGCAAAGCGATAAAACCCCGACAATGTTGCCATGCAAAATGCATTAGCGCCCCGAATGCTGCCGGGCGCGTGTTTCGCAACACCGGTAACGTGGAGCTGATGGTGCCGTTTCAGAGGAGTTGAAATGAGGTGTAACGTTTTTGTGGCCATTGGGTGGAAAATCCCACATTTACCAAATGTCCCCTCTCCCCGTGTGAATAAGAGGCGTATCCAGTGAAAGGTTCAGTTACCCAAGAGGTCATTGTTAGAGAGTTTTCTCGGCGCATTGCAACGCTTTAGAAAAGTCGTTTGTTTCTTTTCTTCTACATGGGAAGATTGATGCTGCTATCATATCTGTCTGCAGAGCTAGCTGCCGGTTAATCTCCGGTAACAGATGTTGCATTTGAATGAAGAAGCTGTCAGCAACGGGACAATGTTCTGGTATCGGCATTCGGGTTTCCGATTGTATCGTCAGATTGATCGCGTTCGAGCAGGCTTTGGTGGAATCCAGGGAGAAAGTCCAGTTTGGCTCGTAAACTGGTTACTTGTGAAACAAACTGGTCGTACATATCGTTAACCCACTTCCAGTCCAACGTAAGTTGACTCTTGACCCGAAGATCCACTGGCTACACCGGAACTATAACAATACAGCCTCTTGCCCCCATTGTTATCCATCGTCAGACCGATAGCTAGTGGGTGTCAGGGCTACACCACGGGTAGCGAGGTGGAGAAGCTCATGTGCAGAGGAATCAAAACTTAAATAACAAAAGGCACTCTTCAATGAGGAAAAAAACAGGTTACAACAAAAACAACAATGTCCAAAAAGGGGCAGGCAGGCAGGAACTCGGGGTTCAGGGCAGGCAGGCAGGGTCGACGCAGGCAGGATCAGGGTACCACAGGTACCACAGGAAACAGGAAAAATACAACAAACCAGCAACAGACAAGCGAAAGAGTGGCACACTATATAGAAGGGAAACCAGGTGTACGACATGAGACGGTAACGAGACGAGAGTGGCTGAGGACAGGTGAAGGGAATGAAATGATCAAGGAGACAGAGAAGACACAGTAGACACCGAGGAGACAGAGTACACAGAACAGACCCTTACAGTGGGTTTAGCCTAACTAAGCTTAGCTTAGCACCAAAGAATGGATACAGGGGAAACAACTAGTCTGGCTTTTTATCTAAAAAACCTCAATGAACCAAGTTGCTTCCTTGAGTCCTGTTGTCATCTTGAGGTCACCAAACTGAATCTAGAGCTTTTGAGGTTTTAGTATTTATATATTGCTTTACTTTTGGACAGAAACTTTGTGAAACACACAGAAATGTATCTGTCTGCCGACAACAAAGCAGATGAGAACTTTCGCAAAAGGTTGTTTCAGTCCTCTAAAAATCCTAAACCGACTAAATTTGAGTTGCACACTGTTCAGCATCTCTGCTGCCGTGCACATTCTTTCCCGATAGTGATGCCACAGTGGTAGACTGGGTATTTACACGGGTGGTGGGTTACGCCAGTGTCTCTTCTTCAAAACACTCAGCAGAGCTCACTGTACTTGTCTGAGCTTGTGAGGGCCTTTGTCAAGTTTCACCTCCTCTCCCCAAGGACGTGTCCTCACCCAGCCTAACCCCGCTGTCACGTCGCCCCCTCCTGCTGCACATCCCCCCCCCCCCCCCCCCCCCAGCCTGCGCTACTATTTCATTCCCCTGTTTTTACACAAATCTGGGGCGGACCCCAACACAACAATGAGCCGCGCCGCTATCTGTGTTTTAACTGGCTGCGTCGGAGGAACTCTCTGGAGCGCAGCCAAAACAATTCATTCACGTCTCGTTCCTCACACACCCATGTTATTTCACTCCTTTATTTTGGAAACTCGACGGAATGGCCTCATTCATCACTGCTGCAACGGATGCAAATGTTTTTCTTGTTCTCTTTTTTTTTTTTACGAAGGGGATCTGGTGAACGGTGGAGTTCCACCTGAATATAACGCACGTAAATAATTCAACCGAAGCTAATACAGTTGTTGTGAGGAGTCTCCGTGATGATGATGATAGTCATCACGGAAATAAAGTGTATTTATCTTTGGTGTCACTTTAAGTTGGAGAATTGTGTTTATCCTCTAGAATCTGCATGAAGTTCACCGAGGTCATTCAGTGGCTGTAAACACTGTACTCCGTCTCCCAACCCGTCTCTTTTTTTAATCAAATCTCTCCATCCTCAGCTCCTGGCTTCTTCCTGTAGTTGTACTTCTGTGGGCAGATACATCTTGATTTCATAATTAGTTTGTTGTCTCATTCTCAGTCTCTACCTGCCTTCCTGTCCGCAGTGAACACCCACACTTCATCACGTCTTGTTATCATATTCAGAAGAATATAATATTACTCATCTGTTCGTTTTTTTTTTACGAGTTGTGACGTCACCGATGAGCCACTGACTGTTGAGCCGCCGTCTCAAGATAAACTTGGAGATAGAGCGGTGTGTGTGGGAGTAGTTGTCTCTCCACACACCGTTACAAAAGTCACTGTGATATCAGCTCTGTTTACAGTGGAAACACTGACGCATCTGATACCTGATACTTTATTTAATGATCATCTGTTGTTAATAGCTAATCAAACAGTAGCTCTTTGAGTTGGCTCAGACCTCTGCCAACTTGTTTTTATAACCAGAGCCATGTAAAAGTGTCTCATAAGCACTTGAGTACGTGAACACTGAGAATAAAACAGGTTCTGAAGGTAGGCTACTGTACATGCGCCTCGCAAACATGTTAGCACCCTCACCTAAATTAACTGTGTTCGTTTGACATCACCTCAATGCTCAAATAGAAAAATGTACATGGACAAGTTCCTGTTGCTTTATTGTTTTTCAAACCAATATGTTTCACTTCAGAAAAAGCCCTTTGAGAAGTAAGCTAATCGATAAAATATCACTATCTTAAGTAAATATGTTTGCTGAGGTTGCTAAAAGACCAGGACACTATAGCTAATAATACCCTAAACTATTGTATGTTTTAAAAGAACCTTTAACCCATCTAGATAGCATAGTAAACTAATGATACACTGCTTGGCTTTAGCTAAAACAACCCCTGGCTAACCGAATACATACTGTAGCCCGTTAGCTAATTTGCTGTGCATGCTAACCTGTGCAGCTAAGGTGTGACACACATTGAATCATCCATTCCATACTTTAGCTGTTGTGTTGTTGGTTTCGCAACCCCATTCTTGAGATACTAGATATCACAGTTAATACACAACTGTGTACAGCGCTTCCACATAAGTAGAGGGCCGCCGTGCCTGCGTTGGGGACAGTCACACTCGTGTCACATATTCAAGGCGCGGTTTGGCCACAGATTTCCTCTGCTCCCTGCATTTGAAGCCAGAGCTAGTGCAGCTCTGTGGGTAAATACGATATTGTAGCCTACATACCACGGACCGCATTCCTTCTTTGCATTGCAGTGCTAATTTAATCTTGGTTACTATGGATGTAAGACATGCAGACAGAACACACATGGTCATTCATATGATGTTGGCTTCGGGCCAATCATACCAAACACAGATTTCCTTGTTTTCCATTAAATGAAATCCATTTTATTTAGTAACATCGCAATCCATGCGTGACAGCGGTGCAATTTCATTCCAGGAATAAAATCAGTGTGAGATAGGGATCGTTCACCTCAGTGTTTTTGATGTTTCAGATGCTCACATTATTTTGTGGTCAGATTTGTATTTTGAAAGGATAATCCATTCCACTCTCGGCGTCCTTTTTCAAAATAGGGCAAAAGTGATCTTAAAACTTCAAGTGTTGATTGGTTTTAATGGGAGTATGACCTTTCAAGAAAACCCAACAATAAGTGGGATGGCTGATTGAAACAGAATCCATATCAAAGAAGCCCTGGGTTGCAACAGTGAACGCGTCTCACCGCAGGAGGATGAGGAACTCATTATTCTGTGATTCTGTGACTTGCACAGATGGAGAGGCTGAAGAAAAAAGAACTGGAGAGAAAATAGAGAGGAGAAGAGAGAAGGGGGAGTGGAGAGAGCAGAGAAAACAAGTGTGAAAGAAAGATTTGAAATGATCAAAATTCTAGTCGCAAAATATTAGGGCTTATGCCGGGTCTTCTACTTGGAGCAGACGAGACTCGGCAACTCCGCCAGCTGCCAAGCATGTTGCATCATGAAAACACAATAAAGCCTCAGAGGGAAGTGTTGAACAGCAGGGGGGATCTGAGCAGCATCAAACCGTGCCTCCAACTGTTCTGTGCAGTGCACTTGCTGATCTTTCAGCAACACAATACACTGCACAATACATATGTTACTCTGCAGGTTTTACTTCTCAAGATCTCGGGCAGTAATGAGCTGTACAGGTGATGATGAATGATAATAACGTGGCAGAGTATCATTTAAATGAGGTTTGCTGCTGTGATCCTCGTGTGCATCAGTGCACACGGCTCAGCTCGGAGTAGGAATGCAAATGCCCTTTTCTGCATTAATCCGAGACACAGCGATTGAATTGCAAATGCACTAAAGTAACTGTTTTTAAATTCATTTAAAGGCTTTGAATAGTAATCGTTTATTTTTCGGCTCTTCCCGCACTGCAGTGTTTAACACAAAGAGTTGATTTAACCGCTTTCAGTGCAGAAACCGTTGACCACTCTGTCATGTTAAAATGAGAGGAACTTTAGAGACGCTAGATGAACCAGTTTATTGACACATCCATTAGGGCTTTGTTTTCGGAGATTGAACCAACTGGACAGAACAATGTGTTTGAGGCCCATTGTCGCTGGTTTCTAACAGGGCTATAGAGTCTACAGCCATAGGTGCTCTGTGAAGCTTTACTTCGGCACAGTGGTGCTTTGAGCTAAATGCATGATACTATGCTCACAATTAGCCGACAATGTCAACATTCAAAATGTTAGTCATCTCAGGAAAGCGCCTTAGCATGCTAGCATTTGGGAATACGCACTACCCACAAACTACAGTGGCGGCTGATGGGTAAATGGTTAGATATTATGCCATTTAACTCCATATGTATGCTGATCTAATCTTCACGATTAGGTCAACAAAGGATAACTCATTCAACAATTCAACAGCACATATTACGTCTAAAATCTGTGACATAACTGGACCACATTTTACCTGCTTTCAATTTCACAGTGTGTGTGTGTGTGTGTGTGTGTGTGTGTTTATTTGAGACCGGTCTGCAGTGTAGAGATTCTACACCTTCTTAAATTATGACACAGGTCAGCCAGTGTCTATATTCGTCCTACGCAGAACTGCAGCCCCAGCAGCTATTTAAAGCAACCTGGATCTCTCTGTCTACACATTACATAACGCACACGAAGGGAAGTATGTACTTAAGTTCCATCTTGTATCACTTATATGCATAGCTGTGTGATTCAATATCAGCTGTTGAAGAGTGTAGATATGTTGCTGCTCATAAGCATGATGTTATAGTGAGGGCGTCATATGAAGTGTCATATGTTCAGTCCATGATCCTTGATGGTCTTTTAAATCCAACATTGAATGGAATGACGTTCAGGTGCATAACACCTACGAGTTATTGCCTCCTTCGGCGAGATCTTTTCGAACTGTCACATTTCAATAAATGTGTACCTCTTTGTGTGGACATGGCTAATCCCACATTCTGCTGCAGCAAACTGTATAATATGGCCAACCAACATATGACTCACTCAACGATGACTCACACTTTTTCATAATACCTTTTATCTGCCACAGACTGCTTTATGACTCTTCATTCACTATTCTTAATTGGCCCCCAGCCGGTAGGGGCCACTAGGGAACGCATCACCAACTCCCAGCAGCTCCTTTGTGGCCAGAGACACATGGGGCAAGAACAGTCTTCTCACATTTAGTATTTTGGATGGTGTGTTTGGCCAACAGCCAACATGACGACCAGTTCACACAGCTAAGTACCTCAGAGTCGTTACTCTGCACCCTAGCACTGTTTTGGACAGCGTGTTTGCCTAAAAGCTACCAGAACTACAAGTACAGACACTCCTAAGCACATTGCGGCCACTCAACCCTATGGTTGAAGGCTTCATAGAGATTAATTTAGTTTTTGTATGAAGTATGTTTGACGGGCCTTACAGCCCATCAGCCTCGAGACGTGGGGATAGCCAGTTGTAGGTTGTATTCATTCCATCACACAAACAGCAGTGGTTGTTGCAAACCCAACTGATGGATATTTTTACTCTACTGACTGACTTTTTTCCACTTTTTTTTTAACATTTCTGAAACAACAGATATAAAAAGTGTATGACCTGATCAGCATCGGGCATCTTCCTAGATAGCAAAATTCATCTGATTGCATTTCTTCTGGCCCAGTCCTCGGCCTGAAGCTGGCCAATATGCAGCATGACTGTGAGATAAAACATTAGTGGATCTGACCTGCCCTGATGCGTTTAAATATATTGTGAAATGCTGTGGCCCAGTTTTGACCCACATACTGAAACATTCTAACCTTTTATAATCAGCAGCTTTGGCCCAGCTCGAAAAATACTGATATCAGATTATAATTGTGCTGCTGGCCCAGCCCTGGCCCATGTACTACTGCATGATGGGTTGTCTTGTTGCCATGGAGACCCAAAATCCCACCCCACCTCTGTTCCGCAGGGTATTTTTGCATTTCTTTCATCATTTGACTTAAAAGCTGAAACTTGATACTTGTTTTTTGTGTACATTAATAACATTAATATAATGTTGCTTAGCTGCACTTTTTAAATGATAAAATCGTGCCATCTGTATAAAGAAAATACCCAAATATCCAGTATCATATTTCAGCTTTTCATAAAGACAGACTACTAGTGCAACATAAATATGTTGATGTACATTTGTTTAGTAGTCAAAAAGTTTAATTCTACATTAATTAAAATGTTACAGAATTTGTAAAACAATCTATTGAACACATTCAAATTTGTAATATTTTGTTACACTAATCAACAACTTCCTGTAGCTACAAAGATGTGGGCTTGCCATCTTCTGCCCCCTTTTCTATCTCCTGCCAGCTGTAACCACCTCTGCATGAACACTTCGACCTCAGGGTCAGAAGCCATCGATGTCAGCGTGTTATTCCTTACCGCAGCTGCTTCGGAAAAAAGTTTCCAAAGACATTAAAGTTTCTGTTGGTACGGACAAACACAATTAGGTGAAATGTTCAATATATTTTGATGGAAATATATGGGAAATGTTGGCAAATTCACACAATCGCTTTTTAGCCAAGAAATTTACAAAACATCTGACACTCAGCAGGAATGTAAATGAGCATTAGATTTGGGCTTTTAAGTTTTAAATCATAGAGTAATGATAGTTAGCTTATGTTTATCACTTCTACTTCAATACCACCAGTGCTCACTTACTTAATGAATAAAAAGACATTAAAATCATATCGAAACAGAAAAAATATCACACTAAATTGAAGTCAACAACTCTCGCTAGTGTCTCAATACAGCTCCCACTTGGTTAGCTGCCTTATGGCCTTCTGGTGAATGTCCTTGTTTCTGAGGGAACTGGACAACTTTAACGACAGAGACTAATACGAGTTAATTAGGAGCTTGTAGTACCACATTGCCCCCTTAGAGAGCTGCACTCACTACTTGTGGTTCCTAGTCTTAAAAAAGTAGGATGGGAGCCAGAGCCTTCAGTTATCAAGCTCCTCTTTTAGGGAACCAGCTTCCACCTTCAGTCCGGGAGGCAGACACAGTCACCTCCTTTAAGAGTAGACTGAAGACTTTCGTCTTTGACAGAGCTTATAGTCAGGGCTGAATCAGGTTCACCTGGTCCAGCCCCTAGGTATGCTGCTATAGGCTGCTGGGGGATGTTTTAGGATACACTGAGCTCCTCTCTCCTCTTCTCTCTCCTTATGGATGAATTTGTATCTCTCCATTCCACATTACTAACTCTGCTTCCTCTCCGGAGTCCTTGTGGCTTCACGTCTCATAGGGTCCATTGGAACTGATTGTGTCTGATGCCTTGGCCCTGCTGATACCCCGCCCACTCCTCCATCTGCCTGATGGATCACAGAGGTCTGGATCAGGGTCCATGACTACTACCAACTATTCATACACTGTCATCCTCATTGAATGTGTTTATGCAACTCTGTAATAATTCCTTCTGGTCACATGACATATATTGCATCTGTCCATCCTGGAGAGGGATCCTCCTCTGTTGCTCTCCTGAAGGTTTCTTCACTTTTTTCGCCGTGAAAGTTTTTTTTTTTCCTGATCCGTGAGGTTTTGGGACAGGGATGCCGTATGTGCACAGATTGTAAAGCCCTCTGAGGCAAATTTGTAATTTGTGATATTGGGCTATACAAAATGAACTGAATTGAATTTAATTAATTGCTGAACAAATAAAAAACATTAACCACAGTTTGGATTCTTATAACCTTTCTTACTTATTTTTGTTTAGTGAGAGGCCTGGTTTAACCAAGAGATACTTTTAAAACGTATTTGTTTGGTGAAAATAACTGCTGTATTCACCCATTTAGTAAAGTGTGAGCGCTGATCTGTTTCAGCAGAGACTGATAAACCTGTGAACCCTCCCAGGCATTTATATTCACGTCACCTATCGGGCCATCAGAGTCTGATTCTGCATCAGATTGATAAACCTCTACAGCCTCAACATCTTCTTCACTCTGAAAAGATGCCATTATACCAAAATTGCATATGTGTACTTCAAAGTCCAAAAAGAAAGTCTAGCTATCATATTTTTCCCTGCTTGCTGAGTTGCATGACTAGACATTTTTACACATTTAACTAACTATATATACATGTATAGCTTTCAATTAAATGCTCTGACTATCGGGAACATTATCAAATTACATTCATATTTAAACTACCTTAATTTTACTTTCTGTAGCTGATTGGTATTAATACATAATAAACTAATCTCATTCCTAACAATAACAAAAAATCACTGGCAGAATATGTCTTTCACTCTCGCGCCAACAATCCACAACAGGCCCCACACTGAGTTACATCAGAGGACACCCTGTGAAGGGTTGTTTGGGAGTTTTTCCTGATTCAATGTGAGGTTTTAGGACTGGGATGTCTATATGTAAATCACTCTGAGACAAATTTGTAATTTGTGAAAATGGGCTATACAAATGAACTGAATTGAATTGAATATGTTGCCCATACCCTTACGGCACGATCACATTTACATTTGATTTAAAACTATTTTTTCAAGCTGTTATTTTATGGTAGGAAATGTTACATAGTGAAGCTTTAAGTACTTTTGGTGCCTCAGGATCCCCCAGAATGAGATGGGGAAATGTTGCAGGCGAGAGGGAAGTCTGGGTCAACCTGCTGGGTCTGCTGCCCCCGCAACCCGACTCCGGAATAAGCGAATGAGAATGGATGGATGGATGGTGCCAAATGTGTTAATGTCCTCAATGCCTTAACCTTCATTTCTGATTCACAAGTATTGCATTTTAACCAATAGCAAACAACATATTTGTGAGCTAACCGGTGTCTGGCATGACACCGGCAGGTTTTAATGAGGTAGTGAGTTCAGTTTATTTGTATAGCCCAATTTATAGCTGTCCTTCTGTACACATTACATCTATTGCATATGTCCATCCTGGTGAGGGATCCTCCTCTGTTGCTGTCCTGAAGGTTTCTTCCCCTTTTTCCCCCTGAAGGGTTATTTGGGAGTTTTTCCTGATCCGATGTGAGGTCATGGGACAGGGATGTCATGTGTACAGATTATAAAGCCTTCTGAGGCAAATTTATAATTTGTGAAAATGGGCTGTACAAATAAACTGAATTGAATTGACGTTAAAAAGATAATCAGCTTCTTAAATGAGAGCATTCATCTATGAAAGACGTACAGCTCCTTAACAGACCTCCCCTATATTTCAATGAGAAGAACTCTGACTCCAAGTCAAACCCCACTAAGTACTGAACTAACGTTAGCTAGGAAGCATAGCTGCCGGTAATATCATTTCAGCTGAGAGAGAATAGGGATAGAAAGTGAAGTTTAAACACACTACTAACAGACAACATTTTGAGTGTGGGGAATCAAATCAACATTTTTAACATGTATTTGTACTTACCAATAGTGGACTGACAACCAATGAAATTCACTGTGAACTGAAGGCAGACTGTTATTTCCTAATCACTTGAAAGTTTTGAGGAGCGCTTGGTTGGTATAATAATACAATCAAAAGGGTCTCCCGCTGGTGTCCTCCGAAGGATTTCACATGATAATCTTTACTTTGTTTTGAGACTGATTGGCTAAATAAAAACCAATGGAATAAAAACGAGGGTGATGCGCTATTTCATAATGTATATTTAACTGGCGGTTAGTTAGACAATACAATTTCATTTTGTGAAATGTAGACACAAGGCTGTACTTAAAATTAATGTAATATTCCCTGCTGCACCTTGCATACAAAAATGCCGGTTAGTGTTATCGGTTCTGGCCCAGCACCAACATGTATACTTCACAGAAAGTTGCTTTCAGTCAGTGTAGTGGGCCAAAAACTAACAGCATAGTATTGAGCCATGACCTATGTAACAACCTTTGACCCAGTAATAGCTTTACTACCGAAATATTGTAACACTACGTCCACTTCTGGACCAGTTCTGGCATATACACAGATAATCTGTACGTCAGTCAGCCAACACTGGCAGAAACCAGCCAGTCGGCCTATAACTGACTGCTATCTGAGTTGTTGGCAGTCATTTCTGTAAATATAATATTTCAATGAAATCCAGACAGATTTTAATTTAAGTTTCAGGTGAGTAAAAAGAAAGCTTAATAGCAACTATCAACTGACATCAGCATTCACTTCAGGAAATGATACTTTCAAAAATGTGACCATTTGATGGCAAAAAGAAAATGAAAAGCATGAAATGTGATGAAGTGAATTAGGCAAAAAGCAGAAGCCAGTAGTGATATTTTCCTTTTGACACTTAAATCTGCTCACGTCTTCCCAGATGATTTGATTCCACACGTGGCAACTTTTATGACCTTTCCTTCCAACCAAGCAATATCTTGGTAATGTTCTGTCTTTGGTTTTCTAGCAGCGACATAAATTCACCCTATCTGTCCTTTTTTCACATGATTTGTTATATAAAAGGTAATAATAACTTTTCACACAGGTTAAACAAAACGGACAATAAAACTATACAAGATCTACCCGGCAGTTTAATTTGATCCATTTCGGGTTAAATACTGGTTTGTATGAGCAGCATGGTCTTACACATTACAAAGCCCAGACTTTTATATCCTGTATGTTGTTGTGACAAAGATTTCTTGAAAGTAAAATCAGGGAAAGAAGTAAATGTCTGCCCTCTTGTTGATTGAAGACTAAAAGGGAAATAGAAATACGCAATTAAAATATTTAAAATAAACCTTTTAAAGCCACAGATATGTCATTGTACCCAGTTCATAGAGCCGAATAATTGACAGATCAATGCATACACTTTCTATTTCTCCTTAACTTAATTAAAGGAGAACCAGAAGGTGTTGTAGCCAAATTCATCCATAGGCCTAGATCTTTCTGAAATATGTTGCTGTAGAAGCTTGGTGATGTAGTGACTACTAGCGGGGCTATCTGGTAACTACTGCGGAGCTAACCGCTAAAACAGACCTGCGATCAATTGTTAGCCGAAGGACACATTCACAGAGATATTTGTTTCACCGACTTCCAAATCAATTCTAAATACTGTTTAGCTAGGAGCTGTGACAAGTTGACATTGTTGTTGTGATAATTGTTTTGAGATAACGATAGTTGCCCACTAGCGCTGTGCAGTCGGCCTACTGCGTAGGCTACGCTAAAGTGGAGCTGCCGTACAGGGATTAGTAGGCCTATGCGCGTGTTCTCAGCAATTAGCAAATAAGGTAGCAGGCAGAAAATGCCAATAATTACTTTCAGTAATGAAAGTAGTGAACACTTCTGCTTCTGGACAAAGGCTATTACAATAACTGGTGGAAAAAAACATGTACAAAAAAGTAACCCTCAGATAAGGAATCCTGTGAAACAACTCACAACTGCCCTGATGTGCATTTAACAGAATTTGTTGACGTTAGTTTAAGTGCATCTTAAAGTGTATAAAAATGCTTGCTTGTTTAGTTTTATATGACTATCTTGTTAATTCTCCAACAGGGATTTGTAGATCATTACATTCACTTATCAATTATTTTTCACAGTTTATAACGGCCCTTAAGATAACAAAGCAGCATAAAAGTCAATAAGACGTTGGGCCTTATTATTCAAGTTTTAGGTGATGCTTCTGTTGCTTAAGACATCTTGCCCAACTACACTAAAATACATCAGATCTAACCATTTGAAATGGGACTTTGAGAAAATAAAAGCACCAAATCAACCTCAGCCCAGCTGCTTAATACGCAGGAAGATATCTTTCCATACAGAAGAGAAAAGATAAAAATACAATAGAAACTTTCAGCTGTGCAGGAACAGCAACGCTGACACATTTTGTGGATGTCCCTTTGCCTTCACTGGGGAATACAGGCGAACATCAAACTTTGCCTCGGGCTAGAACCTTTGTTCTCTGATATCAAACCCATACAATGGTGCTGTATGGGATCAGAATCCGAGAGTAACGTTGATATTCAGCCAAAATAGCAGCAGTGGCCTTTGAAATAATGTTTCCCTATCCAAGACCATCCCTTTTCATTTGAAATGCACTATATTAGGATACACTATATCACAGAGGGAAACAGTGGGGGAATGCAATCGATGCCCACTTTGAAATCCAACCCAGTAAAATTTCTACTTTGCCTCAATTCACCAGGCATGGTGGGAATCTGGCATTTGTGTGTGTGTGTGTGTGTGTGTGTGTGTGTGTGTCTGTGGGGGGGGGGGGGGGGTATGTACGTGTGGAGTGTGCATGCAGAGCATGCTGTGTGTTGCAGTAAATCACAGCAGATTCCTCCCGGGGGGGACGTGAGGACGAACCGAGGGGAGAGTGAAGCTGGATTGGGGGGGGGGGGGGGGGGGGGGGGAGTATAGGTTGGTGATAGCTGAGAAGCTGACAGTAACATTATTCAAATGATGCTTCTCTGCTGTCTTTTTTCTTTTCTTTTTTTTCTTCCCCCAGCCGCACACTAAAACCTGACATTTAGTCGCAGCGAGAGCTGAGACAATTCAGGAGGATTTTCCACCTTCCTCGTCTTTGGCTCTTTTGGCATAAAAGGTCCCCGAGTCCTCGGGCGGAATTACATGCACCTCGGCCCTCCTCGCTTTGGGGGCCCCCAGTGTTTATGAATCAAATATTTGATTTGGAAGGACTCCAGTCCTCGCTGTTGCCAACCAGCGTCCAACAATAGTAAAAGGTCACGGTGAAGACGGCTTATCAGTGCGACTTCAAGGCCTGTCCACTTGCAGCCTGCTGGGCCCGGCTGCTGCTGCTGCTGGTGGTGGTGGTGGTGTTGATGGTGGTGGTGGTGGTGGTGGAATGGGAAAAAAAGAGGGGGGAGAAGGGATGAAAGGGAAAAAATGCAGGAGCCAGAGTAAGACATGGGATGTGCGGGGGGAGGCGAAGGGAGCATTCAGCAAAGCTGTCGCCTGGACATATTGTGCTTTGATGGGTTGGCTTTCATTTTTACTGCCGTTTTTCTTTGCTCTGGAGGAGGAGTATTAAAGTCTTCAATCTTTAGCTGATATTACAGGACTCACAGCAGATAGTGATAAACAGCACGGCGTCTTCCCAAGCGCTTCCTCTCTGAACATCTGTTGGAACATCGCACGGTGACAAAAACAATGTAATTATAACGTACCCCCTAAACCCACAAACCACACAGCACCTCATGGGCTCTTTGAAAATGGGTGTCACTTTGGCAGACTGTCAGGCAGGCAGAGGAAGTGTGTGTGTGTGTGTGTACGTGTGTGTGTGTGTTTTTAGGAGCTTACATTTCAAAATAACTGCAGTTGAGGTTTTTTTTACTTGTTGCGCCATGAAATTACAGGTCCGACCTCCACAATCAAGTGGGCTGAACCATGTTCTCACAAATGAAGGTTGAAGTTGCGCAATGGAACATACCGGTGTGTCAGCACCTGGGCTCCATGTTGCTTTGCATTCCATAGCATCAGGTAGGAACTTCAGGAAAGTGGCACTTACACGACGACCATCACATTCTACCGTTAAGGGCAGCCTGAGCGAGATCGCCTCCACATTGGGCCGAGTTTAATAATCAACCAAGTGGAGTGTTGTTCTAAATGCGTCCTTCCTCTTCTTCTTCCAATCAAGTGTAAGTGAGTGAAACGGAAACTGAGAACGGCGTGGAATCTTTTAAATGAAAAGTGCCTGCAGACAGGCTCGAAAAAAATCAAGAGTTTAAATCGAAAAACGTGTGCGAATGTGTACGTTTGAGGTGTAAACGGCTTTAATGTGCCGAATGATGTACGTACAGAATTATGTGTGGACTCTCATCTTAAATCTGGGGTTTAACGGGAGTACGTTGCAGCAGGACGTTGTAACTTGTGCTCCGGTATGGTCGCTCATGACATCACACACAGTGAAGCAATACTCAGCTTCCGTGAAACCACACAGTTACGTAGGGTCACGTCCGGCCTGTCTCGCCATGTCGACACACTAAACGGCGTAGCACTCGCTGTGCTTTTACCAGGCCCCGGAGCCACGGGGCGAAACACGTTAGCTCCCGGCTAGCGTTGCACAACGCTGTCAGCCCGTGTGGGGCAATAGCGGAGAGCGTGGCTTTCATCACTTCTTCCAGCAGCAGGAAGGCGTGGGCCAACATTTACAATCCCAAGTAGACGATAAGTCGGAGTCCCCTCCTTCGGGCCACAACTCCTTCTTGCCGGGGCTCATAGGTCAACATGTAAATGCACAATGTAATCTGCAAGCGAGCAGCCCGGCCCTCAGCACAGTCATCAAGGTAATTGCCGAGCGTCTGATAGTTGGCGTTTGAATACGCTTCAGTCGATGAGTACACCGCGCCAGCATTTATTGCCGCATACCGCGTCTGGGCCTGCTGTTTGCGATGGGAACACCCCGTGATTAAATTCAAGCCGCACATTCGGCTACTTGGAAACGCCGCGCGGAGGACGGGTTACCGTCAAGGTTGTCGGCCCGGTGGCTCGAGGCCAATACCGGGAGACAGATGGAGAAACGCGGAGGGGGAAAAAGAGCCAACGAGAGAAAGGGAGAGAAGAAGAAGAAAGAAAGAGGGGAAAAAAAGACAGCGCGGGGCGAAAAGAGAGACGTATGAGACCCCCGCAGTGAATGAGACTGCCTACTTATCAGCCGTGAGCGTGATGTGCAAACAGAGGCCTTTCAGGGCTGCCAAGCACACAATAGCTTTGTTTGCTATGCAATAGAAACCAGTTGTTCGCTGCTGAGTCAATATTTACTGCCTAATGGAATGTGTGCTCTGCTACTACCCCTGCTCAACAACACCAGATTGGAAGAGGGACTCATTACACTCCCCTTCTCTGTCTTTCACCCCTTGCCACCCTCTGTCCCTCTTCGTCCTTCCCTCCCTCTTCTTTATCTCACGCTTCCTATCGTCTCGTTCTAAGAGTTTTGTTACTCCCCGTTCCCCCCTCCCCTTTCCCCCCTCTCCAATCATTCCCTCCCACTATGTTCTGTCAATCCCACATCATATCTCCTGCATCTGCACCTCCCCCTCTGAGTAATCAGAGTAGTGGAAACTCCTTATACGGTTTTGGGCTGATTGAGAAAAACAGGACGTCCACTATATATATTCTCATTGCCGTAGTTACAGAAACCAGAGTAGGTGAAAAAAACAAATCGCAGGAGTGGACAATCTTCTGTTCATGGAGGCCAATATCCCACCAAGGCCGCGGCTGGAACAGAGAGAGAGAGATAGCTCAGCGATGAGATCACTGTGCTGACAGAATGATCCCTTTGTGCCGGAGCCCGATGGTAGGCAGTAAACGCATCACATGTGGTATTTACACCGGGGCTGTTGATAAACTACAGCTGATAACCATTCTCTTAAAGGTGCATGCAGGCAATCGCAGGCAAATAAATGAAAAAAGTCAACAGTCTGTCTGCTCCCGCTTTTGTATTCTCGTCCTGCCACCCTCGTGCACACCTTTGCCTGGGTATGGATGGATAACTGGAGGCAGGAAAAACTTGTGGCACACTCCTCCTCCATCCTTTTTTTTTTTTTTTTCAATCGACACTCACGACAATCCATCCTTTTCAGTCATGCTTCAGTATCGTTTCCTTACAGCCCCGAGGATTACTGAGGAGAGGACAGTTGTGGGAGTGATGGTGGTGGTGTGTCTATGTGTGTGTGTGTGTGTGTGTGTGTGTGTGTGTGTGTGTGTGTGTGTGTGTGTGTGTGTGTGTGTGTGGGAGGCGAGGGTAGGGGGGGTTTCCATAGTGACACCAAGGCAATGAAAAGATTGGACCAGTGGAGTGTGCAATGGGTGCCAGTGTGTGTGTGTGTGTGTGTGTGTGTGTGTGTGTGCATGGAGTTGGAGTCCGGCTCTATAGCTCCCGGTTGAGACACAGAGGAACCATTCATGATCTACTATCTGGCCCCCGATGGCCTTCACTCTTAAATCAGAGCCAGCATTTTCTTTTTGCACTCAAATCCAAAGCACTGCGAGAGAAAAAATAGTATTATTCGAAAAGTGTTTAATGTATTCTGTCATCTTTTCACTCCCACTCATTACAGGCCTTTCAATATCCGTCCTGCAACTTCTCCAAACTGCCGAGGTCGTATTTAATATCCCTGTCATAAAGGAGAGAAATCGATGGCTCGGGTTGTGTTTGTTAATGGTTTCACGGCAGCCGAGGGATAAACAATTAGGATGAGGCATATTCATTGTCTCTAATTATCCTTTCTGAGTGCGGATTAAATGTTTCAATAAGTTCGGCTGCTAACAAGCAAAATCCCCTCCACATCGGGGCGTTGTGTCTGTCCGCATTCTCAAACAGAATCACTTAACCGGAGCTGTTATCAAGTTGCGTTGCACCCCGAGCGAGATTCATCAATATTATTTAACCAGGGCAGTTAGTGCCTCGTCTAATCATCCTTTACAGCTACTTCCCAGTGAACCTGACCTCGCACCGGGCCCATCGACGGGGGCGCTGATGCCGGTAATCTGTCACTGAAATGACTCAAAACGTCTGCAGGTTTGGTAAAGACCCCCCCGGTCGGCCCGGAGCGCACATTACAAGAGGAATCTTTTTTCAAAGGAGCCTTGATTGTGAGCAGCCTATGTTAATGAAATCGTGGTCTTTCAAAGAATTGAATTGACGGTTAATGAAGACGATGTAATGTGGGCGCAGACGTCCAGAGAGAACCGCCTCAAATTACTGTGGAGCTGGAATTCTAAATCTCGGTGTAATACCTTGAAGAGTAATTTAAAGATAAGACAATTTGTCATTTGGCATATGAAATAATTAATTATCTCGGTTGAAATATCTTAACAAGGCTATTTAGTATGCATATATAATTTTGATTTGTAAAATCAAATTAGCATTATTAACTTATGGTGTGATAGATTGCATCTATTCTTTCAAAAAAAAGGTCCCTCAGAGTAGAATTGATAATTAAGTAATGTAATGAAAATGTATGATCTAATCAATGGCAGTCCGTATTAGTGCAGCGGTAGTCCTTCTAAGGTTTCAGGCAGCGGCCAGGAGGGGGGTGGAGCCCCTGGAAATGTCATAAGCCCTGAAGAATTGAGTTACAATGGCGATTTATTCGCTTTAGTCCTATTGCAAAGAGCTCAAAGTGGGACGAACAAAGCCGGTTTGAACCTCACAGCTTCTCGTGATGATCGGTTTTCATTATAGCGCTTGTCAATACATCCCAAAACTCACTCAGGCTGCTCAGGCACAGCGGTGCTTTGAGATAAAAGACTACACAGCTGCTGATGCTAACCATCGTAGCATTTAGCGAGATAGCACATGCTAGTTAGGTCTTAACTCAAAATGCGTCTTATGGGAATGTCATTAGTTTTGTATCGTATGTTCATTGTAAAATGTCGACCTGATGGTGGCGCCAGATGAAAAGTAAGGGCATAGCTAAAGTCGGAGGGATTTATCGTATGAGAACTATGATTGTATTTGCGAAATTACGAGCTAATACATCCAGTAGACTTAGAGAGATTACACGGGTTAGGAGACAAAACGTGAGGAAAAGTCAAAAGGATTCATCTTCTGGAAACATCACATCACATGACATTTAGCTGACACTTTAATCCACAGCGACATACAATAAGTGCATTCGACCATTATGGTAAAAAGTTAACCCTCCTGTTACTATCAAATGTGCTAACATATTTTACCCGTGCATTTAAAACCTCCAGTAAATCATATTGTTTCCCAAGTTTGTGTGAGATACTTTGTTTGTTTGTTGACAACCTAAATAGCCCTTTACATGAATAAAAAAGTTTATATTTTGTATACGAGTAAAGCAGCTTGGGGTCAAATTGACCCCAAAGAACACTGATGCGTATAAGTTGTGTTCAGGACATTTAAAACATATCATCATGTGAATTTAAAATGTTTCCAGTTGTCCCCAATAAATTAGGAAAAGTCATGAAATATGAAGCAAAAAACATGATGCCAATCATTTTTTAGAGATGTTAAACATGAATGGGGTCAAATTGACCCCAAAGGTAACAGGAGGGTTAAAACTCAGAACAACAATAATTTCTCCAAGAAAGCCAAACTATGAAAATGAAACGTTGAACGTTTGCTCTAAATTTTCGGCCAATATATCGAATAGATCTTGAGATATTGCACTCGATAAGGGGAGACTGCAACTGCTGTAGGGGCAGGAAGAAAAGTCAGGGCATCCCCAAAGTCAACCGGACTCATCTTCTGGGCACCAGTTTGTGTTTCTAACATCACGCCCATCCATCACACAGCTGAGGAGGTATTTCAGTCCGAACCGAGTGACATCGAGCCGATACAGCGAGATCTGAAAGGCTTATTTATGAACATTTGTTTTATTGTAAAAAAACAAGAAAGGGTTGCGTCCCGCAGCTTGCTTCCGTCCTTGTTGTTTTGTCCCTATATTTAAATAGTCGTCCTGATGCAAGCAGACACGATGACATAAAAATAAAATCGCTGTGCTCTAGTTGCGCTGCCTCATAGCGGGTTAAATGGAGCCCCCCCCCCCACCCCCGCTCTGAGCCGCAGGTTGTTCCTCCCCCCTCCCCTCCAAACCCCATCGCTTCCCGGTGTTCTGATTTAAAGCTCCAACCCTGTGGGGTCCCGGCAAGCTGGAATAAAACACAAGTGGATGCTGGTAGGTTGCCATGGAGACTTAATAACCCAGCAGTTGCAGTGAGGAAAGGGAGTTGACTACAGTACCTAGCGACGCGTGCGTCTGAAGGCAATAAATTGAGTGCTTTGGAGCGGAAGAAGACGAGGGAGGGGGGAGGAAGAGGCAACGGGGACTGTGTGTTACTGCGAAGCAACCTCTTAAATCTGAATTAAATATTTTGTCAGGAGTGTGAGGCTTTGGTCTCCCCCCCCTCCCCCCATCTTCTACGCCTGAGAGAGGTGGGGGCTGGCTGGAGGTTAAATGGCTGTCTGCATTGTCACAGGGATGCGGCCTGGCCGCCGTTTGCCGCGTCTCTCTCTCTCTCTCTCTCTCTCTCTCTCTCTCTCTCTCTCTCTCTCTCTCTCTCTCTCTCTCTCTCTCTCTCTCCTACAACTGTCATTGCTTTGACTGCCATTACGCTCACTCGTCTCCAGGGCGCAATTGATGTGCCTTCGGCTGTCAGGTCTCAAAAGCCTCCAACACCTCGCCTGATTGCCAAGCATCCTCTACGCCGCGTAAATCTTTCATTAACCGCCAATCTATCATTAATTATCGGCTCCTAGCATTTATGGATAGGTGGGGAGATTGATAGCAGGGTTGTGTGTGTGTGTGTGTGTGGGGGGGGTTCAGAGCTGCTGTTGACTGTTTCCGGAGCCGATCCATAATGAGTCCTGACAAGGAGGAGCCCTCTTAACTTTTATTTATAAGTGGGGGCCCTGTTCGCCACTCGCCAGAGGTGTTGTTCATCTTCCTCGCTAACCCGATAACATGAGCGCTCACGGCGGCTGCAAAACAGATTTATCTTCATTCTCCGCATTTCTCACGGTCCGTCTCCATATGTTTACGGACAGCTCGATGATCATCTCTCTTTAACTCTACGGGCTCTTCGCCTGTTGTTGTTTTTTTTTCCAGCTCCCTTAAAAGAAACAAATGAATTCCCCGCAGAGGCTTAAGCGCTGAACCAACCAATACGTGCCCCTGTGTGTGTGTGTCTGTGTGTGTGTGTGAGTGTGTTGACCGTCCACTTAAAGATGAGCTCTGCTCTTTTGATTCAGGGTCGGTTGACAGCTCTGTGGCCCAGAAAGCCTTCTGTTATCTGGCTCTGCATGGGATTATCTGTCAGCTACCTGCTGCAGTAAACAAACAAATAGAACCGGCCCAATTATAAGGGCAGCGTCCACGACATCCCTAC
Source organism: Liparis tanakae (assembly GCA_036178185.1). Lineage (NCBI taxonomy): Eukaryota > Metazoa > Chordata > Actinopteri > Perciformes > Liparidae > Liparis > Liparis tanakae. The sequence continues at coordinate 9,124,569 of CM070096.1, read as the reverse complement.
CTGGCCATCGCGCTCAATAAAACCAGGCCCCGTGTGAGTCTATAAATCATCGGGAAAACCTTGGCCTAAATGTGCCAGCGAGAGCACCGTGACATCTTTCTTTCCCTCTTTACACCCTAATTCTCTTCCCCCCGTCGCCCTCCTCTCCGTGGACCGAACACTATTTACAGCTTCTCAGATGCTTAAGCCACCAAAATGTAGCGCCGTTTTATCTTTAGACAAGTCGATAAGGCAGCATATTGGTTTTCTGCTAAAAGCCACGGATTGTGCTGCGTGTATTGACTCATCAGCCGGGCAGTTCAGACTACAGCCCAGGGAGGCACACACACACACACACACACACACACACACAGGGTTCCATTCTCTGACATTCACCTGGTGAAGAGAAAGATATTAAAACTAAGAACGGGGGAGATCAGATCTTGGATAACGCAATGTAGCAGAAAAAGGGAGCGGACAAGGAGAGATGGCACCTGAGACATGGGAGGGGGCGGGGGGGGAGACAGGGGAACAGGAATAGACATGGAATGAACACCGCTCCAGAGTGCTTCATCCCGCATCGTCACGCTCCGTTATCCCGGCAGTCGACTTGATATTCAGTGACAAAGACTAGATTAGAGGGCGGCCTCCCTATGCTCCTCCCTCCCGAGCTGCCGAGGGCGAGCAGCAGGTCGGCGGTGCTCGAGGTTTTTCGAAAGTGCGGAGGTCAAAGCCAAGACCAGAGGAGGAGGAGCCTGCAGACAGACGGACCGGTCACAGCGGTCAGGATGTCAGTCACATGTCACCGTGGGACGGGGGAACGCGGCAGGTTCCGTTAAAACCCTCCGGTCGACCGGCGGCCCTGAGGATTGTGGGTAAAGCCGAACAGGCTGACAGAGGGTGACCTCTGTGTGTTTTTGGTTGTTTTTTGGCCCCTGTGTTGTTGCACTGAGGGCTCACAAAATAAAAAAGGGACAGCCTGGACTGAAGCTCGGCCTATCGGTTTATCGTGCGCCCCGGCTGATGTAAACCGCGGCGCCCGGGGACACGCCGGTCACAAACAGCCCTGGAGTGACAGCCAACCGAGGACATCTGGACCGGGCGAGCGGCTCGCTGCTGGGTCTTGATTTCAAGCTCACGGTTCACGGCGTCAGAAGAAACTGGAGCTCCCAAAAAAGAGGCCCGGCCTCCGCGGCCCTCTCCCCGCGTCGCTCCGCTGGCAGCACTCCCCGTGGAGAGTTCGACGCGTTCACCGAAAAGGGGAGAGACGAGTATTGAGCGTTCGGCAGACAGACACAATAACAGAATTAGGATTCATGCGGCGTGGCTTTACAGGTACTCTTCCCAATGACTCGGCGGAGCCCTTCAGGCTCCTGTCAGCCCAAAGCCCTCGCTGGAGACGTACAGCTAATGTGCCCTTGGTGTTTCACAGCACGGGAGCAGATGGTTATGATATGGATTACGCTGACAGTAAGTCAATAAGACCCGGATCCTGGGTTCGCGCCGGATTAGTCAATTGTTTCCCCGGCCCCCTTTTATGTTCACGATTTTGTTTTTGCTGATTTCCCCGCGCCTCTCTGAGCTTCGGCTCCGTTTGAAGCTGCGTTTTGCGCTCTTCGGCGTGGAGGTACGAGACAGTAAATATATATATATTTTTTAAACGAGGCTGAAATGATGCTCCGAGGCATTTGCCTGACGGCGGCTGCAGCTCCGGCTCGTCAAACAGAGGACGAGTCGCTGCGCACAAATCTCGTTTAATGCTCCCACGCCATATGTTACACGTCCGCATGCTTTTACTTTGATGTATGATACGCGCCGACCGGCTTGGGTTACAATTAACCGACGCTCTGTCCAACCGGAGTGCAGCAATTAAACGCCGTCCAATCACATTTGCGTGACAACCCGCCGCCTTTCATCCCAGCGGGCGCGAAGCGGCTCTCGCGGCCGCCTGCCCCAGCGCCGTCTCAGAGATGGTCTTGAATAGCTCATTAGACGGCGCCCGGCGGCGTCGGCGCTAACGCCAAACCGACACGGGACAATTCCTCTTGATCTCGTCATCAAGCGCCGTTGTTTATTTTTTCCTTTTTTTTTCTTCTTTATGTGTCAGCATTCTCGTTGCCGTTTCCCTCGTCGGCGCCGACGGAGAAGCGTCTCTGGTTTTGTTTTAACCATTTCACTGGAGTTTGCCGCGGCGTGCTTTTCAACTGCAGTCCCACGCAGGTAGCGGGGGGGGAGCATCAAAATGTTTTAGTTATTTATTTTTTGTAAACGTTGAACTCGTCTGCGCTCATCCGTTGTCGTGTCGTTGAGAGAATATTCAGGGGGTGATCGACTGAGCTTTGAGCTGCAGGAAGTGCTCTTCAAAGAACGTGTCTCGGCTGCGAGGCTCTTTGCTTACACTGTTGTTGTTTTGTTAAAACGCAATCCATTTTTAGCGATTATTCCAGCTTTTGTTTGTGCAAAAGCAGAGAGAGAGAGGGGGGGGTTGAGGGGTGGGGGGTACACACAGGTGTGATAGAACTATATATATATATATCTCTCCATAGACTCACGTTCTGGCCGGGAGAGATTATATAGCCGGCTAGTGGGAAGTGGAGCACCGGGAGCAGGTCAATGGCACAATCATAGGGACGATGGGGGAAGTGAAAGGGCCGGTCCTTGCTGAAAACCTCTCCCAAATCTGCATATACTCGGGCACTGCTGTGACTGCTGAAACGGTGTCCGGACTGCTGGGGAAGGAACCTGACAAGGCACAGCAGCTCTGAGACAGCGAGTGACAGGCGGCACTCCAGCCGGTGATCCTGCCCGAGCCCAGTCGATCTGAGGATTATGGTCTCTCAGCCAGGAAGACCCAGGACCAAAGGTGTCAGGGGAGGCGGAAACACGCAGAAACCGGTTGTCTCACTGTGTTTGCCGGACACGTGCAGAGTAGTTGGCAGAGACCAGTGCGATGTCTCTGCCAGTGGACTACCATCCAGTGCGGTCACCAGCAAAGTGCACTCTAGTGCCTCAACGGGAATCCCTGGCTTTTAATAAACCCGTGTCCAAAAATTCTGTTCAGCCCCAGAGAAAATGAGGGCCGACAGGTGCCCTGGCCCAGATGACATATGCTGGGTGGCTGGAAACAGTGCTTGAGATCCAGAATGGGGAGTCCTCCTGGATTTATCGCCGCCAGCACCCCCCACTCTTACTGGCGAGCTCTCTTTTGGCCGACGCAAGCAAACAGCCATGCGATGGCCCGACTCCCCAGTACAGACAGCATCCCGTGCGAACGTCTCTCTCTCCTCTGAAGAGAGATGGATACGCCCCAGCTGCATCGGCACCTCCGGATCCAAAGAGGGAGGTGCTGAAGAGGTAGAACGTAAGCGTGCCTGGCTGTACGGATTGAGCTGGCTCGGGGGCTGAGGACTGGGAGCGGAAACAAATTGAAGCACCGGATTGGGAGACCCGTGACTCCTCTCCCGACGGCGTTACCGAACACGGTTATCCAACCTGATTGTGAGGGTGATGAGCTCCTCGAACGAGTCAGGCTCCTCCCGGACGGCCAGTTCATCCCTCAGAAGATCTGACAGACTGCAGCGATATATTCCTTTCAGCGCCTCACTGTCCCAGCCTGACTCTGTGGCCAGAATCTGGAACTCAACGGAATACTCCGCTACACTGGAGGAATCCTGGCGAAGACTGAGCAGTCGCTGAACAACGTCCCGGTGTAGACCGGGTGGTGAATCCCTCCTGAACTCCTCCATGAAGCGCTCGTGGGGAGACCCCAGCTGAGCGTCTTTGGAGCCATGCCTAAGCCCAGACCAGCGCCCTGTCGCGTAGCAACGCCACTGTATACGCCACCTTTGCATTGTCCGGGGCGTACATGCGGGGCGGCTGACCGAAGACAAATCCACACTGGAGCATGAACCCTCTGCAACCCTCGGACGATCCACCATAGGCACAGGTGCAGGAACAAAAGAGTCAGAGGTGCTGGACGATCCACCATAGGGCACAGGTGCAGGAACAAAAGAGTCAGAGGTGCTGGGCGACTCCCCGTCATCCGGGACTGGCTCCGCTCGAGGTGCATGGCGCAACGTGAGCTCCCGCAACATGCCTCCAATCTCCGCCATCTGGGTCCCGAAAGCATGCTGAGAGTTCAGTAGATCCCCCAGTACCTGCTGGTGTTGGCCGAGGAGGACACCTTGAGAGCAACCCGCTCGGTGAATCTGCTCCGCAGAAAGTGAAGCTGCTGCTGCGGCTGGGTCCGTCATCATGGTCAGGTCGTTCTGTTAAGATCTAAGTGTTATGGAGGACCCAAACGCACGCAAGACAGCAGTTTCAAAAATCAAACAGGATTTATTTTCCCGATGCTCAAAAACAAAACAAACAAACAAATTGTAGAACGGAAAGTCTCACTCCAGAGTCGGGAGGGCAACTCGACCGCTCTCTGTCGATCCGGCGTCGGGAGGGCAACTCAACCGAGCCCGTGCGCTGCTAATAGGAAACACAAGGATTACTGATAGGAAACACCAGGATTTCTCAGACTCATACTACCCGAACGACCTGACAGCGCACCAGAGGAAACACAGTCCCTATAACCACCTCTGGTGATTGAACGAACGCGTCTCAGCTGGTGACACGGAAGCGGGCGTGGCAGTGGGCAGAACCCGGGGGCGGAACCTGTAAACAGACAACACAACACAGACGGAAGGGAGACAATACCGGGGAACACACACTAGGGACAGACAGGGAATCTAACAGAATGGGGTCAAATTGACCCCAAAGGTAACAGGAGGGTTAAAACTCAGAACAACAATAATTTCTCCAAGAAAGCCAAACTATGAAAATGAAACGTTGAACGTTTGCTCTAAATTTTCGGCCAATATATCGAATAGATCTTGAGATATTGCACTCGATAAGGGGAGACTGCAACTGCTGTAGGGGCAGGAAGAAAAGTCAGGGCATCCCCAAAGTCAACCGGACTCATCTTCTGGGCACCAGTTTGTGTTTCTAACATCACGCCCATCCATCACACAGCTGAGGAGGTATTTCAGTCCGAACCGAGTGACATCGAGCCGATACAGCGAGATCTGAAAGGCTTATTTATGAACATTTGTTTTATTGTAAAAAAACAAGAAAGGGTTGCGTCCCGCAGCTTGCTTCCGTCCTTGTTGTTTTGTCCCTATATTTAAATAGTCGTCCTGATGCAAGCAGACACGATGACATAAAAATAAAATCGCTGTGCTCTAGTTGCGCTGCCTCATAGCGGGTTAAATGGAGCCCCCCCCCCCACCCCCGCTCTGAGCCGCAGGTTGTTCCTCCCCTCCCCGCTACAAACCCCATCGCTTCCCGGTGTTCTGATTTAAAGCTCCAACCCTGTGGGGTCCCGGCAGGCTGGAATAAAACACAAGTGGATGCTGGTAGGTTGCCATGGAGACTTAATAACCCAGCAGTTGCAGTGAGGAAAGGGAGTTGACTACAGTACCTAGCGACGCGTGCGTCTGAAGGCAATAAATTGAGTGCTTTGGAGCGGAAGAAGACGAGGGAGGGGGGAGGAAGAGGCAACGGGGACTGTGTGTTACTGCGAAGCAACCTCTTAAATCTGAATTAAATATTTTGTCAGGAGTGTGAGGCTTTGGTCTCCCCCCCCTCCCCCCATCTTCTACGCCTGAGAGAGGGGGGGCTGGCTGGAGGTTAAATGGCTGTCTGCATTGTCACAGGGATGCGGCCTGGCCGCCGTTTGCCGCGCGTCGTCTCTCTCTCTCTCTCTCTCTCTCTCTCTCTCTCTCTCTCTCTCTCTCTCTCTCTCTCTCTCTCTCTCTCTCCTACAACTGTCATTGCTTTGACTGCCATTACGCTCACTCGTCTCCAGGGCGCAATTGATGTGCCTTCGGCTGTCAGGTCTCAAAAGCCTCCAACACCTCGCCTGATTGCCAAGCATCCTCTACGCCGCGTAAATCTTTCATTAACCGCCAATCTATCATTAATTATCGGCTCCTAGCATTTATGGATAGGTGGGGAGATTGATAGCAGGGTTGTGTGTGTGTGGGGGGGGTTCAGAGCTGCTGTTGACTGTTTCCGGAGCCGATCCATAATGAGTCCTGACAAGGAGGAGCCCTCTTAACTTTTATTTATAAGTGGGGGCCCTGTTCGCCACTCGCCAGAGGTGTTGTTCATCTTCCTCGCTAACCCGATAACATGAGCGCTCACGGCGGCTGCAAAACAGATTTATCTTCATTCTCCGCATTTCTCACGGTCCGTCTCCATATGTTTACGGACAGCTCGATGATCATCTCTCTTTAACTCTACGGGCTCTTCGCCTGTTGTTGTTTTTTTTCCAGCTCCCTTAAAAGAAACAAATGAATTCCCCGCAGAGGCTTAAGCGCTGAACCAACCAATACGTGCCCGTGTGTGTGTGTCTGTGTGTGTGTGTGAGTGTGTTGACCGTCCACTTAAAGATGAGCTCTGCTCTTTTGATTCAGGGTCGGTTGACAGCTCTGTGGCCCAGAAAGCCTTCTGTTATCTGGCTCTGCATGGGATTATCTGTCAGCTACCTGCTGCAGTAAACAAACAAATAGAACCGGCCCAATTATAAGGGCAGCGTCCACGACATCCCTACCTGGCCATCGCGCTCAATAAAACCAGGCCCCGTGTGAGTCTATAAATCATCGGGAAAACCTTGGCCTAAATGTGCCAGCGAGAGCACCGTGACATCTTTCTTTCCCTCTTTACACCCTAATTCTCTTCCCCCCGTCGCCCTCCTCTCCGTGGACCGAACACTATTTACAGCTTCTCAGATGCTTAAGCCACCAAAATGTAGCGCCGTTTTATCTTTAGACAAGTCGATAAGGCAGCATATTGGTTTTCTGCTAAAAGCCACGGATTGTGCTGCGTGTATTGACTCATCAGCCGGGCAGTTCAGACTACAGCCCAGGGAGGCACACACACACACACACACACACACACACACACACAGGGTTCCATTCTCTGACATTCACCTGGTGAAGAGAAAGATATTAAAACTAAGAACGGGGGAGATCAGATCTTGGATAACGCAATGTAGCAGAAAAAGGGAGCGGACAAGGAGAGATGGCACCGGAGACATGGGAGGGGGCGGGGGGGGAGACAGGGGAACAGGAATAGACATGGAATGAACACCGCTCCAGAGTGCTTCATCCCGCATCGTCACGCTCCGTTATCCCGGCAGTCGACTTGATATTCAGTGACAAAGACTAGATTAGAGGGCGGCCTCCCTATGCTCCTCCCTCCCGAGCTGCCGAGGGCGAGCAGCAGGTCGGCGGTGCTCGAGGTTTTTCGAAAGTGCGGAGGTCAAAGCCAAGACCAGAGGAGGAGGAGCCTGCAGACAGACGGACCGGTCACAGCGGTCAGGATGTCAGTCACATGTCACCGTGGGACGGGGGAACGCGGCAGGTTCCGTTAAAACCCTCCGGTCGACCGGCGGCCCTGAGGATTGTGGGTAAAGCCGAACAGGCTGACAGAGGGTGACCTCTGTGTGTTTTTGGTTGTTTTTTGGCCCCTGTGTTGTTGCACTGAGGGCTCACAAAATAAAAAAGGGACAGCCTGGACTGAAGCTCGGCCTATCGGTTTATCGTGCGCCCCGGCTGATGTAAACCGCGGCGCCCGGGGACACGCCGGTCACAAACAGCCCTGGAGTGACAGCCAACCGAGGACATCTGGACCGGGCGAGCGGCTCGCTGCTGGGTCTTGATTTCAAGCTCACGGTTCACGGCGTCAGAAGAAACTGGAGCTCCCAAAAAAGAGGCCCGGCCTCCGCGGCCCTCTCCCCGCGTCGCTCCGCTGGCAGCGCTCCCCGTGGAGAGTTCGACGCGTTCACCGAAAAGGGGAGAGACGAGTATTGAGCGTTCGGCAGACAGACACAATAACAGAATTAGGATTCATGCGGCGTGGCTTTACAGGTACTCTTCCCAATGACTCGGCGGAGCCCTTCAGGCTCCTGTCAGCCCAAAGCCCTCGCTGGAGACGTACAGCTAATGTGCCCTTGGTGTTTCACAGCACGGGAGCAGATGGTTATGATATGGATTACGCTGACAGTAAGTCAATAAGACCCGGATCCTGGGTTCGCGCCGGATTAGTCAATTGTTTCCCCGGCCCCCTTTTATGTTCACGATTTTGTTTTTGCTGATTTCCCCGCGCCTCTCTGAGCTTCGGCTCCGTTTGAAGCTGCGTTTTGCGCTCTTCGTCGTGGAGGTACGAGACAGTAAATATATATATATTTTTTAAACGAGGCTGAAATGATGCTCCGAGGCATTTGCCTGACGGCGGCTGCAGCTCCGGCTCGTCAAACAGAGGACGAGTCGCTGCGCACAAATCTCGTTTAATGCTCCCACGCCATATGTTACACGTCCGCATGCTTTTACTTTGATGTATGATACGCGCCGACCGGCTTGGGTTACAATTAACCGACGCTCTGTCCAACCGGAGTGCAGCAATTAAACGCCGTCCAATCACATTTGCGTGACAACCCGCCGCCTTTCATCCCAGCGGGGACGCAGACGGCTCCTCGCGGCCCGCCTGCCCCCAGCGCCGTCTCAGAGATGGTCTTGAATAGCTCATTAGACGGCGCCGCGGCGGCGGCGTCGGGGCGCTCAACGCCAAACCGACACGGGGACAATTCCTCTTGATCTCGTCATCAAGCGCCGTTGTTTATTTTTTCCTTTTTTTTTCTTCTTTATGTGTCAGCATTCTCGTTGCCGTTTCCCTCGTCGGCGCCGACGGAGAAGCGTCTCTGGTTTTGTTTTAACCATTTCACTGGAGTTTGCCGCGGCGTGCTTTTCAACTGCAGTCCCACGCAGGTAGCGGGGGGGGAGCATCAAAATGTTTTAGTTATTTATTTTTTGTAAACGTTGAACTCGTCTGCGCTCATCCGTTGTCGTGTCGTTGAGAGAATATTCAGGGGGTGATCGACTGAGCTTTGAGCTGCAGGAAGTGCTCTTCAAAGAACGTGTCTCGGCTGCGAGGCTCTTTGCTTACACTGTTTTGTTAAAACGCAATCCATTTTTAGCGATTATTCCAGCTTTTGTTTGTGCAAAAGCAGAGAGAGAGAGGGGGGGGTTGAGGGGTGGGGGGTACACACAGGTGTGATAGAACTATATATATATATATATATATATACACATATATATATATATATATATATATATATATATATATATATATATATATATATATGCCTCTCGCCAAAACTGCAGACACCCACAACTCCTATCTGTCCTGAGTGGAGAGAAGAAGTGTTGAGTACTCTCACAGCTGGAAAACAATAACACAGCAAATAATGCATGAGGGGCCAACAGAGGGGGTGGGGGTGGGGGGGGGGGGGGGTTACACCACAGCCGACACAAATGGAAATTATTCATTATACATGCACTTCTCACCGAGTATGTGTGAGCAAGCGTCTGAGCTCAAGCCGGTTAATAGGGGTGTTTTCCATAAGTCAGGCAGGGCGCCTCACCTTCGGCGCCCGAGGAAGACGCTCTGAACTCTCAGGGCAATGAGTCTCTCTCTCTCTCTCTCTCTCTCTCTCTCTCTCTCTCTCTCTCTCTCTCTCTCTCTCTCTCTCTCTCTCTCTCTCTCTCTCTCTGTGTCCTCCTCCAGATGGTATTATGAGAACAAATGGAGCCGCTCACAGTCGACGTGCTCTTTCCCCCCTGTGTGCTTTCTTTTGACGTTTTCTGGTCTTGATGGGCAAAAAAAAGAAAATGTAAAAAGCGTACGTCGGGCCTCAAACCGACGAGCTCATCAGTCATGACATACCATTAGTGTTCAAAAGGCCAATTACCAAAAAAACAAGGCACTCAGAGTCACCGCTGAACGCCAGACTTCGATTGGAGCTTGACCTCCCTGCGATTTGCGTGCGCAGCTGAGCACCGAATAATAGATGCAGGATCTTTAACATAATTACGCCTTAATGGACGGCGAAGCGACGTTGTCAAAAGAAATTGGTATGCGGCGGGCCTCGGCGGCGTTTGAGGCGGGGATGGCAGAGCACATTTGTCTCCACGTCAAAGGGAGACAGGGGAGATGGGGGGGGGGGTTGACAGAGGAGTGACATGCTAGGGATGGCACCACCCTCTGTAAGATCATCTCCCATCAGCAAATGCATGTGCTTTCCAGACTAATTGCAGTGAATTTTGTCTGTTGACAAAGCCGGATGATCTTCTCCCGGAGATATTAGCAGCAATATTGACCAACTCCTCCAAGGTGACCGGCAATAGCAGCGGTCAGCTTGAGTCTGCTGCATTTAGCAAATACTCAGCCCCATTAAGTCAGGGATAATTGTGTGTGTGTTCTCCATGGTGAATATTTGATCTTCTGTTTGCCCTTTGCTGGCCACATACACTGCAGAATAATGGCCCTCTTTGAGCGGCGTGAGGCAAAACCGTGGGCTCCTCCGGCCCAACAAGGAGTCCATCCCAATTACTCTATCAATTATTCATTCGTCATAAAGGTCGTCCCTTTGCTCCGTTGTCCACAGCGGTCTGAGCATGCCAATGTCACGAGTGTGAACAGGGCCTTCAGGTAAAGAAATTAAAAACCTAGACAATTACAGGTGATGCAGAACGCTTGGGAGTTTGATGTGTGTATAATGAATGAGGGCTGGGAAATTTAAATATTTCAGAATGGGGTAACATTGTAAAAGGTTCACATGAGAATTTCATTGACCTTCGCCTACTTTACCGGCTATTTTGAAAGCTCGTTGCACTCTTTGAGAACCCGATTTCTGTTTTAGAACTGACACAGGGCAATGAGATAGCTTTTACTGGCTAGCCACTAAATATTCAGCCTTAAACAACAAACTACGTGTAGCACTTTGATATCGGTTTTAATTGAGATGTAACTCCGAGTAATGCCTACTTGTTTTTGCCACTCTGTCACAGACGTGTTGAACATTTCTGGAGTTCTTTTCATTAGAGAGCTGTGAATTTTACTGGATTAGGCCTACCTTGAAAATAGTCCCCTTTAATTTCAATTTAGTTTATTTTGTATAGCCCATTCTCACAAATTTACAATCTGTACACATAGACATCCCGGTCCCAGAACCTCACATCAGATCAGGAACTCTAACAGTTCAGCTCCATACCTTCCTTTTTTTTATTAGTTGTTTTCATCCTGTCTCACTATCCTGTCATTCCAGATCCTGCTTCCCATCTCGTCAGTCCAACTCCCTTCACCTGCCTCTGATCACCTCGTTAGTCCCTCATTACCTTCACCTGGTCCTCACGCCCTTCTCACCTGCAGCCCATCCCCTCATTAGTCCCTCACTATTTAGCTCCTTCACTTCCACTTGTCCTCTGCCAGATTGTCTCGTGTTCTTCTTGAAGCCCTCCAGCGTTACCAAGTGTGTTTATCTGTTCCCGTCTGTTTTGTTCCTGCCGAAACTTTGAGTAGATTGAATTATTTTCCAGTTCTGTCTCCTGAGTCGTGCATTTGGGTCCACCCTAATACTCCCGTGACAGGAACAACTCCCTAACAACCCTTTCACAGGAAAAAAAAAGGGAAGAAACCTTCAGGAGAGCAACAGAGGAGGATCCCTCTCCAGGATGGACAGAAGCAGTCGATGTCATGTGACCAGAAAGAATACAATATATATATATATATATATATATATATATATATATATATATATATAAAAGTCCTTGAAACTCAAATGAAACACAAAGCGCTGTTTCAATTTATGATATTTGATCATACTAAATGTAACCGGGTCTTCCTGCTGTGTCTGAATGGGATCATTTGAACTGGCTCTGGAGGTCAGAGCCTACAAGCGACTAGATTACAAAAGATCTCAGAGCAAAGAAAGTCCCAAACGGTGAACTTCATATACCTGCATGATTAGGACGGACATTGGTCACATAAATTATTTATGTTTCGTTGCTATGAATCCTGCTTGAGAAAGCGCATGACGGCCCTTGAATTTGGTCACGTACTCATGGTACCCAGTAACTCCAGAAGTCGCCGTGAAGTCTCTCCCACCCGGTGCGTTAACTGTCCGCATGAATTGAATGCTAAACGAGAACAAACCAAGAGAGCATTGCCACAACATCCTTTCAAAACCGATCCCCACTATTGAAAAATACGGAAGGTTATGTTTTGATCGCCATTTATTTATTTGTTACTCGCATAACTCAAACTATTAAACCGAATTCCATGAAATTTGGTGGGATGATTGGTTATTATCCGGGGATCAATTTTGGGATTAATCGGGTCAACGGTCAAGGTCATGAAAAGCTCTAAATATTTTTACCATAGCGATTTTTATCCAATTGGCATGCAACAAATGCCAAAATGTTCATAATTCAATGCCCGATCTTGTGGTATGCGAGTGCCCGTTCTAGTTTAGTTCTGTGACGATACGCCATCTAGTACGGGCGCTTTGGGAAACGGTCCATCATTGTCAGCGGCCCCTCGCTGAAGGGAACCACACGGCTCCGCATGCCGATCGATCCCCTCGAGCTGCGGCCGGCCGTCAGGGTTTGGGCTCCTGTGTGGTTGCGTGTCACTGCCGGTGGAGTTGTGGCTATAATGTTGAACGTGTCCTCTGGTTTGACCTTTTTAGCTAACGGCGCTGGCTGGCGCTCCTTAGCAAAGGTCGCCGACTGCGTTCCAACCGATCACTGCTCAGCGCATTAAGCGCCTGCCTGCGTACCGGTGGAACAACGGAACGAACCGCGGAGGATTAGAGGAGAGAGCGCCGTTTTTGGGCCACTCCGCAAACAATAATGTGGTCAGCGATTTGATGGCGTGGTACAACGTGACCTTTTGCGAACCCCCCGAAACGCACGCGCTCCGGGTCAAGGAACCATTACAACATCAATATTTATGATAATAACACTGAAGTGTGTTATTACCCTCTCCACCTGAACAGCACCACTTGTGTTTGTTGTGCTGTCGACGTCCACGGTGACGCCGGAAGATTTTTCACACGTTTGCACAGATTTTCAATTACGATGTAAAGCAGTCCACTTTTGGGAGATTATAAATTGTCATGGCTGTCTTCATTAAATTACAATATTTGTCATATTAGCATTAAGTGCATAATTGAATACGATTATCTGTAATTATTCCCATAAATTACATTTAAGCCACTGATCACCAAGGACATAAACACATGAAAGTGTCTGTGGTGTATTTTTTATTTTCTCCTCCCAATTGCCTCTCCCGTTTAGAAATACATTCTCAATACACAGCAAGCATTAATATTCTATTACCACAAGTCCCATCTGTTGAAGACTTTACAAAACTGCTTTCAAAACTTTCCTTGTCTATTGGAAGCGTAACACATTAATACGTTGCTGCAGAAGATGAGGAGCAATTATGAAGAATTGGGAGTGCAAAGTTGTTCAAGATTCGACAGCTTAAATACGAAATGTTATTTTTATTACTACCCCTTCTTGTGCAATAGAAAAATGAGGGTGTAGGTAACAGTTATGGTATCATAAGTCAACGGCGAGCGTGTCGAGGGTGAAGATGGCGCTGGGAACAAAAGGTTGTGTGTGATAACGACTGCTTTGACAACAGAAACACAATCCTGCACATCTCTTTTCAAGTCATGCAAGTCTGCTCGTCTGGACACGGGAGACGGGAGACGGGGGGGTATCTTCATGCTGCTTGTCAAATCGTCATGGCAACATGGTAAAAGAGAAAAAGGGCAACATGTTTGAAAGAAAAAGAAGAAAATGAAATGTGCCAGATCTTTTTTTGTGGACTTGGTGAGGTGATGGAGCGGCCTGCCAGCCACCGGCGTGGGGGGGGGAGTGTGAGCGTGCACATGCTTGTGTGTGTCGGTGTGTGTTTGTGTGTGTGAGCTTGAAACTGCTGACTGGAAAAATGTGGGTTTCTTCAAGAGCTCACAAAGCCATGAAAGCATGTGATGACAGAGCCTGGTGAACACACTCAATCACTCATGTGGGCGCACATGCCCCCCCCCCACACACACACACACAAATGCACACTCACTGAAGGCTGTCACAGCAGATGGAGTCACTTAAATGTTGTTACAAGTACCTGCCTGGAATATGATTGTTGGAATCTGTGATACGAGCGTGGAGACGATGGGTTGGTAGTCAAACTGCGTTCTCAGATTATGTTTCCGTGTTTCTGCACATATTATCAAGTCTATTAGGGCAACTTCATCAGCGCCTTTCTCTGAGATGAAAATGAATGAAAGCACACTCTGGTGTTTATGTGTAGACGCCCCGTCCCGTCGCCTGAGTATTCCTCTGCGATGGGTGGGCTGAGAGTGCCACTTTACATGGAAAGCTCTGAGAATCCAGTGAGTGGCATCTCGCTTGCGCGGGAGCCATTTTTAATAATCGAATTCCCCCGTGGCTCGGGTAAGAAATATGTGTGCCCGCGTGTCTGTCTGTTCCTGTTCTCATTAGGCTCTACACTGCAGGGCCCTACTTCGGTGTTGTTTCCTGTACAGCCCATTACTGCCGTCTGCCCCCGGGGTTGGAAGTCGAAGCCCGAGACAAACAGCGAGCCGTGTGCGGTAAAATGCACCCGGGAGATTAGCGCGCCGAGGAAATCGGGTTGTGTGTAAGAGGGGTGAACTTAAGGTTGAGTCAACCTGAGGCCACATTAGGCTGTTGTGGAAAGCCGATTTCCAGCCAGGCTTTTAGTGTTGGGGGCAGGGGGCAAAAATGAGAGGGGAGAGTAATGGTATATAGGGGGAGCACATTCAATGTAATTTGATAAAGAAAATAGAGAAAAACATTATTTTAAAATATTATACCCTTTACCTGAGAGGACAGCACAGTGTGGGGGGGCCTATTGGCACGACAGCATGGGAGACGCAATTGTTAAGTTGTAATAGTTTTAATTTGATTTTGTGAATAGAGGATGTCTTAGGCTTTAAATGAATACATACTGTATAGAAAGATAATATAATAGGAAATGTAATGGAGAATATTATTCTGACTGTGAGTTTCAGAGCATCAGGGAGAGACACTGTTTGCTGTATTGACTGTATGTGATGTTAAAATGTGAATGGCAAGAGGTGTTGTTTAAATGTTTGTGCATGGGAATGAACGTTAGTTAGTATTTCAGAAATGTCGGCGCCGGTTGAAGCCTGTGACATTATTTTAATCTGGAGAATAACATGCAAGACTTTTATTGTGAAATTACTGTTTTAGTAGTTTGACCGGAAGTGACGTTTTAACCCGGGGTTCGTGAAGTTTGACCCCTCCGTTTTGATAGCAGACAACAAGAAGGTGTTGCAGGACTGAATAAAAATGGACTAACTGTGATTGGCTGGTTCGCGAGCGACTATTCGTTTTGACCCGGGTAAGACAGCAACACTCGCTGGCTTTGGCTGGTACCTGTGGAGCCTGGATCACCGCGAAATCCACAATCGTGAGCTTTGATTGTTTGTTCAACTTTTACTTCTTGCCATTGAATATTGTTAAATTGATCCATCGCATTCCAGTCCTGATTTCCATCGAGCGCGAGGAGCCCATCATAACTTACTCTTTACAATCAAAACAATAAATCATGCCCAGCTCAATGTCTTCAACCAGATTCAGGCTGAAGTCAGTTTTCACCTTTTTGTCATATTCATTCAAATGCACTGTTACTGTCCGTGTTTACCGTATCCACCATGACTTCATGTCTCAGGTGACCAACAGGGTCTCACTCCCAACTTGCTGATACCGACGCACTACATAAGCCCCAAAGTAAACCTGACGCATCGGGACGAAACGCTCTGATGTTGTGTAAAGATCAAGCGTTGGTCTTTGGCGACTTGCAGTGACCGGGACTTCAGGACGCTTTCACAAGTCCCATTTTGATTGGCTCCTCCAAGTCATGGATACGTTGGGTTTATTGTCAGTTCAATCAGGAGAGACGGTATCTAGAGTTTCACAATCATTTATTACAATAGCATATTGCAATAGTGCAAAGTCTTTTTGGTGATTGGATCCATCTTGAAGTAGGATAACCCAGGGGTAGAGATGCTGATATCTGCGCAGGCAGAATCCCCCCATGGAGTCCAGACACTGGTGGTGGTGAAGAAGAAGCGTCGCCGTAATGCCGATTTGGAGGAGCCGGGGGTGGAGGAGGGTCGCAATGACCAGAGCTGAAACGACAACTGACAGCAACAGAGGAGAACACATTTTAAAGTTTTACCAACAACGCTGTGATAGCCTTACACAACTGGGCTGCCTCTAAATGGTTGGTTCATTCATTGGGCCCGCCACCAATCGGCTAATGGAGTAATCGCTGCAAGACTGAGACTGCTTGTGAACGAACCAGCTGTACCGAATGTCTTCCTGTCTGAACTTTCACTGAGCTACATTTTATTGTGCTTTCACAGCTCACAAATGATGCGCACAAGGGGTCGCTTGGAAGAGGACAAGGACCCCCTCGCGCAAGCGTCCTCGGAACGGTTGTTCTTCAGTGTGCGATCAAAAAGCGCGGTTGAACCTGGCCAGAGTTTGATTCAAACGGGCCTCATGTTAGCCAGTGGAAGTGCACCTAGTTAGATGTTTAGGTGCCAGGTGGGAACTGTACATTGCCTTGAAAACGGTTCTGGGGAGCGCGTTGGTATTTGAGTGGTTACGGCTTGTGCCATATGGAGGACTTAAAAAGACTTAAGTATAAATAAATGCATGAATAAATACAAGAATAAATAAATTAATGCATACAAAAATGTATAAATAAATAAATACCGCCACAGCTCATTTGAATATAAGGACACGTAAATGTCACACATAAATAAATGAAGAATCACGTGTGGACACAAATAGAGATATAAATAAATGAAGAAATACATAAATGTAGAAATATATTTATTTAATGATGTCCGGTTGAGTTATAAATCATATTTATTTATTCCTGTATTTATTTATACATTTATTTAAGCATTTATTTATTCCTATATTTATTTTTCCTTTCATTTTTTATTTTTACTTAAGTCATTTTAAGTCCTCCACAGTGCCACAATGACATGTGACAGGCTTGAATTTTGGCCTTGAGACCGGTGTTGCATGTGATAACCCCTCCTCTTCCTCCACCTCCTCCTCTCTCTCTCTCCTCCATTTCTAGATTGTCCTTTGTCAAGCAAACATGTCCCCAAAAATGTTAATGAAGAAAACAAAACAAAAGCAAGAACTGTTTTGCTAAAGGTATAGTTGTTAGTGGAGCAAAGCGTTAAACTATAGCGGTAACAGCCTTGGTTGGACACATGATTGTGCACTTGTTATCGGTTTTACTTCACAGATAAAACTGTCCGATCCTTCCATGGTCGCCCCAATGGTTCTCCCCCCCCCTCCCCCCTCCCCCCTCCCCCCGTGGGTGCTCACCATTGCCTGTGTGTGTGCCTGAGCACCGACACGGTATCTGCCTCGTTGTCAGCCGGACGATGTCGACTCACGGGGAAGAGGCTGATGTAGAAGGAGAGACAGAAAATCAACACGTCCAATCTGCCCCGCGCTTCCTCTTCCTCGTTCACCAGCAGTATTTCCCATCCGCGTAACGGCCGGTCCGTCCGTCTGTCTCGCCTGACGCCGTTCCGACTGCGCCTTATGTTGTGCCAATTGCAATTTAGCAGGTGTTGGTTGGGGACGTCTCACACTGATACTGTCAGTCACCATGTTTTCCAATTACCATAGCCCGCACACCAACATGATTGCCTGATTGGCAGCGTTATTTCCGTGGCAATTATTGTGATTCTGATTATGTCAATCATTTGGCTCCCCGCTCCACGCGGCACCGAGTCGCGCTAGCTGTTCCCCATTCCTCCTCGTGTGTCTGATGGCTGTTTGAGGTGCATTCTCTCTTTTTACAGTCAAAAAAACTTTTTAAAAATTCATGCTCTGTTCGCCTCTAGCGCTATTACCTTTGAGCTGGCTAGCTCATTCTGAATTACTAACGCCCTGTATATGGTCCCCGTAATGATCATTTTCGCTCTCTGTCAGTAATAATTGTGAGGTTAGTTCTATTTTAGTGCAAGCTCAGGGCTTCTGGTTTTATCTCGCTCCTTCTTGTATTATTCATGTCATCCTCGTGTCTTTGACTTTTCCTACAACGCCCTCCATTTAAAGCGCAATTACTACTATTACCACCTCTCCGCTCCTCCGGTGAGAGCGAGAAAAATAAAAGGCATTTTCTTCATTATCATCGTCATCGCCACGGCCACCATCACCATCTATTTACCGCATGATTCAATTAGTGAGCCATCAGATAAAAGGTCACAACTGTAATCAGTCCCTTGAGAACTTGTTTTTTTTCTTTTCTCTCCCGCCTCTCTCTTTATTCTTTCGTTGCACCTTTCCGCTGCGCCCGGCGTTACATCTAAGGGCGGCTAATGACCTTGAACTTTTGAACCAATGCTGGCGGGAACGTGCGGCCGCGAGGCCTCGGAGCAGTTTGCGCAGAATCGGCGAGAAATGAGAGTGTTTCCGGTCTTCATTTGCAGGACCGCATTTTACTGCTTTATAAAAACATCCTCGCAAATGTATTAGAGTGACTCCGGTAGAGAAGGTGCAGCCTCCGAGCTCGCTTCAGGACGTCGGGCGGCAGCCAGAGAGGGTCCACGTGTTAAAGTGAGCACTGCATCTGCTGAATGGCACTGAGGTTTGATGCTTGACGTGCGCAGGTATGCACAGATTGCTTTTAAAACCATTAGTAAACCAATCCCAGACACACCATTTGCATCCAGACACTGTAGCTGAAAGCCGCTCTGCCGCTTACGCCCCAGTGCGGTCTGCGCGGCTATCGCTGTGATTTGCATACCTCATAGACGTTCTGCGTCGCGGAAATGTTGTTGACTCTGAGCAGAACTGCGTGTTTTCCATCTAATTTGACTGTGGCCTGTAGTGACATTTATCCCTTCAAGAAATGTGGCTGCTTGGTCCAGATCATCTAAACAGCTATTTATTTAGTATTATTAATAATAATAAGTAAAAAAGTATTAAACCGAATCGCATGGAATTTGGTGGGATGATTGGTTATTATCCGGGGACCATTTGATTAGATTTTGGGATTGATCGGGTCAAAGGTCAAGGTCATGAAAAGGTCAACATCTTCTTGAATCACATGCAATTTGGTGGGATTAACGGTTATTATCTTCTTTTTACCATAGTACATTTATATACAATTGGCATGCAACTAACCAAAATGTTCATAATCCAATGCTCAATCTTGTGGTATGCGAAGGTATGCGCTCTACCGAGTGCCCGTTCTAGTTATGAATGGATTACCTTTGAAATTGTGTTTTTAAACGCATGTTCCACAGGAGATGAAGCCTAAAGGCTTTGAAGACTACCTGACTTTTCCCTCCACCGTCTCCATAAGGGTTGACATTTTGTTTTTTTACTGACTTGACAGGTTGTTGGAGGCATTTGCACTGATAGTTGGTGCCCAGGGGGAGAGTCCTCGCCACGTTGGTGATCCCTTGGCTTTCATCTAGTTCTGCCGGTCGGTCAAACGTCTTCCATATCCAGTGAAATGTCTCAACATCCACAGGATGGATCGGCACAGCGTTTCGTACGGACGTGCATGTTTCTCTGATGGAGCATCCTAATGACTTTGGTATCCCTTGTGATTATTGAGTGAAATGCCATGTCATAACCGTTGGGTGAATATCCATCACATTTGGAGTTCAGTCCTCTGTATACGATGTGTTTTACTCTCTCCCGAGTCAGCTGTTAAAGATAGAGAACCGTAGGTGAAGTTGTTTTCCCATTGTTATTAGCGTAATCATCCAAATACACTTATTGTAAACGTGATGCATCGGTCACACACATCACGGATGACCTACATCTGAATGAAAGCAGACAGACGGCTCCCTCACACATCCACACGGCACACACTCATAATCACCTCAAACATCAACGTCTTATCTTTCCCGAGCTCGCATAGCGTCCACCGGACTGATCAAAGAGGAAAACATTAGGCTTCAACACGTGTGTGTGTGAGTGAGAGAGTTCATCTCAGCAGCTGCTCTGTCAGCAAACTCTCAGTACGAGGGGGGGGGGGTCCACACAGCATGGCTAAAGAACTCATCAACAACCCCAGGCGCTGTGCTTGGTGTGTGGGGTGATGTGCTGCCTCTCGAACCGGCGTACCCCCCCCCCCCCCCCCCCACACACACAAACAAACATCATCATCATCATCATCATGGACCCGCCTGCACACACATTACATGCTTACTGTCTGAATTCATCCAGCAAATGTGCTTGTTACACACAAAGATGTAGTTTTTGTTTAAGGGGGGTGGGGGTGTTTAAGATTGAGGCATGCAGCAGCTCGTTACCAGAAACTGGAATTTGATTTGTTATGAATGCAGAGCACACAGCTCAAAAGCTCTCGGGGTATTTAGTCTCTGGCTACGGGCTTAATGAGTTGTGTGTGTGTGTGTGTGCGTGTGTGTGTGTGTGTGTGTGTGTGTGTCAAATATTTGTGCGCACATGTTTGCTCTGCACTTGTCAAAGACAAGAAGAAAGGGGGGGGGGGGGAGCACTTCGCAAAAGTGCCCGCCGGCCCGGAGGTGGTCGCCCGATCCACCCCGCGGAGGCTAACTCCATGCTAACACGGCGCCACATGCTCGTCCTTACCCGCAGCCCGGTGGGCCGATCTCAGAGCGAACCAATTAGCCGGGCCCATGTCCTCACCACCCCTCCCCCTTTGAAAAGTCACTCAAAACTTTTCTCTCCCCTCGGAAAAGGCTTTGGACTGAATGAGGAGTCCAAAAGCGCGAGCGCTAAGCCGCCTCGCCAATTAGCTAAAACAGCTATTTAGTGACAAATCTTCTCAACCGCGAATGAAACCCACGTCTGATGTCACAGCGTGGAGATGAATGCGCTCCCGATCGGAAGCGTTAGTGCGCGTGGAGGGATCCTTTGTGCGAAACTTTGTCCGCCGCGACTGCGGAGAAAGCGGCGAGCGCGAAGGTGTCAGGACTCGCTCCGTGAACCGACTCGACACCACGCCGCGCCGCAGCCGCTCCACCGCGGGGACGGCTAATTGGATGGTAATTAATGGAATGGAGGCCGATAAATACCTTTGTGAGCGGGCTTGTCAAGGACATGGAAGTATCGGGAGGGAGCTGGAGAGCCGAAGCGCTCACGAGAGAGAGAAGAGAGAGAGAGAGAGAGAGGAGAGAGAGCTACAGGACAGACACCTTTTCTTCATCGTGACAGCTAATCCTCATCCCTTCATCCCTTCATCCCTCCCCTTAATTCCTAAATGAAACTAACCCTCCCTCTTCACTCCTCCCGCGCCCCCCTTCACCACCCGTCCACTCCTCTCGCTTCCTCAGCTTATCAGGCCCCCCTGCCTATTCTGCCCCTGCCTCAACTTCACTTGTTTCCATGGAAACACAGGATAAAAAAAAAGAGAAGAAAAAAAAGAGTTACTCCCCGATTAAATCAAAGATTTTCTGAAGTGCCGAAAATATTACAGTTCTGGATGATACTGTTATATTTTCTCCTTCCAGATAACCCGTATGTGTGTGTGTGTGTGGGGGGGGGGGGGGGGGGGGAGAAACCGACACTCAGTACAGCTTATTACTGTAGAAAACTAGAGCTGTCTGTCTCTATGGGACCGATGAAGTTGACAGCTTTTCTTTCTTCCTGCTTTTCTTCCCCTCTGTATTTGTGTTCTTCGTATAGGTGTAACACGGTTCTGTTCAACCGGGCGGTCAGCCGGCACCGTGGAGGTCCAGAGGACAACGTCATGCAGAATTCTTCCAAGTAAAAGAACACGACCTGAGAAAGGGGGTTCTTGCGACGTTGCTGCAGGACCCTGAGGTCTGATAAGGCTCTGTCTGTAGGTCACTGTTGTCTGGCTTTGATCCTGATTAGCGCTCCAGTGCACGGCGATGCACGGCTGCAAGCGGCCGTTCACTTATCTTAAGTAAACAGGGGCTTTCTGCTTTGGTGCCGAGCTCACTAGCCGGCAGGCAAACGAGAAGAGCCGATGAATTCACTCATCCCACCGCTTACCAGTAACACCAGCGCAGAGATGTTTGCTGCGCGTTCTTAATATGTTTGCAGCGACATCGTCGTACACGAGATTCAGAAGACGTTGCAGCAGCAGAACTAAGATTTTAGTTATCCTGATTTATTGTGTAGGAAATTCAGACTATGGTCACACTGAAGCTACACATGTCTCAAATGCTTGGGTGGAAATGTGTCTACTCCTGGAGCCTCGGGCCTCGGGGGTGGAAGGATGCCATTGTTCCGGCAGCTCATGAAACCCCGACAGTTTGAAGAAATGTCCCGTTGGACCGTCTGCCAGCCAGTTACCCCGAAAATAAACTCCCATTGCTTTGAAAATCCACACTGTCCCGTCATAAACAGAAGCACATGGCTAATTATTATGCAGAGCGACGTGAACAATAACCACCTCCTTTGCATTGGTTGTTGTCTCTCTGTTTGACCACTTCTTTGAATCACAGTTTTTATTCCATTTTCTGTCCACATGGATTTGATTGTCAATTTTGCAAAAAAAGCATGTACCAAAGAAAATGGAAACTTAACATCAAACCAGTCTCCCCAGAAGCTGAAGGAAAAGAACGAAACCATGAAAATGCAGGAGAAAAAGAAAAGAAGCTCTGAGCCTTGGAGGACATTGTCACAATAATGTTACAATAAAAATAATTCTACAATAATAAAACAATAAGACAACGAGATCGTCAATGAACAAGTTTGATACGAACGGAAAGACAATAAGAAAAGCCGGAAATATTAAAGAGGACTGTCAGAAAATATTGTTCTGGGTTATATATTGACTCCTGAACTCGTACATGTCTAACTGACGGAACAGGTGCTCCTTCGGGGTTTGAAAAGTAACTAGGAGTCACGGAGAAATGTACAGAATGATATGATGAAGCCTCATAGATCATGCTCACGAATGAAAATGGAGGAAAATAATAAATGTATTAAAATTTTAGATTAAAAAACAGTAATGCAATGAATGATGTATTCCATGTTGGCGATAGCAGATGTTGATAATATTAATGCTGCGTCCCATTTTTAAACCTGATATTAAAGGACAACGGGCATCCGAGCGTCAGAGTGTCGGAGTGAAAGCACAATGTTGATTTGCACTTGTCTTTTCTTTAAATGAGAAGCATACACACACTACTCACTAACACCGGGACCGGTAAACGCTAGAACTGGTGGCGTTGGAAGGCGGTCAACCCTGGCGGGTAAAATGGACCACGCCATGGGCTAATCCCAGCCGTTGCTGCCGGTGTAGCCCACCTCCGCTGCGGCTGCAGTGTTCTCCGCACGTCAAAGCCCCAGACCTCTCCACGGAGACGACTGCCGGTCGTCGCTCTCGCTCGGTGCCGAGTCGGTGACAAGCGATCCGCAGTGACACCTCTGGCACGTAAAGCTTTTACCGGCAGCAGACTGAGCGTGTCCCTCCTTCACACATGGCCGAGTCCTGAAGGAGATAAAAGGGGGAGTTATACCTGACTGGGGGCCAGGCATGTAGGCATGTGCGAGGGAACACACACACACACACACACACACACACACACATACACTGACAAGTAAGTTGTGCCTTAATCCCGGGAGAGAAGCTGGGGTCTGGACATCAGCCTTTACAGGAGGAGAGACGGCATACTCCATCAGTCACCGGGGGGACCATGTGAGCCGGAGCGGTCCACCTCGGTCTGCGTCTAACCTCTTCCCCGAACAAAATGTAGTGAACTATATCCCCTCCAAGTGCAGGAATCCTAGCTAAGTGGAAAAAGAAAGAAAAAACTATAATAGCGGCGCAATTAAATGCTGCAGGACTTATACATCTTTGAATGCGCCCATTGTTTATGCATGTTAACAGGCTTGAAGAAGTGGCGCACTCTCTCTTCGCGGCTCTATTGTACTCCCCGTTGCTCGGGGCGATGGCTCGCTTCAGGGAGAAAAGATTTTGCAGATGGGGTTACATTATTCTGCCTATGCCATAACCCCCCGCCCCCCCAATACTGTACCGCGGGCGGCGCAGTGCTCCCACCCAACAGCGTATGATTTACGAGGTACACGCTCACCAAATTGCACCTAATGAATTGCGCTGCCACCGACTGCGTTTAACACCCCCTTCATTTTTACTGCCTTTGTTAAACACGGGTTAACTGCCATAGGAATAGCAATCAATGCCGAAATGGTTAATGAGTAAAAGGTGTGAAATGGAGAATATGAAAGATTGATTTGCCCTGAGTGGGATTTATAGTATGTGGGTGTGCGTGTGTGTGCGTGTGTGTGCGTGTGTGTGTGTGTGTGTCATGTTCTGTGTGTTCAGCCCACTACGAGGACGGGGACATCACACACACACATCTGTCCGCATGTATCAGATCTATCAGATCCCCCCCCCCCCCCCCCCCTCCCCGAGGCGGATCGAGGGGCATAAATTTAAAAAAGTTAAAGCACACACCTGCCTCAAACCGTCAAATTGTGCCATGCTTGGCGGGGCTTGGGGGGGGGGGGGTCATCTTTCCGTAAATACCCTATCGCTCTTGTTAACGTGTCATGGCTTTTTAAATGGATCGACAAACGGCCCACCTGGGAGTCATGGGAAAGAGAGCGGGAGTGTGTGTGAGGGGGGGGATGACGACAGAACGCGGCCCATCCGCGCCCGTCGTTATTTTCACAAGTCTTTACGACTCAATTTAGCGGATGGGAAATAAAACAAGCATGGCGTCGGAGCTCCGGGGGCTGAGATGAGTTAGAGGGGCTCCCCGAGCTGTCGGAGCGCTCGCTGTGCCGGTGAGGGGGTTGGGGGATCAAAGAGAGGGAGGGGGGGGCAGGGCCCGCCCTAATCAAGCAAGTTTATTCAGATCGACGTCAGTCTTCAACTTGACTCGGCGGGTTCTGTGTTGTCTACGCCGGGTTCTGCAGGTGAACTCAACTCAACTCCTCCGGGGGCAGAACTCCGGGTCTCGGACATTTGTTTCTTCGGTTGTCGTGTTGCGTTCAGGCGGCTGAATCGCTCCACATGCCGGTCATGTTGCACTCCGACGTTCTCTCTTGATGGAGCCGCGTTCGCCCCGCAGAGAGCCCCCGCCTTCCCTCTCGTCTGCAGACCCATCGGCCGAGGAGCGGTGCTCACGGTTCTGTTCGGCGTGACATCGCTGTTTCATGCCTGTTTTTTTTTCTTCTTCTTGTCGACTGTGGGATGAATGTGTGACGAGTGCGTCGGAGCTCACAGATGGAAAACAAGGAGCGCGACCCCGAGAAGCTTATCAGCAACACCGGTGCACTGGTTACCGTTGGTAAAAAAAGCAGCTTTCTTAAATGTTTAACGTGCGTTTTAAAAACAAGAAAGAAAAAGAGTAGAACAACAACAGAGGCCTTTGTATTCACTCCGTCCCTCGCTGACAACTGCAAACTTGTGTCTGTGTGCCATTCACTCAGTCATCTCCCACCCCCTCAACCATCCCCACTCTCACATCTCACACTCCCCCCCCCCCCCCCCTCAAAACAAAGACAGCGGCAGCCACAGCAGCTGCAACCAAAGGGACCATCACTCCACCAGTATTTAACCTCCGCTACAGCTTCTTCTTTCCGTCTCACTCGCTTCCCTTTGCCGTGCTATGTCTCTCTATCTCTCTCTCTCTCTCTCTCTCTCCCCCTCCCCCCCCCCCCCCTGCTCCTCTTCGGCTCTCCTTCATCAAAGCATTTCTGGCTATTTTGTTTCCCGGCTCTACGGAGAGTTATTGCTCGTGACAACGATCACGGTCGTTTATTTTCTCCCCGCAACCCGGCCTCTGTATGCACGCCGGGCTCGTATTACCCTATGATATTCAAGCGCTCGCCATTAAATATGCATGAACCCTGGAGATGAAAATTAATTTTGGGAATGTTCTCTCCCCCTTTCTCCCTTCGCTCTCCCTCTTCAATGTTCAAATACGCCTTCATCTGCCTTCATTATTCTATCCATCGCCGGTGGTGCCGGTGATGGTGCTGGTGGTGCATCACAACACGATGTGCGAGGCGAACCCGTCGAGAGCCGACGAACAACAACTCCGGCCACGACGCGGGGAGCGAGTTCTTCACCGGTTTGCCAAGTTTAGAGCGAGTTTGCCCGCAGCTCTTGAATATTTGAATGAATATTTAGGAAAATAATACATTGAATTATGCATGTATGGAGCGATGGGAATCAGTAGGACGCTGCAACCGCTTCTTCTTCTGCAACATTGATCCTCTTTGCTCACCGCGACCCCTCGGAGGCCGGGACTCCGCTCCTCGCCGCTCGGCGACATCGCGCCCGCTCGGCGAGGAAGAACAAGAGCGGGAAATCACATTAAACGCGTTTGGCAGGCGCGAACGGGCTGGTAGAGCCCGTCGTGTAGGAGGCGAGGAGAAGGATGGAACAAGAACACGCTTTAAGAAATAAAACAAGATGTTTTCCTCTGAATTGCCTTTCCGGGATGTTGCCGACCTGCAACCGCAACAAGAACATTTTAGTCCGATTGATTTCAGGCTGAAATATCTGCAATTGAAAAATTGGCCTGCAAAATGAGTGATGTGTGAGTAAAGCGCTCGGCTTTGCACGGAGCGTGTCGTCTCCATTTGAGGAAGCGGTTCATGAACTGCCTGCTGATACCTCTCATGTCTGGCGAAGGTGTCGTTTTGGTAGCTTAGCATAACGGCTTCACGCGAGGGTTCAGGGAACAACACACTCGCCTTCCAGCACCTCTAAAGCTCACGATTTGGCATGTTAGTCTCCATAAACTGAGGCATAACAATCGGTTATATGCTAAACAATCTTTTTTTTCTTCTTTTTTCGTCGGTCGACAAACATATTGAGCTTTTATTTTGACCTGAACAAGATTTCATGAAGCTGACATTGTTATGAGCGTTCAGGTGATAAGGGAAACACCTGCTGTTCACACACACACACACACACACACACACACACACACACACACACACACACACACACACACACAGCTATTCTCGTTTCTGGCCACCAGACAAGTGGGAAATATTTCACACGCAAGTCTCCATATGATGCATTGTTATATGAATATGCTGATTATGGAAGCTTTAAAGTCTCTTTTTTCCAGCCAATACATTTAAATAGCAATTTAGTCACAGTTATTGTTTTGTTTTTTGTCCCCTCCTCTTCGGGGAAAAAAAAAGCAAGAAAACCAAAGGCTGTTTCCGAATTTGTCGCTCTACAAAATGAACAGCGTGCACTATTGTATTCTTGTGACTCAACGTGACACCAGAAGGTTTCTGTCGCCTGGAAAAGCTGACCGGTGGGCTGAGGGGGGAGCAGTGGGCGGCTCCACATCAGCCCCCGATGGCCTGCATTCACTCACGCTGACACCATCTGCATAACTGCATATTTCATGAGCTTTGGTCAATGCCCAATCCATACTGTATAGGCCTCTGTGTGTGTGTGTGTGTGTGTGTGTGTGTGTGTGTGTGTGTGTGTGTGTGTGTGTGTGTGTGTGTGTGTGTGTGTGTGTGTGTGTGTGTGTGTGTGTGTGTGTGTGTGTGTGTGTGTGTGTGTGTGTGAATTTCCCGTTCTGGCACTACCTATTATGTCTCAGCGTGTCTTGCATTAATGTGTGTGTGTCTCTCCGTGTGAGGCCATGTTCCATACGTGTGCGTTGTGGTCGCGTGTTTCCTTGTTCGGGACACAATCTGTAACAGACTAATCCTCCAGGTCAACGATTAAGTGGTCCCCCTTTCGCTTTGCTACGAATTAGCACTCCCACCCGAATCTCTTCATCACCTTCATGGTCCCTACTAGTGGCACCTTGTTTAAGCCCGGTCAATATTAGCAAAGAGGGATGTGGTGCTAGTTGGTAAGATTGCCACTGTAGTTCTTATCAGGTAAAGTGGTTTTTGATTAGTGTTAATGGCTGCGCCTAAATAGCCTTCAGCTTTTCCACTGGCTACACCTGTTATATATGTGTGTCTGTATGAGTGTGTGTGTGTGTGTGTGCCGCTCCGCTCAAGGGCACGCAGGCAATTCATCAAGTTGAAAAAGCTGTGTCCTCCGTGCAGTGACAAACAGGTTTTATGTCTAAGCCTGCTCCCTAAACTTTGACCTTTGGACCATCTGGGTTGATTCGAGCTATTTTCAGAAAGCTGCTGCGTCTCCCTTCAGACGGCTCCGACGGCGGCGTGCAGCGAGGACGAGGCTTTTCCTCTTGTGCACAAGCCAGACATGAGGTGCCTGCCTCTCTCTCTCTCTCTCTCTCTCTCTCTCTCTCTCTCTCTCTCGCCCGACCACACACTATGCAGGCCTCCACACTGAGCTCTAAACACACCGGACTGAAACTACTTATTGTTATCGGACCACGGTCTGTCTGTTGGGGAGGTTGTAGCACCTGTAAGTTTGGTACGAATGAAACAGAGCAAAATAATTTATATATATATATATATATATATATATATATATACTGTATATATGTATTTATTTTTCATTTTGTGTGTGTGTGCCATTGTATATATATATATATATATATATATATATATATATATATATAATGGCTTGAAAGGCCAGCGTGTAAGATTTAGTGGCATCTCGTGCTGACATTGCGACTAACCGAATGCCTCTCCCCTCCCTCTCCATCCCTTCATTTACGTCTTAAAACTACAGTGGCCTTCAGGTCACAAACGCACCAAGCATGCTAATGAGAAATGAAGCCAACGCAGAACTATGGAGAAAACGTGAAGTGGCTTTTAGAGAAAACATGATGAAGTTCCTTCCGGGGTCTTCCAGTGGAGAAAACATGATGAAGTTCATAATCTGGTCCCCTGCTAGTGAAGAAAACCAGACAGACTGCCCGTTCGGGTATCCTTAAAGTCTAGATAACATTATATTTCATACCAGTAGAGAAAACAAAATGCAGTCCACTAAATTGTGCCCTTCAATATCGAAAACCTGATTCAGTGCCATCCAGACCGCTTTACGAGATACAGAATGTTCCGCGCTTGTTCCCACTGTATTTATCTTTTCCACCAGTGGCCCTCGGTCCACCTCTGTATTTAACTGTAGATTGTTTCAGCGCGGTGAGACCGGCGATGTGACAGGGAGACATATCTCTACCAGGTGTGGAGCACATCAAGAGAGAACCAGAGGGAGAGGAGACGCCGACATGATGAAAAGCTGACTGCCGAGCCGCGGCGTTCCCATTGGCTGACGTCTCCACGGTGTGGAAAGCCACTAGATTACTGTACACAGCCTGCTGCAGATAGCTTCAGATAAGAGACATGAAACAGTGTGCGTTACAGCTCACAGCCCTCCCCCACCTCGCCGTTCAAACCGGGCCCGGCCCGGCATCTGGCGCCACAGACACGCTCGCATGTTAATGCAGAGTTAATATTATTATTATGAGCTGCGAGTGACTTCACATGTTAGTGAGCGCTCTGTCAAATTAATGTCACTTCCATTAATGCCGCCGTCTATTTCGTGTCACAAGTATACGCTCGCTTCAGATTCCCGCTTGCTCAGGCACACAAAGGAACGCACGCTCACACACACACACACACACACACACACACACACACACACACACACACGACCAAACCTCATGAAAAGATTCACACGCCTGCATCTCAGCAGTAGATACATATTTACACACACACACACACACACACACACACACCGAACACACACACACACACACATCGTTTCTCTGCAGATGTGAGGGGCGAGGGAAGGAAAATGAATGTCCTGACTCATTCATCACATCGCCCCAAAAGTACAGATGAATCCAGTGATGAAAATCTGTCCTGAGAAATGTCAGTAAGATATTAACTCCAATACATCAAAGTGGAGCTGCAGTCTCTAAGCTGACTGCTAGCCGGTGCTCCCAGCTTTTTGGTGGAACAGGGGTGTGTGGAGGAGGAAGAGGAGGAGGAGGAAGAAGGCTCCTCAAAAGGGGGGGTGGGGAGCCAACGCCGTCCGCTCTGCACCGCACAGAAAGCGGTAGATATAGACGCAGGAGTAACATCCGACGAGGCAATTTCATTAGTGCGCAAAATGCCATTCTTCAGATCCGTCTGATCTCAATGAAGTGTGAGAGTGAGGGGCAAAGAAAAGACGAGGGGGAAATTGCCTTTTCATGTAGATTCCGCTAATCGCTTCCCCGACAAACTACGGCAGACTTGTACTAATAAGTAAGTTCAGGCTCAGTGGACAGAGAGAGTGAAAACAGCACAGAGGCTAATGGAATCCGGAGCTTTCCGAGCCTCCACGGGGGTCTTAATTGTCAGAGGGAAACTCTCTCCACTTGGCCCGCTGGATTGTGGGAAGTATAAATTGGTGTGCGAAAATAGGCTTGTGTTAAGCAAGAGTTTCTCTCGTGTGTGTGAGTGTGTGTGCGCGTGTGTGAGGTGGATCAAATCCCTTATCCAATGTCTGGAAGCGGGTCACGTGACCCACTCGTTTATTTGGGAACCAGCTCCTGCAAAGTGTACGTTTTCAGCCGGCAGGGACTGCAGTATCTGAAATCTATAACTTCTGCTGGTCTGCGCTTTTCCCCCCATCTCTCTCCTGGAATGCATTATGTGTTCATTTGTTTTTTGCATGGATTTATTTATTCATAAATATTCATTCTGAATGTCGTATACGTGTGCGCGTGCGTGTGTACGTGTGTGTGTGATTCATTTGAAAAAAATATAAAAAAATATTGCTTTTCCAATCTACAGCCAGCCTGATGGAGAGTTTATTGGCTCTGGTGGCTATTGTTATCACAATACCTTTATAGTAATCTTATTCTAGCGTTGCTGCTCTCCACCAGTTATTGGAGCACTGGAAGATCCCGACCGTTGTGGTTCATTAGAAGGGAAATTGGACAGTATGGGAACTCCATGGGAGGAGAATGTGCTTTTAATCTGAAAAAGGTCAATGTGCGCCAGCTATTCTGGAGATTCACTGTGAGCTGGTAATTGGAGGACCTTGTCTGGAGACAATGTAGAATTAAATGAAGACAAAGGTACCGAATGTGTGCTTGGCCTTTGATGAGAAGAGGGGAGTGAGGACCCTTCATTTGCAACCTTTAATCAGTCCAATGAGATGAGATGCACATGTGATCCTGGAGGAAAAAATAAGGGGGAGAAAAATGAAATGGTAATTAGTATTGATTACCAATGGGCACATGGCCCAGCGGTCACCTCTCGCATTCTTAAATCAACCCAAATTATTGGCTTTACTCATTTCATGCTCAGAGAGAAGTAGCCCACGACGTAAAAAACGCCTCCACAATGAACCATGTATGAAATTACAGTGATGGGAGGCGTGTGTGTGTGTGTGTGTGTGTGTGAGGCTGAATTAACCGCACTGGTTTAAAGTCAAGTATGATAATTATTCCAGCAGGGTCCGTGGGGAGTAAAGGTGATTCAGGTAAGCTTTTGCTTCAAATTACATTTCACGTCACTGTGCTGTCGCTAAGCGATGGCCTCGGCCCGGCCAATACATGCAATTACTCTCACTTCACACGGAAAAATAAGAAATAAATAAAAAAGCTCCATTATGGCCGGAAAAAGCAGCCCAATTACACAAATACACAATTAATACACCCATGGGAAATTGAAATGTTCTTTCAAATGATAAGATTAATTCCTAATTATGGCTACAGACGCACGCGCTCACAAGTCAGTCGCGCGCCTGCGCACTGTGCTTTGATAAAAACAGCCTCCCCACGGTGCAGCGGTGGAGAGCAGCAGCGGACAGCAAGTGATGGAGGGAATCCGTGTCACGATGCACCCGATGAACCCGGCCGGCCGGGCCGCGCGGCGGGGCGCGGCCGCCACCTGCCGGCGGCCGGTGGAACCGGACGGCACCGGCCCCGGTGCAGTCTGGGAGTCTTCCGAAGTGGTCCTCTCGACTCCTCTGGAGACGCTGCCGGTGCGTTCCGCTTCCTCACTCACATCTGTACACATGTTTGAGTCCCTCCAGTATCCGACGGTTCTGAAGAGGGTTCTTCTGTTATGTGTCTTGTTAGGTTCTGTTCTGTATTTCTCTTCTGGGTTTATAGGACGACCTCATTGAATGGCAGACATACTATAACTTGGACCGATTATGGGACGTTTTGTTTCCATCGGCTCGAGTTTCAAACTAGAAACGGTAACTGTCACTTCAAACAGGGGCTCTGGTCCCGTGACCTCTGACCCCTGAAGGCTCCTGAGCCGGGGCTCTGCAGGCCTGTGAATCCTTTCATGGCCACTCAATGAGCGTTAACATTATACTCCGGCCCCATTGAGTCCACCACCGGGCTTGAAACGATTACTTATAAATATAAATATATTTATATATATAAGTAATCGTTTCATTAATTTCATATATGTTTTTATATATATATATATATATATATATATATATACATCTTGACTCTTCTAGAAAGCAGCATCAAGACAGTTTAGACTTGCTGTTCTATCATCTTCTGTGAGAATATAATAACATATAAATATGTATACATATTACTAGTGAAGAGCATGAACAGCGAGGGAAAGGATTTTATTTTTACAGTGGAAGTATTTTTGTAACTTTAAAAAAAGAGAAATAAAGGATCAATCGGGCGTGAAGCGGTTACATGAAGAAATGCAGCGACACTATAAATAGGTTAGACGTCTCAAGTCTGACTTTATTCTGTGGGAAACATTAGTCTCTTACACATCACACTTGTTAGCGCAAGATGACGGACAGCCACCCAGTACAGCATTGCCTACAGTGAATAATATATCCATGATGACGAGCAAAACAAAGGAAACAAAGTTAAAAAGATAAATATTAGTTAAAGCACAGCAAGCAGTCCTCTTGACCTGCAGCAGTAGAACTGTATTGCATCAGTCTCACATAAATATGCTGAACTTCACACTGGGTGCAGGCAGACACACACACACACACACACACACACACACACACACACACACACACACACACACACACACACACACACACTTGTTTCTTACAGCCGATACACCCAGTGTCTATTCTGTCCTCGTGCAGCTCTACACAACCGGAAACAGAGAAAGTGCAATTTTAGAACAGCGGTGAAACTAAACATCCAGGGTGACGAGGACACGCAAGATGCTTGGTGGGACGGTGTGTGTGTGTGTGTGTGTGTGTGTGTGTGGGTTTGATATAAGGAGCGTTGCAGAGGCTAGGTTATGCCTCAGGACATTGAAGGAAACGACAGACAGGAAATGAACACAGTGTGGCCACACAGAGACGGATGTTGACATCGTTACCGAAGCCATCTTCTTCTTTTTCTTTTTTTAACGTCTCACACACACACACACACACACACACACACTGAACGCCTCCTTCGGTTCGGTCACTGCGCACAGACTGGACTTTGCTGACCCCCTCCCCCTCCCCGTGCCTTTACATGGCGACCGAAGCGTCCGACTCTTTGGGCCGGTCGCGCACGACGTGCTCCAGCTGCCCGGAGTCCGACACGTCGTAGCTCGTCTTGTACTTCGCCAGGATCTTCATCAGCGGACGCAGCTTCAGCCACCACTGCTCCTTGGGGATCCGGTGCCTGCAGACGGACGAGCACATCTCAGCGCCGCGGTCGAGGCGTTTCCTCTATTGTCACTACCACAGACATCCTGTCATTCTAAAGGTCACCGCTCGACCCCCGAGGCACAAATCTAATATATTATAATGAATGAGGGGGAGAGGAAAAGATCAATGCCCATCTGGACCACATGGACATGTGATGCTGGAGTGACTTTAAGATTTAATATATATATATATATATATATATATATATATATATATATATATATATATATATATATATATATATATATATATATATATATGTATATATATATATATATATATATATATATATATATATATACATATACATATATATATGTATATATAGCAGTTTTAGCTTCAGGTTGGGGTGAGCCGGCATTAACATGTACGAAGAAGAAGAAGAAGAAGAAGAAGAAGAAGAAGAAGAAGAAGAAGAAGAAGAAGAAGAAGAAGAAGGAGGAGGAGGAGTCCTCGAGGCTTGATACGTACACGAAGTCGGTCTCCCCCTTGAGGTCCACAACGGGCTGGAACACCAGCGCCCTGCGCCGCATGCCCAGCAGGCAGCAGGAGTCGTCTGTGTTGGCGAACACTCGGCCTGCGGGGAAACACGGAGGGTCAGAGGGCAGCGGGAGACAGGAGCGGGGGGCGGGGGGGCGGCAGCGAGCGCGAGGGGGCGCGCGGCGGCTTCTCTTGCTGCTCGCGGCTATCGGTTACGCAACAGAGCGGCGGGAGGGAAATGGGAATGCGACTGGAGCTCTGAACACAAAAAGCAACGGAGGCGACATGAAGCGTCACAGATGGAGGGGAAACGGAGGCGGGGCAAAGCGGGACGCGGGGTCCACCCGTCACGCGGGTGAACAGCGCCTCGGCTGACCGGTGGATTTATGAGCACCACGGAAGAGACGGGACAGGGAGCGAGGCACAGAGAGGGAGATGGAGATGGTCATGGAGCCAGCAGAAAAAAAGATTTACCTTCATCTTATGTCATCCATGTGTAAGAGAAATAGACATAAAAAACAAACAAAGAGCAGTTTTAACTTTAATTGCATCCTTTGTTCACGGTTCGTGTGCTTTAGAAGACGAGTTAGTCCATTCAAGTCTATTTCTCATCATAAAGTTACGATGGATCCAGAGGATCAATCAATTCCCTCAAAGTACGTGAGGATATTAAGACGGTGACTCCATGCCGGATGTGGGTAACGGTCCTCTTCACAGCGCTCTGGGGGGAGGGGGGGAGGGGGGGGTCACTACTACCGCACGCCGCGAGGGGGAGGCGGGCCTCACCGTGTCTGAAGGTCTCCAGCAGCTTCTTGGTGACCCACTGCATCGCCTTGGCCGAGATCTTGGTCCCGAAGTTGCGGTCGAAGGGAGACGGCGCTCCTCCCTTTGAAAGAACGTTCAAGGTTTCATTGAGTTTGTTTCTTTCTTTTTTTAAAGCAAAATGAGGACGACACTTTTTTTTATTTAGTCAAGAAAAGAAGAAAAAAGCATCAAAAGTCTAAAACCATGTTAAAACCCAGAGCCACCAAACTTTAAAAAAAGGTTTTATATATATATAACTATAAAAACACAATGTTTAAAAGCAGCTTTAATTTGCCCACCTGCTGCATGTGTCCCAGCACGTTCTTCCTGGAGTCGAACACGCCCCTCCCTTCTTCAGAGTACAGCTGGTAGATAAAGTCTGTGGTGTAGTTTTCGTTACAGTTCTCATTCCTACACACACACGCACACACACGCACACACACACACACACACACAGTTGAAGAAGTCCACATGCACAGAGGACAGTGCTTCCCGATGCAACGCGGCGTTACCTGAGGACGAGTCCTCTTTGAATGCTGGTCTTCATTTTCTGAGTCAAATGCTCGACGTTGGCCTGCGGGGACACGCAGGAAGTGTGAGCGACCAGCGGGGGGCGCCGTAACGCAGAGGCCGTCCGAGAACGCCCTCTGGTGGCCGGGAGTTTACCTGCAGGTCTTTGATGTCAAACGGCTCCTCGAAGATGTAGGCGGCGTCGGCTCCGGCCGCCAGTCCGCCCACGCTGGCCAGGTAGCCGCAGTACCCCCCCATGGTCTCGATGATGAACACGCGCCTCTTGGTGCCGCTGGCCGACTGCTTGATGCGGTCGCAAGTCTGACACGGGCACACAAGCGCTCAGTCAGCACACGTCGGGCGAGTATCACGAGCCACGCATGATGGAGCGGGACATGTAGGATGACTCCGGTTCAATTTTGTGTTTTATGGGAACAAACAGTATTAAAAAAAAGTGTTTCCACATGCTAAACGTCAGACAGTCAGCACGCTCGCAAAAGAGCCAGCTTGCTACTTTTAAACAATCCAGGCAGATTCAGGCTAAAATGTTGCGTCCACCAGTTACAGGGTTCGTACACATGTTGACCAGTGGAATTCCAGGACTTTTCCAGGACTTTTCCAGGACTTTAAACCACATGTCCATGACCAAACTGAAATCTCGGATTGGACATGAAATCTTTTAGAAAATGTAGTATTGAAACAATGAGAATTACAAAGCATATAATACTCCTAAATGAAACAAAAGAATGAGAGACAATAGTTTGATTAAAAGAATAAACATTACTAAACATGTTTATTCTTAGAAACACTTATATTTTATTCTTTTAATCAAACTATTATCCTTTATGTGCCAATCCATCTGTTTGGACCTGGCCTATGACGGCTTATAATTTGAGTCTTCCTTTAAACTCGATGTAAATGAACATGTGAATTTAACACATTTCCATGACTTTTCCAAAACTTTTGTGATTTAAGTATTTTCCATGAGTTTTCCAAGCCTGGAAATGACCATTTTAAAATTCCATGACTTTTCCAGGTTTTCCGTACGAACCCTGCAGTTAGACTGGAGTCCTGCGTGAGGAGGAGAGAGCGCATCAGACGGTGACCTTCAGATCTCCTTGACAGTTCAAATGTGGGCGCTTGTGTTTCGAGAGGGAAGACCCGTCTCAGCCCAGTGCTGCTACTCAGTCAGACACCAGGGGACCGAACAGCACCATGTTAAGGGGGCCTTCCAGGGATTGAGCAGTGCACGTCCATCACGTTGGAGGACGACTCACAAGCGACAGATTCAACGAGGCATCAGAGGCCTGCCGCCCCTCGTGGGGCTCAAGCTCCAAGCTGGAGCCTACATTTCCCATAATGCCCACATGTCTAAGAACTCACACCTGCAGGTGGTAATGTCGTCTTCCTGTGAGAAGTGACTTGCAGGCGGATTCAAAACTCCTCGTGACGAGGATGGAGTGCCCCTTTAAAACGTACCGGTCAAATGTTGTGTTAAAGTTAGTCGTGAGCCTGGGATGTTAGAACTAGTCAGGGTTAACTTTGAGTTCAGCTAAAAATAAGTGTTACATCCTGTTAGTGGTTATATAAATCTATAGAGCTGCTCTATTGATCGACGCAGCGGGCCGTTAACTCCACTGATGCACGATGGGCCTCATTCTCATCCTCTGGGCTCGGCGCGGGGGCAGAGCGGTCCACGCGGCGACTGTCTTACCTCCACGATGGCATTGAGGGCCGTGTCCGCCCCGATACTTAGATCTGTGCCCGGCACATTGTTACTTATGGTGGCGGGCAGCATACACATCGGGATGCAAAACTCCTGGTGGGTCGCACGCGCCTCGCACAGCTGCAGCAGACTCTCAAAGGCCTGAAGCGGCAGCGGGTGAGAACGTGTTAGGAGCCGCAGAAGGACGGACGACCGGGAGAGAGAGAGAGAGGGAGAGGTGTGACTCTCTCTCTCTCTCTCTCTCTCCCGGTTTAGCTAGAGCGGACCCGGCCGTTCCGGCTGTTTCCGTGTGGTAGTGGCTTCCCTTTGGCAAAGGAGACGAGAGGACGGCAGCGTGAACAGAGAGACGGAGACGAGGAGGGAGGAGGGAAGGAAACCAGGACAAGACAAAGGTGGGACAGAGGACAGAGGACAGAGGGCTGTGAACACATGAGGGTTGAGTACGGGGAAGACGAGCGTCGATCGAGTCTGCATAAACGGGAGGATGAAGAGGACGGTGGCGGAGGTCAGGCACGGAGACGTGTTATTTTGAGTCATGGTGATGCTTTCAACGACAACGGCGAGAGCGATGACGTCATTATGTGAGCTTCGTTACACGGAACTACCAGGGGTTAGTTTGTGCCGCTAAGGCAACATCAAACCTGCATGCTGGTAACCGCTCATCTCCATGATGATGATGATGATGATGTGGGGGGGGGACACGGATAGGAAGAAGGGCGGGCAGTGCAAACATGGCGGCCGGTAACGAACGACACTCGGGGCGCCTCACAGCATGCCTCCATGTTGCTACTCACTTACTCACCTGATAGGGAAGGGGGGGGGGGGGGCTCTGTGACTTTACCGGTATGCCTGAGGTGAGATCATTTATGACATTTTGCTCCAAATATCCACAGACAGGCCGGTAAGGACTGAGTGAGCCGTCTCTCCCTCTGCTCCCCGGTGAGAGAGTGAAGCGAGCGTGAAGCGAGCGTGAGGCGAGCGTGAGGCGAGCGTGAGGCGAGCGTGAGGCGAGCGTGAGGCGAGCGTGAAGCGAGCGTGAAGCGAGCGTGAGGCGAGCGAGGCACTGCGGCCGCCGGCCCCATCACTTACGGCGGTGATGGCGTTCAGAGCCGTGTCAGCGCCGATGCTGAGGTCAGAGCCCGGCACATTGTTGGAGACGGTGGCTGGCACCATGACCATGGGCACGCAGAACTCGTCATATTTCCCACGAGCCGTTAACAATTCCAGCAGTGACAGGAAGGCCTGCAAGGCAGAGCCGAGGGCTTTAGTGTCTGCAAAGGTGTGTGTGTGTGTGTGTGTGTGTGTGTGTGGGGGATTGGTTGAAAGGTGCAACTTGCCACAAGAAAGACAAAAGTGGATAGTGCCAAGGGGAGGAGCCATGTCTATCACAACGGACAGCAGCGAAACAGACAGGTACCACTCCAACAACATATATCACACACACACACACACACACACACACACACACACACACACACACACACATAGACGCACGCATTCCACTCGTACACATGAAACTCATTTACTTGCATATATCACGGTAAAATAAAGCTGGTGATCATCTAAACGTGAAAAGAAAAGCTTTGAGTTTCCATTTGAAACCAAATTCTGTTGTTATTTATATTTAAAATTAATATATAACCAGCTTTATGCTAACATTCAAAGAGACGTGGTTACACACACGACTATGGAAGAAGCCATATGGTGGTGAGCCGACATAAAGAAGGGGTACGACTAGATGGAGGGGATCAGCATCACGGTGTTCTCGGTCATATACACCAGGACATCATTAACATCCTTAAGAGGAAGAGCTTGTCATGTGGCTATGAAAGAGAGCGTTGGCTCTACCGTCGTGGATTTAGAAGATTTAAAAAATGTTCTGGAACGTACAAAGGAGGACGTAGCCTCGTTATTAACACAAGACAAGATTTGAACATACCTCAAATCCACCAACAATGAGCAGAGCGTTGATGTTGTGCTCTCGCATCTGCTCGGCTATCTTATCGACATGCTTAGCAGGAAGTGTTCTGGAGGAGAGAGCATGGATGTATCAGGTATGAATGTATACACACTAGAGATGCACCGATCAGGTTTTTTGGGCCGATCACCGATCACCGATCACTGAAATCAGTGTCAGCCGATCACCGATAATACCGATCACTGAAATAGTATCTGCCGATCCCATAATACCGATCACGGCGTCGATTGAAGCATTCTATTTATTGTATAGCCTTATTGCCTATGTCTATGAGGAAATACACATCTAAAGCACCTTAAACATTAAAGAAATTACAGATTTCTTTAAACATTTAGGACTTTTACTTTGAAAACTGTCCTAATTGATACATTACAATTGTTTGATTGCTATTGTAGGGGATTGATTTCAGATATATATGGAACACATCTGCGTTATTCATTTCCTGGAACTCTTGGGGAAATCTATATACAGGCCTTTTTTTAACATACAAAAGTCTGACTTATTTTTATAAACTCTTCCTTGGTACAGTAACAATGTTTTAATGTTAGCATAATTTAAGCTAAATCTCAGAAACGATCTATAAATATACAAAATCAGTTCATTGTTTACTTGTATATGTTAGTGTATGTTTTGTCGACATCTTATTTTGAAAAACGGATGTTGTTTCACGTGGCTCTTTCCGCTATCTTTGCAAAACCGGATGTTGCGTCACTTAAATCCTTCCGCTAACAGTTAGCATTCGATCAGGAGCGCGCGAGGGTTTTCATAAAGTTAGCTGCTAACTTTATGAAAAGCGTCCTCATAAAGTTAGCCGCTAACTTTATGAAAAGCCTTGCGCGATCCTGATCGAATACGTGTGCCGTGAGCATCAGTCTGTAGGCTCAGACATGTGAGTGTCGGTGAGTTGACCCAGAGATTCAGCTCGGGGGACGGGGCGCCGCTCGCTGCGGGAGGATCCCCTCGCGGACCTCTCACTCTGCGGCACTCGGCGGGCGCTCCGTCTCAGTTGCGGCGCGCGGCGACTGAAACGTCTCTGATAGTATTTCTCGCAGATGTGACGTCATCTGATCGATCGTTTTGATCGGCCGTTTTGAGAACGCCGATCAAAACCGATAATGGCAATATTGGCCGATATGGATCGGCGCCGATCAGATCGGTGCATCCCTAATACACGCGTGTAGCAGCTAGTGTGTGTGTGTGTGGCTGCGAGTGTGAGAGTCCTTTACCTTTTGGTTCCCAACAGAGATCCACCTTGTCCGGTCCATCCTCCGACATCAGCCCACTTCACCTCCCTGATCTGAGGGGACAAGACAACATGTCCAATCTCACTCCATCCCATTATAAATATGTCCTTCTTTCAGCATTATCTCTCTCTCACACATACATACATACATATATATATATATATATATATATATATATACACTACCGTTTAAAAGTGTGGGGTCACTGAGAAAATGTTGTGTTTTCCATGAAAACTCACACTTTTAATTAGTAAATGAAATATTCATGTTGTTCTTCAAACTTGTCGCTCAAAGGAAGGCTAGTTTTAGAGCTTCTCTCACCAGCATAGCTGTTTTCAGCTGCGCTCACATAAAATGGTTCTCAAGGGGGTTCTAACCCTCTGCTAGTCTTCTAAGGCAATAACACGATGTACCACTAGAACATGGAAATGGGCCTCTATACACCTCTGTAGATACTTCATTAAAAAACAGAGAATAGTCATTTACCACATTAACTATGTATAAAGTATATTTCTGATTAATTTAATGTCATTTTCATTGGAAAAAACTGTTTTTTTTCCTTTTTTCTAAGTGACCCCAAACTTTTGAATGGTAGTATATATATATATATATATATATATATATATATATATATATGCAAAGGAAACATGCCATAGCATGCGTGCGCGCACACACACATATATATATATATATATATATATATATATATATATATATATATAACAGGAGAACTGGAGCGCTGAAAACCGAGGTGTGTTGCTGAGTCCCGGAGCGCTGAGGTAGAGAAATCCATTACTCCCGCTGGTCTAATCTTCTCAGGGTCAGTTGGATTTGGTCTGACCAGGGCGCCGACAAGGGATGTTTAAGTCTGCGGTTATATTGGGCACATTTTGATGAGGATAAATGATCCGGTTGCTGAACGCTGTTCTTCGAATGAGGATTTAATGTTTTTCTTTCACCGGGAAAAGGTCAGCGGAGGATTCTGGGAGAGGAGAGGGGAAACCAGTTCTCCCAGTCACGGAGGCGTCTCCAATTACAGCACATCCACTTTCAGACTCAAATATCTACTTTCTACCGTTTCAGCTCCATTCAAAAGCCTAGACTTCCTCTCCAGTTAGATCAGGGGAGAATCCTCCCGCTGATGTTTGACAGTCAGGGTCGTCTGTCGCCCTCTATCCACATGTTGTGGTATTGCATCTCTTCTAACTGAGCATGCCAGAGGAGGGAAATACATTAATCTGGACGGATTATTCTTCAGTCGGGGGGCTAACGGTGATTGTGTACGTTCTTCGCCAATTCCCTTTAGAGTTATTGATGAAAATATGAAAGCAGGACACACAACATTGTCTCATGACATTAAATCTCCTTCGTGGGATCTTTTTTTTAGTAAATCACGACTCGGGAGTGAGATGGTAACGTGGTGCGGCCCGCGGAGCAGTCGAGTCCCCACCTGTCCTTTGGAGAACCCCTCGAACCCGTCGCTGACGGCGAACATCTTGTGCCCCTCGGAGATGCCCACCCTGACGGCCGACCGCACGGCGGCGTTCATGCCCGCCGCGGGGGCGCCGACGTTCAGCACCGCCACGTTGAAGTTGCTCTGAGGAGCAAAAAAGCACACGAGAGAACGTACGTCACACGTGTGTTTGTGTGTGTGTGTGTGTGTGTGTGTCAGGCGATGGAGCGGCGCAGAGCGAATCGATGAGCGGATCCCGCCTCCGCTCGCCACGCCCCACTGTGGCCGTTATCACAGAGTGCAGCAGGAGCCCGACCCCCGAGGCCAGGCGCACGGCGGGGAGCCTGCCGCGCCGCCTCCGCACCTCCGTGATCTTTAGCCGTCCTCCTCCTGGCAGGGGGGGGACTAGTCCTCCCTTGGCGGGGGCGCCAGGTGTCATGTGATAACACGTGCACGACAGGCGAGCCGTGAAGCGTGGTACGGCGACGACCGGCTAAACGCGGCACGAAGAAGGTGGAAACTGTTTATGGAGAGCCGGTCGCCATTCTCACCGTATCTGATGCATAGCAGCGTGACGAGCGTTTATTAGATGACCTGCTTTTCAGAGGAGTGCTCACATGATTTGGCCAGACAGGAATAATCATTACATGAACCCAAGGGTACCTCTAAAAATAGCAGCCGCCCGGTGCTGTAACCGCCGAGTCATTATTTGTAGGAGTTTTACAGAATTAAACATCTCAGTGGCTTGGGGAGGCAGAATCAACTCTTATAAACAACCCGCTCCAGGCATGGTTTGTGACCGCTACTAGGAGTTGTTTTGAGTTATTTGTTCGACACATACGTCAAACAAATAACTAAAAACAACTCCTGCCTCGAGTGTGTCTCTATGTGTGTGTGTGTGTGTGTGTAATTACTGTGTTGGGAAACAGAGCCGACAACGCTGACATCGTCAAAAGGCCTGAAGGTAACGTCAAGGATTCAGCAGAGGACTTACAGTTGGCAGTTCGGTTTCTGGTTTGCGGTGAGCCAGCAGTTTGTACGTCTTCAGGTTGTTTTCAAAACTCCTGCAGTAAGTAAAACACGACACGTGCAACATTGTTAAAACAACGGCGGGGGACGTCTTCTGTGCCACTTACTGCACAAAATAGGCTGCGGGTTGACACTCCTGCATCGTTATGCATCCCTGTGTGTAAACAACAGACTGCTGGTGTGTTGAATAGCATCATGAGCCACTTGCTCTGTGCTACGCCTGTCTACTGTGAGCATCTTGATCCTGAGTGACCGGGTTGGTCTCAGCGGGCCGTCGGTCCTACCTGCCCCGCAGCTTCACAGCCTCCTCAAACCGCTTCCCGTCCATGGCCCTCTGGACCTCTTGGGTCTGAGGAAGAGAGGGGAGTCTAGTCATGGTTTGAAGTCAGTGTCATGTCAGACTTCTGTATGTACAGAAGCAGAGGTACTTTGTGTTATTAAAATCCGCTGAGATTAAATATCATTTCTATCTTAACCCTCCTGTTACCTTTAGGAACAATTTGACCCTAGTCAATGTTTAACGTCGATGTTCTTTGGGGTAAATTTGACCCCAGGCTGTTTTTCACTGTGTCAAACATATAAGAAATATCAACTTTTTTATATATTTAAAGGGCTATTTAGGTAGTCAACAAACAAACATAGTACCTCACACTTAAACTTGGGAAACAATATTAATTATATTAATTTTCTGGAGGTTTTAATTGCTGAGGTCAAATTGACCCCGAGGGTAAAATATGTTAGTAAATGTGAAGATAACAGGAGGGTTAAAGAGACAGAGCATCATCTGACCAGCTCAATAGAGGACTTATGCAACCTTGCTTTGACCTACATTCCTTAAACTAATTCACAAAGTCTGAAACTAATAGAAAACCTTCCCTGTAGTCGAACACGGTGTTCGAGCAGAACAAGAACGCCTCTTTGTGTGTTGCTATTACATCACCAGCCAGCAGGCAGTCATCGCCCACCCTGCCAAGAGCTTCAGATAATCATTAACCCGAGACAACTGCCTCTCAAACAATAA
The DNA here is from genome assembly GCA_036178185.1 of Liparis tanakae. Taxonomy (NCBI): domain Eukaryota; kingdom Metazoa; phylum Chordata; class Actinopteri; order Perciformes; family Liparidae; genus Liparis; species Liparis tanakae. The sequence goes on along the minus strand of CM070096.1, from coordinate 9,080,847 downwards.
AAGACTCTTGTGGACATTAGTGCCACTTCAGGCCCAGTGGGCTGGCGTCATTAATCCATGCTCCTTCAACACGGCTCGGCTTGGAGGAGCATGGAGCCTCAGACCCTCTGACTCAGCCTCTCTGAGGCCAGCCCAGTCGGTTCCCATTGTGTGTGTGTGCTTTGCAGTTTGCCCTCTCTCCTCAGCTTCCATACTTATGTAAGAACGTGCATGTGTGTGTGTGTATGTGTGTGTGTGTGTGCATGCTTTGGCATGTTTCCAGCCCGGTGAGGTGCCTACCATCTGTACACACTCCATCAAAGGCAGGCGCACCGATTGGTTCCCACACAGAGAGACCACACAGGCTGGCGTGTTAGCTGTGGTCTCCAGAAGTGCAAGGACCGCCTCCACACCCATCCGACTGGCCTGTGGGAACACACACACACACACACACACACACACACACACACACACACAGACAAACAAACACACATGTATCATCATACCTCGTCACTGTGTTTGTGATGCAGCGCTACATGTGCTGAGCCATAAATCTGATAATGTGCTTAACCTGACACCTGGAGGACATTTCAGACAAACACAGGATTACATAAGAGAGGCTCTCGGCAGCCGATCTATTTATACCAAAATACCTCAAATAGAACACGTGGGGAACAAGTACAATAGTTTAAAAGGTGTGTATATTTATATAGATAATTTATATTAGATAACAGTTCTTGGAAAAGGTCAACCATGTAAATTGTCATAAAATAAAAGGCAGATCAATTCCACCCAACAAATAGAGTCTGTGTGTAACCAACTCGTGATTTATCTATAAAATATCAGAAAATTACGTTTCTCATTCAAACGCAAATATTATTAATAATAATAATACATTAATAATATCCAATTACGATGCATAAAATCCTGATATTTCAGAAGTTGCAAACAGCACAAATGACTAAAACGAGGAATCCATGATCCAAAAGTAGGGGACCTACCAGGATGCGGTCAAAAGCCGAGGGCGTCCCTCCTCTCTGCACGTGGCCCAGGATCGTCACTCGCGTGTCGAAGCCCAAGCATTTGACGACGAGCTAGGAGGATACAATGCGCCGGTATCAGCAAAACACGGTGGCATAAAATACCGTGTTCTTACCCGAACAAGAAACACGCTCCATGTGAAGTGATGAAAATGAATCTCATGCATATTATAGACACGGTTAAACAACGACGTTCTGTCTGGGAAGAGGACCATACTGTGGAACAGATGCACAACATGTAACAAGTGCACAAACACGGTAGAAAAGCTGGAGAGAAGGGGAAACAGCGAAGCACAAGCAAGCCATTCTAATTTTTCAGTCATGTTTATTTTTAATTTATTTTTTGCTGGGGGAGCTGTGAGCTCATACGGAGCGTATAAGACTCCCGGATGCGGGAGGGTGCTAAACCAAATGCTCCGCTTCTGTGCGAGAAAATAATTAAATGCTTGAAAATGATGCGGGGTGATTATCTCTGTGAGAAACTCGACAGTCAAAACACATTCAAATAAAATGAAATGCTAAAACAACATTACAACTATGTGCAAGGCAGTTAGAGATATTGACTCGACAGATGTCTGGCTGTGCGCTTTAGTGAGAGTGTCCGCTCAAGGCTTTGCAGCAGTGGTAGTAGTAGTATGGTGACAGCCATCTTACCAGACTAGAGCGTCTGACAGAGCACTCCGGAAACACAGCAGCAGAGTCAAAGCCACGCCAGGGCAGCAGTACAGTAGTAGAGGTCACACAGGAGGCGGGCCAAGCGGGCACTCGCCACACAGCGCCGTACTCACATCCTTGATATAGTCAGTAGTAATGGGCCTGTTGCTACCGTCAATCGCCCCTTCGGCTACAATTATGATATTCAGCCTTTTCATCCCTGCTCGGTTCTACAGGGAGGGGTGGTGGAGAAACAACATGACAGAAAAACTGAGACTGTGGCTGCGACGTGGGCTTTCAGAAGCACAGGGGCCGGGCCACGCCGGTGGTCCTGGGGGCGGTGTCGTGGCAGCTCGCGTTTGCATTTTGTGATCAGCTGCTGCTGGTCATCGCTGCATTATCGCACACAGCATCATGATTCTCCGATTAGGAGCACGGTGGAGCTTCTTCTCCTCCCCACTCCCATGAGCCTCTTGGGGATTGTGATGCCAGTGGTCAAGGCAGACATACAACCCAGCCTTCAGGCTATTTGCGGACCTCCGTCTGTCGGGCCGCTGTGCTTCTGGTTTCCCCTTTCTTTGCACTCAGGTACTCACATCCTTGACTATACCAGAAGTTATAGGCGTCCCATGCCTGTCAATGGCTCCCTCTGCCACTATGATTATGTTCAGCCTTGTGCCCCTGGAACGGGTCTGAATCATTGAACAACGGTTTCCAAAGCAGAAATAAAACACAATGAGACACCAGGTGGCCGAGACTAATCGAAGTCCTTCACATCAGTCTTCTTTGATAAAAAAAAAGAAGTCAGGATTCACTCCTTGTAGCAGTAAAAAAAAGGAGAAATTGTGCATAATAATATCAGCGTTGTCATATCAAACAAGATAACGAGGTTGCATCATAGAGCACTCGACACCGGGACGGAGAGGTTGGCGGGGTTCACTGGGGAACAGACAAGGTTGTGTTACCGCAGACAGTTTTTGACACATCTTGTCCTCCCAGCCGTCCTCCGGGGGCATCTCAGGGATCAGCACCCAGTCGGCTCCACAGGCCAGGGCGCTCACCAAGGCCAGGTAGCTGGGGGGAGACGGGCAGAGGGAACGCTGTGTACGTAACACAGAGGGGATAACGCTATGGTGTTTGTGGATCTTCCATCAAGTTTATCAAATGCTTTCTTACCCACAATGTCTGCCCATGACCTCTAACACAAATGTTCTCTGGTGACTGAAAGATCAGAACAGGAAGGGAAATGAGTTAGCAGTGCATTTTAATGCGGCAGTACCGCAAAATCTGGTATGTTAAAGAGTTAAAGGGTACAGTAAATATTCATGCTGTGTCAAAGGGCTGCTCAGTCACAGTAATTACTGATACCTGGTAAGGACTCTGTAATTACTACTCGCCCTCACCTCTGTGCCGTCGTCATAATTGCGTCCACCACTTCGATGATTCTGTGCAGAGCGGAGTCGGTGCCGATCGTCATGTCGGTGCCACAGAAGTCGTTATCGATGGAGCCGACCATCCCCACGATGTGAAGGGCCGAGTACTTTGAGACGGCGTCGGCCTCGATGGAGCCTGAGAGGATCGGGGCGTTAGGGTTGAACAGCTCTTTACAAAGAGGCGGTCATGAATGAATGCAGAGCGTCTGCCCGCTTGAAAGAAGGCCTCTCATATTTCGACTTATGGCAGAGATTTATAAAGAGTTGGACTTCTGCGAAGATGGCATGACACGGAGCCTGGTGTGCAAATCAAATACAATGAAGAGTCGAGTTTCATGGAGAAAATTTTTTCACAACAGCCAGAATAATAATACAGGGTTCTTACACATGTTGACCGATGGATTTCCAGAACTTTTCCATGACTTTAAACCAAATGTCCATTACCAAACTGAAATCTCGGTAAAAACATGAAAAATGTAGAACATTTTGTGTATTGAGAGCGTAGGCTGGCTTATATTTTGAGCATCTTTCTTTAAAAAACAAATTAATTATTTCAAACTCAGTGTAAATAAACATGTGATTATAACACATTTCCATGACTTTTCCATAACTTTTATGATTTAAGTTTTTTCCATGACTTTTCCAGGCCTGGAAATGACCATTTTAAAATGCCATGACTTTTCAGGTTTTCCAGGACCGTACGAACCATGATAATAGATACAAAAAAAGCCTGGAGTGACAGGGTGTGAGGGAAAAGAAAAAGGGGGGCATCTTTCCTCTGTACCTTGCTCCACCAACTCGGCCAGCAGCCCGCTCCATTCCTCCTTGAAGAGGTTGGCTCCCGTCAGACTGCCATCTCCTCCGATCACACACAGGTTGGTGATGCCCTGCTTCACCAGGTTGAGCGCGGCCTTCAGGCGGCCCTCGTGGCTGCGGAACTCCTTACAGCGAGCGCTGCCGATGACCGTCCCACCCTGGTGGAGCGGAGCGAGACCATTTATTCAGCGCTCGGTGGAATACACACTGGCTGCTGGGATGACCATAACACGGCCTCCTGTTGAGCTACAGGACTTCCTCCTGAATGCCCTCTCACAGAAGTCCACACACGACAACGTTGTGTCTAGTTGTGCAGTAATTGCATTCGACGATAATGACTCACCACTTGTAGCATGCTGGAGACACTTTCCCATGAGGCTTCCACTATGTTCTCCCCACCGTCCACCATACCCTGATATCCCTGATTAAAAAAGATAAAGATGAGGCTTCTTAGGAAGTGAACACACAAGATTAGCAAACAGATCATGCAAAACAACGAACAGCTTGAGCGATGTGGACTCCAAATGGCATCAATAGGTCATCCTCACTCAGATTTAAGGACATATTATAGCTGATGCAACACCATGTACAAGTACAAATGTGTAAGTGTGAAACTCAGAGATTGAATATATATATATATATATATATGGTTTAAAGTGTGTCCATCATCACACAGTGCTCTGCAGAATCGTGCGGGGGAACACATAGAGTACTGTGGCATCTGAGTGGGAGGGGAGTTTCACACGATCTGCTACAGCCTCAAGTCGGTTATGTAACGACTCTGAGCGAGGCGATGCATGGCATGTACAGATGTGCGAGCCTCATCAAAGCTCCTCTGATTTCTGCTATGTGAGAAAAAAACTTTCCCGTGTCCACAGATGCAGACCGGGATCCTTGTGTTGACATTATTCAACTAAAGTGTAGTGCTTTTTATTTAACGTGTTATGCATAAAACATATAGAGATGATGCGGCTGCCAGTTATATATATATATCCTTACTGCGGACTCCTTCTATCGCATATGGTGTTGCACTGCTCGGAGAGCAGAGGCCAAAGGGATGTAAACGATGATCATCACAAAGTTTGGGCTCACCTCATGAATGAAATACACTTTTGCTCCCACATATAACCCCATGCGGACCACGGCGCGTACAGCAGCATTCATACCTGGGAAGAAAAGATATTTATAGAACATTTACAAAGTAATCCTAAGAAATAAACAACTTTGGTGCAGAGTTAATAGTTAAGCCTCACAGAGAGAGAACACACGTGTACTGGAGCAAATCACTGAGAAATCCCGATTTGCATGGCATGGATATGCATTTCATCTCAGTCCCAAAGAACTGCAGCAGAACCACTTGAACTCAATCTCTAATTCTTTATCCGTCTCGAACGTGAAAGACATTTGTGTGTTAGCGTATTTGAATGCAGCTTGGCTGCGTTCGTACTGTTATCTGTGTCCGCATCGTTTGGCCTCTCACCGCCGCACACTGCCATTTTTGGTCGGACGGTTTCCCAGCTCCTCCTACCAAGCCTCCCAGATATTTGTGTTGAGCACAATAAGGCAGTGCTCTGGGACTTGAATGTCAATGGCAGGCTAGCCTAACTATCGACAGTGGGAATACTGATTCACAGTTTGCTCCCAGCAGGCCGACAGGAACTTGGCTGACTGGGAATAAACGAAAGAAGAAAGGACTGAGTCTCTCTTTCTGGACAAACCCAGTGAACAGGAGCAATGCTGTTACTAAGCAACACCGAGGTTTACCATCGGTGGGGCAGCAAAGACAGCAAAGAAAGTGAAAAGAAAGTGTAATGTACACGGTGAACTATACTGGGAGGTAAAAACCTGTCAAAAAGGTGTGTTTTCTCCTGCATTCCTGCAGTCACAGAACCCCCAAGGCGCCCAGAACCATGAAAAAGAGACCCGCTGTTCACCACGCCGTCCTCTGGGGCGGCCTGTGACCTACAGACTCGTTACATAACCACATTCAAATGAGCGGCCAGGTTTAATCCCAGTCAGGACGACCGAAGAGGCTTAGAGACGGAGAAGCAGACAGAGAAGGAATGTGAGCGAGATGGACAGAGACGAAATGTAAAGACTAGCCAAGAAAGGTTTTCTGTTTCTTGTCCAGCTCGGAGGTCTTTATCAAAGCCCTGCAAGTCATTGAGTTTACCCCCCCCCACACATTCTGCAGCCCAGAGCGAGTGTAACGACCGAGCCAAGTCTCCTCAATGCCCTTCGACACCAACATTCAGTTCCCGTCATGCATGGGACGGCCTCAATGCTTTTCTTTGGGGCCGACTCCATGCACCTTTTTCCTTCTCTTTCTTTCTCTCCGTGTGTGTGTGTGTGTGTGTGTATGTGTGTGTGTGTGTGTGTGTGTGTTGTGGGTGAATTCTAATATTAAAGCCGCCCACCAAGGATCGATTCATTGCTGCGAGCCAGGGAGAACTACAACGTACAGCATTTAGCTGGCAATTATTGTAAAGTGCAAAAGCGCTGCTGTTCTTGTAGAAAGCGAATCAGGTCAAGTGGCGGCTAAATCAACATCTCCAGGTTGGCCTCCTGTAGTCCTTGTTCATGAGAGACCTTCAGACAGGTCACAGCTGGCCACGCACAAGGGTAAATAATCAGTTTTATGGCTGAATTCCATTTATCTGCTTTGGTTTATGTCGTGCATGCTGGCTCACGGTCATGACTTGAATAGAGCGGAGCCATCGTTATTGTTATTTGTAACACCTGTGCTTTTCCTACGATGACATATCCAAATGCCTGTTCTGAAAAAGCTCTATAATAACTCGGCAGTCCAAATTGGTTGTATGTCAACTTACACATAAATACCATAACATTATATTTATGACATCCAAATTAAGACAACCCACTTTATGATTGGTGTATGTTGATGTCTTAGGATAAATGGTAATGTTAAACATCTAAAACGTCAGTGTTGTGGAAGGTTTAAGTTTAATTTATTACATAATCATAATATAACTGATCAGAAGGGCTCTGTCTGTCTGGAAGCTCTTACATAAACACATATATAATAACAAGTAGTAATATTAACAGAAGTGAATTCGAAAGGATAATGTCTCTTATACATTTTAAATATCACATTGTGATATAAGGGCTCACTATAGAGACAGCTCTTATGTAATAACCTGTTTGCCTTACAATCTAAAGTATATTGGTTCTCAATTGTTTCGTTTAATAAACTACCGTTCAAACCCTAAATAATTGCCCTTTTACGTCGTGATGACGGACATGAAACTGGCGTTTCAGACCAACGAGCCGAGCGGGTGAGCACGTGACCAGGGTTTCCTCCGTGACGCAGCCCCGTGGGGAGGGAGGGGGGGAAGGCGCTGCGGCTCATCACGTACACAGGATGCGGCACCACTGACCTCACGTCTCATCTCATCACAACCCAAAGTAACCGACGTGATGACAATGGTATTTGTCGTCGTCATCACATCTTGACCTGCACCCCCCGCGATGCAGGGCGGTCTGGGTCTGCTTCATCCACGTTTATTCGACTGAGTTAGTTCATTCATTAAATGATGACATTAGCTCGTCGGTTATGTTGCAATGGTTCTATGGACCGGACCGGGGGACGGGAGGTGGGGGGGGGGGTCGACCTTGGGCTGCTGCCGCGGCAGAGAGGGGGGATGCTGCCGGACAGTCATTGTTAGCCCCCGGGGGGGGGTAGCAGGACATGTCCCGGTAGCATGCTAACTGGCGGACGTGCGTCGTGACCGTTACGGGGTCGTCTCTGTATATTACACGTTAAGTGACGCTTTCCCCGCCACGAAGAGGCGGCGGCGACGCGTCCCTTCACGCGGCGGGAAGTAAACTCGCCCTCTGCGGGGCCATAACACGCAACAGCGCCGCATCGCTTGACACTGTCACGCGACAGTTTACCTTGAGCATCCCCTCCGCTCGTCAGCACCGCGATGGCTTTGCCCGCTCCCGACAGGTTCTCGAAGAATATCTTCTTGCTTTCTGGCTTCGCCATTTTCTCACGGCGGTATCCGGGGGAGTAGATCCCAGTCCAGTCGAGGAAACAATAACACAAGGGGACCGAGACGGTATGGACGTGTTGCTAAAGTGATGACGGCCAACGCTCGTCCGGCCCCCTGCCTCTACGGAATTATGCCCGCTGCGCTCTCCTTCTCCCGGTTCCGCATCTATGTGGTGATTTGCATAGAGTGACCGTGGGAAGGGTGAGTGACGTGGCCGTGAGCCAATCAGAGCAGGGCTTTGTGAAGCCTTCCTTCGATTTATAACCAATGAGAGGACACGTTGTGGGCGTGTAGGCGGAGCAGACGGGAGGAGGATGCCAATGGGGACTCCTGCGTTCAGGGATTTTGTGGAGGGGCTTCACACACCTGCACTCTGTTTATTTTTTAAATAAATTCCTCTTAAGGAGCAGTACAACATATATTTAAAGGAAGCAGACGGAAGCAAGAAACTTCACATTGTAAGACGTTTAATGGATCAGTTCCACACATAGCATGTATAACAATGCAGTGTGCTCATTGTTATCAATTATTTACCCATCCCTTTTTAAGAGCAAGAAACACGGCCTACTATACACCTTTAATCCATGTAAACAGTGAGTATAAATAACAAACACCACAAACATGATTATTATTCGCAGTAGTAATATTGTTATTGGTTTTATAAGTGCTGTTTTAGTTACTCAATATCATTTTTCCTTTGACATGTTGTCTGGTAGTAATTGTGTTTGTTTTGCATATCAGTAGTTCTGTGTTACTGTGGGATGTGTATTCTCTTTTTTTATTTTTCCTGTCCAGTTTGCTTATCCAGTGGCCCAGGAGCATCATACAGTGAATCCTCTTTACTTATATCCCAATCTGCAGCAATTATATGGTTAGAAGGAGAAAAGAAACAATGTTGATTCTTTCTGTAATGAAAAATGTAATATGTGTTGAATATCCTTATCATTTATCAATGAGTGCCACAATTCACAAACTTCTGCTGATAACTGCGTCACAGAAACAGCCCACTTTTTAAATGTATTTATATATGAGTGATGTGAAGTTGTCATTCCAATCGAAATGAATCCCCCCTTTTCTGAATATGACCTCCACTTTCCCAAAAGATGTGATTTTCAGAAAGACACCCACTGATTCTTGTTGGAGCATTAAGTTAGTTTGGCCTTATTGCCACGGTGTTCAATACATTTGCCCCAGATCCTGCAAAAAATCATGACAGGCACAAAGTCCCGACACCTGAGTTTATCAAATAAAGTAAACATACCCTTTTTAGTGTCCCCTCAAAAGGGAGTCATCACCATCACCATCACCATCACCATCACCATCACCATCATCATCACTACCATGATCATCATCTCCATGATCATCACCATCACCATCATCATCACCATCATCATCATCATCATCACTACCATGATCATCATCTCCATCATCATCTCCATCATCATCATCATCATCATCATCATCATCATCATCTCCATCATCATCATCATCATCATCATCATCATCATCATCATCATCATCATCACCAACATCTGTTTCAATCCAACACTTCTTTTTATCTGTACCCCTCCTGCAAAGTATATAATCTCTACGGACAATATCTACAACACACACCAACTCACACCAAAACAATCTAGATTGATAAATAATGCCTACAGGTAAAATGGAAAAACATTATGTATTTATTTTGGGCTGAAGTATTCCTTTAACATAATATCTATGATGTAATTAATTGCATGTCCGTATCTGATTAAGAGCTCTATGAAAGAAAGTAAAACACTGTTCACACAACCGTGAAGGTGTACACCAAGCAGGTGAACACGCTTTCAGTCAGGAATAGTCGTCCTTTACAATCTTTTCTCAGTTTACACGTGGTGTTTGACATATTTAACAAGGAATAGTTTCCCATTAGACTTTGCAACTACACGGATTGCATACTTGTTTACATTGATCAAATCCACAGGCACCAGCACACAACTCAACATGTGCCGATTTGTATAATCTGGACAAAACTTAATCCCACTGCAGTACACATTAAGCAGCTATATATACAGTAATTACAATCTTATTTTTTGCAACCATATGCGAGCGATGCTGCAACCTAGCTGTACACTCGACCAAAGTTCATAATAATAACAATAATAATAATAATATGTCAAACACAAACATAATTTGGGGGGAAATACGTTTCAGTCAAACGTATTCCCAAATTCCGTTTTAGTTCTGGGGGAACGTAATTTCTGTGATACAGGTTTGTATCTGACCTGAGATCAGAGAGAGTTCTTGTTCGATGCAGCACATCTGCATCAACAGCTGCTTTCCTTTTCAGTCTTGACTGAGGCCGACACTCGCTCTGGATGTAGCGTGACGTATAATAGTGTCAAAAATAAAAGCAGGGTTGCCGTTCCATCAATCATGGCGGCTTCTCCAAGCTGTTTTAACTGTATCTTGCAAATCACATGTTGGCTGGTGTACTACTGTACAGTGCCTAATTTAAATCTAGGCTCTTGCCTATCCAGACCAGAGGTCATTGTCAAATAATCTCTTTTTCGCATTTTTGGTTCAAAGAGCTTTAATAAGCAAAATGAAAAGAAACGGTTGATGAATAAACCAGGTGTAATATAGACAATCTTTACATTCCTCTGACCCTCATGAACTGAGCGTGACTCAAAGTGAGTACTTGAGTGTTGACATTGGGTTTGAGCCGGATGGTTCAGTTGTAAATAAGCAGGTGAGCATAGTGCTGCATTTAGCAGCTAAAGAGTCAGGTATGTCCTCTGAGAGTTGGACCCAACACAGAGCTGAAAGAGGGAAACGGTAAGGTAGGGATGTTTATTGCCATTGTTTATTGATTATTGTCATTGTAAAAACATACAACAAAATTAAGTTGGCGACTCATCAGTACAGCAGTAACAGGTAAAAACATGTGTAAAACATTCAGGCAGGACATTTAAAACAACACATTTATTTGTATTTTGGTCTCCCAGCAGCACTGGATGGGGTGGGGCTGATGGAGGAAACCCGCTCTGGGAAAAAGTTAGTCCGGGTTTTAAAAGTCCTGAATCTTCTTCCTGGTGGCAGTGGATCAAACAAAGAGTGCCCAAAGTGACCGCTCTTGTTCGTCTCAGGTCTTAAAGTGACTTTCCTCATGTGTTTCAGTGACCGCTTTTGTTTGTAGGTATAAGCAGACACATTTACAGGAGTTGGAAGAGGTTACATTTGTTATTGATCGGTGAAATAAAAACTTTATTGTAGAAATTGGTGGCGGGGATGCTCAGAGGGGACACTGCTCCGATCCAGTGGGTGGAGCAGCAGAGTTTTTTCTGATCCTCTTTATCTTAATTGGATTGGTCAACAGTTGGTTGTCAAAGGCGTCACAATCAGCCATCTTTCTTTTGGCGCTTCGTGTTAAGCACCTGCTGCTGCTTGAGGTGGACGAAGCTGCAAAGTTTTTCCTGACCCTCTTTATCTTGTGATTGGTCAACTGGTGGTTGTCAGAGGTGTCACAATCAGCCATCTTTCTTTTAGCGCTTGCTGATGTGCAACTGCTGCTGCTTGAGGTGGACGGAGCTGCAGAGGTTTTTCTAACCCTTTTCATCTTGCGATTGGACAACTGGTGTTTGTCAGAGGCGTCACAATCAGCCATCTTTCCCACAAAGCTTGGTTGGAAGCAATTGCTGCTGCTTGAGACGGACGGAGCTGGAAGGTGTCTCCGGATCCTGTTGCTGTCATCATCTTGATGACAAGCATAGTGTGCTCTATAAAGTAATGAATAAGAGGTTAACATTAAATATTTTTGGAAATATACTGACTGATTGATAATGATGTGAGGGATGGAGGCGAGCTTACCTGAGCGATCCACACCGGACCCTTTTTGACAGATGAGAGGTGTCGCTCGTCGTCTCATTTTTGTCATCAACTTTTCTTTTCACCCCTGAATTGAGTGAACCCGAGGTCTGGGTAGTAGAGCAGGGATGAGGGTTGATGCCCTGTGGCTGGCTAAGGGCAGAAGCAGAAGGAAGGTTCTGCTGGACGCTATAGGCGCTCCCCGAGGATGACCCTACCACAGCTTTCCCAGTGTCAGTAGTCCGGTTCTCACAGAGGTCCATTGTCTCAAAACAGGACCGTACACTGCAAACAAATGACGAATTACATGAATAAACGTTCACATTTGAAAGTAAGCTAGATGAAGTGTTCTCTTCTACATACACCAATACAAGTTTAATAACTGAAATCTCAACATCGACTTACTAGGGGCTGACATGGTATCTGATGGACATGTGGTGCATGCTGGTGAATTGATGCTGGAGCACCTGGCGGGGTGTAAGTCTCCTGGTCGCATCCAGCTCAAGCATCCCACAGAGGATGTTCCCAAAGACAAGCCTGTCATTCGACTCGGAGACTTTGTCAGCAGTCGTTGTGCTCTCCATGAGCTGCATCTGTAAAATGAAGAAGCAATACCAGCGGTCAGGAGTCTCTTAAGTCACCTCCAGAAGTCAATAGTACAAAAACAACAACACTTACATGCAAGAGATCATACAGCGAGCTGAATTTCTTGCACCTGGTCTCCAACGACCGAATGTCAGTCTCACGATAGAACTGTTCCGGTGTCTGAACATATTCGACAGTATGTTAGAAATGCAACATAGACAGAATTAACCAGATAATGAGAAAGTCAGAGAGGTCAGAGTAGTGGTGAGGGTACCTTAAAGTTCCAGGAAATATTCTTGGAATTGCCGTCTTGTTGATAAAAACGGGCAGTTTTTTCTCCATGTGTGAGCAGGGTGTCCGCTGGATGACCCTGAGTCTCCACTATGTACCTCATCTGAAGAGACAACACAACGTCAAGTCACAACGGGGGCAGCGAGTTTCAACACGTTCATTTCTATATACATTTTCATGACCGCCAGAGCAATTGCTTCAATTCAAACAACCTAACCTTTAGCAACAACAGGAGTCACACAAATAAGGTTCACACGGACACAAACACACACAAGTAAATCTGAGGATTAGGTTCCCGTAGTACTTACCATGTCATATTCACTCGAGCCGGGGTAAAGGAGGAATCCGAGGTAGAGGGCAGCCGCGACGCAGCCCACAGACCACATATCTGTGGCCTCGGTATATGGCAGACCCAAAATAACCTCTGGAGACCTGAGAGAGGGAAAAACAACCATGATCACACTCGCCATCATGATAATGTCCACTCATTTTAAACATTTGACCTCTACTACGACCTCGGCAGATCCAACAGGTTTCAGTCACTCACCTGTACGGAAGGGTCTGAATGTAAGCACCCTGGGTGGCAGCTGACACCTCATGGGCCAGGCCGAAGTCGATGACTTTAAGCCTGTAAGGCTCCTGTGCATGGTTCACCAACATAATGTTTTCTAACTTGATGTCTGCGTGTATTAGTCCAGAAGTCTTCAAGTGACCAAGTGCATTGGCGAGCTGAAAAGGATTATTAAAGTCAGTCATTTCCTAACACTAGCAATATGCTTATTAATTACGGACCGCAGTAGAACGTACCTGCTTGACAATGGGTCTGATTTCCCTCAGAAGGAGAGGTTGGAAGAATCTTTCCTCCATGAAGTCGTAAAGACTTTTGTCCAAGTGCTCAAACTCCAGACAGATGTGTTGTTTGCAGGTGAACACCTGGTACCATTTCACCAGGTTGCTCTTGTCAGAGTCCAGCAGTTGGAGTTGAATCAGGGCATACACCTGGTGATACCCAACAGGCCACAGACAGATGTTACATCGACTCGAGCCACAGTAACAAACCATTGTATTTCGTATTGTTTCGTAGGCATTTCTTCTCCTACCTCTGTTCTGGCCTGCTCGACTAAAGAGCCACGGTTTCGCATCATTTTGATGGCTACCGTCTTGTTGTCGGCAATATTCCTGCACTTGGTAACCGTGCCGAAGGTACCCTTCCCGAGGACAGACTCCACTAGGTAGCTGGAGTTGCCCGAACTGAGCAAGTCTCCAATGAACACCCGGTTCTGATTGGATGGGGCTTCAGCCATGGTTAAAGCCACCAGAGGTGACACCTGGTGCCAGGAACCCAAAGCTGAGAGAAGTGCAGATGTGGACACGACATTTAGTCACAATGTATCGCTACAACGGTAACATTTATATAAAGATTATGATACGAGAACAACCAGCAAAGTGAAAGGTACTCACCGAGTTTGGCAGATGTCGTCACTTGGATTTATTGGGATCTGTTGGGATTTTCTCCGGCAAATGTTGGAAGTAAATGCGAGTATATCACAAGTTCGGACGCATGTGAGTTGGTAGAAGATTCAAAGTTCAAAAGTGAAGGTTTGGAGGTTCAGGTAAAAGGTGGTTGCTCTCTCTGTGTCTCTGAAGGGTCTGATCACCAACATTGGGTCACTCCAGCTTGGGCGTTCTACATTCCGTTCTATGGTTCCATTCCACAGCTACACATTCTAAACTCACCTCTGATGATAATTTGTGTCTGAATGAACCATAATGGTTAAATAAAAGGTTATTATGATATGCATTGTATCATAAGCCAGACTTGGTGGATTTAACCCTTTACTCGTACAGAACACACACATTTTAGGACCATGATATCTGACTCAATTCTTTGACAAAAACAATAATACTTGTAGAATATCTGCATTTTGTACACAAACAACACATGTTTAACAGACAATTCAGATCTACACATAGTATACATATATTGAATGTATTAAAAGGCCTCTAATGTACCACAATTATCAATGGGGCCTCCAATTTAACATTGTTTTAATTTACCAACCTGAGATGTAATCTTAAGTGCACTGAAAACAACAGAAACGTTACTTGAAGTTTCCACTTAGGGGCAGCAGAATTTGTGAAACCTATATTAACATATCTCCACCTTTTAAGTTGTTATAGTGATCTTGTAAACAGACAATTGGCTCTTTGTACATCCAGCAGTGAGTGACATTTTCATTTTTTGTATATTATATATGTGATAATATTGTCATAATAAATGCTGTTTAGACAACTTAAAAAGTATGTTCAAAGTATGTTTATGAATGTCACAGGAATTCACAGCTAGAAAGTAGCAGCTAAACTGTGCTAACAATACTAGCTCCCGGTGTCATGCTATCCGTGTGCCTCATTGTTTTATGTGTTATGTGTCTCTTTGTTTGGTCTGTTCTAGTCTTACAACGATCAATCTTGTAGAAAACGGACTACACGGCTCAGCTAAAATAGTTTGAATTTACAGTAAAATAACAACACAAGTGATCCAAACTATAGTTTATAGTCTTCATCACTTTCAATAACACATTGTCGCTGCTTCTGAATTTCCTCTTGGCTATCTATCAATATTGCTCATTTTGAAAATGAGGTCAGAAGGCAATACGGATCCGTATCAGACCAGCGAGGAGGGCGACCCATTAGCCAATCAGAACGCTTGTACTGTTGTTGCCATATAATAATTCATCTTTATTCATAAAGAAAATATAAGCTAGCTGTCTAATCCTGCCCTAAGGAAACACAGGTCGAGGACATCATCACTAATTTATTGCTGCTTATGCTTCAACTGTCACAAAAACCTTTTTTGCAATGGGTGCCCTTTTTTTGGTTTGAGCACCTGCCCCCTAAAATGTCTGTGCGTGTGTCTGGTATTCTTCTTCATCTTAAACACAGTTCCCTCATGACTGGCTGAACAAAAGTGTCACTAACACTATCAACTTATTTAAATTCATGGGCGCATTAAGAAAGACATGACATAGCTTTATTCAATTCAATTAAATTCAGTTTATTTGTATAGCCCAGTTTCACAAATTACAAATTTGTCTCGGAGTGCTTTACAATCTGTACACATCCCTGCCCCAAAACCTCACATCGGACCAGGAACGGACAGGCCGCCAGTCCATTCAGGGGTCACATAGAGACATACAACCATTCACTCTCACACCTATGGGGAATATAGAGATGAATTAACCTGACTGCAAGTCTTAATTTTGAGTTGATATGCTCACCATCTAACCTAAATAAATCTAATAAATTAAAGAATTCCTATATTTTGTGTTACACCAATTAAATATAAATATCTTCATTTTGTAATTGATTTATTTCAATGTATTAAACAATATTTAATTGAGTCACCTCTAAGAAGACTTGAATCGGGGTTTTTTTCTGAGTGGAACCTAAATAAATCTAATAAATGAAAGTATTCCTACATTTTGTGTTACACACATTAAATATAAATATCTTCATTTTGTAATTGATTTATTTCAATGTATCAAACAATATCTAATTGAGTCACCTCTAAGAAGACTTGAATCGTTTTTGAGAGTGCAACCTAAATAAATCTAATAAATGAAAGTATTCCTACATTTTGTGTTACACCCATGGAATATAAATATCTTCGTTTTGTAATTGATTTATTTCAATGTTTTAAATCATATTTAATTGAGTTACCTCTAAGAAGAGCTTGCATCGTTTTTTTGAGTGTAGGAGAAAGAAAAGAGGAGATAGGTGCTCAGTGCATCCTAGAACGCATTAATTTGTGTAATCTATAAAGGAGAGGTCTACCCTTCACATATCTCAACAGCTTATCTGAATTCTCACCTCCAATCCATTGCTGAATTACTATCACACGCTTTCTCTTTTTTACTTTTAGTACAAACTCCAGCTGCCGTTCGCGTAACATCGCGTAAAATCGCGTAAATACTATACATGGTATACACTACAGTTGTTCCCCACCGACTGCAAGACCCATGCAGGGCATGAAGTTAACGCCTGGCTGCCGCCTGACCGGAAAGCGTATTGGTTCTTAGTTTGGGCAACAAACACCCCGGTGCATTGTAGAGCATCCTATTGTTTCATGATTGTAACAGTTAACAATATAGATGTTGCCTCATGTTGTGCAATGCAGGTTAATAATGGTTAATAAACAGGGCTTGGGAACTGGTTCAAAACACCTTATGTCACGGGTTGTCACGTTTCGAGGGGTGAGGCTCAGGTGAAGAGAAAAGACAGGCTGGACTTGAAATTAAATAGAAACAAAAACTTGTTTTACTTGAGAGAAAAGTTTAACAAAGAAGCTCATGATGCTTGTAGGCAACAAAACGCTGGAAAAATACACCAGGATTAAAGACAGAAATTTTGACAGTACAACAACAACAAGACAACAATTTAACAGGGGACAGGGGAAGGACTGGGAGAATATGTGTGTGTGTGTGTGTGTGTGTGTGTGTGTGGGGGGGGGGGGGGGGGGACAGGTGTAGTCCATGAGTGATTAGGGAGGCAGGCGCAAGGAATGAACAATCAAGACACGGGGGAGACACAGAACAGGGCTTTACACTTTACCCAGAATTAATAGAAAGAAAACAAAGCTCTTTCTTGTTTAACTAATATTCCACCAGGGGGCATTTTACTTTAAAAAAGTTTATTTCGTCTATTATGCTTTCAAATGTATAGCAGCTTGTTTAAGTTGCTGTTTAGCAGCTATACATTATTGCACTTGTATTTAATTTTCATATATATTTTTACACATTTTTGTTTGTTCCATCAACTCTGCTTTTACAAAACAAAGCATCGTTGACGCAAACACTGAGCCCGCCTCCCTCTGTACCACAGGAGCAGGGTTTACCTGAGAGCACAGGTGTCAAACAGCCCTGTGCTTTTATTTTGAAAGTACTTTTGTATGCAGCGGGTCTGTTCACACTGCTTCATATTGCGTTCACACCAAAAGCGGAGCACCTTTTTTTGCCTTGCTTAACAGCGTGAGTTCAGCCGCAGGAGTTTACTTGCCGGACTATTTGTGATCAGTCGCTTCATTCGCACCGGAAAAGAGGCGTGGCTTATTTTCATGAAAACAGTTCTTTACCGAGAACCACTGCGCAGACCACATCCGTCACACGTTGTCAGCAGCTTACTATTTGTTGGACTGGAGTTATGTCTTTCTCAACTATGACAAAAAACATTAAACAAAGTTAATGTAATAACGTGCGTTTGATCTTTAAAACAGTAATTTGGGTTTAATTCATAATTAAATTAAATACATTTGTGTTATAATAATAGATACATTTGCTTCCATATATTGTTACATTTTTATAAATGTATGTATAATATTTTTACACTCGGATCAACAGTAACCAAATGCAAAGACAGTAATTTAACAATATGTTTGGGAGTATTATAATTAAACATGGATTGTGGTTATCTGGATCGTGGCCCCCCACAGACAGAAGGGTGTCGACGGTACACCGGTGCCCTCTAGTGGCAGAGGACACACACTGCCTCAACGTGAGTAAACACTCGGATCCGTTGTGTATTTGTTTTTGCAGATGTTTATGATGGAGGCCCATAACATGTATTGTGCCTCTTTCTCAGACTGACCATCTTAGAATGTGGACTCAAGTTATCTAGGACAACATCAGGACAATTTCATGAAGTAAGACATCATTTAAATGTTGTATAGTAACACTATGTCATAAAATACTAGTATGCTTAATAGTATGGTAGTATGTGACAAACTAGCTTATTACTGCCATCTAATGGGCTGGAGTGGGGATTACTCTTTATTAATTTATTTTTAGTTGGATGATGACATTGATGTCTTGTGTGCAACAGCATCTTCTTCCATAGGTACATGGTTACGGGCACTCTATGGCATCCAAAGTAATATTTTAACAAATGTTGTGTTTGTCAGTCTTGTGAAATATTTTTATTATTTTAACACAATACAATAAGTGTATCGGCCGTTTTTCAACACCAAGGATGCCGAGTACGGACTTGTGATGGAGCCGTTTCTTTATTATCCATTGAGACAAATGATGAATGTTCATCGAAGTATACACATTTCTTTCTATAAGGCCATATAAATTAAACACGTAGAATTAGTCTATTGTTATGGATTATTATATGTTTCATAATGGGTGTTTATTAACACGCATACGTCGTGATATGTGTTCACGCCATGACGCTGGTGCACCTGAGGTAACTTGTATACCTGCCGAGCTGCCGTCAGTCATGACCTTTAAGAACTGTGATTGGCTACCGCCAGTGACGTATGTGGCTTTGTCTTTCTATATCTGATTAATTTGTGTCAAACATTTGTGCGTATGAAACATAACCATTTGTAAAAAGTTCCGCATTCTCCTCGAATGAAACTTCACGCTTGCTTGTGCTTCGTTTTTAAACAACGTTATTTTGATCACTTGTGTGACACCCCCTCCCCCCTCCATTATGTGACTTCACTCCATGGGGTTGCTGAGAGGATGGCTTTGCTGGAAACTTCAGTCAACTGCTGTCAGCTAAACTCGAGTAGAACTTCTTTTTCTGCATTTCACATGCTCGTCAATTATTTAATTCTTTCTTTTTTTGGCCTCTCAGCACACTTGCTTCACACAACATTAAAGTTCTATCTTTTTAAATGACGTCATTCGCCTCAGTACAGTATATGCCATCGGAAAAGAGTTTCATTGACGTTTCCCTCCAAGTTAGTAAATGATTGACATTTTTGAATGCATGGTTGTTAACAGGATTGTACTATAAATACCCATCACAGCCTATAATCCATAAGCTTCTGATTAAACTGCACTCAGAAGAGTGTGAGACATTAATATCTCTCATGTAGTGGGGCAGATAAAAGCATTCTTTTTATAAAAATTGTGCACATTTTGGTAAAAGCATGACATTTGGTGGAGTTGTTCTCTGGTCAAATCTGCCCGATAGGCCATTCAAAAATCCAAGATGGCGGATATTTGGGTCTCCAAAAATGTTGTTTGTTTGTATTTCCCAGATTTGAATGACCTTGATGCCTATTCTTATGTTTCCCAAGTTTGGATTTTTATTAAAGCATAATATGTTACCTATGAATAGAAACAAAGATCATCTTGAAGTTCATCTTGACAAATAGCCGCCATCTAGGATTTTTGTATGGCCAAAAAGACAGATGTCAAAAAATACCTCTGGAGAACAATTCCACCAAATGTCATGCTTGTATCAAAATCAGCACGATTATTCTACTATCTGCCCCACTAATGTTGTTCCACACTAGCTGGAGACAGCAAAAAGAAGCCCCAGCTTTCTCTCTGCTGCACCTCATAAATCTCATCCTAATTGAGAATGATTACTTTTTTCTCAAGTCTCTCTCTCTCTCTCTCTCTCTCTCTCTCTCTCTCTCTCTCTCTCTCTTTCACGTGACGTGCTTTACAAAGAGAAATGTGGACAGCGTGACCAGAGCCCCTTTAACCAAGAATGGACTCTTATATGTTTATTATTCCAAAAAATGAAGGTCTCATAAGTTCCAATATAATTAATTACTTTATTTTAAGAGTCACAGTTTTCAAAAGGTTTCTGTTATTTATCTGTTTTTTTAAATGCAGCCTTTATTTTATTTAAAATAAGAGAATATTATTTATCATTGGAGTATACATATTTTATAATTAATCCAGTTAAATTTGAAATAATAAATATCGTTACGCTATGATTCTATTGAACTCTCATTATTTAATTTGGCCATAAGTTGCAGAAGTTATCACCACTGTTAAGCTACTTCAATACACATAAGACCATAAATCATAGCGCAAATGAGACATCATTGTGATGTTCTGGAACTCTACATGAGGACATCATCTCTAAATGGACTTCACTGAACTTCATTTAAATATCCCCGCTTGGAGTCTGAAAGGATGCATTTTTAAGAGTTGTGCACTTCTGCAGAGGTGCGTGAACATCTTGACTTTGAGTTATTGCATCTATAGTGGGCCGTGTTTATTGTGAAAACCCTTTTCTTTTTTGGGGGTACTCCAACATTGTTGCTAAGGAGTCAAAGGCACCCTGTGGGCTGATGACAGTGTCAAACGCACATTGAACATAAACACAATTTGTAAAAGGACGAGTTTAAAATGACTACGAACATTTTAAAAGTATTTCCACAAATGTGTGTTGTCGGGCGGTTTTTAATTCATAAACATCAACTGATATTAGATTCTACATAATGCTTTCACAGTGAGTTAATTGCGAATCATCGATGCTTTCTGCTGATACTCATCTTCAAAGTTGACTTTTTATAATTCAAAGAAGTTATTGTTGAATAGATAGTTTCACAAAGAAGCATCTTTAACATATGGAAGCTCATCTATCATTCACCTCATTCATTCAGTGGTAGCGATGAGTTAGCGATATTATTTCTATCTCCCAATTAAGGCCGATGGAAGTATTTTTCCATGTATTTGTTCATAAACGACTAAATAAACCTCAATGGTTGACTATGACGACGCAAAGGGACGGGTCTGGGTCACCATAAGTATAACAGTTCATTCTGAGAGCACCGTGAATGTCTCGTTGTCGAGACCTCACTGTGGCACGGGGAAAAATCAAGTGATCACAAAATTCAGGATACTTTTTCCGAGGACCATGAATGTCTGTACTACGTTTCATTTTCAGAGCAATCGTCGTTGTCAACATGGATGTCAACCTCACTTTTGGCACTGGAAAAGGGTCGGCATCACCAACATCGGTGGAATTTATCCTCTGAGGACCACAATTGTCTCTAACTTATTCAAATGACATAGCAAGGCATTCAATATTTATCGAGGAATATCATTAACCACAAATGTGTAGAAAAGTGAGGAAAACACCAAAGTCAGTAGACTTCATCCTCTGGGGACCATAAGTGTCTCTATGGAATTTAATTGTGATGGCGATCCATCCAATAGTGTTTGACTTTCCTTCTGTCTGGACCATGGTGGTGGACTGACTGGCCAGCATTACCAATCATAGAGCCCTGCAGGGAAGAGAAGAACCTCCATTATTCAGTATGATAGCTGATAGGTGGTACCCAATACTATATGCCAACAACATAAATACCAATACAACATCCAAACCTAATACATTACGAGGGATTAGTGACGCCCACAAGGCTGGTTGTACAGTAACCGGTCCCTCCCAGTAGAGGTCCCCCGTGACACCATCTCAAATCCCAGCAGTCTGTTGTCCCTCGTCCCGTAAAGGCAGACCTCATCTCTGTCAAATTACATTTCCTTCTTGCAAACGCCCAAAACCTCATCCCGTATTGCATTGCTCAGTTGCTGGCAGCGCCCTCTGGGAAATCAGGTCCCAATTTGAGCAGGTTTGTGCAATATAGGCTCACATTGATTGTTTGCTTATTGGCGGGAGGTTTTCAGTCAGATTGGGTCTTTCTGTTGGCGTGAGTTTGAGCAGAGGATGTGTCCTAAAGGGAGGAGGCTCAATTTGTCCTCGTCCCAGGAGATGAACTGCTGCCTCATGGCTGAACTAGTTAATGCTAATTAATTGCAAAGTTTTACCTGCTCGTCAATTGAAAAATGGAAGGACGTCAGTGGTAGGAATGATAAGATATTATGGTTTATTAAAAACTATTGCTCACGCACAACAACGTATGTTTCTAGGTCGGAGTGCATTTTTTTCCCGGCCTCCATTGGTTCCGATCTTGTGAGGTGGCGGGACAAAAAGAAAAACTGCTCAGGGTTCATCTACGATTTTTAGCCATCGGATGGATCCGACAAGATTACATAACTGTTCCTCTGTATTTCATTGTAATTTTAAAACATAAATGTCCTCACATGTTCAAATGTGCATTTTAGGATTCATATCCGCTCCAGCCTGTAAAGTCTCCCTGCGACCACAGAAGAAGTTCAAGATAATGAACTTGCGTGCTTCTTTTCTGTTACTGACATAAAAAAAATATTCCGATCCATTACGGTGTAATGTTTACAGACGACTAACAATAATTCTTTAAGTGATACCAGGTTGGTGCAGTCTGTAAGGATACGTTCGTGGGAAATAGACCTGTTCCCTTTCGAAATGCCACATGAATGCCCCAAAGAAAGCTGGATGTCCTGAGTGTATTTATTTATGAAATTGCTTCACATTTGTTCAAATGAGTTGATATTTAGTTTTTTATACTATTATACTATTTATTCACAATACCTCACTACGCCTCCCACTTCACCCCTTTAATGATCCCGCCCATATGTAATAAATAGTTAAACTGTAAAGTGCAATCTGCGACTTAATTAAAGCGCTTCCTAAAACAAGGATACTGCCAATAAAATACAATTATTGCACCCTACACAAAGCCCTGTAAGCATTTCTGTAACCCTTGCACTTATTTGCACGCCTCCTCTGCGTGTCTCATAGTCTCCAGTCTAGATTACAGTTTATTTCTGTCCTCTGCATTAAAGCGGGATCATGTAAAGTACACAGCGGACCGACTCGGCGAGCTAATGGTGTGTAATAAGGTAGGGAGCCGTGAACAATATCGTCCATGAACAGAATATCATTGTGTGTGGTGACGCGCAGCATCATTGAGGCTGATGCATGAGGCTCATTAAAACAGTGCACGTGGAGACGCTCCGTGGCCGTTTTATTTATTTCTATCTTCAACCGGCAGATTAACTTGATGTTATTGATACCAATAGGCAACCAAGCACCCCCCTCCACAACAAATATAAAGAGTTACGGGTTAATAGAGGTCATATTTGGTATCAGGAATATATATGTTCAAGAGCAAATCACAGCAGAGAATTTAAGGGGAGAAGAAGAGATGAGAAAAGAGAGAAAGCAAAGACAAAGAGATGGTTTCTAATGTCGGCTAACGGCATAAAGGTTGCAAACTGATTTATTTTCCTCTCTGATTGCCACATGGGAACAAATGAATGAGCTGCCAATCTGCTGAACTGATTCCTTGGGGCCTCAGGTTGCTGATTAATGAAATGTGGGAGGACAAAAAGACGGCTGTGAGCCGTGTCATAGCCTACCCACAATCCTTCACTGCTTCTTCTGATTGGGCTAATCACCCCATTGTCCCTCAGCACTTTGAGTCTGGGCTTTTTAACAGCATGAGGAGAAGACTGACGGAAGGAAGACTGCATTTCCCTTTCTTAAAAAACTATATATATGTATATATATAGTATTTCCCTTTCTTAAAAAAAAAAAAAAAAAATATATATATATATATATATTAAGAAAGGTAAATGCAGTTTTTATGAATATATATTTATGTATATATTTATAGTATTTCCCTTTCTTAAAAAACTATATATATATATATATATATATATATATATATATATATATATATATATATATATTTATAGTATTTCCCTTTCTTAAAAAACTATATATATATATATATATATATATGAATATATATTTATTTTTTTAAGAAAGGGAAATGCAGTTTTATAAATATATATATTTATATCCTCCCACCATCTCCCCTTTCTCCCATATCAAATCTTGCACCATTACCTCCAGTTTCTCCATAACGCCTCATGTGTGATCCATCTAGCTCACTTTAATGGCAGTCTCATAATTATTTAGATGATTATGTGTTGCAAGCCATTTAGCATGCTCAATGACACATGTTTAATTCATTTGCTACTGCAGCTCCTCATGAAGGAGCAGAGGAAAGGAGTCAGAGACAGGGTGGTGGTGGTGCTGGTGGTGCTGGTGGTGCTGCTGGTGGGTGCCAGCAGTGGAGCAAATGAGCGGCGGAATAGTTTGATAAATTGCGGCTGTTGATATAATATGCAATGCCACATCAAAGAACTAATGTGCTACAAATAAGGTGTGCTTTGTGAGGCAACGTTTGCTCGTGCTAATGGCGCGTGTCTTGGGTGACCGGTGAACCCGCAGAACACGGCGCGCCATTGAGCAAGCTATTAGGACGTGATAATGGGCCCGGCTGCCGGAGGCCCGACGCAGCCCCGTCTCCTTGGAGGAGAGACACACGGGACATTAAGAGGGCTCCTTTTATTTGGGACAATATCAATAGTGTTTTCATTCCGGGGCTATAAATGGGAAGAGGCTGTGTTGCCTGTAGAGCTTATATATATATATATATATATATATATATATATATATATATATATATATATATATATATATATATATATATTATTTGGCAGCAAAACGTCATCACTTTTGGAAGTACAAGGAGGAAAGTACGTGAGGAGGCATTGAGGTCATGCTGGACACACACTCCTGCATCGCCCCCAGGTGACCACTAGAGAGGAGTGTAGCCTCACGGATGAGCTATTCGCTCTCTAAGTCTTAAAAGATGCCAAAGGCTTGTGATAGGCGTGCAGCATTTACATGTATAACAATCTGTTTAGTCTGTGTACAACTTGATTTGAGACTTAATTAGATGAACGAGAATGGTAAAAATGAATACAAAATAGAGAGAGAGAGAGAATAGAATAGAATAGAATTATACTTTATTAATCCCCAAGGGGAAATTTGCGAAGAGAGAGAGAGAGAGAGAGAGAGAGAGAGAGAAAAAAGAAGAAAAAAATATAAATATCACAACTTTATAAGCGAACCAAGTTCCTGGATGCAACTTGTGTGTGCTGTGGGAACACACCTCCGGGCCCAAACCACGGAGGATGCAGGAGTAGGAAGGCATCTTGGGTCCAGCAGTTCAACGTCTGAAATATACATTTATATTTTTTTAATTCATACATTTCCGGTTATCATTTTAATTAGGTCATTTAGTGTTTCATAAGGCAAAATATTATATTTTTTTTATACCATCAGATATAATATACATCTTAAACTCTTTAGAGGGGGGTGGGTGTGTGTGTGGGCGGGCATTGCTTTCCCAGATCTCTTCAGCATCTGCCCGAGATGTCACACACACACACACACACGTTTTTATTGATGTGTATTTCAGATTCCAGAAATGTTGATGATGATTTTTTTTTATAATACCAGCTGTGGGAGAAACAAAAAGAAGTTCCAAAGCTCCCAAAAATGTAATCCATCCTCAAAATGTTTCAAAGCAGCAGATAGAGCCATCTGCTTTGTTAAACACTGACCCAGAAAATGCGAAGAACATGTATCAATACTGCAGATAGCCTTTTGTGTTGGAGTGGTTGATTGTATAAAACGTGTGGATGTGAAACTATAAGCAGCTTTTATTTTCTGCTCACTTGGACTTTGTGCTGACGCTGCATGCAAATAAGACACGGGAAGAAAAAAACTAAAGTTGCTATTTTAGCTTCTATTTTGTTGTACTGCTTTACACTGTGGTTCACAATTCACATTTATTTGTTTCTCAAAATGTGAACCGCAAACAAATCATGACAGTCGGCGCTTATCAATCAGCGTACTTGTGCGTCCTTTCCTCTACTTGTGGACTCGTGGACTCGTGAAACGTCCTCAGTCTCTTTGAATTGGAACATGTACCCACATGTTCCAATTCAAAGTTTGCTTCTCTCAAAGCGCGGTCAAAATGCCCGGATGTGACTTGATCCTCCCACTTTACCCAGGATGCATCAGAGGAGACTTGTGCGTACTCTGGCCATCAGATATCCCAGAATGCATTTCACAAGCAACCTGAAACAATAGCGGAGGAGAAAATAAACCACTGACAGATTACTTTTTTATAAATACTACTGTTGTTGAGTCATGGAATGTCATTCTAGGATGTTTTGTTTATTTGACTGTACAAAATAATTTACAGTGAATAATTGGAGTAAACTCAGGAGCAAGAACAGCTGATGTGGTGACGTCATCAAGTCAGCTGCTGGTCCAATCGCAGAAAGGCCGTCCTCCCGTTGTCCCGTCGTCCCGTCCTCCCGTTGTCCCGTCCTCCCGTCCTCCCGTCCTCCCGAGTCTGGACTCCCAAGACCAGACTCCAAAAGAACACAAGTCTGTAGTCGTGTACTTTGAATTGAGAAACGCCGAATGATTTCCAACAACATTACCATTATGATTCCACCCGGCAGCTGTGTGTCTGTGCTGTACACTGAGGCGTCTGTTCATCATGTGTCACTGTTTGTGTCATTTTTACTTGTATTTGCATCATAACCATCCGTATGTTTTCATTAGCCTTGTCCACGAGGCACTTTGTTCCACAGCTACAGGTGTAGCCGCGGTGGCAGGCGTCGAGCAGCGTGTGTCTACCTGTACGAGAGGTATTTGATGTAGCTGTTACACAGCAAGCCTTTGACTCACAGCACAGGAGGAACTGAGGTTTGATTATGTTAGAACATTCCTGCTGTTCGCCCGCGGCATATTGACAGCAACAGTGCAAAAGCTACTCGAAACCTTACTCGGAAGAAACTTTGAAGATTTTCGGGTTATTATTCATGACACCTGTGCTTTTCCTCTCAAAATAGCTGCCGTGAAAATGTCAATCGTTAAAAACATAGTAGGGGAAGTGTGTGAGCGATTTCCCATCAGTGTTGATGGGAAAGGTTGTTGATTGAAGCCACACCTTCTGCTCTGTGTGCTCCTGTATACTGACAGAGAAAGCGTTGCTTGCACACTTCTGATGCCACAAAGGTTGCCCTGGTAATGGTAAATGGGCTTGCACATGTTTAGCGCTTTTCCAGTCACTCGAACACACAACATGCCACCTGCACTTATTCACACTCAGGTCTATCTAACGGTCTATCTAACGGTCACACATTGAAACAAATCACATTTGTGAGTGAAGTTTATAAAGAATGAAGAACACAGACGTCCGTCAGCATCAGTCATCCCTCCCGTCCGCTGTCCTCCTGGGCGGCTTCGTCTCAGCCGGCAGAAGTTCACAGAAGAAAAGAAGCTTTTGGCCGAACGTTCATTCAATTCAATTCAATTCAATTCAGTTTATTTGTATAGCCCAATTTCACAAATTACAAGTTTGTCTCAGAGTTTTTTACAATCTGTACACATAGACATCCCTGTCCCAAAACCTCACATCGGACCAGGATAAACTCCCAAATAACCCTTCAGAGGGAAAAAAGGGAAGAAACCTTCAGGAGAGAACAGAGGAGGATCCCTCTCCAGGATGGACAGATGCAATAGATGTAATGTGTACAGAAGGACAGATTTAGAGTTAAAATACAATGAATATGACAGAGTTTATGAACAGTTCATAGGCATATTCGGGAAGAGTGGGCAGAGTGGGCGGTTCATGACGCGCTTGTGTTAATATGGCGGCGGGGGCCGACTGAATTAGGTTTTCACTTTTGTTGACATGTTCACAGATGTACTGAGGAAGTACTGGGCTTTTACTCGCAGATATTTCATTTCAACCGGCGTAGCTGATGTCAACTCGAGTATCCTTCACTTCACCACAACGGCCTCTCTGCTCGTGCTTCGCACGTGCGTGTGCGTGTGCATATGTGTGTGTGTGTGTGTGTGTGTGTGTGTGTGTGTGTGTATCTACTGTAGAGGAGCTCAGCCTGAGCAGATGTGCGCTGGAACTTGATAATAAATGAGATCAAAACATTATAAAAGTAAGAATACAAAGCAATAGTAACATCAGGCCTTATCAATATTACCATCTTTAATTATTTAGCACAGGTTTCGCGACACATTGCTACCTTTCGGATAACGTATGCAGAAGCTTCTCACTGGAGCTAGTGTCCGACCTGGGCTGCTGGAGAAACATGGCGGACTTTGTGGAAGACGACGAAGATATAAATGACTGTTTGACAGCTGAGGAAACATAAAGATGAACTCAGTTCTCTGGGTCAATACAGCACACACAATAACCATCAACATGAGAGGTGGTGAGTTTCCCCGTAACACCAATGAGGGAGATACCTGACTGCAGTTCCACCTCCAGAGTTTTCATTTGGTATTCTTTTCATTGTGCAGGAGGACCATCCAGCTGGCGTAGCTCACCTCCATGAAACCACTCTTCTGTTCAACGAGCCTGGTTGGAAACTTTGACACCGATGAAAAAGGCGTTGAATGAGAAAAGAAAAGATGTGAGGTGGGAGCCAAGCGGATCGATTCTGATTCAAACACGGCGCTCCATTATGTGCGGGGCCGCGACAGACTCCCGTTTCCCTTCAAAGGGCATTCACACAGTACAACAAACCACTTCTTCCTCTTCTTTTTGGTGAAGTTTGCCTCGGCGTCACCACCTTGAACAGGAAAAAGAGAAGCAAAGAAAAAATTCCTATTAATCCGCTGTATTTTGGCTTCGGCTTCACTGAATAATAGATTTTGAAAACCTCTGTGGATAATATTAACCTGCTGTGTAGAAAGTCACGCTTGTTTTTTTTAATTTTTCACCCAGCATTTAAAATGGGACACAGTGGAGACACGTCTCTTCCTCATCACTATTAATTAATGATGAAATGAAGATTCATAAGTCCCCTCACCTGACTGCTTGTGGAGATGCGTTGAGTCTCAAGTCTTTAGATTAAAGGCTCAATCAGCAGCCAGGCCTGCAATCAACACCTGATTACAACCCGCAAGAATACAGCAGCGGTTCTGCAACCCTTCCCCATCCTAAAAACATCCCTCCATTTATTTCAATGAATTTATTTCAGTCCATGCCGTTACTGCGTCCCGTCTACTTTCAGACTCCAGCCTCGCGCCATCGCTCCCCTCAAGCGACGCATGGAGCTGAGCTAGAGATGAACAGCCGCAGCCGATGAACTCTATGTTTTCTCAGCAAATGATTGGCCAGTCGGAGAGCCTGGAGGTCTCCGGGAACTCGACGCCGCAGACAAGACGGCCTGGAAAATGTTCCCCTCGCACCTGACGACGTCTGCGTGCGGCGCCGGTGGGGGGGCAACGCCTGGATCACAGGACTGCGTGGAACAAAGTCAGAATCCGGAACGAGAGCGACATCGATATCCCGTGTCGATTCCCAAAGAAAGACGGAGGAGCAGAAGAGTTGACTGGCACAGGGGGGGGGAGCTGAGGGCACTCGGCGTGATTGAAAAGTCCTCAAAGGAGCACAGGGAGCGTGGGCACGGGAGAGGAATGTGACACCCTTTTGGAATGGCTCTCTGTGCCTCCTGACGACGTTCCCCGTTCACGTTGGAGACAAAAGACGTGGAACGTCTCTCATGGGCGCCATCCAGGAGGAACCAGTCGTGAGCGGGAGTTACGCGTTGAGCATGAAAGGCCCTGAGAAAACCGTTACGACGTCCCATTGAATACAGCGTGAAGAAGTCTGACATTATGGGATGTCTGCTTATTCATTTTGTTGAATTGCCTGTACGTTAAGAATGAGCGAGGAGGGAGATATGTTAGCTTATTATAAAGATTCAAAGACCGGGGTCACCGCTGTTTTGACTTTGTTCAAAGTCTCAGTTATTTACACAATATATGTTTTATGTTGTGTTTAAACTGTATGTTGCAACCTCAATAGGTGTTAAATTGTGAACAAATATTTAAAAAATGGGGTTGCTGGAGGGCTTCCTCAGACTTCCATTCTTTATGCTAAGCTAAGTTAAGCTAAGCTAAACGCCTGCTCACTCCAGATCGGTCACTGGAGAAAACAAATCCAATATATCTCATGTGGATATAAACAACCCTATTTCATTAGACATTATATTTCAACAACACTGTGTTAGCATTGTTGTTAGTGCATTTAAACGTGTGTACAGGCACAAGGAAAACTAGCAAAGAGAATTTGATAAAAATGCTGCATTCCCCATCCAGAACCATGACTGTGGCGCCGCGTATCAACAGCGGCCATTTGTTTAATGTGATAATAATATCTGTATAGAGCAACGCAGCACATTATTTTCTGTGTTTTTAGGGGTTTACGCTTGACGCTCCCTGTCCCGACTCGGGAACCGGAGACGGGTCATTGTAATTTTACCCCTGAGAAGGATTATAGTGGAATACTGATTACCTGACAGAGGGAAATGAGACCACGGCCAGCGTGAGTGGTTTTTTTCCCAAATCTGAATTGACAGGGCGGAGGTGGGTGGTTAAGTTCAATCCACTATTGCTGATGAGCAGCCTGATTTCTATTAACCTGCAGCCTGCGGATCAAACAGACTTTTCCATGCTGCTGCTGCTGAAAGAGGGAGGAGAAGGAGGGAGAAGGAGGGAGGAGGAGGAAGGGGGCAGGGTGGGGGTGCTCTGCCGCCAAACTTTTATGACACAGAAAGTCTGCTTAATGGGCTGGAAGATTCTCCCCCATTTAGCCCTGTGCGGAAGCCGGTCGGTGCTCAGGAAAAATGGCTCCTTCCAGTTAAGTCCCCCAGTGGATTGGAAATTAGGAAATTATAAGCAATGCGATCAATCACGGCCGAGTATGCGCCCTGGTGTGAGACGCCCTCGGCGTTCGCCGAGATGGCTTGGTGGGGAATGGGGATGTAGAGTGACGTCAAAACTTCGGCGGAGCAATCATCATCGGCGCGTCGCCGCCCCGCGCCATTAGTTCAACCGCGCCCGGCCGAGCAACAGACATGGAGTAGAAAGAGAGGCCGAAATGAGCCGCCGTGCATTGTGGTTGTTTTAAGCACCAAGTCAAACGTAAAGTGTCATAAAAACCAAAGTAACCTCAGTGATATCTTTTACATAATGTCCCTAAAATGCGTCAGTTGATTCCGATTGTGAAGCAATAATGGGAAAAAAAGAGAGAAAAAAAAAAAAGCGAACAAGCCCAACATCCAGTGTAAAGAATAAGTGGCGATTGTCTCCACCCCCCCCCCCCCCCCACCACCACCACCACCCCGGCCCCCCCAACCCCCTTTGTTTGACAGCTGGAGCCCCGGGAGCCCCGGACCCCGAGCAGAACCGAGCCAATGCGAGATCAGGAACCCCCCGGAAGGAGCGAGGCAGAAGCGGGGGCTGATGGTGGAAACCTGCTAGAAACCCGTGGGAGGGTTGGAGGGTAGATTACTGATGGGAAGCGATCGTGACAAACAAGATGCAAATTGTCATCATACACAATCAAACGTTTCTCACGGCTGACAGACAAGCAACGTTTGATTGATAGTGAGAGTGAGTCGGAGAGGATTAGAGCGGGATTGTTTAGTTTAAAGCTGCAACATGGAGCCGCTCCTGATTGAAGCGGATCAGAGACGACGACGCGGGAGGGAAGCGGATAAACAAAGAGCCACGAAGGCAGACGAGAGGCGCGCAGACGCCACGCGAGCTTTGATTTTTATAACTTTGTATTCGTCGAGTACACATGTGCTTCTTCTTCGCGCCTGCTTCTTTCCTCTTCGGCTTTTTTTGTTGTTGTAAATTGTGTTTATTCTCAAAAGCAGAGTACGCAGTTATACATTGCACATGTTATTTTTCATTTTTCATCCCAACACAGAACAAATCGCACAAATCACACTATTTCAATTTTCAAAAAGCACATTACAGTATTAGTAGTTCAAGTATTATACAAAAGTAAAAATAGTGTAGGAGGTAAAACAGTCAAACAGAAACCAGAAATGTGTTTGAGAAATTGTAAATGATTGCTATTATTAGTTCCTACAACAGCGTCAAGACAACTTAAATAGCTTTTTTTTCTTCTTTTTTTTCCTTCCTTACTGTAAATTTCCTCTCCGGCTTTAAAGGGGCGGGCAGGGTTTCGTCCAGAAGCAGGTGAAATCTGGAGAAGAGCATCTATTGTCTGCTGCAACGTTCAGCTCCCTCCAAAGGGATGTTTTGAATAGCCAGGAGATTAGATTTAAAATATCAAAATTTAGGTGGGCGAGGTTGGGTGGAAGCCGAGAGGCGGCGACTGCGGCTCAATTTGAGAGGCTGTCAGTCAGGAAAACACGCTCCTAAACACGCCTCTTCACCGAGTGATAACCTCCAAAACCAACAGAGAGGAAACACAAGAAGGGAAAGTTACCTCTTGAGAATACAACTTCTGTGGGAAAGTTTGTTCTCTGAAAAGTTCAACAACTATTTGTAGATTCTGACCTAAAGTGTCCTGCAGCGCTGCTCCCAGCTGGTGCCCCAATACCAATCTACAGTCTCCGGCTACATCTATCGCACTTGTGATTTGGAATCAGGGAGAGGAAATCATTGAAAATAAATGGAATATTCCTGCGTCTATTCAGATAATTTCTGGTCCTAAAGAAATTCGGAATATTTCAAAATTCAGAGGTAACATTTTTCATTTCCGTCATAAATAATGAGGTTGTGTTTTAATCTCCTATTTGTACAGCATTCATCCCACAATATGGATACACCTGATAGCTTTTAGGAATCCAGTTCAAACAATAACAGTACTGGAGGAGTGTCTCCTCCCCACAAGCGTCAGCCTGAGACGCCATGCTCCACTCCTCCTCCACCCATGCGCGCCGGCACGCCGACGGGTTGCAAGGCCGAACGTGAGAGCGCCCGATTCCTCACAGGCTGCTTTACCCTTGTGGGCTCTTAGCTTTTCAGTGATTCGTTCCAATCATTGCCCGTCTTTTCGGCTCTTTGGGCAAAATAATGGTCGGGCTAACACGCCAGCAGCCATCCTGTCTTCATGCTCGCACAGCGTCCTACGTCAGGGCCTGATGAATCGTACCCAGGAACTGGTTTACGGATTCACGTTTTTGAGGGGGTTTTTTTTCAAGAGAAAAGGAGCATTCATGTCTGTGAAATGGGCTCTGTGATGATGAAAATAGGCCATGTGATGAAATGTGTGGGCAAAGACAAAATCCTATATAAATTGTCTGAATGGGGAGTAGATGAGAGGTGAGGAAGACACAGAGGGAGTAATGGCCAGAGAGCTGAGCGATGTCTGGGCTGGCTAAAAGATCAGAGAGAGAGAGAGAGAGAGAGTGTGTGTGTGTGTGTGTGTGTGTGTGTGTGTGTGTGTGTGTGTGTGTGTGTGTGTGTGTGTGTGTGTTTGTGTGAGGGAGAGCTGCAGCCTGCGCAGGGAGCTGCAGCGCCGTGTGCTGATCATTCATGATGGCACCTCAGAGGCCATCCTGTAAGGAAGAAAAATGAAAACTATTAAAGGCTCGCTGGGCTGTGTTGGCTTTGGTGTGTCAGCAATTATTAGCCAGGGACAGCAGTCTTTAGGTGCCCAGACACAGGAGAGTGGGAGACAGTGGCCGAGGAGGGGAAGGACACCATGATCCCGTTACTTTCTGCACTGTAGCAGAAATAAAGCAGAACGCAGTCGTGCTGAGGGGTTTTCTGTTATCAGTGGATTGTTTTTTGGGTGCTTACGTGGCTCTGAAGATGTTGACATCCTTCTGCCTCCATCTTTGGAGTTAGGCAGCCGAAGACGCTGTGGGGTGTTGGCTCCTACCCTGCCTGAGATCAGCTGTCAGTCACACAGAGTGGGCGGCCCTGTGACCTCTTTTCCTTTTTTTTTTTTGTAGATCACACCTGAAGAACTTTCTAAGAGCTTCCATATTGTTCTCTTTCTTTCTCTGTTCATCCACGGTGTTTCCACTTAAAACACTTTGGCAGCATTTCCTCAGCCGTTTACTCCAGAGGTTTTTTCAACTCACTTCATATGGAACATGCTTCAGTTGCACCTGTTTCTTTATATTTTCAATGTCAGGTTGTGCTTTTAAACAATTGGGAAAGCGATAGTGATGAGACAAGTGACCTCCACAAGGTCACAGGGCCGACATAATGTCAGGAGCGTTGAATTTGACTGATGTTAATTTTCTTGGTCGAATTCTGTGCAATACCTGTCGTGGTTTGACTCCAATCTTCCTACGTAGTTACTTTTTAGTTCATTAATGCCTCGCACAGGGCTCTACATTCTGTACGTTAGCAGGCAGGTGTTGGAGGGGGGAGGGGCGGTGGGGTCTGGCTTCCACCTCCAGATGGTTTGGTACACGGAGCCATCTGAGAAGCCGTCATTGGAAACGGTTTGGAAAAAGGGCCGCCAATCTCAAAAAAAAATGACTTGGCAGGTGACTGGCTGGACCATCTGTCAATAAAAGTCTTGCTGAAGCGAGTCAGGAGGCGACCTAAAAGATATTTCCCATCGAGAAAAGCCTTTCTTCTCTCATCTTCCAGATACAACCGATGCTGATGCAGCTCACCACCTGGAGGAGCCGCCAATCATTGTTTCGCCACCACGAGAGCAACAGAGGATGAACAGACAGGCAACAGAAGGCCAAACAGGACATAGAATAGGACAGTTATGCAGTAAGTGGCACTCTATAATATTTGGTATGAATAGTTGCCCATACATAGATGTCAGCAGTAACTTAAAGATATTGTATGTTCATTATTCTGTGTGATGCTAGCTTGGTGTATTTGGCCTTTTTGCTGCATCAGGCGACGCTGACCTGTTAGGCTAAGGAGGTGAAATCCCTGGAGTAAAGCAGAAAAGAGGAACTGAAGCTGTTCTTTTTCTTCAGTTTAATTAAATTGTATTGAAATTCATGGATAGATGTTTTTTTCTCATTTGCACTTTTGCTTCAGTAAACCTTTTGGGAATAAAGGCCCTTTTTCCTATTTTTGCACTAAAGCTGGTTCTTCAACAACCCGTATTACCAAACCACTGTTTCAATAGTTCAATACGAGAAATGTGTTTGCTTTTCATCTCGACATTAAAATCAACCTGATTCTTGACTTGACGTCGGACTTCTTGGCTGTTACAGTCCGACTGAAATCGGTGGCCTTGTGATTTATTTAGATATATTTGTTCTTTCTGTTTGAGAAAGTAAAAAAAACATGTTGCAGATGATTACTTACCAGATTTTCATCGTCAAGACATAAAAAAAAGGATATATATAAAAAACTTCTGTGGGGACATGCATTATAAATCATATAAATGAAGGTCAAGGTGTCCATTAATGCAGAGCCTGCTGGTCATATTCACATACCGCATTATCAAACTACTCCCTCCTGGTGGATGTGCTGTCCTTGCATTTGCAGCCCCTGCTGGAAGACGGATCCTCGATGGACTAACCCTCATTACTCATTACAGTGTTTGAGGACGCCGGGGACCACCTGCGACACTTATAAATGACTTGCTTGTGTAGCTTGCCGCAGGCGGAGCTGTTGCCGGCCCTGACCAGATGGCCTGTGATCGACTCGCGTGGCGCGGTACACATGCAGCGCGTCCTTTGCCCGAGGGCCCAGTTTGCTTTTCATGAGGCCGTAGAAATGCAGCATGACACGGATGACTCTTTTCTGGAATTAGCCTTTTTTTTTCAACAGCGGGAACGCTAATAATTTGCATTCGGCCGAACGAAGATGTCGTAGTGACTATGAATTCTGAAGTCACCTCAGTACAGTTTTACAGTTTTATTTATTACATTAAACCATCTGAGGCAGGAAGGACTTGAGTTTTTTTGTCTCTTAAAAACAGCCCCCAGTCTGCCTCGATCTTCATCTCTTTATTCTGGTCGGAAAACAAAAGGTAAAGACGCGGTGGCGGTAATCCGTGCCGGAGTGGGAAGGTGATGCAAAAGGTCATCGAATGTAAACGCCGCTGTTATTCGGGTAGTGTTAATCCCTCGAGCATGGCGACTGAGCATGCATCAATCACAGCCGTGTGTGTCCAGAGGTGAGCCAACAGGCATTAACCTTGAACCAGAAGTCAAAGTCTGGCTGCTCCGCCCCCCGGCGGCCACAACATAGACCACCACCGTATCCACTCGCATAAGAACAATCTGGAACTTAGCCAAAACCAAAGTGAAGCTCTGTGCTGCGACGACTGTGAAGTTGAAGATGATGCCCGTTTTCTAAATCGAGTCACTGGAAAAGCCCAGTGCAGTTGCCTGCACAAGTGGCTGCATTCTTTGCTGTATCATCATGAACCGCTACTTAAAAGTGTCATCCATTCGGACTCTCCCCGTTTTCTCGAAGGCACGTGAGAGACTGACTGCGAGCCACGAAAGCCCTTTTGCTCTCAACCGACTCCGGAGAAAACTGAATAATCTGGTTATTCAGTTGCTAATGTTTAACCAGCTCGTGGCTAACTTTGGAAAAGGCGGTTGAGGAGAGCTGTGCGAATAAAGCAAACAGTGACATCTGTGTTTCTGAAAGCCACAACAACGATCCAAAGCAGGCTCCAAGCTACCGAGACCCTTCCAGCATGTTTACTGTCAGTCAAGTGGCCGCAATCAGTTGGCATTCAGTTCATTAGTCAATGAGATGCACCTGGCTAATTAACAGATGTATCAAGTTAAAACACGATGGAGAAACTTGAACCAAATTGTCTGACTTAAAAAAAGGTTAGAAGCTCAAACATCAAAGTGGTGACTGATAGTGTGTTAGATTCCCTGTCTGTCCCTAGTGTGTGTTCCCCGGTATTGTCTCCCTTCCGTCTGTGTTGTGTTGTCTGTTTACAGGTTCCGTTGCTCAATCACCAGAGGTGGTTATAGGGACTGTGTTTCCTCTGGTGCGCTGTCAGGTCGTTCGGGTAGTATGAGTCTGAAAATCCTGGTGTTTCCTATCAGTAATCCTTGTGTTTCCTATTAGACTCTGGAGTGAGACTTTCCGTTCTACAATTTGTTTGTTTGTTTTGTTTTTGAGCATCGGAAAATAAATCCTGTTTGATTTTTGAAACTGCTGTCTGTCCTCCATAACACTTAGATCATAACAGAACGACCTGACCATGATGACGGACCCATTAGCTCTCAAGGTGTCCTCCTCGGCCAACACCAGCAGGTACTGGGGATCTACTGAACTCTCAGCATGCTACCCAGATGGCGGAGATTGGAGGCATGGGAGCTCACAGCCAGTCAGTCGCCCAGCACCTCTGACTCTTTTGTTCCTGCACCTGTGCCCTATGGTGGATCGTCCAGCACCTCTGACTCTTTTGTTCCTGCACCTGTGCCCTATGGTGGATCGTCCGAGGGTTGCAGAGGTTCATGCTCCAGTGTGCGACAGGGCGCTGGTCTGGGCTGAGGCATGGCTCCAAAGACGCTCAGCTGGGCATGGAGGAGTTCAGGAGGACGTTGTTCAGCGACTGCTCAGTCTTCGCCAGGGTTCCTCCAGTGTAGCGGAGTATTCCGTTGAGTTCCAGATTCTGGCCACAGAGTCAGGCTGGGACAGTGAGGCGCTGAAAGGAATATATCGCTGCAGTCTGTCAGATCTTCTGAGGGATGAACTGGCCGTCCGGGAGGAGCCTGACTCATCACCCTCACAATCAGGTTGGATAACCGTGTTTGCTTCAATTTGTTCCCAGTCCTCAGCCCTCTTCAGCACCTCCTCTTTGGATCCGGAGGTGCATCTCTCCAGAGGAGAGAGATGCTGTCTGTACTGGAGAACTCCCCATTCTGGGTCTCAAGCACTGTTTCCTGCCACCCTGCATTTGTCATCTGGGCCAGTGCACCTGTCGGCCCTCATTGACTCTGGGGCTGAACAGAATTTTTGGACACCGGGTTTATTAATGAGGCACTAGAGTGCACTTTGCTGGTGAATGCACTGGATGGCAGTTCACTGGCAGAGATAACGCACTGGACTCTGCCAATTATCCTGCACGTGTCCGGCAATCACAGTGAGACAACCTGACACCTTTGGTCCTGGGTCTTCCCTGGCTGAGAGACCATAATCCTCAGATCGACTGGGCTCGGGCAGGATCACCGGCTGGAGTGCCGCCTGTCACTCGCTGTCTCAGAGCTGCTGTGCCTTGTCAGGTTCCTTCCCCAGCAGTCCGGACACCGTTTCAGCAGTCACAGCAGTGCAGTATATGCAGATTTGGGAGGCCAGAACGTGAGTCTATGGAGAGATACATTACTGAGTCTTCATCTTCACCTGGATTACAGAGGTCTGAATCAGATCACCATCAAGAATAAATATCCTTTACCACTAATCTCCTCTGTTTGTACACTTTGAATATCTGGTGATGCTTTTGTGTTTGTTTACACATTCTCATTTTCCCCAGGAGCACACTAACCATGTCCGCCTGGTCCTGCAACGACTGTTGGAGAATCAGCTCTTCGTTAAGGCAGAAATGTGAGTTCCATGTCACTTCTGTACAGTTCCTGGGAATCTTCATTGAGGAGGGTCAAGTGAGGAAGGACCGTCAAGGCAGTAACGGATTGGCCAGTGCCTGCCTCCAGGAAGAAGCTCCAGCAGTTTCTGGCAGAACCATTGACACGACTCACCTCCTCCAAGGTGCCTTTTTCATGGACCCCAGAGGCCAGTTTCTGATTCCAAGCTCCATCCCTGTGCTTTGTCCCAGGCGGAGAGGAATTATGATGGGCAATCGTGAACTGTTGGCGGTCAAGTTGGCCTTGGAGGAGTGGAGGCACTGGCTGGAGTTGTTCTTCACCGTTTTAATTTCACTATCACCTTCAGGCCAGGGCACAAGAACAGTTTGCCCTGGAGGAGGGGAGTCCGGCCCCTGAATCGCCTGTTTGTTCCTCTGGCTGTCTCATCCTGACAGTGGTGGATCCAGCTCATTTCATTCCGCAGACTTGCTGGTCCAGCATGTAGTCAGACTTCATGGCATCCCAGCGGATATAGTTCCCAACTGTGGAAAGCATTCTGCCACACGAGGCCTCCTAGGTTATCAGCCTTGTTCCCTAGCCAGGAGGTCGAGGTTGCAGTACCATCAGTTTTGAGCAATGCCACAGCAGAGCAAAATAAGAGGATAGCGGATCAGAGTTCCAGCCCCAACCTACCAGATCGGGCAATCGGTTTGGCTCTCAGCCAAGGACATTCTCATCTCCATTATTAACCCTGTCTCTGTGAAACTTCAGTTGCCACGGTCCCTATCAGTACCTGGTTGACTGGGAGGTGGTGGTTCGCCAAGAGGCTCTACTGTTAGATTCCCTGTCTGTCCCTAGTGTGTGTTCCCGGTATTGTCTCCCTTCCGTCTGTGTTGTGTTGTCTGTTTACAGGTTCTGTCACCAGCTGAGTTCAATCACCAGAGGTGGTTATAGGGACTGTGTTTCCTCTGGTGCGCTGTCAGGTCGTTCGGGTAGTATGAGTCTGAGAAATCCTGGTGTTTCCTATCAGTAATCCTTGTGTTTCACTCTGGAGTGAGACTTTCCGTTCTACAATTTGTTTGTTTGTTTTGTTTTTGAGCATCGGGAAAATAAATCCTGTTTGATTTTTGAAACTGCTGTCTTGCGTGCGTTTGGGTCCTCCATAACACTTAGATCTTAACATAGTGTGTGTTCCCACATGCCGGATGCAAATAGGCCAACAGAGAGAACACAGTATGTATCGGAGATCTTCCACTTCCTAAACTAGTCCGTAGACGTGTTGGTTAGCTACCTAGTCCTGGCTTCATAGGACACTTGGATTGGATGGCACCATCAATTTTATTGAATACAACCTGTGCTTTCCATACCACTGTTATTAAGACCAAAGCAATGCTGTGAAGAAGGTTTATTTGGGGTATGTCAGTAGGCTGTGTGGTTGTGTGGCAGCTGGGGGGGAGGGGCTTAGCGAAGGGTCTCTTGAATATCCAGTTCTCCACTTTCTATTTGCAGAAGGGCGGGTTGGGTTCTGACTTTGAACG
The DNA here is from genome assembly GCA_036178185.1 of Liparis tanakae. Taxonomy (NCBI): domain Eukaryota; kingdom Metazoa; phylum Chordata; class Actinopteri; order Perciformes; family Liparidae; genus Liparis; species Liparis tanakae. The sequence continues at coordinate 9,040,808 of CM070096.1, read as the reverse complement.
ATAAGAGCTGTAGATGTATTATGAAGTAATTGGTCCTTTCCAAAAAGCTACATCACTTGAAAAAAATCTCACCATGTTTTCAGAGATCATGGTGGACCGGAGGATTGTTTGACCGTTTTGTCCGGTAGATTACATTTTTCTGCGGTGAGAACTTTTTGCCTCGTGGCTATTTTAGAAAAACGCTAAAGTGACTTCATAACTCCGATGTAATCATGCTTCCTCACCAAGCACCATCAGATAGGCTCCCTCACCTTATCGGTGTAGCCAGGCGGAGGAATCATTTCTGCCATCTACGGCCAGAAGGGAGGGAAAGGAGTAATACTATGTAATAGCAGTGCTACAACAATTAGAGAAAAAGGTCTAAGAAACAGGATGGGGGAGAAAAAAAACATAACAAAATGATTCCTCCGGGGCTTTTGTGATTGGAAAAAAGGAGGAAGAGGAAATGAAGAAACAATCGCAGACTTTTAGAAAAATTTCCAGAGCAGATGAGGACGATAAGCCTGTGTAGCACAGTTTGATTCCTCGGATTGTCAAACGGCTTTTGATTTCCTGCTAAGTTATATAAATGGCACTCATAGGGAGAACATCAAAATTCAATAACTCCCTTTAAGATGAACGTTATTAGATTTTCATAAGAGCAGGAGTTCCTTTCATCTGGCAACAAAAGCAATGCAACGGAAAAAAGAAAGGAAAAAAGCATCAGCGTTTGCATTGATATCTCACAATTAGCATAAACTTGGCTGTTGTGTTTATTACCTTTTATTGGCTCATATTTTAATGGGCAATGAAGGAGATATGTCATAATGTGTTTGATAAAAAGATCTACTATCGGTGTGTCAATGACAACATTTGTGTACCTGGAATATAAAATACAGAAATACAATACTATCCAGATAACTTCTTTACCATCTGTGCATCTATGGTTTAAAAAAAAACAAGAAACCACTCATTTAATAAACTTATTGAGATTGTAGTCCAATGTGTATTTATTATCTACCATGATTGTGTTGCCTCAATGCTCCTCATCAGTTATTTATTTCCAACTTTCTACTTACTTCCGTATTGACGCGCGGCCGAGGCTGCAGAGAATACGGCGCCAGCGATCGGAGATGTCTAATAAGGTGCCGGGAACGATTTGCCACTCGGAAATGCTAAACGGGACGGAGGTGCAAATTAGCCTGGAAATGCCTGGCGCATGTAATTAAAGGCCCCAATGAATTCCAATAATCAAATGGGCCATCTTCAGAGAAAACTATTACAGGAGGATTATTAGTGTAGCAGGTTTCGCTAATCACTCACTGACAGGCCGGCTCGCTGCCAGCAGCCCCGTCTGTCTGGGGTGTCGCTTTCACACCCACACACACGCAAACACACACATATTACACGTACACACACTTGGACGCTCCCCCCCTGTATGCATGTGTGTTTAGTAGACAGACTGGTACACACACACACACACACACACACACACACACACGCACACACACACACACACACACACACGCAGAGACAGTCAAGTCAGTCCTATTGATGTCAACCTTTTTGCTCTCAGTTATCGTGTGCACACAGGCAGGCTTCATATTGAATCAGAGGGACAGGGTTAAATAAAACTGGAAGGCTTTCACTTCCAATCTCATCCGGCCTCCAACTTACACGCCTCGACCGGGAGATTCGGGAGGCGGGAGGGAGGCTGTGGATGTCGAGGTGCCGGCGACAACACACACGCGCGGGCATTTATTCTGCCCTTCGCGAACGTGAAAGCTGAACGTGCGGCGTCCCCGCTCTGGCCCACGTCCCGCGCGGTGGTGAAGTATTTACTACGCCAGAGTCAACCACACACCGGCTTATACGCGCTCGATTTGTTAGCTGTCGGCCCTCTGCGGCAGCGAAGAAATTAATCAGTGACGTAAAAAAAACGGAGCAAAAATGCGTCACGCTTTGATGCAACCCAATGTGTTTATTGATTAATAAACGGTCAACGGATTCCATTTCCCAGATATACTGCCCGTGCCCGCCGCCGCTCCTTTTTGCTGCCGAAGAGGCTTTTTCCCCCAGGACAAATGTGTTTCAGCTGAGCTGATCCAATCCCTTCGCCATTGTTTTTATGTACTTCTGTTTAGCGCTCCCCCGAGCTCCACTGACTACCTGTCTGTTTAGAAGCCTATAAACATAAATCAGACTTGTTAGAGACTTTTTCATAAATTCCTCACCATGGAGAAAAGACGCTTCAACAGATGGATGAAACATCACCGGGGCTTTTCTTTTCTTCTCTTTTTTTTTTACTCTTTTCTGAAATGAATTTCTGTCCACGCAGCGTTTAGAACATTATTGGTATCATTAAAGCTCTGATGAAATCTGTGGTAGTAAGCCAAGAGTCATGGCATCAAGCTATTGTTTTATGTCCGTCTCACTAGATTTAGAGTATTGGGTCTGATCTGGACCATAACTTGTATCTATTGTCATTCTGGGAACAAAGAAGCATTCATACGTCATACTACAAAGCCCAGAAGGCCTATTCCCTATCCTATGTGTGTCTGCTTATAGAGGATGGCCAACAGTAAACACAGCCGCTCTGTCATGCATTGAAAATCTTCTTATGCATTTCTGATTCATGTTACTCAAAATGCGAAGGTCACTCAAATAGATACCTACTCTGCCCTTGATATTTATTGTTGGCAAAAACCTTCATCAATATTTCCATCTCTGGGTTCAGTTATTCAACCCAAATTGTATTTGTTGGTAATTGTAACTGTGTATTTTTCCCCTCACTTTGACCTTTGGGAGTCCACCGGCAGAGAATCTATGTCACCTCTGGCGCTCCCATTTGTCCCCTCACTGCACATCAGTGGGAAAGATAATTACGCTTCAAGTGAAGGTCTGTTCATCGTGTCGGCTAATGTTCAAAGCTCTCTCTCTCTCTCTCTCTCTCTCTCTCTCTCTCTCTTAGAGCACAATGGGGAGGGTCAATAGATTCAAGCTCAACACTTATTTACAAGATTCATGTTTATCTAATGCAAAATCAATAGCTTAGCACCAGGGAGAAGTTAGGTCCCCACTAACAATCATTGAGAGCTACTTAACAGTACATCTGCCAGAGTCATCGTGGGCCATAAAGGAGAGGGATCGGCCTCCTGGCCCTCCACAGCACTGGCATCCAGAGACAAGGAAGGGTCAGCTGCATTTATCCCTGGATATCTATACGATACTTTTTAACATTTAAACCACCAATATCAGATTTTTCGGTGACTTTCAGGCTTTGCTTTTGGTTGTCTTTAAACATCTAAAATATATATATATATATAAATACAAATGTTATACAAGAGAACATCACTATTTGGTTAAAATGAGATTGTGTGTTGATCAGTTATATTCAAGCCTCTACCTCCTGAATGTTCCGGTCGAGGCATTTACAATTAGTTGAAGGCCGGATGAGATTGAAAGGGAAAGTCTTGCATTTTTTTTTTTACCCTTTAATCTTGCATTTTGAGGATTTTTTTGTTTGCATAACAACATATTTTTCACCTGTTGTATTTATTTTTCACTCGTAAAGCCAGTCTGATAATCTATTATCCCTTGCATCACACTGTCATAATCACACTTGATTAGTTGAGTAAATTAGTAAATTAGTTGATTAGTGTAACATTTAGTCAACTTGTTCTGAAATAGTTCCACTACTAAATAACATGTCGGACATTTAACCAGGACACTGTTTGTGTCCCATTTGGGAACCGAAACTAAACATCACAAACGTATTGTAAACCATGACATTTTCCTGAACCTAAATTATGGTTTCAGTTTGAATTCACAATGTTAACCATGTGTTAAAGACCATTCCACACTGTTCACCTGTCCTATAGTCTTCTCCAATGGTCACACATATCATTTTGACAAACAAACTTTCTGTGGTTACGGTATGAGGACACTTTGAATTCAGACAGCTTACAGATATGGAGTCAGATCAGTCTCAATAATTACAAATGCACACAGAGAGACTCACAAATGCAAACACGAAGATTGACAAATGCACACAGAACAATTAAAAAAATATATAAAATGTATGAATGCACGCAGAACGATTCACAAATACATTTCAACGCACACGTAAATAAATTAAGATGAATATAAATGTATAAGTAAAATCACAAGTATATTTATGCATTTCTATGTGGATGTGTCTATTTGTTTGTGGATTTATATGTTTTTATTTGTGGATCGCACTGCATTTGTTTGTGGATTGCGACACATTTGTGCACAGATTCTTCAGACCCTCCTGTCGTAGCCCAACTCGTAACTTTAACACCCCGTTTCTGTTTCTCCTTTGTTCCGTGTCTCCTCTGTCTTCTCTGTCTTAATTGTTTAATTCCCTACACCTGCCCTCAGCCACTGTTGTCTCATTAGTGTCTGATGTCGTACACCTGTGGTTCCCCCTCTACAGGACTGTCTCAGAAAATTAGAATATTGTGATAAAGTTCTTTATTTTCTGTAATGCAATTAAAAAAACAAAAAATGTCATGCATTCTGGATTCATTACAAATCAACTGAAATATTGCAAGCCTTTTATTCTTTTAATATTGATGATTATGGCTTACAGCTTAAGAAAACTCAAATATCCTATCTCTAAATATTAGAATATTCCCTCAGACCAAGTAAAAAAAAGATTTATAACATTAAAACAAAATCGTACATTTGAAAATGTCCATTAATGCACTCAGTACTTGGTTGGGAATCCTTTTGCACGGATTACTGCATCAATGCGGCGTGGCATGGAGGCAATCAGCCTGTGGCATTGCTGAGGTGTTATGGATGCCCAGGATGCTTCAATAACGGCCTTTAGCTCATTTGCATTGTTGGGTCTGGTGTCTTTCAGCTTCCTCTTCACAATACCCCACAAATTCTCTGTGGGGTTCAGGTCAGGGGAATTGGCAGGCCAATCGAGGACAGTAAAGCCATGGTCAGTACACCAGTTACTGGTGGTTCTGGCACTGTGGGCAGGTGCCAGATCATGCTGGAAAATGAAATCCTCATCTCCATAGAGCTTTTCAGCAGATGGAAGCATGTAGTGCTCTAAAATCTCTTGGTACACAGCTGCATTTACTCTGGACTTGATGAAACACAGTGGACCAACACCAGCAGCTGACATGGCTCCCCATCATCACTGACTGTGGGAACTTCACACTGGATTTCAAGCAACTTGGATGTTGCTCCTCTCCAGCCTTTCTCCAGACTCTGGCGCCTTGACTTCCAAATGAAATACAACACTTGCTTTCGTCTGAAAAGAGGACTTTGGACCACTCTGCAACTGTCCGGTGCTTCTTTTCCCCTTGCAGGTGTTTCGAGTTAATTAGACGATTCAAGTGATTAGTTGAATACCCTACTAGTATACTTTTTCATGATATTCTAATATTTAGAGTTTGAGTTTTCTTAAGCTGTAAGCCATAATCAGCAATATTAAAATAATAAAAGGCTTGCAATATTTCAGTTGATTTGTAATGAATCCAGAATGCATGACATTTTTGTTTTTTTAATTGCATTACAGAAAATAAAGAACTTTATCACAATATTCTAATTTTCTGAGACAGTCCTGTATATATTGTGTCAGTCTTTCCCTTGTTTCCTGACGGATTGTCGTCTATGGTTCTGTGTCCTTTTCCCGTCGTCGTGTCCGTGGTCCTGGTTCTGCCTGTTCACCCTGCCTGCCCGGAACCTGGATTCTCTGCCTGCCCCTTTTGGACTTTGTTTTTTTGTGAAACTTTTGCCTCAATAAAGAGTGCTTTTTTGTTATTTCATATTGCGTCAAGCCTGTTTCTCTGCGCCTGAGTCTCACCCTGTCACAAAGACTTGACAGTAAATGCGTTTTTTTTTCAACATAGACCTATCTGTAGCCAATCAGAGGTTGTCCTGCCTTTGAGGGGCGGGGCTTGTCTTTGTGTCTTGACGTTAACTTTTTCTTTTACATGTATATAAATCGTCATTTCTGTGTGCTTTGGAATGTATACGTGAATCGTTCCGCGTGCAGTTGTAAATTTAATATTTTTGTCAATTGTTCTGTGCACATTTGTGAATCTCTCTGGGCAAATGTAATTATTGAGACTGATCTGACCCCAGAGATAGAGGCAGCATTGGTGTTATTTGTTTACACCAATTATAACATTTCTCAGAACTGTAGCAGTTCCTTTGATGTTAACATAAAGCACTGTAAATTAAGATTTTTCTTCATGTTGATAATCTGAAGCCCTTGCAAAGGCCTGTGTGCTCCATTAAAAGTTTCAAAGTCCATAATTGACAAACTATGATGAAACCTAGCTCTCGTCTCTTCACCATGCAAAGCTCTCCCTTGACGTCGCGCTGTAATATCCTCCAGACCTGTAGAGACACATCTACCTTATTTCCTGGTTCCTTGCACTTTGAATAGATCAGCACTTAGAAATCTGCTTCAGTGGCTCTGCTCGGGGGCGTGTATCATTTGGCCCCAAAATTCACTTTTCCCCACCAGTAAGCACTATCTGCCTCGCACCGCCGCAAACCCCGACAAAGACCTTGCCATCTGTCAGTGTCGTTCGCCCCAAAGTGGCTGCGATTAATTGAAAAACAATGGCGGGGCCAAGTGGGAGGGTCAAAGCAATATGCATCGTGGCCTCGCCGGGTCGCCTCCTCATTTCCTCATTGTCGAGATACGCCTCCCGCCTGACATTAGCCGCGGAGACGTCGGAAACACGCGCTGCCCGTTTGGTTCAGTGTCCTCCCCTCTTTTGGCAGCGGGGATTATCAGGCGGACGGATCCAGGAGACTCTATCCGTCTCTGTCCGTGTCAGCGTAGCGGCGTGCTAATCGATGCTGAGGGGGATAACATGGAGTTGGTCCCAGAGGACGGGAGGCTTCTTCTCCCCAGAACTCCGCATGAGTTATGACCACCCAGAAGAACGGCAGCGGGTAATGGACAGCGGAGCACAGCGCGGAGAATGAAAGATACATGGGAGGTTAATGGTGACTGTGAGTGCCCGGCACGACACAATACCTCTGTGCCCGCAGAAAGCCCCGCCATCTTATCTTATTTGTAATCCCGAAAAGAGTTTCACGAGAGCCCCTCAATCTCCAAGTTTCTTAGTTACCGCCCATCCTCCAATGGGATTTTTCTCTCTCTCGTTTATGCTGCCTCAGCAGATCGAATCATCCAGCACACATGCTTTCAGGGTTGACTGAGCAGCTCCTCGCCCTCAGTAACCAGGTGAAGTGACCCTGTCTATATGCAGACTTACAGCTTGACACGTTCGTTTACTGCCATCGAGTCCATTTCGCTGACACCGCATTGCGATCCGACGCATCAAAGACAGAGGGGGGTGTCTCCATCACTGCCTGAGCTGGTCATCTTTATGTCACCTGCCCGACTTCAGAATCCATCTTTCACTGATAGATAGCTGGTGCATCAAGGTGAAGGAAATTTCTCTATTTTAAAAGGGCAGGACCATAGGTAATATTTTTCTTTGAGGTGTACCGGTATACATCATTCTGTAGCGTAGTAGTGTTTCCTATGTATTAAAATCCAAAGATTCACATTTCTTATTTTAACGACAAAACACTATTTTTCCAAAGGCATCGTAATACTTGTCTACCTATTTGACCTGACGTACCTGCGTCCTTATCCAGTGACAGTGTCTATTAATCTAGAAGTTGCTCGGCCTGACCCAGTCTGGAGGAACAGTCACGTCACTGGATCAGAAGCTGAGATGTTCTGCTGAGCTTTGTATCAGAAAGTCACAGAATAAACCAAACAATTGAACCCTTTCAGTTATTTCCCAACTTGAACAAGGTTGACTCAGCCTGTGCTGGCGATCACTTTATTCATAACCTTATTGATTGTTTTACTTCTACGTCAGTTTTTTTGCTAAAGGCTTAGAGGGCGTTTACATTTTTAAAAACAGAAAAGAATGCAGATGGAGTCAACCTTTATATACACACCATATGACTTACATCTTGGCACACACAGAATAGCATTGTGTTATCCTACTACAGATTTATTTTTGTATAATTGTTTTCTAGTTTAAAATAATCCACTAGTTTATAGGTGCTCTTCTCAATATTGTAGTTGTACTCAAATTAATTAAAGGAAATGAAATATCAAGGGGGTTGCGGCTGGATATAAAACTGACTATATGTATAAAATATGTGAAATAAATTAAGATTATTTTAGATTCCAATCAATTCAGTTTTTCAATTCAATTCAATCAGTGAATGATTCTGCTTTAACAGCACAAAAAGGAGCAAAAAAACTGAAAAAAAGCAGTGCTCATATGTCAACACCATCAAGGATAATGCCAACTCTTACATTGTTAAAACATGATTATAATGATTTATTAACAACGTATCTTTTGTAGGTTACGTAATTTACGTAACGTGAATATTTTAACCTCAAACCACAATTTTAGACTTAGTTTTTTTTGTGTTCACAACGTTAACCACGATGAGAGCGGGCTGGTTTTTAAATGTACTGCTGATGCTATCATAATAAACATCGGGCTTATTCAACACAATAACGTCATCACGGCACTGATGTCGCTGTGTTCCTGGAGAAATGAAACGAGGCAGGAGGGGGGAAAAAGTGTTCCAGTGATCAACCCCAGGTTTTCATCATATCCTCGTAATCAATCTTCCATTTGGTTTTGAGAATGCAGCATGTCACGGCGTTTGAAAATGAGATCATTAGTAATTATGTAGACGTACCAAGGAGATCACAGCAGGTAGATTGGCAAATCAATAACTGCTATTCTGGATATTAAATTTAAATTATATCCATGAAAAAACAATAACAGAGCCCCAGCGGCATGTGTTGCCATCAGAACATATTTTATGTGTGCACTTCAGGAAACAACGACAGAATAACGGACCACCTCTCATCTGTGTGTGCTTTCTTCCTCCTAATGTGACTCGTGTTCTTCCTGCTAACGTCTTGTCGTTCTTCCAAAGCTATAAATTACAAGTCCAGACCTCCAGGCGTTCAGAGTTAAATTGGAAACTAACCGACACCACTTAGGTCTGATATCAAACAACGAGGAGGCGCGCTGCACAGAGGAGGTGCACCATCTGGGGGAGTCGTGTACTGACAATAACCTGTAGCGTTAATATCCGTAACACCAGAAACACAAAGGGATCAACGTGGATTTCAGGAGAACCGGGGAGACCACACCTCCCCCTGTCCCTGTAAACGGTGAGTAGGTAGAGTCTGAGCGGAAACACACACACACACACACACACACACGCACACAAACACACACACACGCACACACACTACTGTAGCTGCAACTCAAACATAAGCAGCTATAATACCCCCCCCCCCCCCTTCCATACCAAGCTGCTGAAATGTAACAATCTTCCTGAAACACTTGACACTGTATACACTTCCACTATCATAACAAACACACACATTCTATCTTATTTTACTTAGTAACATTTTGTATTCCTCTTGTGTATATTTATCTTGTACATTGTTTATTCTTGTGTATTTTATTTTGTACACTGTCTATTTTTGTTGTTCGCTGTTACTGGTTGGATGTGAGCCATCAAAGGAAATGTCTAACAACAATGACAATAAAAACAACTCTTTATCTTTATCTTTAACCCAACTTAAAAGTAAACTAACTGAAAAGAAAGTTTAGTTTAACCCCGGCCTGAGCCTCTTATGAATATAACACATCTCTTTGCTCTCGCAGGTCTTGTGTTTTTAAAAATATCCCAGGGTACCGTATTAAACGACATCTTTAACTTCCTTCATTGCCCACCATGAAAGGGTTTTTTATGTATTTCTGCTGCTGTGTAATTAACATTAAAATGATTCATCTGATACTCGTCAGATTGCCGACAACCAGTGGTTATGTCAGGCATGTTCTAAAAAAGATGGCAGAGGGGCTCAATTACCTCCGCCTGAACAAAACCACTGTCTCTAGAGCTTGATGCGTGCCCTAATACCACATGATTTGATTATTCTGCACAAGCAAACACATGCAAATTGCATTTCAGTTTGAAGTTGTACATTTCTAAGCGTGTTGATTAAGTGTAGGAATGTGTCAGAGATTTCCTGCCAGGTATGAATGTGGAATCAAAACACAACGAAAGGAAAGTTGAAAATAAATTCCCGTCCACGGCGACGAACCGAAACACTCGGAAAGCATGTCCACCCCGAACTGTCTTTCTTTGTAATTTCCACCTTAAATACAACTAAGAGAAAGGGTGTGTGTGGGGGGAGGGGGGGGGGAGTCTTGGAGGCCGTTTTACAAAGTGAAGGGAGATAAAACATGAGCCGACCTGGTTGCTCACTCTCCCATCCAAGCCTTTGTTTTTCTCACAGTGTGGATGGCCATCTGTCAACCTTAGCTAGAGAGAGCCAATGATTTTCGCTCGCCTGAGTGAACACCCAGCAAAGCAATATTTCACATGTTAGCGCTGAAAAAAGACCCATCTCAGGGGATTTTTGCTTACTGGAGATGTGGTGGTGGTGGTGGTGTTCATCAGGAGTGATCGCAACGCCTCGCTGATGGAGCGGGAGCTGCAGCGAGTCTGGTTAACAGGGAGCACCGAGCTCTCCTGTTGTATTAAAGGGGAACACCCCCCGACATTAACAATACTCAAATGTTTCTCCCCATGGCTCAGGAGAGCTCCGTTTTTATTCGTGAAAATGAGCTACTCTTTCCAGAGAAGTAACACTGGAATCAGTGATGATTTCCCGATGAATGGGAGCATGGTTTTGTATAATTTTTAGGGGTATCTATTGGAAGAAATGGACTGTGATATAAGTATTATATAAGAGTGAGTTTCAACACTATTTTTTTGATTTTGTAGAGTTCTTCTCGTTAACTTATATTCTTCGACTGCCTTAGATCAAAGGAATAACATTAATGCATTTTGAAAATGGGCGTAGTTGTCCTTTAAATGCTGCTAGCTTGTTGTTGCATTGTGGAAAAGAAATCAGTGTTGTGTTGGTCCTTAAAAAGACATGGCAGGATGGATGAAAGGATAAGGGAACACTATTAAATATAATAGTGGGTTGTTGATAAGCCATCTGTCCATCCAGCATCATTGGGCCTATCCCAGCATGCTTTGGGGGAAAGGTAGTGTAACACATAGGTCACTGTCTTTTCTTTCCTGGAGGTGTTTAAAAAATGCTCTCAACTAAGTAATTGTCATGCAGTGAATATTAAGCAATCAGATTCTATTTAGTTTGTCTTTCTTTCAGACCGGCAGTCCATCACTTTGGTGCAGACTGAAATATCTCGACAATTATGGGATGTATTGGCATGCGGACATCCATCGTGCCCAGATGGTGACGCCGACTGACTTTTTTAGAGTTACGCTCAGAAAAATATACGTTTTCTGAGGCAGCCCCGACGTTAAGTATTTGGCAAACCGGCACATTTGACAGCTTTTTGGAGGCTTCAGAACGTTGAATCCCTTGTGCCATCAGTTCAGTGTGTTGGGGAGTGAATTCTCGATAGCACTGCTCAACCTAGTGAGGCTGCAAGAGTGGGAGCAGGGCTTTTAATGTCTCGCCCCGCCGTGCATGAAGAAGTCAACATTGACCCAGTCTCCTTCCTCATCTCTGCCTCTATCTTTTCACCACTTGAAGTAAACTACGAAGGGAATATCTTAACATTTGACCATTTGAACAACTTTAACAAGTACTCGTTACTACTTGTACTTGTTAATAACAGCATTTAAAAGTATGGAGGTACAACGGTGTTTACGTATGGCTGAAATGTGACTTTTCTTTTCAGAGAAGTCCTCAAAGTGATCAGTCATTAAGGAATGTCCCCCTAGGGATAAATAAAGTATATATATATATATATATATATATATATATATATATATATATATATATATATATATGATTTATATATATATATATATATCATATATATATATATGATTTATATATATGAATTACATATATATATGAATTATATATAATGTATATGTATAATATATATATATATATATATATATATATATATTATATGAATTATATATATTATATATGAATTATATATACATATATATATATATATATATATGAATTACGTGTCATTCTGTCTCAACCATTAGCTTTCAAGCGTGGGGTGTCATTTGTCCCATCAACTTCAACTTCTTTTCAAGGTTGCAGTCTACAGCGAGGCTATAATTCAACGATCATCTAATTAAGGAGGCCAATGATCATTTGAAAGGAGTAATGAAGTATATAAAATGCCCACGTCAGACCTTATTAGTGCCAAGCAGGAAACTTTTAGAAGTGATGAGCCATTATCCCAAAGGATGCAAATATAAGAACAACAGATTAGCATCTCAAAGGAAACATAATGCGCAAATTGGTTAATAATTATTGCGATATCTCTGAAAATAAATATTGTCCTCCGTTCAGTCTTGCAAACAGACCAATCGGTGGAATTGGTTTCGTCTTTTAGTGTGCCATTTTTCAGTTTGGTCATGAATCTCGCTAATGTGCATGGAGATGAGCTACAATTAGGATCCATTTTCGTTAATTTTCGCTAATGAGCCAAGTTTTTTAATTGAGAATTATTTTAACGCAGACAAAAAGAGGAAAAGAATAGGAAACGGCCCAGTGGTGCGTCTGCGTGGCCTGGGTGGAGGGACGTGTGCTCCTCCAAACAAGCACGAGCTGATGGAAGTGTGCGGTTGTCGGAGCTTTTCAAATTGTCTCGATTTAGCAGCCGCCGCTTCCACAGGCATGTAATTGTGTTGCCGTCATACCTTCCCTCTCCCCTGGATGAAGCTTTGGATTCCGAGCCTTTATCTAATTTATGCATCTCGTGAAAGTACAAGTCTGAATTTATTGGCGCTGGGCTAATGGCATTCATTAACCTTCGCAACAGTGAAATGTTTGATTGGAATATGGCATTTTCCCCCTGAAAGGGATGTTTCATCCCCTTTGCAATTCAAATACTTCAAATAAGTCATTAAATGATATTTTACTTCAAATGTCCGGTTTATGTATGGTAATAACTGTACCTCGCCACGCTTAACGCACACACACACACACACACACACACACACACACACACACACACATGCATGTTTTGCACACAGACAGGCGCGGGGGGGGGGATCTATTGAAAAGTGTGTGTGTGTATGTGTGTGTGTGTGTGTGTGTGTGTGTGTGTGTGTGTGTGTGTGTGTGTGGGGGGTAACACACGCAGGAAGTTACTTCCGGATGACGTTTACAACTTACCCTCACTAGGCTATGTCTGAATATTAGGGCTTGATTAGAAACAATGCATCTGGAGACATAATTGTGTCTTATCACGAGGCTGATTTCAGAATAATTATAGCTTATAATTAATGAACTGCGATTATGACACTAATTATGAAATCCAAGTTAGTTTGCAGGGTGTTAAAACATTATGGAAATAAATGAAAGAAGTTGACTTTGGTGACTGTTAAGTTTGAAAAAAAGATCTGCCAGGTCCTAGTGCTGGGAAAAGTTCCGGATTCAGAAAGTTATAATATAAGGTATTTAATAAAAGAATAAGGATCACAAAGCATATATATTTGTCCCATCCGGGCACGCTCACGCTTCAACGAGTCCGCAGGCCCAAGAGCAGCTACATGCAATTCAGTTGACTGGCTATCGTGTTCACGCAAGAGGACATGTGACGCGCCTCACAACTCCTACGGCAGTGAAGGCATCCTTTCAGCGGGCTGAGAGCCAATCATTGGTTAGTATGTTGGTCACATGCATAGACCCTTACTTTTCACAGCATGCTATTAGCTAACCCCGAAAGGAGGCAAACTAATCTTATCTACTACACAACAATTCAATTCAATTCAGTTTATTTGTATAGCCCAATTTCACAAATTACAAATTTGTCTCAGAGTGCTTCACAATCTGTACATATAGACATCCCTGCCCCAAAACCTCACATCGGACCAGGAAAAACTCCCAAATAACTCTTCAGGGGGGAAAAAGGGAAGAAACCTTCAGGAGAGCAAGAGGAGGATCCCTCTCTAGGATGGACAGATGCAATAGATGTCATGTGTACAGAAGGATAGATTTAGAGTTAAAATACATTCAATAAATTTGACAGAGTTTATCAATAGTTCATATTAGTCATACTCACAATGCTTCTCCCACTAACATATTTCATATACAGTCCTTCACAATAAGAGTTTTCAAACTAAAACGTCTGCTCAGGTTAAAACAGCCATTATGACGATCTCTAGTAGAAACTCCCATTCTGACTACGCCTCACAAAGTCAATACATTTCATTCAAACTCATGTCATGCCACAGTTATAATAAGCATAACACATCTTACAGTCAGTAGTACAGTTGCAAGAATAATATAATATTCATATGTTCAGTGACAGAGACTTTCTATTATGTTTTCATAATACATTCTTTGAAATATCCTTCATAATATCCGTTATAGATTATCCTAGTTTTCTTATGTATTTATTTAAAACCATAGAGTTTTTTTTATTTTCATGTGAAAGTATATATAAAAACATTACAACTCTACATGACATTTTTATATAAATATATATATATATATATATATATATATATATATATATATATATATATATATATATATATAGTATTTGAAATTAACAAAACATATTTGGAATAAACAAAATAAATAACTTCAAATAATTGAGCATGGATAAGTATGAGGTGCAGGGATAATTATGTTGAAAACTATTTGAAAAAGGTTACTGACTAATGCAAAATAGTGTGGTAAGAGTTTTATACACTGCATTCTTCCCCAGTTGGCATTCATTTAATTCTAGGCATGCTGGGAAAAAAACAAAACGTTTTGCATGGTCACACTTGTAAGAATGCAGTGCCAAGTGGGGTCAACCCAGAAGGCAACCTCACAGTCTGAAAGGTAAAGCCCAAGTGGAAATGCATTCTTCCTATTGGCCATCAGGGGGCGACTCCTCTGGTTGCAAAGAGAAGTGTGATTGTATAGAAGTCTATGAGAAAATGACCCTATACTTCTCATTAAAGCAGGTGAATTTGTTCATCTAAAAATATTGATCAGGGCAGCTCCAAGAACATGGTGTAAATAAATGTACTCCGCTACATTCCGCCACTGTTCTTTAATAAAAAATGACGAAATGCTACGAAGACACGTTCACGCCTTAACGTACCCCTGTGGCTGCAGCTAGCGGTCATAAAGCAGCGACTACACGGTGGCTTTGCCGAGTCACAAGCTCATCTTGTCCCAAGAACAGTCAACTCCTCTATTAGGCTCCTGGCCGGTGTGACGACGAGGTGTTTCACTCAAGGGCGTTTTGGTCACGCTGAGCTCCGTGCCGGCATCCCGAGCGGCCGATTGCCTCCGAAGTTATTCAAAATGTCCGTCTCTGTGTAATGATTTTTCCAGACAGCTTACTGGCCCCCCTGGTTTGCTCACGTCACTCCACAGATTCCACCTGATAATACGCTTAGACACAGTGGCTGATCACATTCACCTGACCTTGCTGCACCAGCTGACTCGGGGGACGGGAGGACGGGAGCGTCTCTGCTTATCCCTCCCATTTGCCGGAAGAGGGGCGATTCTCCAACTCTCGCTCCTGTTGACTTTGAAAGCTTGATTTCTTTTTCCTCGGGCCTCTCCGGAAGCGGTAGGATACGTGCGCGCCGGCCGCCCAGATACAATTAGCCGTGATGAGAAACGTGTGAACCCTCCGAAGGCCGCGGCGGGCTCCTCCTCCGCCCGGTCGGGCACGACGTTGTCACTTTCTCGCTCTTTCATGGCACTAATTGCATTTGTCATTGACGGCTGACTAAATCAGGGAGTTGCGACACCTAATGAGATGCTGATTAGGGATTCGGAAATTCACTCACGGCTAATTTGGTGTTATTTTAGACCCAAAAAATGAGGACAATTTTCTCTAATGCCACTTGTTAAGGTAATTAATCTGTAATTGCCTTATCAAGGTGTCATAGGAGAGTTAAGGCAAACAAAATATCACTACCCTTCAGGGGCACTTTGTTACTCTCAATTCATCCCTTATGTCCCTTCGGACTGGCAATACATTCACAGATTGAATGAGTAAAAGTGTGAACACTCCTTTGCCCACATCCATGGGCAACACAAGCACCCAGAAACAAACGCTGCTGCGTGTTAATAGATAGATAGATACTTTTTTAATCCCCAAGGGGAAATTTGTCGTCACAGTAGCAGCACCAATAAACTAAACACACAAGAATAAAATATAAAATAAAATATAACAGGGATGAAAGATATAGAGTACACAAGTAAAATATAAAATACAAAATGAAGCATATATGTATGTAAAATGAAACATATAAACTACCGTTCAAAAGTTTGGGGTCACTTAGAAATGTCTTTACTTTTCAAACAAAAGCACTGTTTTTTCAATAAAGATAATATTAAATTAATCAAAAATACACACTATACATTGTTAATGTGGTAAATAACTATCCTAGGTGGAAACGTCTGGTTTCTAATGAAATATCGCCATAGGTGTATAGAGGCCCATTTACAGCAACTATCAGTCCTGTTTTCTAAGAGTACATTGTGTTTGCTAATCGCCTTAGAAGACTAATATCTGATTGGAAAACCTTTGTGCAATTATGTTAGCACAGCTGAAAACAGTTATGGTGGTGATATAAGCTATACAACTGGCCTTCCTTTGAGTTTGAAGTTTGAAGAACAAAATTAATACTTCAAATTTTGATCATTATTTCTAACCTTGTCAATGTCTTGACTATATTTTCTATTCAATTTTCAATTCATTTGATAAATATATGTGAGTTTTCATGGAAGACACAAAATTGTCTGGATGACCCCAAACTTTTGAACGGTAGTGTATGTATATATATACACACCCAAACAAATATAATAATACAATATATATATATATATATATATATATATATATATATATATATATACACACAACATACATGCACACACAAATATAATACTAATAGAGTGACAAGGAGCCCATTTTAAACCGCTGCATGAGACGCATTTCAAATTGTAACCCTGCTCGATTTAATTTAATCTTATTTAATTAGGACATTTGAAGTCGCTCAAAAAAAATTAATGTTATAAAAAGGAGAACAAAATGAATTTGAAGAAAGAACAAGAGGTTTCCTGAGGATGTGGTATCGAGGCGCCCGACCTCCTGCGGATCTTCGCTATTGGTTTATCTTGTACTGTGTCATTTTTCAGGGATTGGAAACAAACAGCCAAGATGAACAAATAGTGAGGTCAATAGGAATGTTAAAGACTACAGGTCTCTGTACTGGTGCACAAAACTACTTTGAATCAAGTTGAATGCAGCAATCACTTCAAAACAGGAAACTTTTTTTCCAGCAACCTTTTAAAGGCAGCATTGACGCTGGAATATTTTTTTTTACCTACAATGACATGATTAGGGAGGTAAGCTCAGACAATAACCTGCTGATTGTGACCATAGCTGCTTACTCCATCAGGTATGAATGCAACTTTCTGCAAAAAGATATTTTTTCCCTGCAGTATGTATTATAGATGTTCCTCTATATCATTCCACGCACAGCGAAAATTTCTCAATTGTTACGATGATTGATGGTAACGTTGGACTATGCACAAAAGAAAGCGCAATCACTCAACATATTTTTGAATTACTGTACTGCGAGCCATTATTCGGTGAATCTGTTCCTAAAAGAGGCTTTATTGTTGGTCGTGACACGGGTCACCGGTTTTCTTTCCGCTGCCTGATGCGGAGGGACAGAAATAAAGAAAAATAACCGTACAGGAAGCAGGACGGCATCATTTGTCGATGTCTTCCCAAAACGGTTCCACTGTTTTAAGATGTGACGACGCCACATAGTTCATGTATTCATACGCTCTGTCATACTCATTACCTTCGCATTGAAGATCCAGAAGGTTATGTTTTAATCGCCGTGTATTTATTTATTTATTTGTATGCGTGTTACTCGCATAACTAAAAAAAGTATTAAACCGAATTGCATGAAATTTGGTGGGATGATTGGTTATTATGCGGGGACCATTTGATTAGATTTTGGGATCGATTGGGTCAAAGATCAAGGTCATTAAAAGCTCAACATCTTCTTTTTCGCGGTCAATTTGTATCCAATTGGCATGCAACTAATGCCACAATGTTCATAATTCAACGCCCAATCTTGTGATATACGAAGGTATGCGCTCTACCGAGTGCCCGTTCTAGTTGAATGTGTTTTAACTCTGTAATGTTTCATTCTGTACACATGGCATCCATATCACCGGTCCATCCTGGACAGGGATCCTCCTCTCTTGCTCTCCTGAAGGTTTCTTCCCTTTTTTCCCTGCGAAAAGTTTTTTTCCATTTCTTGGAAGTTAATCCTGACCCGAGGTCAAAGGTCAGGGATGTCGTATGTGTACAGATTGTAAAGCCCTTTGAGGCAAATTTGTAAATATTGGGCTGTACAAAATAAACTGAATTGAATTGAATTGTTGGGCCGATTTCGGGGGAAACATTGTAGTTTGAGTTAAACTGACTCCGTCATCAAGGTCACGGGACCTTTGTCGTCGTGGTGACGTCGATAAACAGTTTGTTAAAGTTTGGGAACGGTCGCGGTCATGGGTAAAGGACATTACATACATGTTTGTTCCCTGATGTCAGTCTCAGGGTGGGAGACGCAGACTCATTTGCCTTTTCCCCCTGACGGTTGTTTGTCATCTGAATGTGAAGCGACAGCCAGCAGCTGGTCAACTTCGAGCTCAGCAGAAGACAGGAAACCGCAGCAGCTCTCACGCTCGCTAATTAATTAATTAAGTCATATCTTGTCTGCTAAATCTGTTATACAAAGGAGGGGGACTAGAAAACTAAAACAACCTGTGGTTTTACACGGGGTTATCTGCCCGGCTGTTTCTTGGCCTCGATTCCTGTCACCAAACGACCGGTGGAGACTCCAGACTGAACACACATAATAACTACAGAGCTTTGGCGCGGCTTTTCTTCTTTTTATTTCTCTATTTTGCACTTTTCCCCCATGCTTCCTGTCAACAGTGTGGGTGGCGACCAACAGCAACACCCCGTTGGCGTCTCTCCCCCCGACGTGTTGTCGTGTCACTGTTTTGACCGACCCGTCCAACTGGTGCCGACTCTGACAATAACCACAACAGAACCGCTCGGCACAGCCCCCGTCAGGGCCCGATGTCGCCCGATGTCGCCCTCGGACCTGTCTAGCCTACTTTCACAAGAGCAAAGCCCGTCTGTCATATTGCGTTACGGTTGAATGATGGCTTTTTTTATGCTTCAATATTGGAGGAGAAGTTATTTTTCCTTCTTGTACCGCAAGGACCTCGTCATGTGACCTCGTCATGTGACCTCGCCATGTGACCTCGTCATGTGACCTCATCATGTGACCTCGTCATGTGACCTCATCATGTGACGGGACCAAACGAGGGCCGCATTTGACTTGCAGCATCCAATCCAATGCACATTTATGAAGCCTAACTTCTATTTCTCTAAACTATAAATCCCTCCCCCCCTCCACACACACACACACACACACACACACACACACACACACACACTCACTCACAAAAACTCCCTAATGGAGTAATTTACACACACGTTGCCAACGACATTGACAGGACTCTCTCCGATGGCAAATGTCTGGCATTTAGCGAATCAATGGCGTGAGTTATGAAGAGGAGCCGGGGCCTTCGCTGCCGCTCTATTCTTCTCAATAACAAAAGAGGAAGTGCATTAAAAACTAGCATTGATGGGTTGTTGGGAGTTGCAGTCAATGAGCTCTTCGGAGTTTAAAATTAAAAGGCTCTTAGGGTGAAATTGTTTTCCCTGGTCATCCGTCATGTCGCGAAGGGTCTTTTTCATGGTGATTAATTAGGAAGTAAAAGGGTAAAAGGGGGAGGGGAAGGGGGGGGGGGTAGAAACCCAGTTGGTATCAAATCCTAGTGGACTTATCCTGCCCAGTTGTGAGTTAATGACACCAGCCTTCGCCTTGACTAAGTGTTATTGCTGCAGTCCATAATTTCATCTCGAAAATGGGCAAGGGAGTGGATCTTCCTTATAGTAATTGAGTATTGATTTGAAAATAAACAGCAGCGAGACTCCCACCCAACTGACAGACCCATCTTTCGAAAAGGAATCGACAATAAATGGGCCCCTGGTTGGAGGGAAAGTTATGGATCAGGATGATACAGTCAAGCGTGCCTCTCCCCCTGCAATCTCTCTCCCAATATATATTGGATTTTAGATAACCCATTTACGAGCCCTGTCATCTAAAACCTTTAGTTTTGAGCAGGCGGATGATAAGTTAAGGGCCGGGGACTTTGGACAGATCTTCGCCGCGTACACTTCTGCAGCCCCAGATATATTTATTTAACTTGCGCGCCGCGCGGGGAAAGAGTCAGCGTGGGAGAACTGCAACCTGACGGAAATGGAATGGGATCCCGGGGCAGTGTTAAGTAAATGTTTGATGTCAAACAT
This sequence comes from Liparis tanakae, assembly GCA_036178185.1. NCBI lineage: Eukaryota > Metazoa > Chordata > Actinopteri > Perciformes > Liparidae > Liparis > Liparis tanakae. Next base: position 9,020,325 of record CM070096.1, on the reverse strand, counting down.
AATGTATGCTCTCATAAATGCAAAGTACATCTGTCTAGCCGCGAGGCAAATACCTTTATCTGTGTGGGAGCGAGAGAGAGAGAGAGAGAGAGAGGGGTAACGGTTCATCAGCTCAGTGAATCGACATAATACGAGGAGTTTAACACTTGTGTCAGGGCAGCCGTTAACCTCTGCGTAATCACTGTTGAACTGCGTTCACGCGCCCGACGCTTCCCCCTCCGGAGCCCGCGCTCTGCGCTAACGACATACAAATGTGCTATTCATTTTCATTAGCCTCCACTTCACTTTTGATTCGGGGGGGGGGGGCAGTGGAGCTACGTGGCGGCGGGGGTTCAACGCGGAGGAGTAACGCGTTGCTCTGCCAAATGACCTCTAGGTTCATATCAGATTAACAGAGATAAGGATGGGGGAGAAGGGGGGGGGGTGTTATTTCACAGGACGTGACGTCAAAACTTCCCCATTGTCCCGTCATCCGCACCTGCCTAATGACTCCTGATTATCATTCACATGCTAATGCTTCATTTGTTATTGGAGCGGTCGGCGTCGGCGGCATTATCCGACCATTATCTCTATTTATCTTGTCAATTATTGATTGCCTTTTCCCCGCCGCACGTCATTATTAATTTGATGTGCCGTGTCAAACTCACTGTTAATCATATTTAAACAGATACTGGGAGATAAAAATCAATTTTCCATTATCCTTGAGGGGTATTTATATATATTTTTTCCCACCGCCATCGAGCACCGCGGAGGGGACTTGAGAGATCGGCTATGCATGACTGAGCACATCCAGAGTAAATAACCATCTAATTTGAGTTTAATGGGAAAGCAGTAAAAAGATGGAAGTGGTGTTTTGAGTTTTTCTCGAGGTAAGACGATATGATATCATGTGGTTTTCAGATGTTTCACCGAGCTGCTGTTGTGGTATTTACCCAGAGCTTATCACATTACGAGTGTTGCTTCTGTATTCGTGACAATCATGACAGAGATGTACCTGTTATCTCCAGCATCAGCGCTCCCGCTCTGTAAATGCGGCAATTACATGTGATATTGCAGCAGTGCGTACAAAAGGGGAGAAAAAGAAGAGAACTAGTTCAGTTCAGGGCTTTTCTTCTTCTTCTTGGAACAGAAGAACCAAAGACAAGAAGCCTAAAGAGCTATTACCCAGTGGGAGGTAATGGCGCGAGGCGCAGGAGGATACAAATAGCTGAGGAAGGGCACTTCACCCAGATAATGGGGTTGAAGGATTCTGGCATGGCGAGATTCATGTACAGACAAGGCTCTTTTGATGCAGTGACATTGGAGAGACCATAAAAGCCATAGTATAAAATACCGAGGCGTTACTCCGAGCTAATAGGATCCCCAGCTTTTCAGAGGCAGATTTAGCATAGCCTGACATGGGAGACACAGAAACACTAATTGGATACACCTACCTGGGTTCAATAAATGAGCACGAGAGGATCCATCAGACGGGATAGGGTTCAGACAGGGGGCGGTTTTGCAACTGTGAAGAAGCGGTGGGCGTAGCAACGAGCTTGCCGCGCACAACGCCGGCAAAAGATTTCATCTTAAGAAAATAAAAAATAAATCTAAAACGGGCCCTGGAACAATATTGATGTGACATTTTTTTTTAAATGGACTCCCACTCAAACCGAGCATTGAAGTAAGGCTTTTTCATTTCTTCACACTTTTTCAGTTTTTATGTATTGCAGTGTAGGAAACAAATTGTCCCGTGTGAAGAAGTGGTATAATGTGCAAGTGAAACATAAATATTGCAGTAAGAGGTGTTCACCATCCTGCCTCTGGGCATGGACACGCACACTCGGTCATTGTATCTAAAATGTTATGATAGCACAACTGGTAAATGTCTTGGAATAAATTTCCTCCCAGCAAAGGTCTGAACCGTATAAAGTCTGAATAGTGTGCTTTGTCCTACCCCTAGGGTCTATTATATCAAATATAATCAACAATATCCATTTTAACATAATTTTAACAGTGTTTATTGTACATTTTAAAAGCAGGACGGAATAGTTTGACACATTGAACTTATATGGATTATAAATAGCTGTCCTTAACTTAAATAAAAAGGTCATGGAACAATTAACTTAATAATTGCATTTTAAGTTCAAATAAACAAAACAGATGTTTGAGTGAAATTAATTCAAAAAACAAAGAAGGAGCAAAAAGATGTTTTTAGTTTTGTGTTCCACTTTTCCACTTCCTTTCTTGAAGAGGGAGGTGCAGCCGGTGACTGGCCGGTCGGGAGTTTGAATCTCTGCTCCTGCGGAGTTTGTGACATCCTCACATTGCACACGCGTGGGTGCTTCTATGTGAGGCTGGAACAGTGTCTGGTTTAAATAGTGTCTTGTAAGTGGATCTAACCGTGGTGGAGGTGGGTGGTGCTGCGGTGGTGATTTAGCCTGGAGCCAGAAGGTAGCAGGTCAGCTGCTGCATGCGCCGTGCTGTCATATCGCTCACACTGTCGAAGCACAGTCACGTTTCATTGGCTCAATTTATGGATGCTATGCAACTTAAAGAAGAAGGAAAATCAACAATGTGTGAATTTCATCATTTATTCTCATTAATTTGTCATCAATTGGTCCTGGGTCCTGGTAGAACCGTGACTCCCTGAGTCTGGGCCGCCGTGACGCCCAAACTGATAAGTGATGAGTTTTGCACTAATTGACATTTTGACTTGACGATGCCGCTTAATAAATAGTAGGGGGCAGCAAAGTTCACAAAGGCCATGAAGGCTTCAGCTAAATGCTTACTAATCCAACCAGAAGTTGTTTGGAAATGTCACTCCAAACCACAACTGTCCGCCTCAAGATGGCGCTAGAGAAAACGAAAATGATACAGAGACACAATGAGAGCAAGAGAACCAGGATAGTGTGATTGTTGGCTGTAAAACCAAAAACAATGAGCTAAAAGAAGCAGATCTGTAGATCAGGAGAGAATTTGTTGACTGGGTTGATCATTCTCTATGGATCTGTTCAACTTTTTTTTTATTTTAGCCCAATTGTATTCAAAGTCTCTGTTGTTTCCAGTGTGCTAAATAACTGGTGGCAACCTAGTTACCTTCGCATTGAAAATGTGGAAGGTTATGTTTTGATCGCTGTGTATTTATGTATTTATTTATTTGTATGCGTGTTACTCGCATAACACAAAAAGTATTAAACCGAATCGCATCAAATTTGGTGGGTTGATTGGTTATTATCCGGTTGATCAGGTCAAGGTCAAGGTCAAGGTCATGAAAAGGTCAACATCTTATTTTTACCACTGCGCGGTCAATTTCTAGCCAATTGGCATTCAACTAATGCCAAAATGTTCATAATTCAATGCCCAATCTTGTGATATGCGAAGGTATACGCTCTACAGAGTGCCCGTTGTCCTGTGTTATGCTGAAGTCACAGTACACAGTACACCGCTCACATTTAAGGATGCAGGCCAAGACAGTCAAATTATACATATATATATATATATATATATATATATATACATATATATATAAATATACGTTTCACTTGCCGCACATGACACTGAGGTTTGATTCTCCTCTTCTGCATCCAGCCAGACACTGTTTAGTGATGCCAGAAGAAAATCTCTTTAAATGGACTAATCTTTGGCTAGCTGGCAGCTGTGTCCTCTTCCAAAATTAAAAGAAATTCCCTCAGACCGGGTTCTCCTCCGGCCCGGATCAATGTGGGCCTGATAAGCCGAGACACCTTCCAGGAGCTGCAGGGCACGAGGAAGGGCTCTGCAATATCATGATTTGAGCTTTAATTACTTGGCACGTGCAGCTAGAGCACGCATAGATGTGTGTCTGTGTGTGTTTATGTATTTTAGAGGATTATGTATGTGTTTCTGCATGGCTGTTACCAATATGACTGATTATGTTACACAAACACTTGAGTTATGGTAGGACATGTAGGGAAGTATGAGTAGCTGTGGAGCTCCAATTATGGATCCAAATTCTACATTTTTATTTTTTGTATTTTCTGCTAATTGATAAATCAATGTCTTTAAAAAACTGCATTAGATATGTAAAACCTTTTGATGTATGTTCATTTAAATGCCATATGATACATAGCGTAAACATTCAACCCTTGAAGATGGGTCTGCGGCACTGACGGCACAAACTGTGGGATTATTTATCAAACTAAACAACCAAGCAACCAAATAACCAACCATCAAACCAAAAACTAAACAACCATCCAAAATCCATAAAGTAAATGTAAAACTGTAAACCAGAAACAAACTAAAAAAATCAAAACGTCTCACCAAAACTGAACCCAACACCTAAAAAACATCCAGAAACCAACAACAAAGCAAATATAATACAATAAATTAATATTTTAAATGTGAAAGAGGCCCAGAGTAAAGGCAATATCCAAAACATATGGAAATCACAGATTGAATCCCTTTCTTTTAAATATTTACTATAAAGTAAATGTAGTAGTAAAAAAGAAAAGCTGATCATGTGACAGCCAAGAGAGCTTGAGCTGTCTCAATGATACTGACCATCAATACTGATGCATAATCAACTAGAACGGGCACTCTGTAGAGCGCATATATTCGCATATCACAAGATTGGGCATTGAATTATGAACATTTTGGCATTAGTTTCACGCTAATTAGATACAAAATGACCATGCTATGTTAAAAAACGTTCAAGTGATTTGGTTTAATACTTTTGGAGTTATGCGAGTAACATGCATACACATAAATAAATAAATAAATAAATACACGGCGATCAAAACATAACCCTCCGCATTTATACGCATTACGAAGGTAATAATCAAAACACAACAGATTTAGCCGTTGACTGTCCTCTTTTGTGAGATTAGCAGAAAAGATAAACCTAAAAACAATGAAGCATGCAATATTTGAGTGAAAATGTTATCTCAAGAATGTGATACGAAAATCATAAGTACAGGCATGTATGGTATAAATCTGCACACACACACACACACACACACACGCACACGCATATCCTATTATGATGTTGACAGTCCTCAGTAATTACTGTAGTGTATGCTTTTATAATGACCTGAGTTAGGACTGTGCTCGTCCTCCTGAGGCCCGGCACACATGATCCTTCTCTGCAGACACATATTTAATTTGATATCTCCCAGCACGCTGCAGGCCTCGGGCGAGCGTGGAAGAATGGGAAATAAATGACGCAGGCGGGAGTGGAGTGGGCCCGTCACTCTGCCAGCCCATAGGCCCTCACATAAATAGCTTTTTACATGGGGATCAATAATGTTAAGTTGTGATTAAATAGATTATTACATTTAAAATTAGCCACCCCGGGGGGCTAACACATGTTTATGGAATAACCAGAAGAGAGCTGTTGTTTTTAAAGCAGAGTGGGCAGATGGGTCCTGCTTTAGAGGAGGGGAATACGCCTGTTATTGGTTTCAAAAGGGAAAGCATACAGCACTTGGCAAACATTTTGAGGTGGAGAAAAAAAGAAGACCCAGGGACTCAATATGTCTCTCTCCAGCTCTCGATGTGTTTACGTCTTGAAGATCAAACCTTTATTGTTGACCTTGTAAACACGTGTTACTCACTCAGTATGGTGTCCATCAAGTGTCAGTTTCTACTTTTCTCTGGCCGGAGACGATCCCAGCTGACACTCCGGCGAGAGGCGCCAGAATAAATCAGAGACCCATTTAAAGACAGACACACTCACATTCCCACCTAAAGGCCATTTAGGGTTGCAAACGAACCTAACCTGCATGTTTTAGGATCGTAGGTGGAAGGAGCCGGAGAAAACCCACGTTGACAAACGTCCATCTCTACAACGTGCTCCAGGTCACGACCCTTTCTCCAGGTATACTGGCTATCTTCTTTCTGAACACACTCTTCCTATGAAGCAGCACACCAGCAGATGCAGGTGGTCATCATTCCCTATGTTTTTACAAACATGACACCACTCATCTTTTGGATTAGTTAATTAATCTTCATTCTTTTATTTTTTATTTTCCCTTTCTGGAAAACCAATTCAATTCCACGTACATGCATACGCTCATACATATATATCCGCCCTCATCTATGTCTTTTGTTTCTTTAAATTTATACAAAGCTCACACATGCACATGCACGTACATCATTTTTCAATACTCTGACTTTAGGATGTTGTGTCCACTGTTTTGTCGTCCTGTAGGTGTTCTGTCCATGTATTGTCTTTTGTCTTATAATAAAAAAATATAACAAATGTAAAAATGTAAAGGAGCAGCTGCAGGTGGAGGTGGTGAGCAGCAACGCAGCCGAGTCGGATGCAGAGGTCTGTGTGGCGCTGTCAGGCATCTTTACTCTGGGTTCTCCGGTTTCCTCACACTCTCTTAATTTAGACAATGAAACTGTACGCTTGAAGTCTAAAGAACTTTTTTTTATTTCAAGCGACTTTTGAAATCTAATTTTAAAATCAAGAAATTGAAGAAGGATCTCTTGCATTAAATACATACTAAATAAAGAAATAAACTATTCTTCATTAAGTAGATTTGTATCTGAGGTGGAAACGTGAAATAGAAAAGATTGTGAATAGTGAAATGTCAATATTATTTTGATCTTTCAGATATTCTTTATATATTGTGCTATTTTCCGTCTTCTTAAAATGAGTTGTGCTCAATGATTATCCTTCAACTCAGCTGTGTTTCTGTCATCTCAATCAACAACATGTTTGAGGTAGGTTGACCTGTTGTGTAAAACAACAAAGTACAACTTCATTGTATTTGATTATAATCCAATAATATAATCAATTAGATAATTCTGGATGATGAGTATACTCTTGTCTTGGTGATGTAAGTATGTGTTGATGGTAATCCTTCTCAAGACGACTAAAAGAAGATTTGTCCAATCTGTATAGAAGAAATGGAGGCACCACAACATATTCATGTTTGAGTATGAGAGACTGCAAGAGTTTAAAATACAATTCATATAAATAGGAACATATTACTTTTTTTTAATTTTAAAGATTGTTTAGCATCTAATCTGAATTTCTCCCAGGCTCCTGTCTACAAGACAAAAGGAAATTGTTAACTAATATGTTCTCTGTTTTTTGTCAAAATAGATTCAATAAGAATATTTAGAAGGGAAAAACGGTTGATGAATAAACCAGGTGTGTATTATATCCTCTACTTGTGTATCTTTGTATATGCCAGACTAAACGCCCATGTGCCTTTCTCTTTGTTTATCTTTTTTCTTTTCTTTTTAACACCTCCGGGCTCCCCCTGGTATATTTACTGTCCCAAGTACACTAGTAGATGTTGGCAATTCCCGCCGCAGGCGAAGTCTGCAGAAATGCGATTTTATGGAAAGTAGACATGAACGGCTCAAAGTGTCTGCACCCTCAAGCATTTGAAAATCTGCTTTCGGCTACTAGAAAGCTTGCCTGGTCCACCATGAGCCGTATGAACCATGCAATCTGGTTTTAGACCTCGACACAGTACAGAAACTCCACTAATCAATGTAACAAATGTGCTCCGCACTGCAGCTGCTTCAGGTCCAGTCAACATCCAGGCACCTTCAACGCTGTCCGTCATGGCACCTTCTTGACCAGCATGACTTAAATACCTTGACCTCACTGGTACCCGGTTCTAGTCTTATCTCACTGATAAGAAACAGCTTCTTAAACTCAGGAACTCTGAGTCCAAACCTGGCCCTGTCAACCAAGAGGTACCCCAAGGCTCAGTGCATGGACCACCACTTTTTTTCTTTCTTCTTCTTTACATAATCAGACGTGATTGACTCAGCTAACATTGTTATCACAATTATATAAAACTTTACCTTCATAAAAAACATCCACCTCAATCATCATTCACAATTCCTCCACTGCCTTCACGAGCCTGTAGCTGTGGCCCCCAAGGCCATATGCCCTGATATTTCTTGTAGAGGACAAAATGGATCATTTTTTATTTGGTCCGATAAGAAAAACCAGTAAAGGGAAAACTTCAGCTAAACATTTTGGTGGGCTTTTTGACTCCAACCTTATTTTCTGTGTTTTTTTAAATCCTGCTCTCCCATCGAAGGAGTATTTCAAAATTAAGATAGGTCCCTTCTCATGGGGAACCAACCTGACAACATTCCCTAGTTTATTCTCACATGATATTTGAAAAGCATTAGATTCCTCTCTCAGCCAAAATAGTGATCGTCTAAAATGCAGCAATACATCTTTTAACTGGATCCAGGAGATTCTGAAAGAATCCATATTTTTTGGATTATTAGCTTTTGATGGTATTGCTCCATGTTTAATTATTGACATCTCGACTCCATACGTACCTGTTTGTAACTGCAATAACAACAAAGCTGGTAGTGGCTTTATTGTAGCATGTCACCAAGAATGGGTGCCCCAAGCTTGTTGGGAAATCTCATGCGAGGTAGCCACGCTTTTATATGTCCTGATTTAGGAAATGATGTATTCCTAATGTGGGACTTTATTGATGCTTGGGTTTTATGATGTTTTTCCTGTTTACAGGTTCTGCACAAGCATACTTTACTTATCACATCACACAGGCTGTTTTCATTAAAGCCCATTGTGCTTTTGTTTTACCCATAGACCCAGAGTAAGACATGGCTCCATTCTTTAAAAACTCAAACCAAATTTGTTTCACGAGGCTAATCCATTTCTGACGGCTCTACTCATTCTTCCAGCATAATAAGACCCTGTGTTCCTTTCTTCCTCTCCGTCTGTCTGTCTGTCTGTGGGAGAGAGAGAGAGATATATAGAGAGCGATATATATATATATATATATATATATATATATATATATACAGATAGAGAACCCCACTGCCTTTCCCAAATCCAATTGACTTCACACAGGAATTAATTTATTAATTCTCGAATAGGCCCTTTTATTATGCATGCTTATAAAGATCTTAAGAAAAATTTACAAAAGTATAATTTTGCTTTCTAATAAAGCTTATGAATCTACATAACTTCGCTATTTCAAAGACAACCTGAAGAAAATCGTTCATTCAGTTTAATTAATTAAATATTACTTATTTGTCTTCCCTATCTTATAACATCCCTATTATAAAGATGCAGTATTGTTTAGCAGAATAATTAATAATAAAGGTAATGAGAGAAATGCTGAAGTTGTGGTTTCTTAAATTTCCTCAAGTGTAAAAGCATAGCGGTGCAACACTGACGCTAACCACAAGTTATACTTTACTAACATATCAAACTTCCTTTCAAAAGTTCTCAAACGGACCGATACAACTCAAATGCCATGTGTGCTGGAAGTGGAGGAGAGGTGGTTTGGCATCATGGGAAGTTTTCACAGAGGAAAGTTGGTGTGCCGATAAGTGGCAGATAGAGGTTTTACACTTGGCCGGAGCATATCGGTAATAGCTGCAGGAGCAGCAGCGTATTGACTCCAGTCAAGGAGATGGAGGAGGGAAAGAGGGAACAGTCTAGTCTGCAGTTTAAAGAGGGTGATGCCCATCTCTGGAAGAGTGCAGGTCTACAGGGAGGAGTATCTGCCATGGAACAGATGTCCCAGTCACAGAGGCTGATGGTGCAATCACACCTCCCACTTTGCTCTATGTTCTTTATCGTGGGGCAGGTGGAGGATGTTGGGTATAGGTGGAGATAATACTCCGGTGCATTAATAGGTTTGTTCAAGTTAAAACAACAGCATCGCACACACTTCACAGGGATTTATTTATTTATTAGACTCCTTTTGATGATCACAGCTAGCAAATAGCTCGAGGAAGTTTGAAATAAAACAGGATTTAGATGAGAGTCCGTTGAATATAAAGCTAGACAGTAGACGGTTAGTTTAGCTGAGAGTTGAGGCAGTGTGGAAAAAAGCCAGCCTGACTGTCGAAAGCAAGAAAGAAAAACGGCCAGACATTTACTAATTTACATGTTTTATGTCATTTATAAAATCTACACAATATCCCAAGTGCAGCTCATGGTTTCAATCTGCTTCCAGGTTTACGCTAATCCAAACTCGCCGTCTCCTGGCTGAAGCTTCATATTTAACACTCGGCTCAGGGAAACCCTTTTCACCTCTTCATGTTCTCTAAATGCTAGAGTAGAACTGAGTCAATATTAACCAACACAGTTGGGTATTCCCTCCAATCCAGTTTTACGCTGCGTTGAACAAAAGCGTATTTCCTCTCTCTTGTCTGCAAACAGAATCGCTTTAGTAGATTCCAGTTATCCCTCTTCAGGTTTTTTTGCGGTTTAAAAAGCATACATTAGTTCATTAAACTTTTTTCAACCCTCCCAAGAAACTGCAAACATTACAGTCAGCACTTCATCTCAAGGCCTTAAGCACGCCGTCCAGAAGTGCAGCCATTTGCACTTTTTATAAGCTTCATCCCCACCTAGTTATTCTAAGATCTGCTGCTAAATTTGTCCCTCATTTCCTTTCCCTAAGCTTAAGCCGTCAGCCCAGTAACACAGCGTCAAGAGCACATCTCCCGCTGGCTTATTTATTTATATACGTGTCTGCCTTTGGTAAAGGCCGCCATACAGGCGGCAGCACAGTGTGAGACGCGGGAGCAGAACTCTTGGGTCACGTCACACTGCTTCTTACCTTATCTGTAAAGCACCCCGTTGGATGCCAGGCAAGGGCATCAAGGCTTGTCTCTGTTTGTACAGTATAAGATGGGAAGAAATATTTTGAATTACAATACATTAATTATCCAAAAATAAAGGAAATCATTTGAAATTTAAATTCTATGTTATCGTTGTTGTTTTCTGTCTCGGTGAACACGCATAATATCATGCTCTCTGACTCCTCACACTCTTGAATCTCACTCAGCTCTGTTTTAGTCCCACTTTTTGTTAGCCAAATAAAATGTCCACCTCCAAGTAGAACGATGCTTCACTCGCCAGCGCTCATGCTGTTAGATATTTCGGATGAGCAAAAGCACACGACAAGAGGAATCCAATGCTTCCTGCAAGAGCTTACACCATCCCTCTTTGTGCGCAAACGTGTGAGACCGTGTCATACTTTCCCCCTATCTTCACACCTCGAACACAGCTTTATCTTCCCCTCACATGACGAGGCGGAGCGCTTTTTATGCCACTTCCGGAGACGGTTGTGTTTCTGTGTTTCACATCTCACGCTGTTATTCCCGCTGTCAGAAAAAACAAAACAGTGAGGTGATATTTGGGTAACTGCGGGCTGCGAGGTGGAGCAGCAGACTGCACCAGAGCGCCTGGAGTCAGCAAGAGGGAGGGACGTCATGATGTGTCAGCCAGCATCACATCACGTTTGGCTCCCAGCGAGGCGAAGGTCTCCGGACAAATCAGTTTATATAATAGACAGGATGAAAAACAGTCAGATGCAGTCTGTACACTTGGACACAATGGGGGCCGCACATGTGCGACGCTTTCACCAGTGATGAAGCCGTTTGAGTATGCAATGAGCATCAACGAGGAGAGATTTTAAAACATGCTATTAGTCCAGTCGGAGACAATATAATTGTATACATGTTGTCATAATTTTAGAGTTCAAAAGGGAAGGGAGGTTTAATCCTTCCCCTTGGAGTGGAGGGTGTAATGAAATAAGATGGGAAGGATGAAAAGGGTCAAATAGGGATAAAAAATGGTTGGAAGCGAGGTAGCAAGAAACTTAGGGATATTATAATAATAATATTATATCAAATATATATATATATATATATATATATATATATATATATATATATATATATTAAATGCGTAATTGTATTGCACCAAATGTATAGTGATCTATGTAGATTAGATAATCAGAACAACCTAAAAAGTGTGCTTTATCTAAACAGACCAAAACATATCGGGGAAACTTGTGAAGAACTAAAAGTGCTATACTTTATAAATGAACAATTCTTACTCATTGATTTTCATTTCTGTAGGTCACGTTAACCATTTTACGAAGCTCAAACCGGATGGCTTGGGTATGGAGGACAGAAAATGGCAAAAACATGCAGTCAGGTTCATTGAGCTCCAAAATTGCCCATAAGTGTGAATGTGAGTGTCTGTCTCTATGTTAGCCCTGGATGGACAGACGGCCTGTCCAGGTGACTCCGCCTTCGCCCAGTGTCAGCTGGGATCGGCTCCAGCGCCCCGCGACCCTGATATGGATAATGGAATGGAATGGAATGAATAAATACAGTAATAAATAAATAAATGCTTACATACATGGGTTAGGGTTGGGGGTTAGGGTTGGGGTTAGGGCTGGGGTTAGGGGGTTAGGGTTAGGGTTGGGTCTGTGCACTTGCCTGCGCCACACGTATTTATTCATTCATTTATGTGTGTATTTATTTATTACCCTGGGGTACGTGAAGACACTCCAGGGGGTACGTGAGATTTTCACTCTCAGAATCAGAATCAGAATCAGAATCAGCTTTAATGGCCACGAAAGTTTTCACATACATGGAATTTGTCTCCGGTTCCACTTTGCTCTCTCATACATACACAATATACATTAAACTAGATAAATATAAAAAAGATTCAAAAAGACATTAAAGGCAGTAGTTAAAAAAGTGCAGATAGTGCAGATGGAGAGTCTGATCAACTGTTCATCAGGGTGACAGCCAGAGGGAAGAAGCTGTTTCTGTGTCTGGTAGTTTTGGCGTACAGAGCTCTGTAGCGCCTCCCAGAGGGGAGGAGTTGGAACAGCTTGTGTCCAGGGTGTGACGGGTCTGTAGTGATCTTTCCAGCCCGCTTCCTGACTCTGGAGGTGTACAAGTCCAGGATGGAGGGCAGGCTGGAACCAATAGTTCTCTCTGCCGACCTGACGATCCGCTGTAGTCTGCCTCTGTCCTGTTTGGTGGCCGATCCAAACCACACAGTGATGGAGGAGCAGAGGACAGACTGGATGATGGCGGTGTAGAAGAGGATCAGCAGCTCCTGAGGCAGGCTGAACTTCCTGAGCTGGCGCAGGAAGTACAGCCTCTGCTGGGCCTTTCTCCGGATGGTGTTGATGTTGGAGGCCCACTTCAGGTCCTGGGAGATTGTGGATCCCAGAAACCTGAAGGTCTCCACTGCGGACACAGTGCTATTGTGTATGGTGAGGGGGGGTAGTGTTGGGGGGCTCCTCCTGAAGTCCACTGTCATCTCCACAGTCTTGAGCTTGTTCAGCTCCAGGTGGTTCTCACCACACCAGAGGACCAGCTGTTCAACCTCCCGTCTGTACGCAGACTCGTCACCGTTCCTGATGAGGCCGATGACCGTTGTGTCGTCTGTGAACTTCAGGAGTTTAACAGACGGGTCCCCTGAGGTGCACTCGTTGGTGTAGAGGGAGAAGAGCAGTGGAGAGAGCACACATCCCTGGGGGGCACCGGTACTGATGGTCCGGGTGCTGGATATGGTTTTTCCCAGCCTCACCTGCTGCGTCCTGTCTGTCAGGAAGTTAGTGATCCACCGACAGGTGGGGGCTGGCACGGTGAGCTGGCAGAGTTTGGGATGAAGAAGCTCCGGGATGATCGTGTTGAATGCCGAGCTGAAGTCCACGAACAGAACCCTTGCGTATGTCCCTGGGGAGTCGAGGTGTTGCAGTATATAGTGCAGTCCCATATTGACCGCATCATCCACCGACCTGTTTGCACGATAGGCAAACTGCAGGGGGTCCAGCAGGGGGCCTGTGATGTCCTTCAGGTGGGTCAACACAAGTCTTTCAAAGGACTTCATGACCACAGACGTCAGGGCAACGGGTCTGTAGTCATTTAATCCTGTGATGGAGGATTTCTTGGGGACCGGGATGATCAAGGAGCGCTTGAAGCAGGAAGGGACTTCACACAGCTCCAGTGATCGGTTGAAGATCTCCGTGAAGATGGGGGCCAGCTGGTCAGCACAGGCTTTCAGGCAGGAGGGGGACACACCGTCTGGGCCCGGAGCCTTCCTGATCTTCTGTCTCTGAAAGAGCCGACTCACATCCTCTTCGCAGATCGTCAGTGCCGTGGGGGGTTGGGTGGGGGAGGTGAGAGGGAGGCAGATGATTGTTTGTTGATGGGGCAGTTGGGCGTGGCGGAAGTGGGCTTGTTGAACCTGCAGTAGAACACATTCAGGTCGTCGGCCAGACGGTGATTGTCCACAGTGGGGGGGGATGGTCTCTTGTAGTTGGTGAGTACTTCCAGGCCTCTCCAGACTGACGAGGGGTCGTTGGCTGAAAACTTCTTTTCCAGCTTATCAGTATACTAGCACCTACCTTCCTACTGACCAATACTTACCAACGGGCATCTTTGTTATATTGCTTTAGGGGTTATAAACATAACTGTAATATTGGCCTCACTCGGAAGTCCTATAGCTTCTATTAATTCAATTCAATTCAGTTTATTTGTGTAGCCCAATTTCACAAATTACAAATTTGCCTCAGAGGGCTTTACAATCTGTACACATAGACATCCCTGTCCCAGGACCTCACATCGGACCAGGAAAAACTCCCAAACAAACCTCTCACGGGGAAAAAATGGAAGAAAACTTCAGGAGAGAACAGAGGAGGATCCCTCTCCAGGATGGACAGATGCAATAGATGTCATGTGACCAGAAGGAATCATTACAGAGTTACAACACATTCAATGAGTATGACCGAGTGTATGAATAGTTGGTAGTAGTCATGGACCATGATCCAGACCTCCATGATCCATCAGGCAGATGGAGGTAGAGAGGAGGAGTGGGCGGGGCATCAACAGGGCCATGGCATAGTTGGTAAAGGCATGGACCACGATTTAAACACATGACATGCAGTCAGAGTCACATTTTCTCCACATATCTCATATTCAGCTAGTTTTTAGAGAATGCTCCAACTCAAAGCAACGGGTGTGCGTTACTGCTAGTTTAAATACCAGTTATATTGATACACTGCTGCTATAAATAACTGTATTCCTACTCCATCATGTCAACTTAACGGTCATGTGTTTATGATGCCAAATCATATTATTATCTGCAGGTGCATCAGGTGGGTTTGACTTGCCCCTTCTTATTTCAGCCTCTCTGAGCAGAGAAATTGTGTAAATTGTAGATATTCCACATACTGAACCAGTGACGTCGGGCTGTAAGTGATGATTGTGGCCACTCATTTGATTCCATTCTTCATTCCTGTCATTATGGCATGAAACTTGGCTGGCAGAAATAGAGAAAAGCTTATTTCAAATGGACGCTTACAAAGCCTACTCCACACACACACACACACACACACACACACACACACACACACACACACACACACACACACACACACAACCTATACTCAGCAACACATATCCTACACAGTGGTTGGAATGGGACAGTATTTAAAGTATTTAAATTGGGGGCCGCTCATTAATACACGACAGCTGCTGCATATGTATAATATTTGATATACAGGCTTCTTTGACTGGGATATCATTATTTACAATCTCTATAGTCTCTTGGTTGGTGCATCCTTGCAAGGAGTGGAGCGATCAAAGCTTAGACGCCATATCGCAATATCAACTCCCATATTTGCATTATATCTAGACAATAAAGACCAGGCTAATATATTGGCAGATATTATGTTATTGCCAGTGTATTGATGTGAAAATTGGGGAGTAAATCATAGGAAATATCAGTACAGAAATGTCTAAGATATGTATTTTCTCGATTTTAACATGACATCCTCAAGTTAGATGTGTTGTCCACAACTCAAAGATATTCAGTTAATTTATAAGAAGGAAAGAATATATATTCAAATTGATTTACAGAATCGTAACTTTTTTGGGACATATTCGTTGAGTGCTTATCAAGATGATTAACAAACTTGTCAGAAGTACAGCTGAAGTTAATTTGTATTCACGATTATACTGCCCAACAGTTTATCAATAAAACTTTAGAAAATACTTAAAAAATAAAAAGCCAAATAATGTCATTAGTCTTGTTTTGTCTGAACAGAAGTTAATATCACACAACATGTAGAAAATGAACAACATCCCAGTACAAACCAACCAAAAGAGTCCTTACAGATGTTTCACACGCGCTCTCAACGTGGCTCATGAAGAGTTTATCCTCACTACCGAGACAGCCTTGACTTTTGAAATGCCATTGCTACAAAATTAATATTTATAATGTGTACTATAAAATCACAATCAATCTCAGTCATGTATGAAGGAAATGAGAATCGACTAAATGTATAGTATGTTTAACATTTACAGCGGGGATTGCACACGACGAACTGTAACACACCGGACAGGAGGGGGGAAACGTCATATAACAAAAGTGACCTTTAGACTAATTTGTTTGGAAACGTTACCTTTCATTTTATAGTTACCGGCATAATTAAAATGTGTACTCATCAAGCACTTTCTCATTTTGATCTGGCTGCACTGCGCTCGCATTTTGGTTTTCCATTTGTCTTCCACACAAAAGCCACTAATTAAAGATCTTTCGATACAGTCATCACCAATAGCGAGTGGCCCATAAACAGGAACTAACACAAATGAATGATGATAGGTCTTTTTGAGTGTCGTGCTCTTGCGTGACATAAATCAATCAGCAGACAAAACGGGCTCGCCAACAATAAGTCCAATTGAGCTGAGCTGTGATTATCATTCAGAGAACAGGGCCGCTGAAAAGAATTTCAACGTTGAGCCCCATGAGAACCGATCAGGCTTTCTTTGGGGGGGAGTTTTTATTTTCTGTGCCTCTCGGGTCCCAGAATCAGCCAGTTGTATCACTGATGAGGCTCGAAGTGCCACTCAGTGGGATAACTTTCAAGTGATTGAGGGGGGCTATGAGATTTTTGTTTTAATCAGGAGCCAGGTGCAGATAACAGGGCCATTAATGATTGGAAGTTGATTACAAGTCATTTCTGCGGAGCGCGGCGGGACACTTCACAGTTTAATCAAGAACAAAAAGTTAATGGGTGCAGTTTCGCAAATTTGTTTTCGGCATTAATATCTGGGTTACTGGTTATTTTAAGCCTGCATGGAGAAATATGTATACGACGGATCATCTTTTTTATTTCTATTTTGTTCATAAAGGTTTTGACTGAATGAATCAGGAAATCGCAGAATAAAACCTAAACATTCACACGTTGCTGCTGCTCAACCTCACCTGTCTGCATGTGAAAAGGTCAGCGTGGAGCACCTCCTTAAACACAGCAGGCGAGACTTGCTCGCTCATGATTTGACTCATCAAACTCCACGATTTCTTGCATAGAAATCAGAAGGAATGCATAAATTATTATTAATCAGAAAAGAATGAAAATAAGTGGGATATCCCAAGAAAACGATACAAACCAAGAAGAGCCAGGTCGCAGTCCGTTGTTAGCGAGCGGCACAGAATGTGGTTCATGCGTCAGGATTTAATTTGTCTATAATACACAATAAGATAACATTATTAGAAGTGTGCTACAGTGCCATTGCTGTTATTTTTCCTTGTCACACTGCTGGAGCTAACTATCTAACTTTTTCAATTCAGTCTATTTGTACAGCCCATTCTCACAAATTACAAATTTGCCTCAGAGTGCTTTACAATCTGTACACATAGACATCCCTGACCCAGAACCTCACATCGGATCAGGAACAACTCCCAAACAACCCTTCACGGGAGAAAAGGGAAGAAACCTTCAGGAGAGAACAGAGGAGGATCCCTCTCCAGGATGGACAGAACAATAGATGTCGTACAAGATCCATGCTGCTCTTTTATTTCTATGTTTTCATCCGTTGAAGCTTTAAAAAGCCGGAGCTGAGACTGATTCTGAGTCTGAATTTGAACCATTTGGGCAAAAATACATTTTGACATAATATTCAGATCCAAATTGAGTTTAATTCATTTAAGCAATTTGAATGTACTTTTTGAATACTGTGCACTTCAAGGTAGAACGTTTTTTTCTAACGTATATTCGGGGATGCTTCCAGTTGTCTTGGCCTATTTCCGATGACTCGTGGCAGCGGGTTTTCGATCGCATCTTTTATTCACACTGTTCCAATTGCTTAGACCGTCAAGCCCGCTGCTCTCCAGGCTGAATGTAATCATTCTCCACCGATATGAAATAATGAAGTATGAAGGGTAATTGTTAAACAAGTGGGCTCCTGGGAATTCATCCAAGATTGTACCTGACACATGTGATGTGTACGAGGCCGTTGTGTACGACACTCGCAAACACTTGCGGATTAAACCCTATTAATGCAAACTCAAAGCCCAAGTGACATCTCCAGCAGCGTGGTGAGAAATTCAGTCGGAATCCGAGGCTGATTATCAACAAGCCAATTTGCTGTAATGCCAGTAATCAGAAGAGATGGTACAGTGGAGAGAGAGCGGGAGAGCTGAAGGGAAGCCAGCAGCGAGCCGAGCACTAATTAAACCGTACCTGCAACTTGTTTCCTGTCATCCTCTTAACATGACAATGCCGCCAAGGCCCTGCGGAGCGTTCACTTTCTGCTTCTGATTTAATGGATT
Organism: Liparis tanakae; assembly: GCA_036178185.1. Classification (NCBI taxonomy): domain Eukaryota; kingdom Metazoa; phylum Chordata; class Actinopteri; order Perciformes; family Liparidae; genus Liparis; species Liparis tanakae. The sequence continues at coordinate 9,001,967 of CM070096.1, read as the reverse complement.
GCTATTTACTGCTCAGTCCGTCTACTTATATGGCTTTAAAGGACTAATGAATACAAATGAGGCCACGACATGGGTCTGCTTAAAAAAAGGAAAAGAAGTCGCCTTTTGAATTTTCGGGCAGGGTGGAATGTTTGACATCCACTCACCCTTTGCAAATAGGTGTCAGAGAGCAACTCGGAGGAGGAGGAGGAAGAGGAGGATGATGAAGAGGAGGAGGAAGAGGAAGGGAGGGACACAAACTAAATGATAATCATCTCGTGATATTTTTTTGTCTGCCCAGGTGTCGGAGGGTTAATCACAAAATTAACTTATCGTCTTCCTGGATGAAGTAATTAAGCAGCGCAGGACAGACTCCTCACATAATTGAGGGTGAATAATGAGGAGGAGGCACGCGGTCTGGTGGGAAGGAGAAGAGACGGAGGAAAGATCACAGATTGGCAATTAGGAGACGGAGCACTTGATGGAAGGAGAAGTATTTCCGGTCCACTCGCGGCACGGTTCCATCAGCGTGACGTCGGAGGGCACGGCCCTCTGCTGGGCAGATTCTGTTTCCACAGCCGACTTTTCATAAACTACCTCCGGGTGACTAAACCAGGCCAGAGGAGATTCATTCAATACACAGAAATAGATCTCATGGCGTGCAAACCACACATTAATAAGGTCTCCCAGTTACGGAGTTAATAGTTCTCTCTTCTAATATTTTATTTTCCACAAAGCTGTGAGCAGTCTGTGTTCGTTGAAATAGACTTCGTGACGAGTTAAGACGGGGAGGAACTTCCTGAAGAACATCTGGAACAAACACAGTCGGACTGTTATTAAGTTGTCTCACACAGAGTCAACGGCTCATCTCTGGGGTCGCTCCTTGGCCCAGTCCTGCTCACGACGGAGCTCAAGACGGAGCTCATATCTTTGCGTTACAGCTAACGTGACAAAGTCGGTTGATTATGATGCGTCGAAGCTGTCCTCGGTAGACAGGAGTTCTTGAGCGAAGGTAGATTAGAACGCTGTCATCATGACGTGGAGAATTGGAGAAGACCAACATGGAGAACTGTTGGGGCGGTTCAAATGATTTTCCGGGTCTGTTCGGACATGGCGGAGACCTTCTGTCATTTACAGACGATTGGAAAAGGAGCAGGTCGTACTTCATCACATATGGAAATCGTAATTGGCCAAAGAAATTAAAACTCTATATCAAATCATATAAAAGATGTAAATAAACAGCCACCTCAGATGAGATTGAGTAATTCTTCTCAATTAACTTCAAAACAGAAAAAATTAAAATCAAAGCCAGTCAGCCAATAGAAGATGAGTGTGACCATGGAGCATGAGAACCCCCCCCCCCCCCCCCCGTGTCTGTCATGTGTTGACTCTGCCGTGCTTGGCATACAATGGGAGGCTTGGAAATGCCTCCCCGGCGGGTGATTAAAAACAACACAAAGAAAAGAGGAACATGAAAGCCTTGGCACATGACAACCATTCCTCATTATACTTGTAGACTCCTGTTTAGCCCCAACCCGAGTGTAACGATTGTGTAATGAAGCAGCATTTACATAATGTCAAACGTTTGGTTCCTCTCGAGTTGGAGCGTTTAAATGAAGCAGATAGAAGCCGGGCGGGGGGGGGGGCATCATGTCAATATCTTCCAGAGCTTGGTGTGCGTCTATAAATGTCCGCGTAACGGGACTTTCAACGCCCCCCTTGGCGCCATTGTTGGTTTTAATGCGCGGGACCATTATGTCTCCCCAAGAAAGGACAGCATCCTTCTCCTCTGCATTTTCTGCATGGCGAGCACACAAATACAGCGAATCAATACGGAGAACGGCAATCACGAGAAACCGACGGAGCGTCTGCGAAAAGTCCGGCACGCCGAGCGGGCGCTCACCGTTTAACGGAACAGACGCGGCGGCCCGCTTAGGCCTCGCTCGGTTCATCGACCGCCGCAGGAAATCAACAGCGGCACGCGGCTTAGCGGCGCTCGCCTCGCATAATACGCCCGTTTCACGCGGGGCCTTTTATTCTGAGGTGACAAACGGACGTGACGTCCGGCAGCCGGCCTGTGAATTTATTTGATTTGATTTTTTGATCCCTTCCCACTTCCCCTCCTCGTCCTCCCGTCACTCGCGATCCTCGCTGATACGTGTTGACGCTCTGAAGTATCCAGAGTAAATTCACTCCGCCGCCGTCTGTAACCTTCAGGCGGCCACGGAGGGTCTGTGTGTGTGCACGCCGCAAACAGCCGCTGTCATCCTTGAGAACACAGAAAGTATGAAGAGGGGCAAAAGGGCTTGAAGGGTGAAGAAACACGGAACAAATAAAAGCTTTTAAAACACACACAGTGTTAAAAGTGAAGTGACTTATTTTCTCTCACTGTGCTAAGATCTGAATTCACTCAATACTAATCGAGTAGAAGTGTGTGTGTGTGTGTGTGTGTGTGTGTGTGTGAGTGTGTGTGTGCGTGAGTGTTTGTGAGTTTGTGTGAGTGTGTTTGTGTGTGTGTGTGTGTGTGAGTGTGTGTGTGCGTGAGTTAGTGCGTGTGTGTGCGTGTGTGTGTGTGTGAGTACATGTGTGTGTGTGTGTGTGTGCGTGCGTGCGTGTGTATGTGTGTGAGTGTGTGAGTACATGTGTGCGTGCGTGCGTGTGTGTGTATGTGTGTGAGTGAGTGTGTGAGTGTGTGTGTGTGTGTGTGCGTGTGCGTGAGTGTGTGTGTGTGTGAGTGTGTGTGCGTGCGTGTGTGTGTGTGTGCGTGTGTGTATGTATGTGTGTGTGCGTGTGTGTGTGTGTGTGTGCGTGTGTGTGTGTGTGCGTGAGTGTGTGCACATGCGTGTGTGTGTGTATGTGTGTGTGCGTGGGTGATGGAATACAGTCCACGCACTGCATCATAATTCACAAAGCCACAGATGGTAAACTGAAAAGAAAATTCTTAATATAAATCAGACGGCAATTTGTCTCATATTGCAACAGCAAGTAAATGTATCTCCTCTGACCGACATAATCTTATTACATACAAACAAATTTGTTTATTGCTTTTCAAAAGTTTCTCAAAACACCATCAAGCACCCCGTTCTTGTTTACTCATTAAAAAGAGAAAAAAGAGAGGCCTTTAAGTCGGAATGATCATAATTCCACATGAAGATGCAGAGCGTTAATAATGAGAACATTTTACCACGGATGTAAATACATATTTCAGCCTCAGAAGCCCCCGTGTCGGTGATCTATCGCCCCACTCCCGAAGATGGGATGCTCCCCACGGGAAGATAATTCAACAGTTGTGGATCCTGAGCAGCAGATGATCTATACAGTCCTAGAAAAAGGTTATTTATTGCTTTCATAATTAAATGTGGTATCTTGGTGGAGGGGCTGTCAGGCTATGATTAATCAAGTCCCAGTGGCCGGGCCTGGAGAGGGCCGAGGAGCAGGTGTTTGCTCACTCCGGCCTCACGTGCTGCTGCTCTCTGCGGCGGGCGCTCTGGATGCTCAAGAGTTACCCAGCAGGGGGCCAGTCAAGTACACGAGCGGCCATTTATTAAGCCGCGCGTTCCAGAAGGGAAACAATTAGTCGATTCATCTATTCTCTGACATTTAATGGAACAAAAAGTTAATTGAGAAAATAGTCGGCAAATTAATTGATGATGAACATTATCTTTGGTTGCAGACCTATTGTGGAAGCGTTGTTTGTGGTTGTTTTTTTTCTCAATATGAATCACAATTAATGATAACCAACCGGTGCCTTCGTGGCCACGCCTGCCTTCCACCCCCAGAGCACTGGAAGGTATGATATCAGATATTGCGTTGTTCTTACTGTATTTAAAGCGACACTATGTAACAATTCCTACCTTAAAATAACAGCTTGAAAAAAATGGTGCCGCTACAATGACTTGTAATATGGCGATGTGCGCTCCGTCACTGCCATCGGGGGTCTTTGGGTAGAATACTCCACTATGTAAGATTTTGTAGCCACCCGGTACTTCGACCTGCTATCTGGCAGTGATTACCCAACGTCTTATAGTGCCAGTCCACGCTCAAGGTGACTTTGTATTTGTTCCGCTACGCGGCGCGTAGAGACAGAGTGACATGCTGCTTTGGAGACGATCAATAACAGACGTTTAGTTTCATAAAAGAACAAAGAAGTCTTTAAGAAAGAGACCTGACATTACTCCTGCTGTAATCTGGAGGATAGAGAAAGTTACAGGGGGGCGGGCAGATTTTTTTTTAAACTCAAACTCAAAAGAGCCATATGCGTCACCGGAAGAGCCATATATGGCTCGAGAGCCAGAGGTTCACGACACCTGATCCATCGTAACTGGGTATTTACGACATTGAAGTTAACGTTAAATACCTGAAGGGGGCGCTACAAGGGGAAAACTAGATAGTGGGGCTTTAAAAGTACTCATTTATGTTTGAGAAATAGAAGATTTGTACAATGGGTTCTCCAAGACCGCTATAATAACGATAGTCTGGAGCAGGACTGCCGATGGCGCTGGGCTTTATATTTCAGCTTGCTGTAAAATCAACTGTTCCCATGGCCGCAAAGTTTCAGCCCGCATTTTCTAAACCTGTCGCCAGAATAATGTGTCGGAGTTTCTTTTCCTCATGAAGTGGTGAATTAGTTCTCAAAAGTATCCAAATGGTGACGGCCACAGGGCCTTTGCCTGGACACGTGTGTGTGTGTGTGTGTGTGTGTGTGTGTGTGTGTGTGTGTGTGTGCGTGTTGTGTTGCTGTGCTGGGTCTGTCGATCCCTGCGTCCTGGTTGGTTGGAGCGTGAAGCAGCTGGCCACTGCTCCCAGCCTCTAAGGCCCGCCCCATCCTGGGGGAGTGTGGGCTCCTTTCCCCCGGCACACCTTGTGCTATAACGGACGGTTTGATTTGCCGCACGCTGCATTTGAACATTACCCGAGATGAACTGGCAGTGAGTGTGTCTGCCAGCCTCCTTTATTACAATTTCCATTGTGTTACGGTTGGTAAACTATTTCAATCTTTGTTCAATAAAAGTGTTTAGGTAATCCCTTGCATGTTCTTTAATAATTTGCGTAGTTTGAGAGACAAACCATAACAAAAGGATCAACATATAAAGAATGAAAGTGGAATTGTACTAACTTCAGCATGGCTGACACTAACACTTGTTTTGTCACACAACTGACACTGTTGGTTGAAAAGGGCATTTACACTTTATTTAGTCAACGCCAGAGAGGAGATAACCAGAGAATATATAACCTTCTTGACACAACAAAGTTATCGGACACCGTCGGGATAGTGGGACACTGCTTGAAGGGATTAAACCAATATCGATCACATGGATGTGATCGAAATATTCTTTTCATTATCTGTTTGAATCCATTGATTATTTTAGGTAAAGGTTCACAGTGGCTGAAGCTTCCAATGTTTTAAATGCAGGTAATGTCTAATCAAATATCCAAAGCAGGCACTGAACCCCCAGTTGCTTCCTGGGTGCATCACTGCAGCCCACTGCTCCTTAATAACTAACACATTTCGTTGCATGTGTACCTGTACTCTGTACAATGACAACAGACTGAACCCAATCCAATATCGGGGAGTTCTTGCAAACACGGTTAACTCACACCAATTTCCTCTATCAAACTTAACACTGAAAATATTGTACTTACTATTGTAGTTACTGTTCCACATGTACCACTCTTAAAATCAGCTTTAATTAGATCCTCCAAACAGCACTTAGAACTCTTTTCCAAAGGAAATATATTACCTTTAAAGCTGGCTGGCCTATTGCTGTTGGTCCAACACAGTGTAGAGAGCCACAGGAGTGAAACACTGTAATAGATGTTTGCCGTTATTTGCCGTTAACACATTTCCCTCTTGGACCGATCCAAAACACAAAATACCCGACAGGCTTGAGTTTGGTCTCCCTCGATGGATGAGATTCAGATTAATAGACATTTCCATTTATTGATTAGATGCTTCCAATTCAACAACACCAGACACAACGTGATTGATGATGGCATTCTTGTTGTCATCGAGGAGCATTATAACCACGATAACGTGGGCTAATGAATATGAATGGGAGCGACTGGAGGATTAAGTAACTTGACTGGACGCTCTATGAGAGGCGGCAGAGAGAGTGGCCTCGGCCACCGCTACGCTCAAAAGACCTGGGTCTCCGTTTTCGGCGGCGTGGCGAGGGGATGAACTGACTGCGGGACAACAGAAAGTCAATATCCTTGTTGAGCACAAAATGAACACGGTGTTTAATCCTGTGTCCACAACAATGGTCTGCTCCATCACTTTGCCTCACCGAGCCGCCGCTCAGCTTACCTTCCACCGCGAGCCCCGGGGCGCAGGCAGAAAGTGTGTGGGGTTTATTAGACTCTGTGTGTGTGTCTGTGTGTGTGTGTGTGTGTGTGTGTATGTGTGTGTGTGTGTGTATGTGTGTGTGTGTGTGATCAGAAGCTATAAGGATTACGCTCTGTAAAAAGCTGCTCCCAGACTTGTTTTGAAAGGGCTCAAATTGGCAGAAGTGGAAAAAACGTGAAGACTCTCGGGATGAGTCGGTGTGACGATATTCGTCTCACTTCCCCGACAAATGCGACGTTATGTAAAATTGGGATTAGCAAGGTTTTGACAATCTCTGGTTGAAAAAAAAAAAACAGGACAAACTGAATCCTCCAGCGCTCCTTCGGCGACTCGGCGGCGGTACTGAGCGGAGCACTTTAAGGTCTGCTCCGGTCACTGCCTTGACCCGACTGTTCAAAGAACACAAGATGAATTTATTCTCCCCCTGTTCCTCCAATAGAGCCATGCGGGTGGAGTGCATGGTTCGTCAGTCCTGCAGGTTTATAATTACCTGTCACCTGGATTCTGAGGAGTTGTCCGCTTGTACTTAGATGGAATATTAATGGAAAAATCCAGCTGAAACACGGTTGTTGAGTAATAAGTTATGTTGTAGACATGCATTTCATATGTACACAGTTTGTGGCAGGCCTATCAGGAGCCAGGAACTCTATCAATTGCATGGGTGCTGAGGTTTGTTTCTGAAAACACACACACACACACACACACACACACACACACACACATGCACACACTCACAAGAGGTTAGTTTGTTATGCTGAAGGTTAACGCTCGCTGAAGGCGACATTTCACCTTAATGTGATGCAGGAGTTCTTTAAAAGAATTGTATATATATATATATATATATATATATATATATATATATATATATATATATATATATATATATATATATATAAAAAAAAAATAATTGGTGTACTGGACTGCAATATGACTTGTTTGGAATTCTACTTATTCCTGGGCAACTTCTCTCCAAATTGCTTTCTGTAAATCTTTGAATTCAAACATATACATACACACATACCGTATATTTATCATTCATTTTTTTTATCTGTTTTATTTATCTCTATTTGGTGGAGGAAGCATTCAGATACTTTACTTGAGGAAAAGTAGCAGCTCCACTCTTGTAGCTCTCTACCTCTCATACAGACGTCATTCCACATGTTCCCCCCAAATAACGTCCTCTGCAAACACAGTCAGCATCCTCATGGCTTCATCCGTATATTCTTGCTCTCTGGGCTCCGGTTAATGACGGCTGCCTCACCTTGTGTTGCGCAACATCTCCCTGATAAATCCCACCTTCCTTCCTATCCCGGCGTCACCATTTGTTGTTACCGTGTATATTTAGGGCTTACGCTTTATTAGCTGCCGCCACAGCTCAGTTTCCCCGCAGGTCTCGTTACAGTTTCCTCCCACATTATGCCGCCTCTATTTCCAGCCACCGACTGCCTGTTGGTACACCAGAGCGCTGCTTTCTCTCCTGTGTCGTCCTGTGGTTGTATCCCCATCACCTCCTCACCTGGCCGCTGGCCTGCGGGGCTACCAGCCTCAGATGGTTAATTATCTCTTGTCTGAGCCGCGATCACCTCCCCAGGGGCCCCGGCAGCATAACGGCCCATCAGAGGCCGCCTATTGAACCTCCTCCCAAGCCCACCGGGGTGTCCAACCACCTGGCTAATAACGATTCATGCAGCTGCCAATCCAGCTGAGGCGCGCCATCAATATTCCTGTCTGCAGAATAACTTCAATTAGGAGACGGGGATCTGAGCATTGAGACGCAGGACGAATATCATCCGCCGCGTTGACGCCCTAAATGGCATGACAGAGAGGCTGAGACGAGAACATACTCTCATTTACTGAATGTCCATGAAATGTATCAGCCACACACGCAGAAGAAAGAGAATATTATAAAACTAGAGTTATTCCCAACCATGGTCACCGTGGACGACGCTCCTGTAATGGAAAAATATTATTAACAAAAATATGGTATGCTGCGATTGTGAGTGAGCAAATGCTCGTTAGTAAGCAACAAATTACAGATTACAATTTACTGATGAATGGTGAATAATATCCACTTCCCCATAATTAGTTAGTATCACTTTCATAACCATCCAAGTAAACGTCAGTTTGAGGGAACACATCTGGAAAGTGATGGGCGGTTCAGATGAAACGGTACTTCAGAGTTGATGGCAGCAAAAATAATAGGTCAATAGCCTTATACTCAAATCAGTCCTGAAAGGTATTTAACGATATTTTTGTTTGTTAAAGAAAAAAACGACCAATCAACTGAATAAGTTGCCAATGGATGCTGTTAAAATCCCTCGCACAGGCAGCGCGGCCTCTCAACACGCCCTCCCTGGGTGGCGTGTTGAGAAGCCGAGGCCGTCCTAATCATGCCGAACAGTGGGGAATGGCGACATCAGTGAGGCTGGGGGGATGTGAAGGGGAGGGGCAGGCTGAAAACCCTAGACCCGACAGTGTGGGCCAGGGTTATTATCTGCAATTACCCTGATTACTGAGCCCTTCATGTGAATGACTAAGGTGGAATTCATGTATCTCCAGTATTACTACTAAACTGAGTCAGTGATTTTTATTACGGCCTGAATGTAAGAAACACAGGACAGTGCGGATGTGATCACAGACGCTAAAGTAAAGGTTATTGGCAGTAAAGCTCGTCTGACCGTGTTCCGATGACTTCCCCCCCGCGCTCCTCAAACAATTGCAACCCAAAAACCACAGGCGGAGCCTCGTTGCAGTTATCAGAGGTGCTTTCATCGCCCTAGTTATGCAGTCTGTGAATGTCAAATTCCCAAACACATATTTATTGCTAATTCTCCCCGCGTCCTGAAACAAATATCGCTGCTCGGGAGCTCCGTATCTGGTGATCAATCACATCACCTCTCTGATCCCGCGACGCGATTTATTAAGTGCTGAACAAATGGGCCGGAGCCGGCGAGCGGCTGTTCCCAGGCCGGGGAATGTAAATCTAACCAGAGAAACACATTATTCAGACTTGTTCGCAAACGAACATTTTGCTGGTGCCAATGCAAACTCGCAAAGGTTATGAGGGAAATTTGTATTTGCAAGCAGACAGCCAGAAGTTCCATCCACCGATGCATTATGGGCAAAGTTGTGCTCGACAGCAATTTTTTACCTGCAGTTTTAGCTTAGAGTTTATTTTGTCTTCCTTTTCTCATCTAATTATGACAACGCTCATTTGTGCTCATTACATGTTGTTGTTGCTTATAGCATAGAAAGAGAAAGCAGTATTTATAATCCAGATTAAAATGCACCACGTTACTGTGACCCGGCTTCAGCAGCATCCGACTACAATGTCCAGAGAAAGATGAACTCCACTCTCTTGCAGTGAGTATGATTCATCAACCCGTCACACACACACACACACACACACACACACACATTCACACTCACATACACACACACTATGGATACTGCATATTCCAACTAAACACAGGATCACATTCAATGACCACCGGGGAAACACCGGTCAGTTCATTAGTTGTTTTCTCAATTTAAACAACTTCCGGGGATACCGGGCTCTTTTTTTCTTATCTTCTTACTGGTTCCCAATCAAGCAGATGTTGCTTTTGGGCAGGTGTGCTCAGGTGATGCCAATGTGTTGACATTTATTTTTTTAAAGATCATTTTCTCTATGTTTCTTGGATTCCATTAAAAAGGCCTATGAGAAGAATGCAATGTGAACATAGAAGTAAGTAATTAAGTTTTCCAAGAAACCCCAGCTTATAAAAACACTGTTTTGGTCCTCATATATATATAAAGCCCTGTCTCCTTGAAGTTATGTACCGTTCAAGGAAACAGCAGTGTGAATTATGTCTTCACAATGACGTATTAAAATAAGTTTGAATGAGCCCTTTGAAGTAGGTGGAGGTCCGGTTGGTGGAAAGACCCAGGAAGTCACCCAGGAGAGGCGGGGTCATGGGGGACTTAGCGGTAGTTTGTTGTTGCCTGAACTTTTAATGCGTACTTTGAATATGATTGTTTTGGGTTTAGTTTGAAGGCCAAACCCTTTAGCACTTTCATTTTTTTGGTCCGTTCATTACGCGTTTGAACGGCAGTTTAGTTTGTGAAATGTCAGCGCCATTTTGACGGAGACCAGGAGGCCATATTGGTAGTTTTAAGGACTTCCAGCCTCCCTCGCGTGATGATGCTCACTTCAGTGTCGGGACACTGTTGATGTGGAGAGAGACTGTAAAGCAGTGAAATTAATTTACTTATGAATAAACCACATCTTTTCTGCCACAGGCCCAAATATTCACTTGTTATTTCCCCATTTTCCGACCGAGCAAATAATTTGAGTTGACTTTATCAATCCGGACACATTACACAGACAGTAATTGCCATTATTATTTTCTCGGTTACCAGTTAAGAGACATAATTTCGGAACAAAGACATCAGCGTTGTGGGCAGACTGTGGTGGCGTGTGTTGCAAATCAGGCGAGCGGCTCATCAGCCCCCCACCCCCACCCCCCACCCCCACCCTCCCCCAGAACGCTCTTCATGGATGGAAATGGCAACACAAGGCTCTTTCAACATGAATACCAGCCTCATACCGATGCTCCGACCCGGTCGTGACCTTCCCGGTATCTCCTGCAAACAGACGTCCCCCTGCAAATGGCAACATGTTTGAAATCCATTCGCTAGATTTTCCCTCTGCCATATGAGAAGAGACGATTTCTCCCCTCAGTGTCAACTCTCCCCAAAGCTCACTTTTTATCTGGTCACTTAAAATTCATAAAGTGTGACCCGATGATTACTTCTACACACGCTGCCTTTGACCTCCCGCCGCTTAATTATCACAAAGCGGCGCGGAGGAGAACGAGCCGTCGCCGCCTCTTTTGTGCCACTGTAATTGCATTCTTAATTTTGGGAGGAATACTGAGACAGCGGCTCGGCCTGATATCACAGGAGCTGCATTGTTGTTGCGGGAGGTGCTCTGCTGTTTGCATTGATAGTCCACCTTAAACAGCAATAACTTTGCACATATAACTAAAATAATGTGGCATAAGGAGGCAATCTAATCTTTGGAGGCACGGGATTAATTGAATTCTAAATGTGTCAACCTGAACATCTCCAAATGTCCTTGTAAATGTAGTGACATGTAGGACTCAGCCTGAGCATTTATGTCAGTACGATTTACCCAAACCGGCTCATTCCAGTCTTTTCAGCAACAACTTTTCTGTTCTTGGACGCCCTCTGGAGACTCGGCTGAAGCCACAGCCGAGAGACAGTCTTGTTTTCCGTCTCAGTCACATCGGTATCCCTCGGCCCGTGGGGCTAGAATGGATTTAAACATATCTCAGCGTTGAGAAGACTTTGCAGTTACTTCCTGTGCTGGAACATGAACGGGTCCGCTGCCTTTCCACAAGACTTGTTTTGTTTCTTTTTGAATGCAGGGCTCTCAAGTTTTGAAGACAGGCAAGCGTGACGATTGCATGACCAGCGATAGGAAAGTGACCCACGGTGAGCGTTGTCGAACGGGGGGGGGGGGCTGTTGTGTAGCCCATGTGTAACAATGGCTGTTGTGTAGCCCATGTCTTCTTTTTGATTGGCTGATAAGTGGCACCTCACGGCAGAACAACAGCGAGCGTTTGATTCCTCCACAGTGGCGCTGCAGCACATTAAAACATTAAATAGCCGAGAGGTTTTTTTTAAGCGTGAGAAATACGATGTGTGGCGGGAGTGCGGGAGTTAAGACCGAAATGCGTGAGTCTCATGCTCAATGCGTGAGACTTGAGAGCCCTGTGAATGTGTTGTCATATCCGAGGACTCAAACTGGTGCCTCTCCAACAGAACAGCTCGCAGCGAGCGTCAGTAAATCCCATATAACCTTCTCAAGGTCGAGCTTTTGAAGATAACACGATTCTGTTGTGATTGTAACAACATAGATAAGAAATATACATTTTATAATCAAATATTGATTTTTTTTCCTCCCTTTTTTTCCAATCTTGTTTTCAAGTGTGTGTGTGACATCAGATTGACTTTGCAGGATGACAAAGATTCATTTTTACAACTACAACTGGGAAACAGTTGGAGAGCGTAGTGGGCAATACTAGAATAGATGAGCATATTTGATTGGTAGTAATGAATAATAATAGATTACACTCATCACGTTGACACTTTGCCACCCAGCAGGCAGCAAGTGGTTTGTTTTCTCCCTGAATCAAACTGCTTCTCAATGTGTGAAATGCATATTGATCGACCAGGACATTATCTTAATGTCAAAATGTATTCCTGAAAGGTCTTTTTGGAGGTATATGTGTGATGGTGTTCAACTTAGATGGATTTAGTGTGATCACAGCGATGCCTCTCTACTACTCACAATCACTGGATGTCTCTTTTGGTCTGCTAAGCCATTTCTAGTCGAACATATTGACTTTTTGGAGGTTAGAAATTGGATTTTGGATCCATTTGTGCATGCATCAGTTTATAAACTGTTTTGCCAAACACTCCCACCAAGCAACAGCCTCCTTGAACTGTACCTGCTTCTTGTCCTTCTTACGAACAAGCGGTACATGCGTTTCATTGAAGCAGCCATAGAAATGTTTGAGGCTCTCCGATGGTCAGACATTTTGTTCCCAAAGTGTCCTGAAGTTGTGTCATCGCTGTCAAGAAGACTTGAAGCTAACGACGAGAGTAAAATAAAAACCCATGTTTACAATACTCACTGAGGAAAAAAGTCAAGTGGTCTTTTTCTCATAGACTTCAATTCAATCGGACTTCTTTTTGCAACCGGAGGAGTCGCCCCCTGCTGGCCAGCCGAGAGGAAAGGGAAAAAGTTCAGGACACCTCATGCATCGGCTTTGCAGTCACAGTTGATAAGTGCTTATGAGTGATAGGCCGATATTTAAAGTGGAATCTAAATAACAGTTTAGTAGGCTTCGACTGTCTTCCTAAAACCTCTCCATGCTGCTATAAAGTATCATAGATCAGCGCCTACTGTTATCAGATAATCAAAGGTGTCTATAAGTAGATGACGAGGAGGAGGAATTAGGTGCACACGTTTACTATCTTGGTCTATATTAAAGTATTTTAGCTGTCAAAAGTATAAAAATTAAAAAGCAAGTGTTCCGAGCACTTCGCTCCCATAGACAGGCAGCAGTGGGGGGTAACGGTAATGCGGCCTCCCTGGGTGGACATGGTTTGTGTAGGAACAAGGCTGCAATCAAGCATGAGGACAGGGTCTAATTACTCACCCCCTACTTTCTCCCACAGATCATATCACTGCTCACGAATAACAGGCTTCATGGTGACCCGTCCCTGTCAGGGGCCATCATCACTCTGACAGCACCTGGGCCACACACACACACACACACACACACACAGTGCATACAATATCCCTCTTAATTCACTGTGTAAATAGAGCAACTGTAGGCTGCGCTGCTCGATACTTGATAAGAAGCATTCCAAGAGGAAGTGAGTAATTAAACAGGCGTTTGCTTATAATTTAGTCATTTTAGAAATGAATGGTTGAATGTCTACTCTGTAAAGTGCACTCTATTAGACCTTTAAGGAAATACACGTATTGTGTTTTGGTGAAGTTTAGGATAAACCCTCTATACTGGCTTCTCTTTGCCCTTTGAGAATCGTCGCAGGCCATCCTCGTTTGACACTACTGAGGTGAATCTCGGCGGGTGTGAAACGTCTTTTTCTACCTTAAATAAACAAACATTTATGTTCCATTTGATCTGAATGACATTTTTTCTTCAAGGCATTTTTAAGCAATTGATGATAAACTAGAAGAAAATAGTGGAAATGTCACCCCAGATAAACTGCAATGTGGAAGCTTAACTAGATCTAAGGAACTATAAGGAACCAAGTAATGCTTCATCCGGCCAAAATAAATACAAAAAGCTAGAGGTGTTTCTGCACCAACACATCTTTTCGTCCCTGAATCCTCGTTCTCTCACTTATAACCATACATGTGAGCAATGTGACCGTCTAGAGCAGGGGTCAGGAACCTTTATGACTGAGAGAGCCATGAAAGCCACATATTTCTAAATCATTGAGAGACATATAGTGTTTTTAATGTATAATAAATTAAATATGTCTTGCTTTTAATGTGACTACTGGTGCTGCATGATGCTAATGACCCCGAGTCACATATTAGAGCTATTAGCAAGTCTTTTTTTTTCTTTTCTCTGACAAAACACATTTAATTTGTGACCCGTTTCCATATCTCCTCCAGTGGAACACAGCAGACAGAGAACACAGCCCCATATGTTCAACATTCAATCACACCTAAATACTCTGCCTAGCTTTGGGTTTCAGCATCTTGGCAAATATCTTATCACATGTAAATGGTTGTGCAGACATAAATCGTTAATGTCAGCTGTTACACACACCCACACACACACACACACACACACACACACACACGTACACACAGCGAGCCCTCCCCTCACTTCCCTCGCTGAGATTGATTTACCTTTGTGTCCCAGGCCGGTCGTTATCACGGGCCTCTCAGACAGGCCTGCTATGATAGCTCAGGGAAAGTGGGACAGAGGTGGCAGCAGGCGCATGATGGAGAAGAGCTTCTTATCACCGATGGAGAGATCAATCATTCTTACAGAGGAGGGGGAGAGAAACGAGTGTTGCTTTGGTCTCTTCCCAAGGTAAACAGCTCTACTCACTACTCTCTCACAGCATCGTGTATGTTTTGCAAAAAAACATAGCGCCCGATGTATGAAGAGACTTTTACTGGATCACGGTTAGTCTGCGGTCAGGATCTGTGTCTTCTATATAACGCGTAACTAGCTACTAGCATAGGCTACGAACTGAGGGTGGATTTCCTTCATTTACCTGCTGATTAAAGTTGGTTCGCCCCAACGTCATTTTGGTCAGCTGCTCCTCAAGTGTAAAGTTTTGTCTTACGGTTCGATGTTTATCGAACACGTTTGACAGGTTTGTGAAACAGGTTTGTGAAAAAGAGGAAACGTTGTCTTGCAGGGAGGGGGGGGGATTAAATATTAATATCTCTCTTGTTCTGCCTGTTTTGTGATATACATGCCTAAAAGGAGGATCATTTTTGTGTATCTGGCATCATAGCTCGCGCAAGAAGGTGGAAGGTAAGGGAGATACCATTTCCAAAATTTGTAAGGAGTAATAACTAGTTTGTGAAACTGAAAGACCCGATGTAGCAAAATCCCAGACGTTTTTGGAATCCCTGCCGGACACATTTTTTAGGTCTCAAAAAGAGGACATGTCAGGGGAAAAGAGGACGTCTGGTCACCCTACTGTATACAGACCAGCATGCAATTCAAGTACATACATTTAAAGAAGTAAAAAAGCATGTAACTGATCACAGCCAATCCTTCTTTACTCTTTAACTCAGCATGCTAGTGCTTATTATAAGATGAAACTTTCTGTCCAATACATATTTAATAACTATTTAAGAAAATAACATGTATTGGATCAGACTCTGCATTGGCAGAGAACCAGTACCAAAGGATTAAGGCCAAAAACATGACCGGGACGTCCCATGTAATAACACATTTGCATCCACTTGGATATAAATGGAGAGTTTCTCTGGAGACATTTCCTAACTGCTTATGAACTGAAACAAGCTACAATTTAACTGCAACATCTGCCTCTGAACTGTGTTCCCTGTAGCTACACCCACAACATGTACTTCAGAGGAAACTATGAGGAAAGAAGAAAGTAAAGAGCTATGTTTAGATTCTATCCGTTCCAGAGCATATCCATGTGCGCACTTCACGTTTCTGGAGAGCCCCCCGCGGCGGCCCGCGGGCACAATGAGGAACGC
Source organism: Liparis tanakae (assembly GCA_036178185.1). NCBI lineage: Eukaryota > Metazoa > Chordata > Actinopteri > Perciformes > Liparidae > Liparis > Liparis tanakae. Next base: position 8,985,840 of record CM070096.1, on the reverse strand, counting down.
TGAACACCGATCGGCACCCCGGGCAGCGCTCTCTGCAGAGCGTGTACAGCCGAACACCGTTCGGATGCAGGAAGCATTTGTTAACGGGTCACACATATGGGGAGATACGGTCGCAGCCTTTTGCCGTTCTGCACAGGGAGCGACGTCTCCGAAGAGGAGGAGCTCCCAGAGTGGCCAGCAGTAGATCATGAGCATATGTGGACCGTGCATGAGAGATATCCAATATTCCCTATCAGCATTTATAGACCTCACATATTTGAGTAGGTGATAAAGTTAATGATGACGGTGAGGTCCGCGCGCTGTTCCACTTCCACCGCACAATACGCCTTCAACTTACTTTTTCGCAAACAATTTCATAAACGGACCCATCAGGACTCTTAATATGACAAGCATTATCCTCGTATCGTAAAGCTTTTGCTTCTTCTTTCTGAACTGTAATTCAGACGATGATTAAGACAGAATTTCTCCCCTCTCTTAACTTGTCATACGAAGCGCCTCGCCGAGCCAGAAAAAAAAGGAACTGTCAGATAATAGTATTTAATAGCCCACTCGGCACGTTGCCTCACAATCCATTTCTGTCTGAAATAACTGCGATCTTGGAGCACTCGCAGCCTTTAACTGTGGCGCGGTGGAGGCACAAGTATCCTCACTCAGCCTTAATGACCATTTAATCTATATCATGCGTGGACCTGGTCATTTTCTCTGATTCACCGTGACATATCATATAACAGCATATGAGATCTGAGCTTTGTTGCAGTTATTCAAGTCCAAAGTGAAAGTGGTATTGATCCTGTAATTTCTGGCCTCTGGACATAGTCGACGGCCTGACTGTAATTACAGATCTTTGATTGCAGGGACAAGGGGAGAATACATTGACAGAACATCGCATTATTTCCATCATTTCTTCTGGAGCGTATCGGAGCTTCTCCCATTAAGTTCAAACTATTCTCTGTAAGTTGCTCTGAAATATAATTACAAAAGAATTCTCTCCCATTGAATGGAAAAATTCCACTGAGCGTTTTGTTATTTGTTTCCAACACGCTTTGTTATCTTGGTGCAGTTGACTCACTTACCACCTACCTAATGCTGGCGAACTGTGAAAGCCCACTAGTGACACATTTGGAGATGCGTAATGAAGAGGCAGATGGCCGTGATGTTCAGAGGAGATCTCATCGGCAGCCTTTCCCACAAGATATTCGGAGGAAGGCTCTCGAGATTCAGAAGCTTCTGGTGAGGAGTTCCCAGCAACTTTAATGACCAAAAACAAGTCAGGATCTCTCGCCAGCCTCGACGCATAATTATGGGTTATTACATTACATTACATGTCATTTAGCAGACGCTTTTATCCAAAGCGACTTACAATAAGTGCATTTCAACCTAGAGTACAAAACAATTATAACAATTTGGCTTTTATTCCCACAGTATGTGCCATAATACTGTGGGAATAATTCTCTCTCTCTCTTTCTCTCTCTCTCTCTCTCTCTCTCTCTCTCTCTTGGCCTCATCTCTGCCGACGATGACAGGAAGTACAGAGAACTGAACCAGGACTTTTTGGGTTGGTGCCAGCGGAACCGCCTCCACATCAACTCCAGTAAGACCAAGGAGCTGGTGGTGGACTTCCGCCATGGTTAAACGCTCTCCTCCGGTACCATTGAGCGTCCAGGGACTGGACATTGAGATTGTAAAATATTTACCTGGGTGTTCACCTGAACAACAAACTGGACTGGGCTGACCACACACACACACTTTATAAAAAGAGACAGAGCAGACTCTTTCTGCTGAGGAGACTGAGGTCCTTTGGAGTGCAGGGAGCCCTCCTGAAGACCTTCTGTGACTCTGTGGTGGCATCAGCCGTCTTTTATGGAGTGGTCTTCTGGAGCAGCAGCATGGCAGCGGCTGACAGGAAGAGACTGAACAAGCTGCTGGAGAAGGCCAGCAGCGAGTTGGAGTCTCCTCTGGATACTGTGGAGGTGGTGGGGGACGGGAGGATGGTGGCAAAGCTCTCGTCCCTGATGAACCACACCTCCCACCCCATGCATGACACTCTGTCTAGCAGCTCTGCACAGCTCCTTCAGCCACCGGCTGATTCCTCCCGGGGTCTGAGGGAGAGGAACCACAAGTCCTTCCTTCAGCTGCTGTCAGGCTTCACAACTCACTGCAGTAGATCACTGGAGATCCTTGCAAACTTAGCACTTTACTTTATTTATCTTTAAATTTCCCCACTGTGGGACAAATAAAGGAATATCATATCATATGATATAAACTAGATTGCTGAGATCTGGGAACGCGGCCGAGTCCGACGGGCCGAGAACCAAAGGATGTCCAGCTCAGGTTTATATGACGATGAGCCTACTTTTATCTCTCAGGACCAATAACTTTTTATTGTTATTTTTGTATTGCATTATTTTATGAAGAAAAGTGCTATATAGGTCATTATATAAATACATATACACAAGAATGCAATAATCCCTCAAACAAGGATATCAAACACATTTGTGACACAGATATGCAATAGAGGCCTCAGGGTAGTTCAGAAAATCATCTATTTACCTTGTTTATGTGCGCTCCTTTTTCAGTTTCTGTCAGTTAAAAAAAGAAGTGTTTATACTGCCGCTCCATATTCTCTCATTTCCTCTTATGTGTTTCACTGAGTGGGTAGATTAGCTGGTTTATAGTTTTAACCATTAGTGAGGTGGCAGTTACATTTTTTGTCTCAGGCTAAAGGGTCATCATCATCATCATCATAATCATAATCATCATCATCATCATCATCACCTATGTGTTGAACCACTAGATTTGCCTTGCACACAGCTGTTTTAGTTCTCATACCGGGCAGTCTTTCACTTTATTGTGAGTCGCTGCTGTGATGAACCATATGTGCTGCACTCCCAGATCACAGCAAATACAAATGTCTGCTTACCGATAGCTATGAAGGCAAACATCTAAAAACGAAACCCGAAATAAATATCACTTCATGTTGGATTCAATCTCCACGTTTGTGACGGCGTCCGTGAATAGGAACGAGCACATGCCCCCCCCCATCCAGTTATTGTTGCTTATCGAGAAATGACTCCTGCGCTCTCTCTCGAAGCCTCTTCAGATTCTCCTGCAGACGAGTACGACCAGCTCATTGTCCAACACGGCTTCTCACTTTCTGTGGCGACCAGCTGCTTATGCCGTCTACAAACATTACGGCGCTATCAGGGTTGGAGCCAAATGTGGAAGGACACGACGCCCGAGGGTGATTTGTTTAACTTTGAAAGGTTCTTTGGTTTGTGTTTGATCCGCTGGGAGCTACGCAGCAGCGGATCATCTAGCCTGTTCCTCCGAGTGGGTAGCAGCCAACAGGGCCTGGGCGACGCGTGGGTGGAGAGGAAAGAGAGAACCCCATCAGCAGGGACTAAACCACAGCCCTCATGTAGAGACAACGGTAAGCAGGTCGGCTATTTAACAACACAGGAACAAAAAACTCCATTAGGTTATCTATTTGTTTCCCTCTCTCTCTCTCGGGAGCGTAATGTTGTTCTCTAACCAGAGGAGAATGAGTTAGATGTATCTCATGAATCAAATTAGAGCGCCTTTAATCCTCTAAAGTGTCGGTCTCTGGAGGGGTGGGGTTTTCAGATGAGGAAGCACAAACTAAAGATGTAAATGACAGACGGAGGGAAGGGGGAGGGACGTCACACCGAACCAGGTAAAAGACAAGATTAGTCGGCAGCGCCGGAGTGCTGTACCGCGCGCTGTCACACTGCACAGTCGGATCTTGCCTCTTCCCTACGGTGTTCTGGGTAGAGAGCATACTCATTCCCTCATCCATCCCTCCTAATCCAGCCTGGGCACTTAAGCAAAGAGGTGCGGTGGAGATCACCTGGATCTGTGGGGGGATCAAAGCCGCTTCAGCGAAAATAAGAGTAGTCTCGAGGAGGGAAAAGCTGAGGTAACCAGAAGAGGTAGATTAGCACTAAAGACTTGACAGATGCAAAAGTTTCATGGATTACGGCAGAAATCAAAGAAAAAGAAAAAAAAGCATTGTTTTAGCAAAATGAAAGGAGCAGTAATTTGATTCATCCCTCAAAAGAAAAGCAGGCTGGGCGACGAGGGGGCCGAATGCAAAGGATTCAAGGATGCGCCAGGCCGAAGCTCCCCCAGTCAGATTTCAAAACAGCACGTAGTAATGTATTTTGACAAGTAAATTGCTTGCCTCTTTGCTGATGGCAAATCCCTTAAATAATGTATTCTTAGTAACAGCTGCAGAAATAATGCATACCTCAGAGTGACATGGATGAGGGAGTTATTACCGACTCGGGGATCTTTCCGGAAACAGTGTTGGATGGACAATGTGGGCAGAACGAGACGTATCTGCAGCCACGCTGGATTCTCTGGTAATTGGTAAGTTTTGACCTGATAATAGCGCTCGATGAAAAAGTAAAGGGGATCGCAAAAGATATTAGCTTTCATTCTGAGGGCAACACCGTTATAATAAGCTCAAGCAGAGGTTCAGTAACGAAGACAGTCTTTACACTCATTCATTCACAACAGTCTCTAATTCTCCCAGCAATTAGCTGATTAGGGGTTTGTTTGTTAAATTAACCAATGAGATTCTGCACAGTCGCTCTTAGCCAATCACATCATTGTTGTCAAACTTCAAAATAAGTTCTCCTCTCTGCTGCTGTCAGTTGTCATTTCCGCTCAGACAGATGTGACCCTCCTCCATGCACCTCAGGCTCCTCCAGTCTGCATTCAGCCCTGCTCATCATTTATCATCCGGTTACAGCAACTCCCTTCTTCACCACTACCACCACGACCACCACCAGTGTCTGGACTCCAGCAGATATATAACGTCCATCCAAATTAAATGTGCAGAACTGTGTAAAAGAGAGCAAATTTTAACAAACCACACATGAAAGGACATTTATTCACAAGGGTTTGGGAACTTCGTGCAAGGTTGTTTGTCTACCATTAAGTTGTGCAGCAATGCAACATCTGACTGTTGGCAGCTCTGATAGGGAAGGGCATACTGATAATGCAACTGATTAGATCCTGATCATTATCTACAGTACAGCTTATAAGGGTCAAAATCAATGGCAGGAAAGCGAAGCTAGCCACGTGAAAGGATTAAATGTCTCACACCAGATGAAAAAAAGTTTGAGAGTTGCTGTTTGAAGCTGTAATGTATGAGGCGTCTTCCCAAAGTGTCGCCAGACCAAACTTTCCCTCTTCATCCCATTCAAATTGAAAAGTGAGTTGGACTTGCGTTGTTTGAGGGCTGATGAAAACACACATCAGCATACTCCTCCATCACTGCCACCTCCATTCGGCAGGTTCCTAACAGTGTGTGGATGCAACCAATTTGGAAGAGGGAGACATTTGACACAGCATCAAAGACTCCTTGGAACCGAGAGAGAGGAGTGAGGTGGCAAATTGCTGGATATTAGCCAACATGAAACAAGAGGGCAGAACCGGCCTCATCCCGCCTGGACTCATTTTTATATTATGTGGATGATGGCGCTGTTTTGTCGCACCTCAGCGTTCGTTACAGAGTCACCCCGCACCTTTAAGAATGCACTCGAAAAACTTTTCTTTGGTTACTTTGATCACAAAGCCACATAACCACAAGCCGTGGTTATGTGGCTTTGAAAGGATATCTAACTGCTGTTTCGTATTTGAAGTATGCACAGTGCAGGTTGGGTCACCATTATCCACTCCTGGCCCACATTTACATGATTTAATTCTTGACTAAAATTAAAGGAAATAACCATTAGTTGGGTAGATCAGCCATCGAAGAGGCATGCTAATATCAAACATTACTTCTAATCTCCAGTTAAGTAGTAATGATTTACACAATCTTCTCCGAATGGTGTTTTAACTTTTACATTAAGTACTTTATACCCTATAATTTAAGTTCAGTAAATACCAAAAAACAATCCAATGCAACAGAGGGTTAATCTTAAATTCAAACAAAACAGCTTCCCACTTCCTCCGAGAACCGGCACAGTGAACAGTCACTAAAGTTTCAGGCTTAAGAGAATTAAGTTTTTGCTCTTCAGTCTTTTAATATTGTTGGGTGGCACCATCTGCCCACTTGTTCCATTTCCCTGTGTAAGCATTACAGAAGAGGCTAAAAGGCTCAAAGATTTGGAGCATGCTGACTCCACATGTTCTGTCAGTAAGATTCTTAGTAGGAGAGCGGAAATAGGAATAAACCAGGCCAGCACCGTTTATCTCTTAACATTGACAACAGAAAACAATTAGTATGAGGAGCTCATACAGGGGAAATGTAAAACCTGAAGGATCCCTTTGAGGCCCGATACGGGGGTTTATATTGAGCCATGCGACTTAAGTGAGACGGCGTGTTTCTTGAGAGCATCTGTGCAGATTGGATGTTTGCTACCAAACCAAGTGTTCCTTAGCCAGAACAGGACTGAATTTAGCAGTTGTTGGGTACACTCTCCAATTTCGATTGTGGGCCATCTGAATAAATCCATACGTGCTGTAAAGTTGTTGCAGAAGCCTCTTGGAATCTTCTCCCAACTGGTGGCGCCACACGCTCTAAAAGGTAGTTAGCCTAGTTTACAACAAAATCTGGTTGGTTTTGTATTCTTAGCTAATGTCAACTAGAGAAAAATAGTAAATCATGATGCAAAACCATGTGAGGGAGAGTAGACGAGTTAAACAAATCTAAATCTCACAGCCCTAAGCTATGTAGTAGTTAGCTAGGCTGCTCATCCTCAAAGATAGCACATTTAATGACCATTACAATTGAATGATTCATTCTTTAATAGTAAAGTGATTTCTTATTGAATGTAATTTGAATGGCAATGCCCTTCTTTTTTAATAGTGGTGCATAGTGTTGAAAAGAATGAAAATATAGAAGTGGACATGTTATCCTTCAAACATATATGTTCCATGATGAATTAGTGTATACTTACATTTAAAGCATTGAGAGATTAGATGCACCTGCAAAACAAAATGCTGTAGATAATGTGCAGGTGTACGGTAAGGCTGTGGCTATTGTACAATAATCAGCGATCCATTGAGAGCTCCGGCTGTACTCGGTTCTGAAAGAAAGTTGCAGCAGGTGTGAACATCATCTTTCTCCCAGGCTGAACATCATTCTCTATCCCGGCCGACAGTCTCCAGGTGGAGCTGCCTGGTTAGTGGGAACAGAGAGGAGACTCATTAAAAGATCCTCTTGTCCGGTGCAGCCTGATCACTTTCAGCCCCGTAATCCACCGGAGTTCCCTTTGAAGAGGTGGGTCTAATCTCAGGCCTGTAACATTGTCACGGTCAACCTGGGTTACCCCGCTAATGAGGGCGAGGCCGAGAGGAAGTTCACACCGCTGAGCCGGGAAGTCCGAGAGCTTCTGGCAAGGAAAGCACCAATAAGAAAGTTAGAGCGTTGACTGAGCGAGAGGAACTCTACACAGAGTCGAAGTATTCGTAATATTTGTACTGTTTTTGATGTTCATAAAAAGTATGCAGACCTGGTACTCAATTCTTATTCTGGGGGACGATGTCGGAGAAGTAATTGAAATAGCGCTTTCTTTTGGTTTTCCAACTTTACAATGAACACGTTTTTTCCTAAATGGAACAACAGAAGATAAAATGTTTAGTATAATCCAGGGAGTTAATTCCTGTGAAATGCGATCCATTATTTTTTTCTACATTGTCTGGGTTTTTAATAGACTGAGACTAAAGCTGCTTGTCCAACCCAGATGTACAGCATCCTCGGTGATCCATCAGCAACGCATGGAAACAGCATTGTTCTTGTGTTGCAGGGCAAAGCTATAGTTCTGTATTGATGGGAATATATTTCAGATCAGACCGTTTTAAAAGGAGGCTCACTGATGTGTTGGGATGAATGTGATGCTATCTCAAAGAATATTGACTGTGTTTACCGGAGTTTCCTCAAAGAACACTATAGAGAGCGGCTAATGTCCAGAACAACACATTTCTTCCGAGTTTGGAGCATAATAAAAACTTGAGAAATACTAGCATTTACCTTTTTTAAATTGACTTTAAGTCAAATCCTTTGCATTCTACAGGGAGGCTAAAAAGTTTTTCACGGTAGAATGTAGCATGATACAGAGCTACAGAGGCTCAACACACCACGCTAGTTGCAGACTGATTAGTAGATGGTTGTAATGATAGTAGTGGTTAAAGCTGGTTGTTACTAGCTTACATAAGCACATGTCATATTTATTTCTGCATTGTTTTTTATACATAAAAGCCCTAAGAACAGATTATTTGGTAAATTACTTGCATATTGTGGCAGCTGTCGCTAATTCAGCCTCGGCTGCTGACTGATTGCCAATCACCAACAGCCAAACATGTTGCTTAAAAAGATCTCCAGGGGGGATGTGAAATTGAAAAAAAAAAGAAGCTTGTTATTTCTTAGATATCTTTCCAGTTTTAAACTGAAACAAATCCAAGAAGTGATCCGTAACAGAGCAATTCCAGCCATTCATTTTCACCTAAGTTCCACAAGTGTTATTCCTGTACCTTATGCCTACATGCACTCCTACCACAATCTATATTTATTTAATATTGTACCTGCGAGACAGCTTCAGGGCCAAGACCAAGACAGCCACCCGCCTTCTGTCCTCAGTGTCAGCGGTGTTGTGTGTACAAAGAGGTGGCGCAGAACTCGTCACATCCCCCAGGGTGGGGGGCTGTGGGTATAAAGAGGGAAACCAGGGATTAAAGCACAGTGTAATGATGTGGTGCTAAGGAGTAGAGCATGATAGGAGGTGAAAACACGCAGGGAACAGAAAAAGACATATGCATAAATACGACGCCTTTCATCATTTTGCAGAGAACAAGACTACAACGGCACTCCTTCTATATGGAGATCACACGATGGCACTGTGCTCCGGGATAACAAGGAAATGTCAAAAACACTTTAAACAACCAACAGCGATCCACACAAAGCATGAGCTCTGAGAAAATTCAGGGCGGGTGAGAAGATCAGACGAGAGTATTCTTGCCTTCAAAAAATTGCACGGGGAGAAACAAATGAAGAGGGTAAATATTTGGAGAAAGGTGCCAAAATTAGACAGCGGTTGTAGCAGTGTGTGAGCTCAAATACATCTGGAGGAGACGTTTCTGTCGCTGAGGCAAAAGCACGGAAGTGAACGCTCGCCAGTCTGATTAGCTGAGTGACACAGCACCGCTTTACCCCCCCGACTCCATGCCCGCCGAAATATCTGAACAAGGACAACACTAGCCCGCGAAGCTTTGCACTTTGATTAAAGCTAAGCGAGCGCTCGCTGTAATCCCTGACTCCGTTTTAGTCTCGGTCGGATTTAGGTGAGAATGAATTTGGCAACATTTGCAGCTCGCTGACTCTTTGTTCGGGATGACATCGCAATGTGTGTTCAGTTGTTTGCCTCGCTATGCAGCTGGCTTTTTTCTTCTTTTTTTTTTGTGGGGGGGGGGGGGTTACATCCCGGTGCCTCAAATTCTGCAAATCAACTGAAGGTTAAACACATTGGAACTGATTCTAGGCGCAAGATGCAGTTGTCTTATACCACATGTAGGGAAGTAAAACCAACAACGACTAAAAAAAACATTTGGAATCCTGCAGGGTATCTTTTTTTTCTTCTTTTTTTGGGGCCACACACCCCTTCTGACTCACTCACCAGACATGATCATAACCATGGCAATACACTAACAAACAAAACACACACACACAGACACACTTTTTTTTTTGTTCCCCTGCAGAATCATCTTGTTAATTACTCCGTAGTGCTAACATGACAGGGAGGCTAACAGTGCCTTTGGAAGGTTCAGAGATGGCCAAGCAGAGCTGTTTATTGGCTCAGACGTGTGATTTATGCCTCGTTGGAAGGACTAAATCATCTGTGTGTGAGTGTGTGTGTGTGTGTGTGTGTGTGTTTGTGTGTGTGTTTTTATCCACGGGAAACCAACTGAGGGGACAGTTGATTGAAGTCTGAAAAAGTGTTTGTTGGAAATAACCAAGCTTGACTCCTTGACACCATTGTAAACTGCAACCGTTCTTTTGCCGCGTGCCGCGAGGGTCTTGATTAATTGGGACGTGTGCGACTAACAAACGAGGGACTTGTTTCCCAGAAGGTTTAACAGCGTGAGCGCCTGCACAGCGGCGCTGTCACGCCCGTCCCTCGGAACCAAAACCCTGCGGCGTCTCACTGCGTTCCCCCAAGCCCTCACGGGAACAGGTCAGTGACAAGAGATTTGCACCAGTGAAAAACATGAGACTGTAATTAAGACGGCGACAATTAATCGCTTACACAACATGGAAAGTAAAGGAGAAGAATGCAGGCCGAATGAGTGAGACAGTGGCTTGCTGGTTTGTGTTTTACTAATCTGTGTCCGTGCATGGCAGCCATGTAGGACTCCACCTTTAGGGCTACGTGAGCCAAACAGTAAAATAAGCTATTAGGAAAAACTTTTGATACAAAAAATAATGACTTGTTTTTCTTTGTGTACAAATTCAACCACTCAATCATTTTATGCGGTTGCAGAAAATCCACTCTTTTCGTTTCTAATTTTATCCGTAGTCACTTTTTCTGAAAGCACCTCACATCCTTGATGTGGGAAGTCAATCATCCAAGCGAGCATTTCCCGTGGAAAATCTGTTTAAAAGGCCACCGCTGAAGAGGTGGTAAAAAAATATTAGAAACTGATTTGTTACTGACTATTTGGAGACGTTGAGTGAACGCGCTCCTGTTGGGACCATATTTCAACGGGATTTTGCAATGATACAATTTATCATCCTCTACATTGTGTTAAAAGTACTACCGGTATCGTAATTTTAGAGGTTTACGAAGAAACCAGATCCACATTTCTCAGTTGAAAGGAAATATTGCAAATCAGGGAGAAATATAGTCTAAACGAGAAAGTTTAATCAAAACCTTCAAGTTTGAACTACTTTTAAATATAACTGCATTAAACTTCTTTTAAACCTTTTAAAATGCTCACTGTAAAATATGAAGCAAATAAATACGTATACATAGTAACAGTTTCCATTTACAGGACAGAGAAGACCATGTCACACAGGCAACAATAATGTGTATGTTTTTTTATATAAATATGACATTAACAATGTTCTTCAAATAAAACTACAATGAAATATGAAATACACGAGTGTTGAACAAATCTCTTAATATATTTGACTTGCCAGTCCGACGGTTTCAGGTAGTTTAATCATTAAATAAAACAAGCATGATGAAACATTATTCACTTTAGCGTTGTACTTACTTCGCCCCATTTAAACTCTCCACATTCCCACTCGCTTTCTGTCCTTTATTTTACATGTGAAATGGCCTTAATGTGGACTACACCAACAACCCATAAAGTCGCCATCGAAACGTACACACATGTTTTCTGTTTAATGTTGATTCATGCTGCTGTACGCTAGGCGGACATGCTAACGTTACGAGCCAGCATACAAATGCTACAAGCTAGCCGCCTCGCTTTTACTGTGAGCAGCATGAAATACTAATGGTGCTCATTTTGCTTTGCGTTATTGGAGTAGAGTACTAAGAAAGTATTTAGTTAGTGGGAAGCCTCACGTTTATTCCGTTAGCTTGTTCACTTCACTCAGCAAGTCTCAGGGCTCTCAAGTTTTGAAGACAGGCAAGCGTGAGACATATCTATTTTTTGTCAGTCACCATCATTTCTCTTTCAACCTATAACTTCACTTAACAAACAATCAACATTTTAAAGCATATTGGTGTTTTGTGACCAGTTAAAAATATGTCTTACATGTTCAAACCCAATATCACCCAGATTTCACCCAATATTCAACGTTGAAATTCTGTATTATGTTCACTGGGATAAAACATGAAATAACTGACCATTGGCCTTACCTATTAAAACTTCTTGTTTGTTTTTCAGTTTTTACCAATATAACCTCTAGCCATTTAACCCTTTTCTTTAGTCAATGGGGTTTAGTCAAATGTGTAAGATTATTTCTGCGCAGGAGCAGCTAAAGGGAAATATAATCCTGTGGCCTGGGGTGTAGATGTAACTTAAAGTAATTACTCACTGAGTTGGCTTGCTTGTGTGAACCTCATATTACGTGTATATTTGGGATAACACTTTAAATATTGCTAAATGTCTGAGGAGGAACTGCTGTGAGGTCAGCATGTGGACCTGAGCCAGGTTATGTGAGGCAGCGTCATACAGGGGCCATTCATCTTGGCGAAATTATGAAATTACACTGAACTGAGGACAGTTCTTCAAGATTGGATAAGGGATGAATAATTTAGGGTGTAATCCAGTGGTGAAACGCCCCGCTGAAATATATAGTCCCTGAAGGTAACTTTAGCCCTTAAAAAAGACAGATGTGGAAGATCTGTCACGTGGTTTTCAAAGGGAAATTTCATCTCGGTCACAACGTAAATCTTTCAGTGGGAGGGGGGGGTACAATAAGTTCCTCATGAATATGTCTACATCACGCACAATCATAGCTCAATTGTCCACCCGGCGGGATGCGGCATACTAAGTGCAAATCACGTCCCTGAAGTTTGTGATTGGTCCAACGTTTAATCCTGTTGTTGATACGGACTTTGAAGCGACTTTGAGGATGAGCTTACAGGGTTTGCTGTGAGTTAAAGACTCTCGTACTGTCAGCTATACGTATAGCTTACTGAGGAACTTCCAAAACATATTGGAACAGTCGCAGGATTACAGCATTAAACGGTCTGAACTGTCGGTGTGCTCGCGCGTGCTCGTGGATGAGTGTGTGTGTGTGGCAGGAATTAGACAAAACACGACAGGCAGGGAGAGCAAGCAGCTTTACGTTCTCTGATAAATATAGATAGCACTAAGGGCAACAGCATATTGCTTTCCACAGTGAAAAACACATCCTGAATCAATTTCACAATTAGCCAGTTCAGTGTTTTAATTAAAGAAACAACAGTTGCCTTTGAAGAAATCAATTTCATCTAAAGAGGCAAAGGAGAGAATTTCCCTGTTAGGGTGCCGTCCCTCCGTCAATTCAAAGACATGCACAGAGATGCTTTTGGTCCCGTCTTTGCTGTTCATATAGTACGGCATTAAACGGAACATTTAAAAAAACATCTTTGCACAGTTTGTGAGACCGAGAAGAGAGAGGGATGTGACACACAATCAAAGGCACATTCTCTAAGGATCTCCCAGCAGTGCTCATGCACAATGCAACATTTTTCAAGTTTTTATCCATATAAATAAACTGAAGAGTTAAATGGAGTGTATTTCAAGAGCTACACTTCTCTCACAACCTGCCAACATCCCAAACTTTTTAATTCAGCATTTGTCAGAGCTGATCAGTTTCAGAAGCTCTCAACCTAAAGCGAATACCAAGGTTGTTTTATTCCACTACCAAGATATGTGGGGAATGCTATTGTTTGAAAGTCTAAAATAACATATTTTATGTAACAATTCCTCAATACCTGTGAAGTTCACAGTTAAATTATTTAAGTTCTATGTTCACGTAAGAGCAGTTCAAACAGACAGATCACATTTGAACTGGAACACATTTTTGGCTTCATTTATAAATAATTATTTTGCCTCTAGAAAAAGATTCAACATGTTTTATTGTCAGTGTAGTGTACATTAGAGAGTCTGGTATTTGTACTGTATTGTGTGTGATGGGGTTTTGGTTACAAAGTTATTGATCTGCCAGCTTTAATTACCCCCCCCCCCTCTTCTTGACGATCCACATCTACCCTCTCCATCGCTGTATACGTACGCCCGCCGCATCCTGTCAGCCTCGCTTCCCCCGTGTTCAGGCATGTCTTTCACGACAGCCGCGCTTGAATTCTCACCCCATTGCTTCTGGCGACTGTGATTGCCTTTTGTCCTCTTCCCTTCTGTGTGTTGTTGACGGGGGATCCGGTCTCGGCTGCACCTCTATGGGTGGTTTAGTGAGGAGTTGGAGGGTCTGGAAACTCCAAAACGGTGGCGGTCTCTGACGCAGCGATAAACCCTGCCTGATGAAAGACTGGAGCTGAGAAGAGGAGGCGATGAGCTTAACTTTGGTGGATTTAGCCGCTCCGTCTCTCCGTTCTGTCAAACATCGCATAGCCTCCATGCCTGATTGTTATTCCGAGTAACGGGGACTGCTTTCATGATTCATGGAAACATGTTTAACACAGGGTTGAATAAAGTTATGTAGGAAAAGTAACAAGGCAGTGTTCAAATAGAATCAATGTAGCAGGAGTTGTACACTCGTTAGAACCTCATGAGAATGATACATTAGGAATTCCCAATTTCCCAACTTCAGCAAAATACCCAATAGCAAGTTCTGTTTGAGAGAGTCTGCTGTCACTGTCCCAGACACATGTAAAATGTTTTCTACCACCATCTACTGTTCACTTGGAGGAGTTGACATAAAACCTTTTTCCTTTTCTCTGCAATTTGGCTCCATCAGAAAGAAGTGTGGTTGAAATGTAAACACCGCTTTTATCCGCCCCCGTCCGAAGCACTTAGAGACACATCGCATCCAAGGATACGCACCTGGCGTTGATTTCAATGTTTATGTCATTAAGAAAGAATGAAAAGGATGTGCTTTAATCCCCCTTTTCATCCAGAAGATAGAGGTCACAATACAATTCCATGCTGAGCATTCCTGGCTTTTGTGCAGGTGCCAGCGCCACCAGCCAACGCGCTATCTGCAGAGGATGAAAGCAATTTGGTGACGTTGGGAACTCAAGGTCTGCAGGTGCCTACATTCAGTCCTCCAGGTCTCCATCGTTTGAACACGCCGTCCTAAAGTAAGTAAATACTTTTGTGAATTACGCTTTGCAAACAAAACTTTTAAGCGACTCAAGACGCACTTTAGAACGCATTAATTACAAGGCGCTATTTGCAGCGCTGCATTTAATGCGGATAGATAGACTTTTTGAAGCCTCATTGGTCTCTCTTACTGTATCCTTCCCTTTACAGGATGGTAAATTTAGAAAGCGGCATGGGTCACACTCAAAATGGCAAGTGCCGTTTCTTCAAGTGCAAACAGAAGTGGCAAAGAAAGTTGCAGGATTGGTGTGAAACATATTCTTTCTGTGAAGTCTCACGTGTGGTGTCGTTTGTTTTACTAGCCCTCGTGTGATTTGCCATTAGGTTGCGTATTAAGTGTGTGTATTTAGCACCTTTAAAAAAGTGTCTCTGACAACTGCTGGCATTAAAACCACAATGTGATGTTATAGCAGGAGACAGATATTCAGCAGTAAATTCATTTCATCCGGGGTCACCGCTGCTCAGCATCGCCCTCCGGTCCCCTGGGAGCCCTTTGCCTCTGGCCTCACGAGAGCCCCACAGAGACCTCTCCGTCAGTCATCAAGACTCCGTCCTCTGATTGGATCAAGGATTGATTACACCCCATTCGTGTGAACGCTGTCATCGAAGGACAGAAAGGCGCGCGCCGCGGGTCAATGGGGCCTCGTAATCAGTGGCAATGCAGCGGTGACTTGAAGAATATGGAGAAGGAAAATCACTGCCATGATTTTCGCGCGGACTCGCGCTGAGAGCCACGACTTCAGCCACAAACCGAAATCTGCCGAGTCCTCGCCGCATGCAAAGTTAATTGCCCAGCGAGGATTCCGTTTGAAAGAGCTTTCAGTGGTTCCCAGTGTGCCGTCGATTCATCTCTGAACATCCTGTAACCTTCATCCTTATTAATCTTCAGACATGTTGCTTCCTGTGCAAACCACAAGCTTGATGCTGATTCGGTCGCCCGCACAGCGATGTCATTTGACCACTCTGCGAGAGCGAAGCGGTTGACGCCACCCTTTGCGGCTGCGCCCGCGTCAACGTGATAACTTTAATGACTTGAAATAGATTCAGCGAGAGGATATTTGTAATAATAAAATCCCAGCGGCCATCTGTTGGGGCGATGAAATAGCCGGCGCTGGCAGAAGATCTGGATGACCTATCTACTTCCGCATATGCTGAAGTAGAAAGGCGCAACCTTTCCAGTGCCGCCAAACCATCAGCAAACTCCTAATCATCAAAACATCATCTGTTGCCATTCATAAATCCCACGGCAGTCTGGATTCTCAAGGATTTGCGAAGCGGGGTGCACCATATGCTGCTGTTCTGCACACGCGTGTGCTCACGAACATAAGACAGAGGGGGGGGGGATTAATTAAAACCAATGGCTTGCCGGTTTTGATTCGTAAGACCTGCAAATATCACAAGGAAACAACAACACGTGTGGCCTTCCCGCTTTACCCCATGAGGTATTAGAGGGCGGAGACGGAGCACGGCGGGGCTCGGTGTGCCCGAGCCACCGCTTCCCACCACGTCTTGAGATTAACAAACTGGGCTCCGATAGCCGAGCGGAGCGAGTCAAACAGCATTGTTGCTTCCTCGTGCATCCCCGCCACTCACACAGCTGTAACTGTAATACTTCAAACGCCTGGGAGGCTTTAAAGTGCTAATAGGCTGGATATTAGTGATGTAGTAAAGTGTGTGTGGTAGGGGAAAGGCCTGTTTGACTTTGGTGTGTGTGTGCATGTGCGTGTGCGTGTAGGACCAGAAGCTGTTGCACCAAAGCAAAGGCAGTTTCAAGGATTACTGTCAGGGTGGAAAAGAGGCAATTAATCTCTGTCTTGAGAAAAGGGATGCCACTTCAAGGCCTTTCAGGAAATCTTTTTGGTAAAACGATAAGCCTCTGTTTACTAATTTTCCCCATGTGAATATGTGTGTGAGTGAGCAATGACTTTTTTCCTTTTTTTTGTTTTTTAAAGCATGTTTGTAGTTTACATTATTTTGGTTCTTCCTCATCAAGACATGCACGAGAGCAGCAGAGTTTGTGGGATTTTTTTGTCTCGCTCATTTTCAATTACAGCCGGTTCACCCGTCCGACGCCTGGCTAACGCACCCGGCTAGCACGCCCGGCTAACGCGTCCGGCACCTCTCTCAGTTGTGACCAGATTTTTTAACTAAGTTCTGCTGACATTTGATTTTTTTCTGTTACTTGTGTCTCTGTTGTCGGGTTGAAACCGGAAGAGCTCATAATATCTGTGTGAGGTGCAACGACGGACGTATTTGTGTCAGGAAATATGTGGTTCATCCACAACGGAGCTTTGACAGTATTTTTTTTTTTTTATTTTACTTTCATGGAAAATATGAAATGTGCCATCAGGAAGGTCAGGTCTGGGGGAGTTTCCAGGACCGTACCTGCTTCACACCAATGAGCAAAACAAAATCTGAATGTAGCTGTACATCACCCGCCTCCCGGCTGCAGTATTCAGCCTGATCAGACCTGGCATCTTTACCTTCAGGAGCTCCACGACGGTTTTCTCCATCTGTCCGTGCAGATATAACTCTCCATACATCTGCCTGAACACATGAACTGTAAGGGAAGAACAAAAATGGAAACATGTAGCGTGAGCGCAGGTTGATCCTGTTTTATTAAAGATGAAACCAAGAAGTGCCATTGTCTCTTATGTAAATATCAGGACGACACTGCAGCTTCATTTCTAAAAAGATGAATTCAATGGGAAGACACTGCAACATTAATTATATCCAAGATGTAATTCTGATCTACCAAATTTATGTCTTTTAATTAAATGTAATATTGAATTAATTAATATTTATTTTATCGCAAGATCACCCGTATATCTTCTTTTAATGATTTCTGAATTTGTGGGAATGTACATAAATGCACCTTAGCTAACGGGATGTAAGGCGACTAGTCCTCACAACCTTTTGAAACGGCCCTTGGCGGTCGGCTCGTGGGTCGAGCAGAATGACATCGAATGCAAAAGACTCTTTACAATTTGCATTTACTTCTCCATCATTCTCCCTCTGGAAAACAAACGTCGCTCAAATATTCCATGCCACTCCAAATATGTAAAGACGGAAAGCGTCCATTCGTCCCCTCAAAAAAAACATTATGAAAATGAAGTAGCGGGCCGTAGCTAGCGTTAGCCGTGGCAAATGACGCGATTGCTCAAATATTTTAGTCCCGGAGTAAAGTAGCAACGGCTGACAATGTATGTGATGAATCTCAATATTATTCTAATTGGTTGCTACAATTCTGACCAAGAATAGTACTGCATATATATATATATATATATATATATATATATATATGCAGTGTTTGTTTAAACATGCATATATACTGACTACATAATCTTTTTTGTGAAGAACTATTTTTGAGAAATCTCTCCTTTGCTAAACATAGATCTAATTTACTTTTATTCCATTCAATTCCTTTCTTTCTCCTTTCCTGTCTTTCTCTGATAAGGCCCCCCAGCCCCCTCACCACAGAGCACAATGACTCCATTGTGCCGAACCACAGAGCTGATAATGTTACGCGACATTAAGGGCAATGATGTTAGTTTCCATTCAGGGAGACATTCTGATTTGGAATGTGGACTCACAAAGAGCGCCGTAACATTCAACGCTCTCAGGAATTAAAGAGTCCGTTATTAAACGCGATCGCCATCGATCTGCACCACCGCGGAGCATTTTATTACCCTGCTTACCCTCCAGATAGGCAACGACGAACAAGTAGTGGCTATATTATGGAGATGGACTTTAATGATGACTTCATTAACTCACACCTTTACAGTTGCACATTTCTTCACCCTACGCCGTTTTGCTCCCAATCCGTTGATTTTGAAAGCCACTTTTCCACAGAGGCCTAAAAAACCCTGAGAAGTAGGAACTACATTTTTTTTTTCACCCACTCCTTTCACGTATAATTATATTCATATTCCCCTGAACGCTGACCTGCGGGGGTGGTAAAAAGGGGGCTGATTCAGAGCTGTCAGTACAACGTCTTTATCTTCGCTCTCCAAATGTTGGGGTCAGCGAAGACTTGACGCTCGGCAGACAATTCTCCCAAAGACCTAATGTGATTAATGGGTGTCACTTAAGAGGGGCGGGGTGGGGTTGAGCGAGAGAAAAGAGGAAGTCATCCAAAGAAGATTGTTGCCGAAGAAAAGGTACGCTGGCGGCACTTCGTCAAGCCAGAAAGCGAGGACGGAGCCCTCGCCGGCCGGCGCGCCGTGCTGGAATGAGATGTTCAATGTCACTTTCAAAGTTTGCAATGCGGCCACGGAATACTACCTTGAAAGTGCGGGGCGAAGAGTTTTCGACCGGCAATTAGAGCGCTTTGAGTTGGTAATGTCCGCGAGGTGCATCAAGGAGTAGCGCTTGCTCAAATTCTTGACACCACTCAAAAAGTAAGAAATACAAAAATGTAAATGCATTCTCTGGTGTACTTCCAATTTTGCAATATTACCTCCATTTCCACTAGTGGAAAGACCACGTGCATATATATATATATATATATATATATATATATATATATATATATATATATATATATATATATATATATATATATATGTCCTTCTCTTCTGTCGGCATTAGCTGC
This sequence comes from Liparis tanakae, assembly GCA_036178185.1. Lineage (NCBI taxonomy): Eukaryota > Metazoa > Chordata > Actinopteri > Perciformes > Liparidae > Liparis > Liparis tanakae. The sequence goes on along the minus strand of CM070096.1, from coordinate 8,966,483 downwards.
CTCTGGGAAGTGAAAGCATCCCGTTTGGATCCAGGGAGGAAGACCCCGATTCCACCTGCTGTTACACATTTGTTTGTCTTGTCTCTTAATGTAGTCAGCTTGTGCTCACAGCTGGACCCCGGCTTCCTTATTTACCGTGCAAGAAAAGCACTCTGTCACAAATGTCACTGCCTCTGCTCAGTTCTTTTTACACACTTCGTCAACATCCTATAAATTGTAAGTATGTGGCTGATTAAAAATCCCTGCCACCTGTTTGATGCGTCTGGGTCTCGCTGGAATCCTCCGGCAAACGCGCCGTGTTGTTTATGCAGATCTTTGATATTGATTGTGGAGATTAAGATGTTGTCAGAGTCAACAAATATGCTTGTTTCTTTATTTATTTTCATTTTTTATTTGATGCAGTCAATTAGGTTGTTAATGTGTGTCAGTCTTGTAGGGAGGCTTAACTGGGTTTGTTTATACTGGTTCCCCTTTCTTTTGTGACCCTCCGGTTATTAACGCTACACGCATCATGACCCGATTCTTAACCGTCACACGGAGACTTAGGCGCCCTCAACTCAAGTTGCGTGGTGGTCTGTGAGTTGAATAAAAGAATGAGAAGGAACTTTTTCTATTCCCTGAGCAGAATCGATACAATTTAAATCAGGACTGGTCAACTTTGACACTGTGAATCCGGATGCTCGTCAGTGCTGAGTTCAAAGTGTGTTGGAGACGTCGGTACTGAAAACATGTCGACGGAACTACTATGAGTTTCTCCGGAAAGAAAATGCTCTTTTTAAATGTACTTACAATAAAAAAAAGAAAGTTGGTTTATTTCAGTCATTGAAGTCTTTTAAATTGTGCTCTGACCTTCCGCTGTCTCTCTTGTGGATATTACAGAAAATGCTGTGGGACACTGTACAAAAAGTATCATCGGGACCCTGCATGTAACATTGAGTTAAGGGTTGACACACCTGAGAGCAAAGGAAATAAATAACTGTTAAATCACAGCATTTTGATGAGGGACCAACAGATGCATCACCATGGGGACGGTCCTACCTCCGTGAATTGTTTCGATAATGAAAACGACGAAAAGCGATGGAAGTCTGCAAATGAAGAGCACTGCGAGAGCCATGCAGACCAGCAATTATTTCATTTCCAGAGGAAAAGAAACCTGCCACGCTACATCAAATTTAAAGGAGAAAAAGAAAATAAGGAATGTGCCGTGCGGCGTGCTGATTGGCCTCCTTATCTTAGATTGCAGGCGTCTGATTTGACGGTGGGAAAGAAGGAGTTGTTGCCGTGTGTTTGCAGCAATCTCAATTTAAATCAAAGTTTTTAATCCGCAGTTGTGACATCAAACTTAATGCCAAGTGTCGTGCCGAATGAAACACAGAGAGCGAGAGCACGTTCCATAACTCCTGGGCCAAAACACATCCTTTTTTACAATAACACACCGGTGGTATTAGTTCATGGTTAATTCCTGGAATTGGCACAATAATTGTTTTAAATATCTAGGGATTTGTCGTCATGCCAGCCCTAAAGATTCACATCCTTGAGTCCAAAATCAATTGTGACTTTCCGAATTTCAATTGGTACAAGTAACATTTCGCCGATTTACATAAAATTAACCTGCAAATATTTTGATAGTCGTTAAAATAATAAGTCACTATTTTACATTTCTCACCATCTTCTGGTATGGGAATGTTAGTCCGACAACACAATCTACTTGAAGGCATCATTATGGATGATATGATTATTTATATATATTTATTTATTTGTACTATTTATTAACAACAAATACTGTCCGTTTATAACCAAAACTCTTTTTAAGCGGTGAATCAAAAATAATAAAACAAGCAGCAAGTTTATTGCAGAGCAGAACATCCATAGTCATGCCTTGAATATGATTACCGCCGCTGTGGCATGTATTTAACCTTGGGATTCCATTTTGACTGACATTGACCGTTGTCATACAGCTCATGCAGCAAGTTGAACACATACAACGCCAGTAATTTGTTTTTTTGGGAAGCGCTGTTTGAATGAGTCATGTTGACGATTCCGTCTCCTATCTCCTGAACTTGAAATATGAAATGCACTTTGCTGCTTCTGTTCACCCCGCCACAAACTTTCAGAATCTGGTGGGGCGCTCCATGCGGCGGTGCGTTCAAGGTCCGCGGAAAATGTTCGCGGGTCGACCTGGGTGCAGAAGAGCATATTTAGTGATAATACTCCAGATAACCAAGGTTAGTTATCACTTAGCATCCATCCAACAACAACTGACCTTGCTGTGTGTGTGTGTCTAACCTGTACCTCTGCCCCTCCAGTCTGTTTCCTGTTATCTATGTATGCCCCCCCGCTAGCACACCTTCATTACTAACCCAGATAGTGGCATTGGCAACTTGTCACTTGTATTGATTTCTCTTAAACTGCAATTTACATGGATATTTGTGGGTGTCCTGAGGGCAAGCTGCAGCGTGGCGGACAAACCCTGCACCGCCGCCTCCGCCACCCTCTCTCTCCGCTCTCTCTCCCCCTCAGGCGGGAGGAAATGCTTCCACCCGACAACAGAGCCTCAAATTGACTTTTCAATCTGACATCAGCAAATGGGTCATTGTTGAAGTTTAGTTTTCTTCTTCCTGCAGATGCATTTTACTCTTTTTTTTGTACGTGAACCTAAAATAGGATGTGTGCTGGCGAGTGTAAAGGAGAATGAAAAATAATTAAATGTCCTTTGTTTTTAAATCTGAAAATTCAGAAAATTGACTGAAACATCGAAGCAGCTGCAGAGAACCAAGTGAAATGATGTGTTCGATAAGGCCTGAGCAGATCCGCTTTTTACATGCATTTTATACTTATTTTTACTGGTCAGGCCCTGAACATGTCCGGCAGTTGTAACGCACCTCCACAGTGGAAATAAAACAACCTCCACAGTGGAAATAAAACAACAACCTCCAAGTCTGGAAAGCCACACATGCTTTTTGAGAGCCTTCGACTCTTCTCCACTAACGCCTCAAGCCTCAAACTTTGTCGCTGCAACACAATGTCGAAGAGTTTTTGCCTCCATATGCTGAAGGTCACCTGCAATACCCTCCCAACCTCCACACACACACACACACACACACACACACACACACACACACACACACACACACACAGGATTTTCAAAATAAAAGATATTTGGTCACATACTTAAATGCTATAGTGAACTCACAAAGCTTGGGAATTAAACATAAATTGACTCAAACTGTATATTGAAGATGCATTTGATGTGACTTAAATGGAGTATTATGCATCTCAGAGTAATAATCCTCTGTGGGTGACTTTAGAACATAGAGAGAGGGACTTTATTTTTCCTTTAATTAAATCCTGCAATGAAATTAGAGATCCCCATTCTCAGTCGACACAAGGAGGGGGAAGGAGGAGGAGGAGGATTCATCGAGCAGAAGTACTCTGCGTATGAAGGGGGAACACCATCTATCGTCCACTCCACGCTGCACATGTTCTCTCAGGCTCCGAGTGTGTGGCGAGTTTTCAGCAGGCGTGTAGTTACATATGTAAACCAGCAGCAATAACCATATTTAATCCCCGGTGCTGCAAAACATCCAAACTGCTGAGGTGCCCTTGAGCCAAGTTGCTCTACCAGGCTGACCTCTGACCTGTAAAAATAACTAACGTCCCCTGCAGTGCGAAGAAAAGAAAAAGACGAAAAAAGTAGGACTGAAAATGTGAGGAAAAAAAGAAAAAGAAGAAAAGAAGAAGCAGCGGGTGAATAAGGGGTGCGGAGCGGTGGGTGTCGCCGGTGATGTCACACCTCCCAGACAGCCACGATTGGCCCCTAATTAGAAAGCTCGGCAGCAAATAGATAAGCGTCCTGCATGATTGAATCCAAAGTGGCTGATGCCCAAATGTGTGCAGAGGCGCGCAGTCGAACGGGGCGCCGGTGTCCGTGCTGCTGAGAGCTGCCGCGCCGCGCTGCCAACGGTCTCTCCGCGGAGCGGGAGGCGAGCTGGAGTGTTCCGAGGTGATCCAGGAACAGCGAGAGGGATAACCCCCCAAAAAAGAAAGCAAAAAAAAAAACACACAAGGAGGGACGGAACATATAGTGCGAGAGTCCTACGTCAAACCCAGAGGGACGCAGCGGAGGCAAGTACAAAGGGGAGTGGAGCCGCCGAGACCAAGTTATTGCTGCGCGCTGCGCTCCAGAGGGCTGCGCGATGGCATCCGTACTTGGGAACAGCAGCAGCCGCGCGTCGGGGGCTCAGAGCGGACAGGTGAAATGCAAGCTGAAGAGGAGGCGCAGGAGGCGATCGAAGAGAAAAGGTACAACTTCACGGCGCTTTATTGTGTCGGCACAACAATTACAAACACATATTTTTTTTAGGGGGTGGGTTTGTCTGTTTGTTCTGTTTTTTGGGTCCCAGTGTGTGAGCGAGCAGAGGTCGTGCGCACCTTGGCGGGGCATCGGAGCGCACGCCGAGCCCGCTGTCCTCTGCCATGTCGCGCGCAGCGCGCTCCGCGGCGGCGGCTTGAGTTCGAGCCAATTTGAAAATTCTGGGAACAACGAAACGTGGACTAATGATTTCCTTTTAAAATGACGCAATGTTTTAATTTAGTTCATCTTTTCAAAGTTTATTTGCAGCCGGTGTGAATTCTCCTTTTAAATTTTATTTGATCAAAGCCTTTATTGTATCGGACATCAACGAGTACAAGGACGAAGAAGAAATGACCCATCAGCTTATAAAGCACAAGTTTGACCGCACGCCGGTAATGGAGAGATGCTTGTTAGACCTTATTTGAAAAAGCATCCGTGTGACACGCGCGCGACGTCTGTCCCCGAGCCGGGTTCAACTTCATCACGGCACCTTTTTTATTTCTTTCACGATTTTTCAACCCCGGTCAGTCATTTCCTATTCGTGATTTAAAATATTCAAAATATGATATAAATGATAAGCCATGCCACACATGCACTGTAAAACAACTGCATGATTTTGTAATATTTATTCTTGTAAAGAAAGCACTTGAATGTCAATGCCACATACTTTACGCTTTTATATAGCATCCTAAAACTCGGTAGTGATCCTCCTGATGATTTCTCAGCTGCTTTATTTGTCCCTGTTGCCTCATATCAAACTATTTGTGCCTCATTAGAGACTTGAACCCCGGATCTCTGAGCTTGAGCCTCATCCAAATACACCTAACACTTAAAGTCACAAAGCTTTACCCACTGTTTGGGGCCTTTCACCATTAAGATAAATATCCCGTTGGTTACATAGTACTTCACAATAATATTTAATTTCCAATTTAAATATATCTGTGTTTATTCCTGAGCTAGAATCTCCCAAAATGGAGCGGGAAAGAGTTCCCCCTCGAATGAAGGAGTGTGTATTAGTCATTGTGCTTAAAGCCCTCGGACGAGACGCACCGTAAAAACTCCTTCCCTCTGTAATCCAAAGGTAAAAAGTGTGCCGATCTTAAGCGACTGAAAGGCGACAAGGGTGCGAGGGTTTCCTCTGAGGCCGCACCGAGAAGGATGCACGCTCCCTCCGTGGTTCGCTGCCCGGCAAAACCTGCAGGACGGTGCCGCGTCCCTCTGCCCACGGCAGCCGCACGCTTGACGCCGCTCAGGCTTTCTACTGAAGGGGGGGAAAAGAAACTAATAATCCACACTGTGACTGTTCACACACTCTCCAGCTTGTTGTTGTCCTTTTTTAAATAGTCCCAATACACTGCAAGGTGGTGTTCACTGTTAACACACGTACCTGTGTTTACAGAGTCGTGTTATCGTATTCGATATCGTGCCCCATATTGAAAAAGTGACATAAAAAAGATTCAGGAGGAAGTTAAAGCGTCCGCACCGAGAAGCTCCACTGCCTCGAAAGAGGTTCTCCGCCCCCCTGCTTTGGTTCTCTCGGTTCTTTTCCGTATGCTCTTTCTTTCTTCACAGCAAGTCATCCTCCAAAGAAATATCCCACGCGCCAAAACGTCTCTTTGCTCCGGCACTAAATTACTCCCAGAAATGTCTTTTTCTTTGCATTCCCGCTCCAACCCTCCAAAAGAAAGCAGACCGAATCTAAATACAGAAAGCAACGAGACATTTATTTTTCAGCCATTTGTACCCATAATGCCTGACTGTGCTGCCGTGCCACACGGCGGGACACGGAGGAGCGCGTCGGCCGCCGCTGAACGCACGACGGGCTCCCATAAACACTTTGCACTCGTCATCAAACCGCAAACAGACAACCGCACCTCATTTCCATAGCCTCTTGATTTTTAATAGCCCAAGTAATTGAGACAAGGGAGACAATACATAAAATATGGCGCACAGGCAAATGTATTTACATAATGGAAACGGCAGAATTGGTTCCACAACATTAGGCATTGCATATGAGTATCACGCGAACAGCGCGCGCATTAGCCTGGCGGGCCTCCGCGGCGTGCTTCCCCAACGCCTAATTTATCAGCGCCGCTGATTCATTCTGATAACACGGGACATTAGGGGGCCGGTTCAGGGGCCGCCCGTAAATGAACTGTGTCTCTGGGATGTGCCGAGGGGCCGCTGACTCCTCTGAAAGCGGCAGGAGGTGGACTCGCTGTGCTGAAACATTCAGTCACATCTCCTCTTCCTGGTGGAATCTTTTTTCTGTGTGCGTGTGTGTGTGTGTGTGTGTGTGTGTTTATGGAGGAGAAATACAGATTTTGACAAATGTTGAATGATTGAAGATTTTCTTCTTCTTTCTCTCGCCTACTTCAAACTTGAGTAAGTAAAACTGAGCATTTTATTTTATTATTATTATTATAAAAAAAATATATGTTTATCCTTCATCTCAAGTGCAAACTGATCATCATCTCCAGATTTCACACAATTATTTTCATAGACCTCAAGGCAAAATACCCCCCCCCACACACACACACACACACACACACACACTAAATAAAAAGGCACAGAGGGATTATTGCGTGGCATTTAAAGCCTAATCCCTGGAAAAGGCTGCAGATTATTTGTAGATGGACTCGCTAAAACCTATGTGTGTGTTTAAAAGCTTGTGAGCAGATTCTGCCACAAAACTCACTTCATTTTATTTTTTATTATTTTTATTCCAAATCCTCTTTGCAATTCGGATGAAGAGTACAAAACAAATCTCTCCAGAAAAAAAGATTACGAGGCCCATAATTGCTAGAAATCACACACTTTTATCATCTGTGGCCTTATTCGTATGTCTCTCGCTTTCTCGCTCTCTCGCTCTCTCTTCCAGCCTGCGTCGCTTCGGACGGACAGGCGCCTCGCTCTGCGTTCGCTATAGCTCTCTCGTGTTTGCCTGACCCTTGTCACCCCTCCCACTCCTAGAAGCCCCCCCCCCCGACACACACAGACGCACACAGACACACACACACACACACACTATGTACAAGGCACGTGAAGTGTATCTGCCCTTAATTAATCACAGCCTCGGGATTCACGGTTGCGTCCCTGAAGCATGTCCTTTTTTTCCTTCTTTTTTTTGTGGAGATGGCTAACGTGCACAGGCAGTGATGCACAGGAGCGTCTGAGCGAGTGTCCACTGTCTGTAAAATCAGCGTGTTACATACCCCCCCCCCCCTCCCGTTGCTTTTTAAACTGTGGCATACGTGGGACTTGTTCCTCGTCTTTTAGCCAGAGGTTGTTTTTTTTACATTTCATTTTTCATGAACCAAAATAAGCAGAGCAGAGATTTATGGAGCAACATAATATTTTTACAACCACACTTATCACCCCGTTCTCCTGGCGTACAGTACAGTGTATCATCAGGAGCGGTGTGTGTGTGGGGGGGGGGGGAGGGAGGGAGTGTAATTTATGTATAAATTACGGGCTCACACTCCCGTCCCTGGCGAGGTGGCGGCAGAGGGGTCGAGTGTGGGGACAGAAGTTAAGGCAGGAGGGGGATGAGCATCAGCGCCCGCTTCAGGCAGGGCAGACGAGAGGACGCTCTGGTTGTTCAGCACCACCCGCCTCCAGGACGAGTTGAGGGCGGAGGTTGCGTTGCCGAGGAAGGCCTCGAACCACGTTAGGATTTTAGAATTGTGAGAAGAGACGTGTAAAACAATCTTGTGTCTGTTTAAGCGGCGACGTCTGCATCTCTGTCCAAGAGGCCTTTCTTACCAGTTGCTGCCCGTGACACTATATATTGTAATTTCAGGAGCTCTTTTTTTTGCCTGTGTATTCTTTTTTTTTTTGCAAGCCTTTGAGGAAATGTGATATTTAAAGTGTCTGTTTGTCAGAGCAGTAGTTAGTCCCCCCCCTCCCCCACCCCCTGTCAGATAGACAGGTATATTGTGGTCACATGGTATCCAGATACGCCACTAGACAGGAAACATCAGATTGATTTTGGTCGATAAGTCGGTCACTTGTGACGATTTCTTTGTCAGCTTCTGTAAAAGAAAGAAGTAGTTTGAGCAACAGCAGCTCGACTTCAGTGGATGGGTCTCCTTCACGTGTGGTGCAATTTCCACACGCAGTCTCTCGAATCACAGTCGACGAACAGAGCTCGATGTGAGTCCTGAAAGAATGAGGCCGATAGACGTAGGGTGCTCGCTGCTCATTGAAAAGTGGTGGAGCCACGATGGTGTCCCACCCTGTTGTTTGCTCCGGGGGCCGATGTGTGTGTGTTTGGCTGTCAGTTCATGAGAATCTAACCTGGTTAGTGCTTCGTCACAGTACAGTATGCTCCCTCTCTCTCTCTCTCTCTCTCTCTCCGCAGTGATTTGCGTTTACATGCAGAATGTATTCATTAACAAAATGCTTGTGCGATGAAAAAAGGGAACCAACGTCTCAGACAGGCGCAGACGGAGATGTGAAGTCTGGTTTCAGCCCCCTTCTGTCACACTTGTTTGTGTTTGTGCTGATAACCGCATTGAGAGCTGCGACAAAAAAAAAAAAGAGAACGGGGAAAAAAAGAAAAAAACCGCCGCTGGCATTTATGAGGTTAATGAAGGTCAGCGCCGACAGGAAGCGCTCCTCGGCGTGCGCGCGCATGGGCTTTGTGCATTTACAGGCGCTCCCTGATTAAGGCGAGCGGTGGAGGAGTTGGCGGTTTAGGACACGGCGTCCTCTAACTGACTGAGCGTTTAGCTGAGGGAGAAAGAAAGGGAGGAGAAAAAAAGGTTATTACTATTGACTGTTCTCTCTTGAGGACAGCTGATAAAATGACCAAGAAAAAAAAAAAAAAAGGAATAGTACAACTTTAGCACATTAGCATAATTAGTAATTATCTCTTAATAGTCCCTCTTGGCTCTTTGGAGCCCGGCAGTGAAGAATTGTACTTAAAGTTCAGGCGGGGAAAACAAATTTGGTGCAAAAGGAAGTCTCCTCCGCATCGCGCGCACATGGCCGAGGAGGAAGTGAATCACGAGAGTGCGGAGGGAAACAAGAGACGAAAGAAAGCACAGATGCAGATTTGTAAAAAATTCTGAAGGTGGCACTTCAGTTAATTAGACTTTTGTTTGATGACTCCCACAGTTGGGGAGATAAGGGTATTACTCACATCACAAATAACTTGTTGCACTTGTTGCCATGGTGACGGAACACGGATATTTAATTGCGTTCGTCGTGTGCTGAGCTCCGTCATCCGATACAGCGTTCAAAACATTAACTGCTGAAGCGGAGACCTCCGAGAACCGCCGTACATACATAATACAGTCGAACTAACGTATGTGGGAGTGCCGAGGGAAGAGTGGATCAGATGGCGTTCATAAGTGTGTGTGTGTGTGTGTGTGTGTGTGTGTGGGGAAGCGCCGCTCGCAACGAGCTGTCAGTCCTCATGAACGGAGACGCGGCGAGTCAGCAGCATTACCGCGTCCTGTCAAGTGTTGGTGTGTCTGCAGGTCCGAGAGAGAGAGAGAGAGAGAGAAAGAGAGATTTAACATTTAAAAAGTCTTCGTTTTTGCAGCAACAGCGTTCCCTGTGTCGTGGTTGTTGTCCTGCGGCTGTACCTTCTTTGTTTATTCACAACAGTCAGCAGCGGTTTCCAACTTTATTTTGCTGCTGATCTCTTATTTTGCAAGTGCAACGATCCTCTTTCATTCATCCATTAATCTGATGATTACCTTTGTGAATATCCCTTGATCTTGCGGTCAGTACTAATTAGAAATACCTTCCTCCATTTAAGTTCCAAACCAAGCGTTCCAAAAGCATTCAGTTAACAGCGTTAACACCAGCGTCCTTCATTTTCTGTTTGTAATTTCTTTATTGGAAAGTGACTCGAATTGAACATTTGAAATAAAGTGTGCTTTGTTCCTCGACAAAAATGAAATATATTATTATTATAAAATGTAAATTATTTAATTTTAATTATATATTTAAGATTGATGCAATATATATCTTTTGTATCATAAATTGACTCATGGATGTTAAATCATGTCCTCCATATGGACCTGATGATGGATGCTGTCGTATGTGCCTCTTCACGGCGGTCTCAACCACAATTCTAGTGGAATGTTAAGCGGAAAAATTAAAACTTCTGAGTTTGAAGGTGCGTTACGGTCCCATCCAGAAGGTGCAGGGTCGACCCCAGTGAAGCTTTGGGAGCAGAAACCTGTCGCGATGCCCTGGGCTCTTCGACGACAACCAGGACTCGGTTTAAAAAAAATGTTTAATATAATCGTCTCTAAAGGACAAAATATACAAGTTTTATTTTTTTAAAGTAGGACAATTACACCCCTAAATGTCTCCTCCAGGTGTTAAAGAACATCCCCTGTGCAGCCGGCTTCAAAAAGAAACATCATGGAGGGCTTCATCTCCACCAAGCTCAAAACCAAGGAGCTGCTGATATAGAATACATATATTATAATGTATTTTGTACTTTTTAAGCATGCAATCAGGACAAACTCGCATCTAATCTGAAGCACTGCCAACAGCGTCGAAGCCCCCCCCCCCACCCCCCCACACACACACTCCTTCTCCTTCTCCACACACATCATGGTGGAAAAACATTTCTCCAGTTTATGATCCTAATTAGCTCTAACTGTGCCATCATCCCTGAGTCATCATGCCTGGAGAGAGGCCAGATCATTTGACGGTCCGCAGTTTCACACTTTCTTCATCCCCCTCTCTCTCGCTCTCTCTCTCTCTCCGCTCTCATTTTCTTGCCGCCTCTCGTTTCTGCAGCATGTACACACACACACACACACACACACACACACACACTCTGTTATTGTTGTCCTCCGGCTCGCTCGCTCGCTCGTGTGTATTCACGGCACGGTGGTAGCTGCTACTTTGAAAAGGAACATATTTCATGAGCGGAAAATAGCTAAAGAAGGTGTACGAATATGAGAACCAAAGAAAAATATAAAATAAAAAAATGTTTCTTTTCTTTTTTTTTCTTCTTCTTCTGTTTTGTTTTTGTTTTCGTGTCCAGCTTCAATTTGTTCACTTAAAGTGACCAAGACGTGAAGAGCCCTGCGACCGCCTCGGATCAGCGCGGCGGACGCACGCCGCCCCGTCGCCGCCGCGCCTCAGGCCCACGGCGGCTCCAGTGGCCGGTTCGCTGTGCTGGCACAGCAAAGTTACCACTGATACCCCGCCTCATACGGAATAATGAAATTGGATGAAACAGCTTAACCGTACACCGTCCCTTCTTTTACCATCAGACTGGGTGCCTATTTGAGATAACGTTAATGAAGGGGACTTTACCCAAGAATAGACGCGTCTTATTGCTGGGGGGGTGGGGGAGGTGCGCTAACAGCATTTATTTCCATTAATAAGATGGAGGGCTTTCCACGAGAGGGGCCTCTCCCGAGGGCTCTCTCCGGAGGTGTGAGACCTCGGAGCGAGTTCACTTCAGCGGGAGACACGACGCGACGTGCGATCCGTGGAAGGAACTCGTCTTAACCTTGACGTGGCTCCACGCAACTCGGGCGGAGGCGGACACTCCATCACCGTAATCACCACTGTCCATCCTTAATATATCTATTTGAGGTGATTAATATGAATCTGAGAAGCTTGAGAAGCTGGTACCTTTGCTCCGTCAGCATTACGGGTTATGCGTGGTGTTACTACTGTACGACTGCAGCTGGTGAGTGCTTCAGCCTGACGTGCTACGTGTTGATGCTAGCAGCTTATGTTACACATAGACTGTATGACAAGTGGATGTAGTCACCGACTGCGCTTCGGAAGTTTGGCGTTTCATTTTTTGGAAAGGGTGGAGCTAAGTAGGGCTGCAACTAACGATTATTTAAATAATCGTTTAAGCTGTTTATTTTTTAGATTAATCAATGAATCAAATTTTTTAAAAACATTCAGTTCCAACCCGTTATTCAAAAACAAAACTGAAAATGCTTTACTCGCTTGAGTTTACTCGCCCGACTATCTGTGAATTAATTTGCGCCTGAGAGGGGGCGGGGCTTATCTCCATTGCCATGCCTCGTGGAAACAGGTAGAATTTCTTTCAACCACCACGGAAAATTCACCACTAGTTCTGCTTTTTACTTGTTGTGGACATCCTACAAACGTCTAAACATCTTATGTCCTTGTGTTTGGGTTCATCACATCCCCCGTAGGATCACACAGCTCGGTGACTTTCACCGACTACGTCTGAATAACTTCCAGCGCTACGAGAGCAGCAGTTAGATTCACCAATGTGATGACGGGCGGAGCATCTCAACGCCGTTTGGCTTTCGCAATGCAGAATCATGGTCTTTCTTCTACCTTCAACTTTTTTTTTTATACTCAAACATCTCCTTGACTTATCAAAAGACGTAATAATCGCCAACACAATGAATTGATAATGAAATCCGTTGCCAACTATTCTAATAATTGATTGTTATCGATTTTATCGGACAACGCTGCGGTAGCATCCTGTCAATCACCAGGCAGCCATAGGTTTAGTCGTGGTCTTTTGTTTGGGAGTTTTTCCTGATCCGATGTGAGATTTTGGGACAGGGATTTCTAAATGTACAGATTGTAAAGCATTCTTGAGACAAATTTCTAATTTGTGAAAATGACCTATACAAATAAACTGAATTATATTGAATTTAATTGAAATTCGCTAAATGTAAGATGATTTACTAGATATGGAGACCATACACTCATGTTTACAATGTTTACTGTGTTAATAAATCGAGTGAGATGTATTGGGTAATCTTCTCATGGACTTTTATACAATCTGACTTAATTTTGCAACCAAAGGAGTCGCCCCCTGCTGGCCATTAGAATAAATGCGCATTTAAGGAACTTCAGCATTGCATTTAAGTTTGACACCTGGATGTTGCCACCTGCTTACAGCAGACAAATCCTTTTTTTACTTATGTTATTTTGGTTTTATCCAACTAGAAAAACAGACGCAATCCACCAACCTCTATAATTGCTCTTACGACAGCTATTTGCACACTGGTCCGGCACGTGGAAAAAATCCAGCGCTCGACTTGTGAGGCGTCGCTAAGCTCTGATTGGCCAATCACTGCTCGGAGGAGGGGTTTAGGAAACAGTCACTCGTGTCGTTATCTAATTGGCAATAACCCCATGATGATTACAGTATTTTATGATAAGTTATATGCATCATGGGGTTAGCAATGGTCTGTGTCATGAACTCCATTACGATACCTGTACACTGAATGCTTTCTGTGCAATTTGATATTTACACCGAAGGGGTCAAGATAAATAATATCTCGGACGTAAACATATCTCTGACGCCGGTTGACTGAACGGTAATTACAGCCGGTGCATATTAGATCTGCGTGGCTCATGGAATTGCCTAATGTCAGATCAGTGCATTGATAATGATGAGTGTCCAGGCCGCTTCATTATTCTGCTCACACGCCAGCATTAAATAACAGAAAATCCTCTCAACCATCGATTCCAGCATCCTTTAGGGGCTCTTTCTAGGAGAGACCGACGGGCTTATCTGGCAAATTCTTTAAAAAGGTATTTCTGAAAATAATAAAACCGTTGCCTGCATTACCTCCGCCTGATGTTCTGCGTATCACCCCGGAGTCGGACGGCAATGGGCGAGCCAAGAGTTTTCTATACCTCTGGGGCCGATCGGCGCGATATGAGGAATACTGTTTTTCAAGTTTCTTAACAGTCACACAGTGTGGTGGTTATCCCTACTCCCCCCCTCCCCTTCCTCTTTTGCCTATCCTGATTTTGATTTGCACAGCTTGAAGTGATGGAGCGTAATAGATGTGTTTGCATTCGGCAAAAAAGCAGAGAGTTCCAGTCGCTCAGCCGTTCGATAGCTCAGAGCCTATTTGGCCTCGCCCAGATAAGGCCTGGGTATACATCGAGTCGGATACAGCTGGATTGTTTGTACACACATGGTGCTTTGGCACTGGTCTCCTTGGATTGGCTTTGGCACGGTGGAGAGTTTTATCCCCCCCCCCCCCCCCCCCCCGGTGCTTTGGGGGGCTGGAGCTTTCGGTGAAGGGTGAAGGGTGCGTAGGACCCGAGGCTCTGAATGTTGCCTCGCGTAAAGGACAAAGACAGAGGACGCCTCTGGGCCGAGAGAGTCCCCGACACGCTGCCACGGATGAACCTACATCACCACCGATCCAGATTTAGACACAAGGTGTACTGTGCAAGTCCCCCACGTGAGGTATGTCTCCGGTAAAAAACATCCTTGATTTCAGTGTCGGGGGGGGGGGGTCGGGGGGGGGGGGGGGGGGAATAAGCCATGCTGCACATCTGAAGGAAAGCAGACTTATCAGCTGCTCGCCTCAGTTCATCTGGCAGCTGTCTTCCTTTCTCTGAGTACATTACATTACATTTCATTTAGCTGACGCTTTTATCCAATCATGTTACATTCATACGCCGTAGGCACAACCACGGGGAGCAATTCAGGGTTAGGTGTCTTGCTCAAGGACACATCGACTGGTGCTAGCCGGGAATCGAACCGCCGAGCCTCTGATTGCTAACCACTGCCCCACAGTCGCCCATGAGTAATTCTTGGGAAATATTTAAACACAAAAAAACTTAAAATGTCAAACCTGGCAGGGATGTAAACAAATGTGATGACATTGTTTGGATAGGAACAGATAACGTGCGCTAAGCGGTCTGAGCGGCATGCAACATTTTGTCATTATGCTCCTGTAAAAAACTGCAGGTGTAAGTTTCATCTCAATAAAATTTCAATTAGTTATTGTCAAATTATCGGGCTCTTTCGTTAGGCTTATAGCTGAACAGATGATGGAGTTGTTACTTTGATCACATGATTTATTTCATTTAAGCCAAATGACACCAATGTCATTGCATGTTAAAAATGGTGATGACGCTGCACAGAGGAAATGTACCTGCTGGGCCCCAAAACTCAAAGTCGAATCAGGTTTTCCTCAATAAAGGTACATGGTGGACTATATAAGTTTCTCCTACTATTCTATCAGGGTGGCGGCCCGAAGTAATTTAAGGTCCCTTTTTTAAAGACCTCTTTGTTCTTTTATTAAACTAAGCGTCTGTTATTGATCGTCTCCACATAACAGCATGTCATTTCTGTCTCTTGACAGTAAAAACTGAAATATAGAATTATTTGCAAATTTACATAAAAAAAAAACTTATATATATATATATATATATATATATATATATATATATACACACAGAGAGAGATAGAGATGCTTGAGCATTTAAAATGACACAATGGACTCGATACATAACTCAAAGTGTAAGATCAGCTCTTATCTCATCTCAAATTCAGAATCAAATCTGAATATATTTGCGACATAAACAGATACAGGTAAAGATTCTTTTATTTCTTTTGAAGGCGTGAAAGTACTCAACCATGACTGGAGAGCCAGGTGCAGGTTTTTCATAATACCATTAACATTTTAATGCAGTTTAATCGCGCTCAAAGAATGAAGATGAACGTGTTACCATTACGGACGACACTGAGTTAGGGAGTCACGGGAGGAACGAGCACAAGGCTGTTGCAGCGTCGCGCGTGTACTGCACGTTGGTAACGCTGATTAAACACAGCATTAAATTAGGGTTAACGCTTTCCAAAATACACATCTCTTAAATGTCCCCAAACAACAATGGAAATCAAACAATCAGCTGTTGCACTGGTTTCCGTCGGGGGGCTGAAGTCCATCCTGATGCGAGTTGGTGACGGCTGGGGGGAGCGGGCAAGTGGCTTTAATGATAATAGCCCCGACAATAGCAATGATAATCCTCCCGTTATTCCTGCAGAGGGCCCTTTGTTCTCCGCTCCCCCTATTAGCGTGATGGAGCTTCATTTTAATTTTAATGGACCATCGGTTGGATAAGAAGAGAAGCGTTCACCCGCGGACGTGGGCAGACAGAGAGGAAGTGAGCACTGGGGAGGAGACGCGTGCATGGGAAACACACACACACGCACACACACACACACACTATCTGTGCTCCCAAACAAAGACACAACAATAGAGAGGTGGCCGCAGGTCAAGGCGGTGACCTGTCTGGGCTGCCGGTGCTATTATCCTCCCAGAAGCTGTTCCAGGGGAGTCTCCTCACCGGCAGCCACAGCTGAGGCTTCAAGAGGACTTCACACAACACGTTGGTGTTCGCTTCAGCAGCTTCAAGCAGAAGATTAAAGCAGATCAGATGAATTGTGAAGTTCAGATTTCTATTGTCAGTTCAATACTTCCAAGAGGAAGTTAATTTCTTGGTTAATTTGACAGAGAAATAGAGTAGTGACCAAGGTGACACAGGGCTGAGGACAGAAAGAAGACACTGCTCATTTTTAATCAGTAAAGTTTCCTCACCTGTCAAAACATCAGTACTACCAACTACCAGGTCAGATGGAAATGTGCGGCTGAATCGCCTACGCCGACAATGGAAACTGGACTGATCTTCATTCTTAAAACATCAGTTGTGTTTTTTAACTTTGCATTGAAAATGCAGTAGGTAATGTTTTGATCGCCGTGTATGCTTGGGTGCGTGTGCGTTATTTGCATAAGTCAAAAAGTATTAAACCGAATCGCATGCAATTTGGTGGGATGATTGGTTATTATCCGGGGACCATTTGATTATATTTTAAAGGTCAAGGTCAAGGTCATGAAAAGGTCAAACTATTCTTGAATCGCATGAAATTTGGTGGTGGTAAAAATCTTCTTTTTACCATAGCGCGGTCAATTTGTATCCAATTGGCATGCAACTATACTAATGCAACTAATGCCACAATGTTCATAATTCAATGCCCAATCTCGTGATATGCGAAGGTATGCGCTCTACCGAGTGCCCGTTCTAGTTGTATGTGTTTTGTTACGTAATCAGTCAAATGTTTAATGAATTCCCCACTTTGCCCCAGAGTCTCCTCCTTTACATAAAGCCATTACAACTTTTGTTAAATGATACCCGTACTTTATTTCTCTTTATCTCGATAGTTTTATCTACAATTCCTTTCTACCAAGTCGGTCGGATTGGACGGAACATCTTCACCAAATAGTTCTCAAATATGTGGTTCTCATCATAACTCCATCGCTGTGCAGGAATGTAAACCGGCCTCTGGAGAAACATGGAGTGCACTGGAGATACTGTATCAAGTGTGTACTGGAAGACAGATATGTGTTACTAGTTGAACCCGAGTTTGTATACTGGCTCCCTGTGGCGCAGTTTGAGTTTGTCCAGCCTCGGCCTGCTGCTGAATGGGCAGAGCGTGTAAACAAGGCTCTCTCTGTGTGGGTAGTTTGTCATCGCTGTGACTCCAGGGCTATCTAAATAGCAGCAAGCGGGTAGCGTTCATCATCACATTCATCCTTACCAGGGTGAGAGATGAATGGCCGACCGGTCAACCGGGCCATGAGTTATTACCCACCAGGGGCTGCCGGTTCATACAAAGGTCAAAGGGCTATCTGTCTTCAAGCATCACGTCCTGTCTTTTTAGGCCTTCTGCTGCGCACACAAAAACACACATATATATATATATATATACTGTGTGTAGACACACATGCTCCCACTCATAGCTTATTACCTCCTGAGGACTCCAATTCCTGCATGCATTTATAAATTTCCTTTATTTCTTTAATGCATTTATGAGTATTTTATTTTCTCATCATTTGTGAAGTTTACACTTCCTGTTTGATCATTTCGTTCAGTTGTCCTGTTCTTAATGCACTCAATGTTTTGTGGCATTCAATGTCTTACTAATAATAATGATGATGTTTTACCTGATGAGACTCAAGGACTTGCCTATTTAATTTCTTGCTGAGAGTACGGTAGTGAAGATCATCACCACCAATGTTTGTGCGTTAAATACACACATGCTGCACACATGCATTTGGGCTATTAGCTTAGCTTAGCATACAAACGGGAAGCAGACAGGAAAACAGCTAGCTGTACATGAAACGCCACCAATTCTGCTCAATTTGACTACTTTTAACAACAAAATACATTCAGGGTTGTTTGTTGACAGTCACTGGACCAGAACATAGGCAGTTACAACGTGTACATTTCTGATAGAGACCAGTCTCACACCTATTCAATAAATATACAGTTAACATCAGTATGCGCTTAGCGTAGCATAAAAACTAGAAACACAAGTAGTAGAAGAGATATGAACATGTCAATGGGGTGGAGTGTGTTACAGTTGGACAGGTCCCCCCAGTTCAAAGCCTTCTTAAACAGCTAAGTTGTATTTATCTGTTTCTTTCACTCTTGGCAAGAAAGAGCATTTCCCAAAATGTTGAAATATTTCATTCCAAGGGAATAAATTAGATACTTTATGTCTCATTAGCATCAACTAATCAAAACCATTCAATAGTGCTTGTGTTAATCTTCATTAGTCCTCCATATTGTGCATTGTCAGATGATGTCCCTGTGTTATCATATTAACGATCCCATGCCAATAAATGGAACAATAACGTGTCAGTTCAACCACATGAGCTCATGAGCTGACTCTAATCTTCAAGGTTTAGATAAAACCTCTTCACTTCCAGGGAAAACCTAAAGAAAAAAACAACACATAAGGAAAGTAGTCTGCCACTTTGACCATAAAGACACTCATTCACAGCGAGCATCATGGGTAAGGATGACTACGGCTTCTGCACCACCCTTTAACCGTCAATGGCGAGCAGCAATGATTACAGCGGTAAAACATCAGCGTGCACAGCTGTAATGTGTAATAAGGAAAACAATGACACGTTTGTTTTTCGGTGTTCCTTTTTCAAACACCGTCACAAAGTGCTTTACCGTAATAATATTGTCTTTCAGCGTCACCCGCAGACGTCCCGGCCCCGAGTCGGAGCAGCGTTATGTAATGAGTCCGAGGGCATATGGATCGGCTCTTTGTTGGAACTGGAGAATGCGTTCTCATTAGTCTGGCTACAGTAAAGAGCCAGCCAACCCTGAATGGCGAACAGAGTCATTGTCTTTCATTTCCACTCATTAGAATCCTTTAATGAAGACTGGTTCGCTCCGAGCGAGAATGTACCTTTGTAACACACACTTAACTCAGACACCAGCATCACCTGCTCCGAGAGGATAAAATAACATGAAACTTTAATGATCGCCTGGGGGGGGATCGGGAGTGTTGCAACATCGCCTTGTAATGAAGGATATGTTTAAGAAATATAGGATTATCATGTGAATGGAGCCCGAGTGGGGAGTAATGAATGAGCCCACGCCAGCAATTTGAACATTAAACATGATAAGGAGGCACGGATAAATCCGACCACAAAACATGGGTAATGAATGCAATAAAAAAATAAAAAATGCATTGTTTACTCTGAAAACAATTGGGAAACAATAAATACATGTTCCAGAAGTGAATTAAGTAACCCCCTTTTCTTTGTTTCCTCTCTTTTGTAGAAACTATTAACTTCATAAAAAACGTGTATAAATGGATTTTGTACACACTAATGTTTAAACAACTCCAAGTTATGATATATGAGGACACATTAACATAGTATGATTACAATTACACTGCGTTATCAAGCATCAATCAATTGGATGTTATAGCTTGTTAACAAATCTTTTAATTAACACATATTTTCCGATTATAATTGCTAAACAACATAAATGTCAAACGTTAAGTAAATAGGATTCATGAACATGGTTAAAGCAAAACAGTTGATGCCACATTGAAAACGTGACCAATCTTCTGGAGCGCTTATGATGTCACGCGTTTCCTCAGGAAACTTGAGTGCAGTAAGAAATCCCCCCGCAGTCGGATTTGACGTCATCGCGTGTGAAAGTAGTCCCGGTTAACTAAACCCAGACTTTTCTCTCCGCCCTTCGATAAGAACAAGCTCCAGCTCCAAAACTCGAGCCCCCCCCCCCCCCCCACACACACACACACACACCTGCTTGTCGCCGACTGGCTTTTCTTGCCAGGATGGTTATCCGATCCTTATTGGCGCCGCGCACTCTGCCAAACTGCCCGTTATCGCGCCGGGAGCAGGTGTGCCGGGACGCGGCGCTCCTCGATCACGATGCCGATCCGCTGCCGAGCGATCGCATTTTTCAATTTGGTCTCGTGCCGGAGACAAACGAACAGATGTCGACCGACTTCCCTTTCCCGTGTGCTACCGCGGGCCTTGTTTATACCTGACAGCCAGGGCGTCATACCTGAGCGGCTGCTTGAGACGAGCACACGTCGTAATTAGCGCCTTATTTTTTTAATTGGACTGACTATCGTCAGGAGACTCCGGTAGGCGGTTACTTTGACGCGTTTCACTTTCCTCGCGATAGACGAGGTGAGAGAGAAGGCCCCTGTCACCATCACGCTCACACACAACATCTCACCCCCCTCCAGTGCTTTCACAGCCGTCTATGTTCACCAGCTGGTTATTATTGCTAAAAATACGCTTATAAAACTGGTGTAGCCTGGCACCATCACGCCCTAATGACGGGAGTCAAGTGGCGCGCGGCTGATATGCCCTCACATGCGCGCTGTCACAAGCCATTTAATTGAACTTGAGAAAATGGGAGCCGGCATTGTTTTGCTCTAAGGCCCCCCCCCCACCTTGCCACACACACACACACAATCCTTCTCGCCCTTTGCAAGTCGTTATGAACTAATATGCCGTCTTTATTGCCATCATCTCAGTGATCATGATAGCGTTCACGTAGTGATGATCTGATATTATCTCCCCTGTGTTGCCCCGTTCAGGCTGTGTTCACCGTGATGTGGGGAAGGCAAACGCCAGCGTATTATTCAATGCTCATGGAAGGTTAACGACTGTTTTGATGTAATCAACTGTCAAAAATAGCATAAGTAAACCGTCGAGTTAATGCCACGGCACACATGAGCTCCGGGAAATCACTCGTGTGTAATATGAAACACGGCCTGTTGGCTTTAGGGTCGTTTTAATTTTTTTCTGTTTAAGCGGTCTATGTATATTAATGTTATTTTTTATTGGTTCCTGATGCTTTGGCCTGAGATTACCAGGAGTGAGTCAGGGATGCTCCCAAAACCCGGTTAAAGGCAGGAACTGGTTCCTGTTAAAGCATGTTGATAAGGTTTGGAGGGACCGGCTCTGCTGCCGGTACTTTAGAAGTTATGGAGTGAAATCTCTGAAGCATCACACACACACACACACACACACACACAGAGAAGGAAAATAGCGTGTGGCTGCGCTTCAAAACTGCTACCGTCTCATGGTGCTGGCTTGCTTGCAGTAATATATATATATATATATATATATATATATATATATATATATATATATATATAGTAATTGTGATATAATTTGCATGAGGTGCTCAGTATAGCAACTTTTCAGTTCCATGGAGGGAGAACAAACTTGCCTCGTCAAAGCTGGAGGACACTGCATCGCAGTTCAAGTTACAAGATCCCTGCATCCCCATAAGGCACCTCTCCTGTTCCCCCTCCCTTAGAGGGAGGTCAGAGGTCAGCACCGGCTCCAGAACAACAGCTCCGGACCTGGTCGCGATTCAGTGTCCCCTTCAAGGACGCTTGCCAACACAGCGTGTAGCTCAGATTTTCTCTCCTTTCTACCTGGAAAAAAAAGCCAGAAAGCCCACAACTGTGCCACACAGCCAAGCCATTGTCTCCCTAATCCCACCTGCCTCTCAAGTGGTCACCCATCCACGTCCGAGAGCGTGTACCCTGCGCCGCCGCTGGGTACCCGGCTCACTGCCTCCATGTCGAGGGCGCCCGCGAAGAAAGCACAGAGAGGGTCTAACGGGGGGGCAGGAGGGACGTGGAGCAGCGTTGGGTTGCACGTGGTGTGTGTGTGTTTGTGTGTGTGTAGTGGGGTAGTGAGTGAGACCTGGATGATGGATGGAAAATAAAAGGTGATTCCCAGAGAACTGTGTGTGTCTCTGTCCATGTGTGTAGAAGACAGCTGGACAAAGGGGAGGAATGAGCTCATAGCAAGCAGTTTGTGCGTGCGTGCATGCGTGCGTGTGTGTGTGTGTGTACCGCTGACACTCGTGACAAATGCCAGGCCCCCCACTCGAAGGTCAGCGGCAGGCATGGCAGCACCGTGGGGTCAACACGGCGAGCGCATACAAGAGATCAAGCACAGGTGTGAGGGTAGAAGATCTTTTTTAAATGGAGTGATGGGATGAGAGATGGGACGGAGGGTGGATGATGGAGCAGAGGAGGAGAAGAGGGGTTAAGCACCGGGGTGACGAGCTCTCTCGGTCTGGACGGGGGACAGATTGATGGATGAAGAGGAGGGCTGGGGGAGAGCAACTGAGGGGAAAGAAAAGATGTGGGTTGCGTCCTGTTTCCTGTTGTCATGGCAGCGTGAACGCGGCTCGACTGCCGCGCTCAACTTCTCGGCGTCCTCGAAGTCAGCCGTCACAACAGAGACGGGGGAGCCCATGTTCTCCTCAAGCTCCATCGAGTGCAATTACACCGAACAATAGAGACAGCGCGGCGCCCGCTGACTGTGCTAAACGCCGCTCCTCTCTTGACGCGGGAGGAGGCGCTCCTCCGCCTCCTCCTGCTCCTCCTGCTCCTCCTGCTCCTCCTGCTCCTCCTGCTCCTCCTGCTCCCGCCCCGTCGTTTCTCCCGTACAAGTCGGCGCCCGCGGGCCGGGAAACGAGGAGGACGGCGGGATTATGTCCGCCTGATTTGAGGCCAATTGCTGGTTTCGCCGGAGCGTCGGATGAGAGGAGGAAGAGGAGGGGATGTCAAAGAGATGCGAGTGTCAGCTGATTATTGACGGGTTGAGGGGGGGGGCAGTGAGCGGAGGAGGAGAACACTGTGCCTTGCTGGGTCTCCGTTTGAATTATGAACATGTTTGCATTAGTTGCCAATTGGATATAAACTGACCGCCCTATGGTAAAAAGAAGATGTTGACCTTTTCATGACCTTGACCTTTGACCTGATCGATCCCAAAATCTAATCAAATGGTCCCCGGATAATAACCAATCATCCCACCAAATTTCATGCGATTCGGTATAATACTAAATAAAATAAATAAAATAAAAGCAAACAGAGACACGCGGGCTGTCATGACAACTTTTCTCAGACATTATCACCACGTCGGATCCGATTTGAGCTCTTTCACCAACTGGCATGCAACGGTCCTTATTGGGAGCGCCAATAACTACCGTCGAATAGGACGGGAACGGCAAGCTCTTCTAGATAAACGGATAAAGTATCGAGCCGGAAAATTCATCTTTGTTTATAGCGCCGGTCGAAGTGGAGTAATAGAGGAATATTGAGTGTCTGGTCCTGGCACCAAGTCAAATGGTCGACTTCATCCCCGCTGCGAGGCTGTTGTTCCGTGGTTGATGCCGACCTCTCACCTCCCTGGTAAACCCCACCTTCCACTACCCAGGCGTCCATCAGGAGTCACGGCCTTCGTTGTATTTCAGAGCCAAATAAAACCGTTCACCCCGAGTACCGAACAGACTCCACTTTGCCCCTCTCCGACTAGCAAGCTGTGATGTCATCAACTCGCCGTTTTGTGCGCTGCACTTCCGAAGGAGAGAGGCTGTGCCGGCTCTTTGTAACAACACAACGTGCCGTCTGAAGCATGCGCTGTATTCTTGATTCAACAAGGGCGTTTTGGAAGCCTTGTAGCACGCCATACGATGGCGGCTCCACGCGGCGTTCCCCCGACGCTGACAGACAAATCAAACATAGAAATGGAGCACCGGAGCGCAATGCCGAACAGATGTTCGCAGAAATGTTGACTTTTTGTTTGGCCCTTATCTTTGACGCCGGCAAAGTGAGTGACGGAGGAGGGGAGGGAGGGAGGGCGGAGGAGATGAGTGGAGGAGATGAGTGAAGGGGAACTACGCGGCGGAGGGGGGAAGGCGCTGTTGGTGGAACTAAGTGGAGGGAGTGTTGGCAGGCGGGGTGTTCGCCGGCTGGAAAGTGGGACAGCCGCACAGCTGTGTTTTGCCGTCGAGGGACCCCCCGAGATTGGTGTCACTTTATTTCATTGTCAGGGAGAAGAAAGGGAGGAAAACACGAGAGACGACGCACGGAGAGATGGAGCAGAAGGGTTGGGGTGAGGCAGAAAGAAATGAGAGTTAAAACCCCCCAAAAAAGAAAGACACACCCTGGAGCAGCTGCTCCACTATTACCTGATGGCGTAGAAGGGAGGGAGGAAGAAGAAGAAGAAGAAGAAAAAAGAGCATGTGTTGACAGTCGAGGAAGAGGGTCAATTGCAGGGTGACCCGGCGACTGCGACCTCTCATTTGTAAACCGGAAGAGAGGAAAGACCACATTTCCCATGATTCAGCGGCTTCGTGTGCACGGCGCCGCTCACATCTTCAAGATCAGCTCGACGCGTTGGCCGGCCGCCTCACGATGAATAGCCCGTTTGAGTTATATTACATTCACTGGTATCTGGAAGAATTTACGATCAGGCCATTATTTCATCCGTGCCGGGCGATAAATTCCTGGGGCTGAAGTCATCGCGGGGTCAGGTCCTTTTTTTTGCGTGTTTTGGCTATTTAGTTTATTTTGCCATCTGTCGGGGTGAAGTATCGGCGTCACGCCCCAACGTCCGGCGGTGAGGATAGAAGGGGTCGTCGCAAACAAACTCTCCTGCAGCCTTTTTGCAGGAAAGAAATCTCACCTCTTTGGACGAAAAAAACCCCGCCGCTGCGGAGCGACGTCTTATCACTCGAGTGGCCAATAACCGTCGCAGATAGGGGGAGTAAATGCGGCGTCCATTGTGGCCGTGATTGCCTGCCGCAGCACTCGCCGGGATAGTCTCACGGGCCCCGAGAGACTCGGACAGAGTGAGTGATGGCGGGCCTGATTCACCACACCAGCCTCTCTGTGCGCAGATATATGGGACAGCTGAGGTGAAGACAGATAAACTACACCCAAGAGAGGGGGGGGTGAACCCCAGAGGGATGTCATCCCTGGATCTTTCATCCTAAATCACACCCTCGTTTAGGACAGTTTGCTTTCACAGCAAAGCGCAGAATTGCTGCTTAAGTTCATCAAAGACTTTTTTTTCTTTTTAAGAAAAACTCCTTCTGTCATCATATAAAAAAAGAGAAATCGGCATAAAAAAAGCAAAACAACAGATGACTGTGGATAAACAGCCCACCCTGTCATTCCCCCCTTTGGTTTCTTGCTGCTGCTAAACAGCGCATGAACAAACGGGCTGCAATTTTGAACGCAGCGTTATTTTCCGCCATTCATTCAAACCCAAAATGGGTCCTGATGGAGTCATCAGCCCCCACTCGCCAGCTAATGGTTTAATTATGTCCATCTGGAGGAGGCTGGGAATGGGAAGCTCGCCTTGCTCTCCAGTCATTCCTCTGGTAATTTGTCTTCCCCGGCGCCCACTGACGGGCGCACCGCCGCCGCCGAGGAGCGGCGAAGCGTTCCGGCGGATCGGCCTCCTTCCTGCCTCCCACTCAAAAACACGCCCACTCTTCCTCTCTTCATCACTTCCTCACTTCCTGAGACACACAGTGGGAAGCCACACACCGGGTTGTGCAATGTGACCTCTGACCTCACCGAGACATAAAAGCAAGTTGGCGCTGCGATTACGTGAATCAAGATTAAAATCCTCTTTGCCTTAGCCATGGATATTCTTCATTTAAGGCTTAAATGGGATTATTGGTATCTCTTGCATAATTAAGTAATATTCGCCAACATTTCCATATAAATGAAGGAAGGTGTTGCTACTATTGATAGCCAGCTAATGCTACACAGCAGTAATCCTGCTGTTAGGGAACTAGGGTCAAAGGTCAAGATCATTTTCTTCTTTTTACCATAGCGTTGTCATTTTATATCCAATTCTCATGCAACTAATGCCAAAATGTTCATATTTCAATGCCCAATCTTGTGATATGCGAAGGTATGCACTCTTCCAAGTGCCCGTTCTAGTTTTCCATGTTATTGCTGTCCAACCCGTCATGGCTCTGGCCAGCAGCTCGTAGCTCAACTTAAGCTCCAGTTTGGCAACTCAAAGACTGATAAATCACCAAAAGTTACAGCGACATCACAAATAGAAATACAGTTGTAAAACCCAATGGGAAGCACCGTCCGCTTTAAAACACGTCCAGTGACCGTGAACTTGACCCTGACCTCTATTCCCTGGCGTCTCTGCCGTGGTGTTGGATCACGTTTCATGGCTGATGTGTACATAATGATGCTGTCTGGTCTAAGAAGTTTGTTGAGCTGGATGGCTTTGTTGGTTTATGGGCGAACATCATTACTTAGTCGGGGTATTGTTACGAGCAGACTAAGCTGTATTCCCCTGCCAGGAAGATGACATTGAATTACTCGTAAAGGAATTGGGTCAACAATGAGCGTCAGCGGCAACAGAGTGTGTGCTGCGAGTCAGTCTGCCCGGATGCCAACATATTCACTTCTTACCATCTTTCAATTCAGTTTATTTGTATAGCCCATTTTCACAAATTACAAATTTGTCTCAGAGTGCTTTACAATCTGTACACATAGACATCCCTGTCCCAAAACCTCACATTGAATCAGGAAAAACTCCCAAATAACCCTTCAGGGGGGAAAAAGGGAAGAAACCTTCAGGAGAGCAACAGAGGAGGATCCCTCTCCAGGATGGACAGAACAATAGATGTCATGTGACCAGAAGGACAGATTTAAAGTTAAAATACATTCAATGAATATGACAGAGTGTATGAATAGTTCATAGTAGGCATATTCCACGGTGGAGACCTCCACGATCCATCAGGCAGATGGATATTTTGATATTTATATAGATCTATCAAAATAAATGAATAACAAAACATTTACTAAAAGAGGAAAGTCACTTTGGCTGTTATACAACGTATGTTATACAACTGTCTTTTTCTCATTTTGTGAATTTTCCTCACCTCGGTTGTAGATTCTGGGTCAGAGTGTCTTGTTCGTGGTTCATTCTGAGCGCCAGGTATTATTGCTGCCATCATTTCAGCAATACGTGCAGAAACGGCTCATTCCTCTTGTAAGGTGATTTAACATTTGAATAGAGGCCCGTTCTGCACAGATGACCTAGTTACCTTTTTACTCCTGAGAGCACACGCTCCTCAATCTGAAGGTCGCAGTGACGAGTAGACATAATATGCTGTTAGGGCATAAAAGTAAAACGCAATGGTTATAGGCTCCTGTGTTTTATCAGCCCCGTGAATGAAAGGGAAGGAATGTTTCTACTTTACCGTCCTTATCTTTTGTTCTCAGCGAAAAGCCTTTTCTTTTATTCTTTTACCTCGGATCTTCTGTTTGTTGACTCCGTGGAGGTCGCCGTTGCCAGAGCACTTCCTGGCTCGTCTCGCCTCTGTGCATAAATGTGGGGGGTTTATCGTTAGCAGATAGCTTTTTTCCGCTAATAGGCTTGTCAGCTGTTCTCACCTCCGCCGCCGGCGCCTCAAAGAGAGAGTCCTCCGTCTGACATCGCCCCCGATCAAAGGAGGAGGAGAAGAAAGAAGAAGAAAAACGCTGCCAACCTCCCGTCTGCAGCCTTTGAACGTGCAACTCCCGTCTGACGGAGGAAGATGGCTTTGATTTCTGGTGACAAGGGGACAGAATTCTTGGCAGTATTTCAACGAAAGATAAAGTCTCGCTAATTGAACGACATCGTCAACACACTGAATGGGAGTCCCGTTGTCTGGCTCAGCTGTGTTTATTCTGATTCCCATCCCTTGTTTATTCTGAACCCTCTTCAAGCCACATCTCCTGGGACAGGGATGTCGTATGTATACAGATTGTAAAGCCCACTTAGGCAAATTCATTATTTGTGATATTGGGCTATATAAATTAAACTGAATTGAATCTCCACGTTGCGACCAGGCCTGTTCAGCCTCATCACTTGACCGCCACTTCCGGCCATGTACCCCCCTTTCCCGATATTTATAGTACACATTTTCCAAATTTTTGCATCCGCCCGGCCTTTTTGTTCCGCCTGCCTGAACTAACCTGATGCACGCTGTGATGCTTCTGTGCGTGACCCCGTTCTGACTGGCCTGTTTCAAATTGAGAATATTAGCGATGTGGGACTTCTGTCAAACAATAATAATATTGGTATTCCAAGCCTTCAGTGTTTCCAAAAAGGAGGCTACAAACTGCCCACCAAGCTCAGGTCTAGTGCTCCCTCCCGGCATGGCTCGGAGAAGGTTTTTGGGGGAGATAAGGCACACGGAGGGAGAAAGAGGGATGGGAAGAGGGGGAGGTTGAGGGTGGGGGAGTAGAAGCACTGCAAGATGGCAGCCACGGGGGAACGGTATCGGCCTCAATTATGACGGGCAGTGAAGCGCTGCTCGGGAGCAGATGAGCTGAGAGTCGGCCCCGGCGGAAAAGTCAACGGCTGATAGCTGATAATCCCCCGTATGAACCGGGACAAACCGGTCACAGATGGAGCCGTCCCATGGTCAGGTGTGACGACAACTGCTGGCAGCGCTGCATGGGGAAGTGCAGCATGTGATGAGCGTTTGGAGAAGACGCTTTGTGGGCGGAAGAAGATCGGGGCTATTCAATTAAAATCCAGTCATAGAGTGTCCTCAGGTCCAGAGCATCACAGTACTGTCTAACTTGCTCTCTGATTTAGGTGTACTGAATAATACATACTCTAATGAGAAATACAAGAAAGTAAGTAAAATAAGTGCAGGGTTTAAAAATGCAATGAAAGGAGGTTTTTGTGAATAGTTTATCTTGAAATGAAGTATTTAATCTGAGAAGAATGAATTGCCTTGTAACTGAATTGTCCTGCAGCTGTAAATTTAGTCTATTCAGTTGTGAAGTGATCAATCAAAGAGCCATTATATTATTATTGTTCTCATCCGGGACTTTCTCTGTGGTTACCGAAACCACTTGTTTCAGCTCCATTCTCCTCTCTGTTGACATCATTGTTGGGCAGTGACTAAATGTGCTAGGATTCTGATCACGCTGGACTCTTAGATTGTTTATTGTTTCTTTTCCATCACGTGGTGTGATTTACAAGGCATGCAATCGGTCTGTGTGTTTCCTGTGTTTCGAGTGCCGTGAAGGCTAGAAAAGCAGCGCCGGATAAAACAGCAGCACTCCGTCAGATAATTGAGAAATATTCAGTTTGATCGGTGGTAGATCCGGACTCTCAGTGACCCCTAGAAGGTGGAGGGAAGCGGGTGATGCTGTAGCTGAGCAGTGAGAAGGAAACCAGCCTGCATCGGAGAGGTTTCCATGGTGACAGCCAACAGCCGCCTCGTTGGAAAAGGTCTATCACAGCGAAGAAAAGTTATCTTCCACACCGCCTTTGTGTCCTTGCTCCGTGTGTTGGTGCGTGCCCCGCCCCCGACTGTCGACCACCGGTATAGCGTGAAATGCGGCGACGTGGCGGGTATCGCGTCGCCCGCGTTCTGGTCGGTCCGTTGCAGAAAGGCGGCGACGCTGGAAGTGACCGCTCAACTACCGCCCTCGTCCTCATTTGCATCATATGCCTCGCATGTTCCACCACGCTCCAATCTTTAGAGAAGTTGCGGGATAATTCCTATGAACTGAAGGAGCGTTTGTCCTTGGAGCGTCTCATTCTGGGCCCGTTAGCAACAGAAGGAAAACTGAATACCTTTTTTGGAGGAAGCCGACGTAGAGCCGAGAGGAGGGGGGAAATAATGTAGTCTGACACCAGTTATTTCTGCCTCTGTTGCCGTCACTGCCATCGTACATGTGTAGCCACCTCCTGTCAGTGGAAATGAAGGATATCCAGGTCATGGCTAATAGTCTGCCACCAGGAGAGAAAGGAGGCCGCGGCAGGAACTGGCCTTGTTAATGCGTGTTTGTATCCACGGGCGGGAGACGCTCTGGGATGGACTAACACAGCACTCCATGTTTCCATTACTGGAAAACAGATTCCTCTTTGGGCCTTTTTTATTACCTTTGAAAAGAACATGACTCCCGTTATTGCACCAGGTGTACCACCTTCAGAAAGACACATAAAAGGTGTCCATTGATGATTTTTGGCCGGATATGAATCACAAGAGAGAAGTCAAGTACCTCACATCAACATAAAAAATTACATTTTGGGAGCGGTACTTGTGATAACAAAACGTTTCAATTCCTCTTCGAGCTGTTGAACCCCCGATGGAGTTTGGCCGTTTTTATTTCTGAGCCTCGGCCATATTCAGGTGGAGTGGTGGAAAACGTAAAAGAGAGCGCAGCCGTTTGGTCACGGTAATGTCAACACAATTAAACTTCTAATTTGTAATTTCGAAGTATGAAAATCGTTGTTCCATTGACGTTTCAAATCTAGGTGCAGTTGAGTAAATATGAAAACCCTTTTTTTTTAAAGTCAATCACTTTCATACACTCCCTTTTATTAACAGCAAGGCACGATTGAAATGTCAGCTGTGAAAATATTTGTTGGCTGAAAGAAAAAGAAATTGATTCCTCAGCAAATAGTCATTTATGCAGTTATTAAACACCTATGCCAATATGTTTTTCTCAATAACCTGCTCTCACACTGATTTATTGACAGCGCAGCCCGATTAACATTAAACATTTATTCCACCCGTGTATCGTCATTTTAACTACCATAATATATATTTTTTTAAATAACATGTTTTTGTACATCAGTAGTAACAACATCCTGTGCAACACAAACACAAAGGAGTCCAGTAAACCTGCAGGTCCAGCTCTGATTCCCCATCAGGCGACGTGCAGCGTCTAAACCCCGCATGACGACTAGCTACGTCCGCCTGTCACGCTTCCTGCCCGGTGATAGACGGCGGAGTCCAATGCAAACATTCGGCTTCCGGAGACTTCCTCTCCGCGTGTTTGCGTGTGCATCATCATCATCATAGAGAGCCGCAGCGCCTCATCAGGACACAGATGCGCCCTGATTAAGGGCAAGCGCAGAAATGACAGAACGGCATTAGTGTGATGTATGTGTTGTTAGCCTGCAAGCAGCTAATTCCGAATTTAACACCTGATTCGCACAATGCAGTCACACCTGAGTGCGAGCCAAGATTTACTACCCTTGTCAGACCACTGATGGCTTTTATAAGTAATTTTTCGGAGTCTCCGATTCATTCTCTCTCGGCGTCGCTGATAATGAATTATGATTCTGGGTCAGCATTCAGCTTTAAAGCAAAATGATAGTCATTTGGAAACTTGGTTGGTGTCAGATAGTCACTTCGCTTAAGGGGAAGCCCCCCCCCCCACCCCTTACCCCCCACCCACCAGCACCCGTGTGGTTTCTTGAAAGGCGGAAACCACAGTTTGAAAAGACAAATTCATCTTCATTTCGACAGAATGCAGAATGAAGTGGGCCTGATTCTGCATAGACATTTAGAGCATGATGCATTCTGGGTCAGACCCCAGGAATTCAGAAGTGGTATTGGGCTTTTTTTGGGTCTTCGAAGCCTCAGCGAAACATTTTCAACGATAGACTATTGCGTCACCCAAAACGCACAGAGAGGGGGAGAAGTGCCTCCTCTTTGCGAGCATTGGATGCCTCTCGCTCTTCAGCCATTATTTCCATTATTTCCCTACTTTGCTCTTATCGTCGGATGAGAGATGAGCACAATATCACACTTCGAAGATTTTTTTTTTCACCGAGACCATAACGGCAAAGAAGAGTCTTCAATAATCATCAAATGTAAAACTGATGCCGCCGTGACTCAGAAGTTGAAGCAGTTTGATCCCTGGCAAAAGATTCCGTGGGCAAGATACCGAACCCCAGAATCGGCCATCGGTACTATGAACGAGTGTGAAGATGGGAGCCAGATGTGCAGCCTGGCACCTTCAGCCGAAGACATCCTTCTGTGAATGAGACTGCTTTCCTCACGCAAGCGGCCTGGATAGAACATCTAATACTGCGCTAACGGGCTTCACACAGACTTCCCTGCTTAATGCTCCTCTCCTGTGATTCATAATGACAGCATGTGCGGTCCTGATGACGGAAAACAAGGGCGCTATTCATGTCGGGCACCGCAGGCTTTTGTCTACCGACAGGTTGTGTGATTTTGAACAGGTGTACGTGCTGCAAGGTCCCATCTGGCCTCGTTATATTATCCAACCTGCCATTAGCCCCGTTTCATACCTCTCGCGGTGAAAGAGCCATGTGCTGGCGTCAGTGTGTGTGTGGTTTTTAGTGGTGTTGTTCCAGGTCAAGCTGGCCCTGTATAATCATGGCTGTGTCCGCTGCCTGCCCACTCATCACTGCACAAGGATACCAGCCTCTGACATTGACCCCTGCCCCCTCCCTCCTTCTCAGCACACGTAGATAAACACATATACCCTGCCAGGGTTATTAAAGTGTGTGTGTGTGTGTGTGTTAGGAAGAAAAAGTGACATCCA
Source organism: Liparis tanakae (assembly GCA_036178185.1). NCBI lineage: Eukaryota > Metazoa > Chordata > Actinopteri > Perciformes > Liparidae > Liparis > Liparis tanakae. The sequence goes on along the minus strand of CM070096.1, from coordinate 8,933,886 downwards.
TATTGGATCGATACGAATGACTCAAAAGGGATCTCAGCTCGTGATAAAGTGGCTGGAAAACAGTCACAATCAATGGAATGGACAATTCAAACAGTTGGCTAAAAGTAGCTGATACATTGTTGGAGTAATTACCTCAAAACATGTTTATACAGAGGAGATAGTTGGCTAAAAATCGAAAATATTTTTTTTGGAAAAAGTAATAGAAGTAGGAAATACTTGGTTTAAAGTAATGGATACATTGTTGGAATAATTAGCTTCATGTAAAGGATAAACAGTTGAAAGTTAGCTAAAATAAATGGAAGTGTTTGTTCGCTGACGTGTATTTGTGCTTGTTGTTGTTGTGGCGTGTGTGTGGATGTGTTTCCAATCGAGTCTGATTGAGTGTGCAGCTGCATGTCACTTGATTACCCCCCCCCCCACACACACACTTCTCTAAAAGTTATCCTATTTGTCTGTGCCTTTTTTTGTCAGTGAATCTGTTTGCCTGTGTGTGTGTGTGTGTGTGGGAGAGAGAGAGAGGATTTGCCTGAGGACAGCTCCATTAATTAGCTCAGCAACCTGCTGACTTTCAAGTGCAGTGGCAGGGTTCCTCCGTGAGAGCTGCTGCTCCCCGGTCTCCGTCACCACTGGCCCTGCTGTTATTGACGCGGGCGCATTTTTACATACATGCATCACGTGTGTGAACATCTGCGTGTGCGCTGGGTTCATAACAAACACACACACACACACACACACACACACACACACACACACACACACACACACACACACACACACACACACACACACACACGAAAACAACTCTATTCCCTTTTCACCCAAAGAATCCCATCAGATTGGGGAAATGCAATCACAACAAAGTGGCGGCCAAATTGTGTAATTTCTTTTGTCTCTCGAGAGGAGGAGGAGGACGGAGAGGAGGAAGAAGAAGGGTGGCTGATATGAAATAAACATTTCTGGTGCATGCAGACGCAGGAGGCCGTCATTTCGTTGTTATTTAATTGACTGATAGTTTCAGCTCCACCGACTGCAGCAGCGTCTTTTCTGTTGACGTCTGCCCAATCTCTGTCTGCTCAGCCGCGGCGGCCGTCACTTCCCGATACTATTTTATCCGTTTGTCATCCCTCTCCGGATACTAAGCAGCGCTCGTTACAGCTGCCGCGCCCCTTCCCGTCTCCACCTGAGCGACAGCAGAGCGGAAGGCTCTGAAGCCGGCCGCGGGTTGAAGGAGGGACAGGCGCTGGCGTTTCTGATATAAGATTAGCACTTTAAATGTTCTCATGGGGAGGCTGTAAATATATACAACAAAAACAAAAACAAACACACAGTGTGTCATGGCTCCATGAGAGCGGCTGCTTGGCCGCTGTCTGCCGTCATCAGTGCGGCTCCTCTGAGTGCCGCTGACAGTTGAGCTGGCCTGGATGCTGTCACATGTCCTTGTCAGTCCACTCAGTTAGGGGACGCACCTCGCTATTGTCAGCTTCTATTACCTCTTCTCTCTCGCGCACACACACACGCACACACATATACCCACAACACAGTATATGCTTTAAATACGCACACAACACAGACCACCCTTAGATTCTCTCCCCTGGCTCTGTGCCAGTGGTGCCAGCTCCATCGAGTTTTGCTTGACACACACACACACACACACACACACACACACACACAGGGACCTTGTGACCTTCCCTGTCTGCCCCCATCCTGCCCCCATCCATGTTCAGTGTCAGCCCTCCCGTGCCATCTTGCCTTGAGCTGCCGCTCCCTCAGGGCCGGGATCAGAACCGTCGTACCGGGCCGGCATGGAAAACCCTCTCTCCAGCGCTCCTGGCTCCGCCAGCGCTCATTCACCACAAACCCTCGGAAATCAGCGTCTCTCCAACCACCCCCTCGCATTAAAATGTGTCGCTGGAGCTCATTCCGAGACGTCTGGCATCCAGGGTTACTGCGGCAGAGATCAGGCTCGCCTCCGGTAGAATGAAGAAGGTTGCCACACACGGCAGCCGTGTCACACGCAGACTCGGGAGGAGTCAATAAGGCTGTCGAGCGTTTCACGCGTCCCGCCAGTCATCAGATTGGAGGGGTTTTCAGCTTTAAATCCAAATGGTTTTCAGGTTTTTTTTCTTTTTTGGGAGGGGTGGGGGCTGTTCTGGTTTAAGTTAGTGTTTTCTCATTTTGAACAGTCGCAACTTGCAAGCGTTGTGCTTGCGACGTGCGGTTCGAGTGTGTGCGCGTTATCTCGGGATGGGGATCTACAAAGCCTCACATCCAATTTCCACACGCGCTTTACACACACACACACACCTGTATTCCGATTCACTTTTTCCAATTCAATAACTTTTCTGGTATTTTCGGGTGTATTTGAGCACTGGTCCATAACGTTGGTATGAATGACATTACTGCATGTTCTCACTGCTCAATGGAAAATGTTTGAGTTATTGCGCTTTACATTTTGATGATCGACATTTAATGATTTGGCGATGGGTATTTTTTTTTTTTTTACCACATGCTTGAATACAAAGTCATTAATTACATGGTTATGGCTTGAAACTTTTTCAGCACATGCTGAAAGTGCACGATGTGTCGGATTCAAACGTCAGCCGCCAATACAGCAGCTCCGGCTTATTATCATGTCCAGTTTATTAGCTTTCTGCATACATCAGTAACCTAACCCAGTGGTAATCAAATGTCACGTCTTTGTGATGGGGTGAGGCTCAGGCGCAGAGAGACGGGCTGGGATGCAATATGAAATAATAATAAAAAGCACTCTTTAATGAGTAAAAGGTTTCACAAAAAAAACAAGGTCCAAAAGGGGCAGGCAGAGAATCCAGGTTCCGGATAGGCAGGGTCAACGGGTAGAACCAGGACCACGGGAAAAATACACGGAACTAGACACGACCATAGACGACAATCCGACAGGCGACAAGGCAAAGACTGACACAATATATAGGGGGGAAACACAGGTGTACGACAGACACTAACGAGACAAGAGTGGCTGAGGGCAGGTGCAGGGAATCAAACAGCCATATGACATTAGAAGTTTTCTCTGGCTTTTTAGTGGATTTGGGGAAGCCAAACGTGTCATCCAAGATTGCTAAGCACATTGGGTAATCATCATCCGGAGAACCTTGTCTCTTGTAACGTTAAAGGTGATGTTTACACTCACGCTTTATTTACTCTGTTGTTTCTTGCGGACAAACCTAACAAAGCATGAATTTAAACTTTTTTTTTCAAAATCTGCATCCTTATGTGTTTTCTTCTACCTTTTTTTGACCCATGTACTGAAATCAACAGAGTGGATGCAGACGCCCACAGCGTCTACGCCGCGGTGAAACCGATGAGAGAAGCCAACGGACTCATTTCCACACAATCTCCCGTATTACAAAAAAACCTTTTGGGCTTGAGGTGGACGAATGGAAATGTATGGAAATTAGGACAGAAATGTATTTGTTGTGCATAAACACTGCGGAAGCGGCGTTGGTCCAGAAACTACCCGTCCATCGCAACCTTCCCAGGGACGTCCTTCATGCTGCCGCTGCAGGTATAATTGACCCGTCACGGCTCTGTTGCCATTAGTTATGGCGGTGGAATATGTCCAGACACGTTTCTGTGCATCACTCCAGGAGACAACATGAAATATACAACAACATTAGCAGCGAGGACTACAACTACAGGTACTAACAACGCGCGGAGCTCGCTACGAGACTCTGAAGTATTCCGTGAGACGGCGTGTTCATTTACCTCCCAATTTAAAATCTCTCTCTACTACTTGTACTACTGTACAACACATGCAAGTACAATTAATCGTAACATTCATCCATCTGTTGAAAACATCAAGAGCTCGGTCTACGACGAAAACATCTAAACAAAGAGTCCGTGATTCCAGCTAATAATATCCTCATCTGGCGGTATCTCATCAGTCATCAGCCATTGCTTCACTTAATCATCGGTGATTTAGCCCATCAGAGCCGGTTTTGATGATTTGATAACAAGTGATATCAGATCCCGGGAAAGAGAGAAACACGTGTCGAAGAGGGATGTTTCAGGGAGGAGGAGGAGGAGGGGAAGAAGGAGAAGAAGAAATACCCCTCGGAGCGACATCACAATAATTAGCATAGCGGGAGAGAGAGGCGCAGTGCGGGAGAGATAATCATAGTGCCTTAATGTCTGCTGAATGCTATTTATCAGCAGCATTACCCACAGTGCCCTGGCTCCTCTTCAGTTATCTCCCCTCTTCATCGCGGCATGGCGCGTGTATCGCGCGCTTCTTCTACGACATTACATTTAACACGTTTGAAGTTTCATCCCGTGTTTCCCGCTCCACCTGTGTATTCGCCCGTGTTCCCTCACCACATAAACACACTCAGAGGCCCCCAGAGGCCCGGAGTATCTCGGAGTAGCAGGCAGGCACCGCTTCCTAATCTGGATGAGTGGCCCGCTGCACGTGTTGATCTGTTTCTCCCACAATGCACGTCTCCGGATGGGTTTAATGGGCCGCTGGTTGCCTGGAGGTTAGAGCAACATGGGAGATGTGTGAACTGAAGGGATCTGAACTCAAACAATGAGAACGGGTTTGTTGTTTTGTTTTTGCGGAGCTTCCCTCCCTCCATGTTTGCTCGTTAGCTTAATCTAGGGTTTTTCTATGTTTTCCAGAGTGCATCCTCAGAGGACCACAATGTCAGTTTTCCAAGGCAAGAGATAAAGTGTGATAAGGAGTGATTTATTTTTTATTTTCCCGTACTCAAAACCCACGCTGTCGTCTAGCTGCGCTGGTTTCTGGTCTAACGAGGCCGCTGTCACCGGGAAACTAGACATCCTTTTCCAGAATAGATTCCTCCTCCAACCCGTCATTGTTTGTCAGTAAGTAGAAAGCACTCATTCTGCTTTGATTTCAAGTGACTGACACCAGAAAACCTGGCGTTCACTGAGGTATGGTGTGATGTCAGACTCCACCGGGGCCTCGTTTGAAGTGTCTCAACACAATGTTGTGTTCTCTGTTTGACCAAATAACCACGCAGGAGTACGCAGGGAAAAAAGCTGAAAAAAGGAAAGAAAGCTGCATCTGTTGAACTTAGTATGGAACCAGAAGGTTAAACGATATCAGGGTATGAAAATGTGACATTGATTGATTGATCAATGCAGATGTGATGGATGTCTGCAGGACTGGGAAACATTCAGGGGAATCCATTCCTGCACCGAAAGGAGACAACGAGAGTGGTGCGCGTTCTGTTTCCAAGAGGCCGACAGAGACGGATGCTTTTATTTTGAAATGCACATTGCCAATCACGGTACGAAGAGCATGAATCTAAAAGGCTTTGGCAATGCAATCGATTTGATTGATTAAAAATTTGTTGAAGCAGTAGCAAAACATGTTTTACAATTGTACAAATTAAATAGCAGGGCATATTACACTTAAGAATGTAAATAATAAAGGAAATGAAAATGTAAAAATGTGTATACAGTGTCTCTAAATGACGTGACAGCGGTGATGAAGGTTTATTGATGTTTCATTTGAGGAGGATCTGGACAGAGTCCTCCTTGTACACAGCGTTGATATTGGCCCTTTATTAAGTGTGTTGTCGATGGAGACACCCAGGAACGAGTACTCCTCCCCCATGTCCACATCCTCTCCCAGAATGCTCAGCGGTCGTGTAGCCGTCGTCTTCCTTCTGAAGTCCACCACCGTCTCTCTGGTCTTGGCCACGTTCAGAAGCCACTGGTACCCTCTCCTTCTCCTCCTGTCCATCCTTTATACAGCCGACCACTGCAGAGTCATCAGAGAACTTCTGCAGACGGCGTGACCCCGAGTTGAACTGGAGGTCAGCGGTAGAGAGGGTGAACATGAAGGGAGACAGAACAGTTCCCTGTGGGGCTCCAACATCTGACCACCGTTTCAGACATTTTCTTTTTTTTTTATTGTAGAACTTCTCTGGTGACTCCGCCCTGTCAGCAGGTTAACTTTGAAAGCGGAGGCATGCGCCGTGTTTGACCGTCTGCGTTGAACTGTCTGCATGAGCCTGCGCCGAGCACATCATCGGTCAGGCTGGGCGCGACGGGGAGACCGGTCCCCCTGAAAACATGGAGACCGATAAATACAAGCTACGTAGCTAAGAGCGCGACAGTTCTTTCAGTGCTTCCACGTGAACGGCTTTTACAGGGAATATGGTCAAAGAGGTTTTTAATGTCATCATTGTCAATCGTCGTTTTGTGCTTCTTCTTTTTTTAAGTATCGGTTCAGGCACCGGTATCGTTTTAAAAGTACCGGTATCGGGAAAAAAACAAACTAACGATACCCATCCCTACCTGTGAGGTAGTCGGTCATCCAGGAGCCGGTGGAGGCGTTGACCCCCACCACCCGCAGCTTCTCATTCAGCAGTGGTGGTTGGATGGTGTTGAATGCACTGGAGGAGTCAAAGAAAGTGACTCTCACAGAGACTCTATTAACTGGGTGACATCATTACACTCTCTGCACTCTCGTGAAGGAATTATCACAAATGTAGTCGGTGGAAACTCACTCACCGAGTCATTCATTTGTTTGAAATTAGCTTAAAAAGGTCACGTGGCACCGCTGTAGCGTTCAGTTGAGTCTGTTTCATGACCTGTTTTACCTCTTGCTCTCCTTTCATTAGCCCCCCCCCACGCCTCTCCCTCTCTCCTGTGGTGCGTCTCGGCCCGATCCACCTCTACACATCATTTATCACGATGAGCATTGCTCATTGCTCCCAGCGCAAATATGTTTATTGTTGTCATTCACTCATAGACCATTTATTTAATGTGTTCCCCCACCTCCGCCCCCTCCGCCTTTCTCTTTCCTCCTCCTCCACGCCTCTGTTCATTGTGGGGAGCGGGTGCATTGTGGGAAAATCAAACACGTATTTAATGATCACGGCCTGATGTGCGAGTGAATGGAGGGAGATTGGAAGAGAACAGCATGCCGGAAAATCAGATCCCAACATCTCCAAGGTGCAAACATAATAGGAAGTCAAAAAGAATGCCTTCGCGCCTCAGCTGTTGTGAATTCTCCCTTTTGTCAGCCGGGGCGGCCATCTCTGCCATTGTTCCGCTTTTTAGAGGAGGAATTGTATTTTAGTCTTCTTCTTCTTCTTCTCTGTGTTTTTCTCTCGCTCTCCAATGGAGAGACTTAATTAGGACATTTGAGTGATTTATTCACAAAAGGACACTGCCTGTACCTCTGACCAATTCATTCTGAATCAAAGAGGACAATGCCTTCCCAAAATTGCTAATGGCATGTAGGGAGAGGGGGGTGGGGGGGATAAGCAATCAAGTTGCTGGGCATTGATTTATCAAAATGAATTCTGCCTGCAGAGGACCTGTGTGTAACCTGTTGGTGTTGCGATGTCTTTTGATTACTGCAATGAAGTCTGAGTGTTCTGGGAAAACTCCAAATGACAGGACCGAAAACAGGGACAAAGGCAAAGCCGCTGACATTTCAGACGTGTCATTTCCCTCTCTACGGTTCATATGATGCACACAGTAAATGGATTGAGACGTATTAGTGTGTGTGTGTGTGTGTGTTTGTGCGTACTCATTCCCTAAGATGACATATTGCCCTTTACCTCAACGCGCTGCAAACCCTCGATCATGCTAACCAAGTTAATGCAGGTTATTACGACGTTTTGCCCACACGCCGCAGCTCCCCTCACAAAAGGGAAAAGGTCAGCGTTTTAATGGCTTCGCTCTCCGCCGCGATCGGCTTTTTAGGTTCGAGCCGCGTCAACAAAATGAAAAGACGGCAGCCGGCGCGCGGGGTCAAATCTGCGGCGCTCCATTTCAATAAGCGTCGTGCCATTAGCCTCGCCCTCCGCTGCGAGCCCCGTGGAACCGGGTAATCCACTGACTCACTCTGCTGCCCATCAGCGAGCACTGGGGGGTGGGGGGAGGGGGGGGAGACTTTCCCCATTAAACTCTAATTTCATCACTATTATCTCTACGTGACTCTTTTCCTCCATATGGCTGAAGAGCTCGGAGAAGTTTGGGTTACGGGGGAGGGGGGTTAAGTTCGTATGGATATGATTTTTCTTTTTCTTGCATCGTTATGCTACAAATGCGCCAATTTAAATCATTGCGAAACATTCAGCTGCTGATTGACAGTAAAATTGTCCAAAACTAATGAATCGAGAATTTAAAAAGGCAAATGTTTGACATTTTGGGGAACGCACTTATTCTTTGAACAAAACCGAAAACGAGATGGATCCCGGGAGTCTATTTATTTGAACGGCGCGCTTTAAGTGAGGTTAAAACGTGAACACGTGGAGCGCGGATGCTGAGCTGATAATTACAGTTTGCATTCCTTCATCCCCTCACTGAAGAGTCTGGGTATTGCCAGATCAACAAGGTGAGATTCATACCCCCGGATTCTACATTTGAGTCTAATACGAGTAAATTGACTAAGACCAGTCGTCTGAGCCTAGTGCGCCGCCGCTCCCCTCCTAATGCAGCTCAAACCCCCCGATTGGTTTCAGCTCGCCCCGATAATCGCCACGAATCCATGCGGAGAATTTCCTCCGAGTCCACAAGTGGGCCCTTCAGGGGGAGGAGAGGGGGGTGCTGTTGTTTCCACAGTAGCCGGCGCGTGCGTCACATCCTAATCCTTCCCCCTGGAACCCAGGCGCCGCTAAACTAGCTGGAATGAGTGCCATGCCGGGAGTAAATGGAGGGAGACGACCGTCCACAATGGCCCCGGAAAGTGGCTGCTCTTGTAAACGGGGGGATTAGAGGGGACGAAACCCCCCCCCCCTCCTGGTGTAGGCGTGCCCACGGAGACAAAGCCCAGTGTTTACCCTCTCCCTCTGTACCTGGCGTCCTCCGGCTCCGAGAGCGCTGCGTGATCACCCGAGCGCCACAGGAGTTAGAGCCCATTCACTCCCTCCTCCTCCATGGACCCCAAAGCATTTCAGCAACAATTTTTACATGTTTGTCCAAAGGGGCTTTGTTGATGGTGACGCGTGTTGGTTGAAGACTCCTTTGCTTTTCCTGTCCCCTGCACATAAAATCTCTCCCAGCAGTTTATTCTCGGGTCTGGAGGCCGAAGCCCCCCGGAAAGATGACGCCGTCGTCTGGTCGCGGAACTCGGTCGTGCACCTCGGGTACGAGGTGCTCACTCAGAGCGATAAAAGCCATATTTACATCACTCAGGGTTTTACAAAGGCAGCCAATTCGCTTTTAAAATGCTTGAGACGCAGGAGGTCATAATCGTTTTGAGTATATTTTGGATTCAGGATATTCTCCCCTCGTTTCTCTTTGATGCATGTAATACTTGACTTGTTTCTCTCCACGGTGTGTACAAAGGCAGTAGTCAAGGACATGAGACATAACAGCCAATTACAATTCCTCCTCTTCAAATGAGTGACCCAAAGCGCGGGGGAGTCATTGTTGCGTGTCTGTTAGTGTGATCTATTTAGATATTTATTATTATGATTATGACTATCTCTTTGTTTTGAAGTCCTGCAGACGTGGTGCATTTCATTATGCTCATAAAAAGGTGTGGGCCAAGAGCCGTGGGTGGAATTGTGGCTTGTGTTGTGGGAGTGTGTGTGTGTCAGACAACTGTGTTCGGTTGATGGAGCCATTCAGTATCGTAGAAATGATTCCCACCCACCTAGAAAAATTAAGCTGTTCTCAAATTGGAAAAAAAAATAAAAAAATCACACACACAGAGAAAACCAGCGCTTTCCAATCAAAACGGGCCTAGGTGTGGTGAAGGTGGCGTCTAATCAGCGACGTTCGTCAGCCGCTGTAAAGATTGCTTTCCGAACAATCGGAGAGTTACAAAAGTATCGTGGAGCGAGGCGTCGAACACATACATGTTCATTAATAACAAGTCTTTGGTGTAAATAAGAAATAAGGAAGCTAATCAGACAAACCTTGCCTTATGAGGTAATCAGCCGAGGACGCAGCGCGTGTGTGTGTAAGCGTGCGTTTGTGTGTGTGATCCGGCTCCCAGGTAATTATATCAGACAGCTGCCATGGCATCCTGGATCAGTCCCTCCCACACACACACACACACACAAGCGGCCTGATGCCCAGATTTGTATCCTTTTTTTTCCGAAGCGTCTCAGACGAGTCAGCGCTGCGTCCGGGGCGGCTCGTGCCGAGATGAGGCGCCCCTGCTCGGGCTCTGCCGCGCTACGCTAAGCTAACGCCCCGTGTGCAGCCAGGAGACGGGGCCGGGCCGGCAGAGGCTGGACAACACAGGGCGGGATGCTAAATCTCCCATCTTCATCCCTTCTTTCTCCCACACCTGATCTTTCCCTCGAAGGCACCCTGATCTGTCAAAACATCCCCCCCCCACACACACACACACGCACACGTCTTTTCTCCCCACTGTCTGTTTCCCCCTCTTTTTCTTCTTTCCCGTCGGTGCTGTGTTCGCCAGGCTCGGTGTGGTTTCATGCCTCCATGCTTCACGGACCCGCTAACAAATTACATAGAGTAGCCACTCTGCTTCCCCTCTCACTCAGCTGTCAAGTGGAATCACTGGAGCATTTTCTCCTCTTCTCCTCTCCATTTCCATCCATCCATCCCTCCCTCCCTCCCTCCCTCCATCCCACTATCCAGTCTTCCTCTTCCCGCCAAGCTTTCCCATGTCCCATACCTGTACACCCATCAGGGACGCAGAAGAGATCTCCCTCCCCTTCATCATTCCCCTGCATTCATCCACCCACAAACACATTGAAGATATCTAGTGAGCATTTCTACATTTTTAAGAGTTGTTCTAGAGATGTTGTCCAGTTGAGTTTGAATGAATTCCAGATTTGAAAGGATACACAAGAAAACTTCAAATCTAAATCCCTTTTACTAACACGCACTACAACATGAATAAACACAGGTCAGTTAGACCCAATATGGCCGTGCTACACATGGATAGATTTGTTAAATTCTCTACAGTTCAATAAAGACTTCTTTTATAAAATATAACGTAACATGTGGTCAAACTGTACACGTAGTGAGGGAGTGCACGGTGACTTCCGTCAGTCCCTCTTTCCTCAGTGACTCCATGACTTTAGCTTTGGTTTTGCTTTTAGAGAGTCGCTGTGTCCGTAAAAACATCCAGAGGAACGTGGTACCTCGGTTCCATAGTGTGTCGTGAGAAGAGCACCGCTAACGCTCCGAGCTATGTCAAATAAAGGATTCATAATTGATATATTAAATCGATAAGCACATGTTTATGCAATTAACTTATATTGCTTTAAATCCCATGGACCGTTCTCCCAAATATAGGCCTGTTGAGCAAATACCGCGACTACCAATTGAATATTTTTAAGTAGTTCAACCAGTCACCTGCTTGTTACCGAAGGCGACGTGATAATGTAAATACATAAAACACTGCGCCTCATGAAGGAGCAGAAGCAGCTTGATACAGTGGAGCGAAGGCGTTCCCTTCTCCGGCCTTGTATTATAACCTTGTCCACGCCCCGCTGGCGCCGCCAGGCGAGTAGACACATTCGTTATCAAGCCCTAACTCAAACGTCATAACTCTTAACAAATCGTGTGATGAGGCCAAAAATGTCTTGAGGTCAGGTAGAAATCCAGTTCCTCAAAACGAGCCGACTTGCTGACCTGGGGCAGGACCGCGGCTTTGTTCTTCCTCTCTTGAGCAACACATCCCACATCCCACCTAATGAGTCCTTCATTTACACTCAGTTTATTTTAGGTGTCCAGACGCATTTCTGGTGCTATGTAAATTCTGTTTGGTTGACATCCCTGAAAAAGTGTCCCATCAAAAACTTTCATTACCTTTGCATTGAAAATGCGGAAGGTCATGTTTTGATCGCTGTGTATTTGTATGTGTGCGTATGTGTTATTCGCATAAGTAAAAAAGTATTAAACCGAATCGCATGAAATCTGGTGGGATGATTGGTTATTATCCGCGTATCATTTGATTAGATTTTGGGATCTATCGGGTCAAAGGTCAAGGTCATGAAAAGGTCAACATCTTTTTACTATAGCGGTCAATTTATATCCAATTGGCATGCAACTAATGCCAACATGTTCATAATGCAAGGCCCAATCTTGTGATATGCGAAGGTATGCGCTCTACCAAGTGCCCGTTCTAGTTGAGTGTTTTATTCAGTAACATTTCACTGTGATAAATATGTGATTATATATATCTTCAGCCCTATGTAATAGATTATGGTAATTTATCAAATGCTTTGATACCATATACAGTAAGACATTCACAAGCATTCATGCTGCTTTAGTTTTTTACTCCTTTTTCCACTCGTTCCCACACGTTTATGTCGCCATTAGCCAGCCAGCTCACACGTTGGAGCATATCTTTCGAGCTCTGCTCGTACTGGATGCAAAGCTGGTTAGGTCTGAAGGTGTTTACACACCGGGGATTTATTTTTGTGTGTGCGATACATTTGTTTGTTGATGTATTTTTTCCCGAACTGTTGTTTTTTTCATGAGCACTTTCACACGGAACGTGAATATTATGCAGAGAAAGTGCAAATTGTTTGGTGCACTACATTGTGTGTAAGAACTGGGCATGCTGAGTGGTTGGAAGACAGCAAATTGTATTACTCCTCTCAACCCTGACAAGGCAGAACACAGCGGATCCACTTTTTCCATTACCTTTCACAATAAAAGCCCTACAGACCAAAAGTGGTCTGAAACCTGTTTCCACCTGTAGTTTTAATATAAAAAGGGAGAACAGAGGCAATTTTTTTTTTTGCGTCTGTTCAGCTTACAACGCCTTGCAGAATGGCTCAAAGACACGGTGACACACTCAAACCAATTCCAGCAGCACTTCACTGGGCTTTTCTCGAATAGCAATCTGGCTCTCCTAATATGCCTTAATCTACTGTCAATGGGGTAGAGGACAAAATCTGCTCCCCAACAATAAAAAAAACACTAACACTTGTTTTGCCACTTGCCACTTTGAGTATGTCCATTGATTGTTACTAATTATAGTCCGTTAATAGGCTACTCGGCAACAGGCGTTCCGTTAGATGACCTGTTTGGGGATTTGTCCTGCGATGGAGCCGACATGTGGGCAGTGAGCCCGATAGGTGGATGTCTAACCTGCCACTCAGACATCGGCGCTATACACAGTGAGCTCCGCCAGTCCGTCTCCGCGGCAGCAGAGGAGCGTGACGCTGCTGTGATTAATCGGCTGATGGTGGAGCCCTGACCTCTGAAGGTCGCCAGGTTGTTTCCTGTTTGACTAGCCACACAAGCGCACACATACACACACATGGCACACTTATTCATAACCATATACAAGAGCGCGCACACACACGCAGTCTAACGCACCGCTGCCGCCGCACCAATTCCAGCGAGACAATATCCTGTGTATTTACTGGCCACTGAAGAGCTTTGAATATTTGTGAGTGTCGGGTTTACTGGAGTGATAAGAAGCCTTTGCTTTCATTAGCATGTCACGGCGTCATAACGCTACGCCTGCCAAACGACTTGTGACCGATTCAAGATCATAAATAACCCCCATGAGGGTACTTGAAACTGGAGCTACTGTATTTTTACAGACACTCGTTAATTGGTGCATATCGGTGGCCCGTGAAAGATGAACGCCACACTTTTTATTATTTTATTTTTCCTCCTGTAAGTCATAACCATCTGGTCTGAGTCATCAGACCTAATGCCCTCCTCAACATTTACTGGCCTTGGTGACAGTCAAATCAAACCCGTCCTGCACCCCACCCACCTTTTTGATATTGAAGGTGATCCTTTTTCTAATTGTAATTTTTATGGCCCCATGAAATTTTTTGCACGATTTTGTTCAATGTTTACCTTTACGTTTTAAGAATCTAATCAGCTGGCAGATGAAGGCAATATCAGTAATTCAATAACAAAGTATTTCTTAATATTACAACATACAATAATTCACTAGTTTTTTATGTGGTTTAATGCGGTTACATTTTTTTTGTTTATTATCTCTTTAAATGTAGCTGTTTGCGCCCAACCTAGTTTTTTGTTGTCAGGGGGGGCTCCAAAGAAAGTGCAAATGCAGCATTAAATTATTGATAACTTACCCAATACTGCATGCAATAGCCAACCATATGGTCTCACTCCGTCTAGTCCGGTAGACATTTTGGGGGTTGTGTTATGCATCAGCGAGCCTCTCCGCTCGCACCTTTGCAAGCGCAAAGCGTCTTTTGTCATGGGGGCTCCAAAAAAAAAGTGTAAAATCAGCATTCCTAAGTAATTGTCAACTTACAGTAACACTTTATGCAAAAATCCACCTTATCGCCCCCTGTCTCTCGGTATCTCTTGAGCACACACACACTCCGCTAGTCTCAGGCCTCAGTCTTGACAATTGTGCTACTATAATGCAAGAATAGTCGACTCTTTGATTTCATCGGGTGGCTGAATAACACGAACACAGGCTCTTGCGAGTTATAGAAAAAAGGAAAAGGCCCATACCCGACTCGGGGTCAGTTGAATAGTCCTGCAGTAAGGAATGCAGTGTGTTAGGCAGAGAGCTATCAGGCCCAGGGATACAGTCGTGAAGATGCCAGCTGAATACAGCCTGAGGAGCCCCCCCGACGCCATGGCCCTGAGGGGTCAGGCACCACAGTTCATGTTTGCCCAGCAGTATAAAAAAGGGGGAAGAGTTGCTGTCACAAGCACACTGTAGCATGGCCTTTGTTCTACTGCTTTACGTCACAATTTCTACTGCTAAACAACCGGTGTGGAGTGTGAGGATTTTGCATTTGTCATTAGAGAAGTATATGGTATTTGAAACTTAATCTCTGGACCCTAATTCTGTCGTGAAGCGATCCCCCCCGTCACCCCAATGTGAAGTTTCCCGCTGTCCTTTTGGCTGGTGTTATTTCCTGCACTCTTCTTGCCTTCTCTAGGTGCACATGTTCATTTTTGTACCTTGTCAAGCTTGAGGCATCACTGCCTTGTCTGTAGTTTAAGTATCGCATCACAAAAATACCCCAGGAACTAGCTAGCTACACAGTACAATTGGCAGTCATTTTAAGACTTAAAGAGTACATACTAACACTGTGAACATATAGTCTCTTATCTTTTGAGTGTTGAAGGAACACTGAACATTGTTAACATTTCAGAGTTAATGCAACTCTGGTTATTTTACTCTACACTACACTGAGAAGTGTTATTTTGATTAACACTAGTCCGCGTGTCAAACGTAAATAACATTTGTAGTGTCAAAATTAACACTTCTCACTGTAGAATAAGACATTCTACAATGTTACTTCTGCTGAAATAAACATTTCATATAAAAAAGTGATTTAGAGAAATTCTTTCTAGAATTAAAACGTGTGTGAAGATAGAAGAAGGAGGGGGCGAAGCTTTCCAGAGGTACAGTGAACGTTGTTATCACTGGGGCTTTTACTCTTGCGCCAGTTGAAATTACTCCGACACTTTAACTCTGAATATTTACACCAACAAATCAATTCAGTTCAGTTTATTTTGTGTAGCCCATTCTCACAAATTCCACATTTGCCTCAGAGCGCTTTACAATCCGTACCCAGAGACATCCCTGTCCCAGGACCTCACATCGGACACAACACTGAGGGCCATTTACTGTTGCTAGCGTTGTATTAACTCTGGAAGATTCAATATACTTCAACACTGAATTGTTAACACTGGGGAATTTACTGTGTATTAACATTAAACATGAAAAAATATATTGTGCATAATTACTGTCATTTCTCAAGCAGCCTGCAGTAACTTTGACACAGCTCATGTTATAATTTTTTTGCAGAGAATATTTCCATTTTTATTAACTGAAATCAAAGTAGCAAGCTATATATTTAGCATGGTAGCAACGGGAGGAACAAGAGGCATAGGAGCGACCCTACATGGTAAATGCATAGTTCGATGTGAGTGACCTCACTTATTCTGACATTATCAGTCGACATTGTCTGTTGCATTGTTCCTTTTTTTTTAAAATCTTTCTCCATAGCATCTTTTTGTTCCTATCTGGTATCTGTGTGGTACAGAACAATGCAAAAAGTTGTCTTTGAGATGAGTTATTTCTTTACAGTCGTCGACTTCGTTTCTAAATTAAGAGCAGAAGTGATCAGAAATGTTACATATCGCACCGTTCACGCAAGCTTCGAGGTGTTAAGTGGGAACTGTTGACTGTTTTGTGACTCACGTGCAACTCAGTGAGTTCCCAGAAGACCCGGCTTCTCCAGCAACACACTCCTACTGAGTGAACTAAAAATGTGCAGCGCTGACAGGCCCAGAATCTCCAAAAAAGAAATGGCCCAGCGTTCCCTTTTGTCCCAAGATGGCCGAGACTGTTCCGCACTGAGCTGCAGCTGCAGGTAGTAATTACTGATAAGGCCGTGGAAAGTGGGGACAAATGCACTGTATAATCAGTGAGCCCGTCGACAGTGGGAGCCCTTCACAATGGCTTGTAATTAACAAGATAATTGGTGAGAGATGGCAAAGATTTCTTGAGTTCCTTATTTGCATGTCATTTTGCCACAGAGTTCTTTACGACTTATTTTTTCATCTGTGAAGGTTGAGTCGCTAATGATGCGCGCTGCCCGAGGAGGGAGGGCCGCAGCTAGCGCGGCGCGCACCTGTGCACCTCGTAAGTGTCACAGGAGTATTAGGGTGGACCCAAATGCACGACTCAGGAGACAGAACTGGAAAATAATTCACTTTACTAAAAGTTCCGGCAGAAACAAAACAGACGGGAACAGATAAACACACTTGGTAACGCTGGAGGGCTTCAAGAAGAACACAAGACAATCTGGCAGAGGACAAGTGGAAGTGAAGGAGCTAAATAGTGAGGGACTAATGAGGGGATGGGCTGCAGGTGAGAAGGGCGTGAAGACCAGGTGAAGGGAATGAGGGACTAACGAGGTGATCAGAGGCAGGTGAAGGGAGTTGGACTGACGAGATGGGAAGCAGGATCTGGAATGACATGATAGTGAGACAGGATGGAAACAACTAATAAAAAAGGAAGGTGTGGAGCTGAACTGTTACAGTAAGATCCAAACATTTGAATCATGGAGTAATCCGCGGCCATTTCCTGTGCAAGTGGTATTTCGACATTAACTCGTCACATTTGTATGCGAGTGTGCGACCAGCCTCTTTAAGCATTACGCTATCCTGTTTAGGCTGTTGCTACATCCGTTTCTTCTTCTGGCCCCTGAGGACATCTCTCCGTATGTATTCATTAGTGTTATCCTTACAATAACTCCAGTAATGAGTGCTCAGACGGCTTCCTTTCAAATACCGCCCAGTACATCACACATTTGGATAGGAAGATGTTTATCACTCATTTTCCAATTATATTTCTCCAGATTAAGGTGGCACGTGTTTCCTTGACAACGTCGTCGTTATTTCACCCTTCTTTCAAGTACCTTAATCTGAGCAGATATGAAAACTCTTCATGTCGATCTTTTCTCCAGTTAGCCACACTAGAGCCTCTGTCCGACCTCTTAAGCCCGTACCGTGGGGTTTCTGAGGGACTCAGAAGTGAAGTGTGGTTGACGGTCGTCTTTCCTTTGCTTCCTCTTCCTCTCGTTCCGTTTCCCTCCTCCCACCCATTGTGAGTTTGAATGGGCTCCCCGGCAGATTTCATTCATGGTGTCGGCTCTTACCACGTGGGATTAAAAAGATGCATGGGCGGCACAAACAAACACCGTGTTTATTAGATTTCGTATCATCCGAATTTAAGGGAAGGAGAGCGGGAGAGGGGAAAAAAAAAAAGAGAAGAAAAGGAATCCACCTCGATAAAATGATGAAGCATGAAGGGTGTTAATAATGTATACGGTTTTCAAAATTCAATTTCAAAAGTGTGCGGCGCTGGAAGAAAAAAAAGAACGGCGACATAGAACAGAGTACGTATTTGACAGGTGACATGGTTTCTTTTTGTGTAATTGATTTGCTTTGCCATTTGTTTCCCCCCTTTTTTTCATCTTTAGTGGAGCATAGGAGGCAGCTAGGGTGATAGATGAACCTGGCGGAGTTAATTTTTCTCTCTCCACACCGCTGGGTAGCCTCCAGTGAAGCGAATGCTGGTGCTTTCATGTGCAAGTTATGGCAGAATAGTAATGTTCCTCACTTACATGTGTATGGATGTCCTAGTCTGCTTGCTATTTAGACTTTTTTTTCCTTTGACCTGATTGAAGGTGATTGAAATGGTGATGTTGTATTATTAATCTAATCATATTTAAAATGTTGTATTGATTGCTAACTAAGTGAAATGTATTGAACGCTCCTTTTTCGTTTTTTTATTGCCTTCCTCAATGTTATCTTGATCAGGTAAGAACTCTCCGTGTGTGTGTGTGTGTGTGTGTCTGTGTGTGTGTGTGTGTGTGTGTGTGTGTGCTCATACTGTACATATTTCATTACATTTCATGTCTGAGACTTGAGTCGGTCGCTGACCTCTCGCTAACAGGCCAAGGGACCTGAGTCTCCCTGACATCAACGTCCCCGCAGTCGAGGAGCAGATCAGCGGCATGTCGTCATCCATCATATGCATCCCGATGTGTTTGTCAGGCACTGAGAATCATATCCCCATAAAGCACTCTGCGTACGGCGATGCATCACTGATGCGAGGAGTGTGTGATGCACGCAGCTCGTGATTTCGGACCTGAGCCTTATCCTTAAGGTCAGTCTCATTTGACGTTGAATCATCCTCTCGGTCACTGGTGCTTGTTATTACATGCCTCCTCATCAAAGTGTGTGTCTTCTGTAACAGCCACAGCGCACACCCGCAGCTTTGAGTAGTTTGATCATTTTGACAATTAAGGCTGAAATAGCTCAATGGCAATTGTTCCGTTTTTTGTCAGAGCTCACGCCTGTAGCTGATAGCCTTGTTGTCTTTGTGTACTCCCTTTGTCAATGTTTTCATTCCGTTCGTCTGCCTTTTTTCTTTTTTACTCTAGAATACTCATTCAATTTTTACTGCTGTATGAGTCTGTGAACAGCTTGCGGGGCGGCGGCGCAGTAATTACCACGGTTATGTCAGGCGGAGCTGAGGAACGTAGCCCGGGGTGGAGAAAGGCCACTGTGCGGTGATGGCCCCCCGAAATTAATGGAGAATTGGAAATGAATCAATAGCTAATGAAAATGTATGTTCACTCTATTACTGCTTTTATGACGGCTGTAGCCTTGGGCGCTGCGCTTTGTCACCCCGCTACACAGAGAGCGGTGGCACCCCTCTATGTCACTTTCCCTCTCAACGTATTCATCTCGCTTTCTCGCTATGATTCTGAGCCTCCTCCTGCTCTCAGTGTGCCTCTCTTAACGGCTTAAAGGCTTTATTTCATATTCTAAAAGTATACATTATTGTTTGGGCGTTGTTAAATGTCTGGCTTGTAAGGAGATAAGCTATCTCTGCAGAATTGGCAGGTGGTTTGCAGTGATGTCTAGAAGGTAACTAGTTGTGGAACTCTGGCAACGTGGAGGCTTGATATTGACCGTAAATGGTTACGGTTACACACTGACCTTGAGGTTGAAAACTGACCTTGAATGGTTGAGGTAGAAACTGACCTTGAATGGTTGAGGTTATAAACTGACCTTGAATGGTTGAGGTTATACACTGACCTTGAATGGTTGAGGTTATACACTGACCTTGAATGGTTGAGATAGAAACTGACCTTGAATGGTTGAGGTTAGACATTGACCCTGAATGGTTGAGGTTAGGATACGTCGTTGGGCCAGTTTTCACAACTGTCTAACTGGGTTACTGTAAAGACACAAGTATGGGTCTCCAATCCTCCCTGGTTTCTGGGCGTATGCCTGAGAGTGTTAATAGTGGCAGATTGACGACTAAACGGTGTTAAAACTGTAGGTCTTTGATGACAAACGGACAAAAGCCAGCACCCCACGAGTTAATCAATATAGAGGACGTTGAACTAAACAACCTGTGTTTGTACAGCTTATCAGACCTAGTTTGACATAGATCACTGTATGATAAGGAACATCTAAGATCAGACCGCTATTGTTTTTGACATAACCCTTTGCATGCCTAGCTTAAAGAAACACATACTTACAGCAAATAGCTGAGGAGATGATGTTTCATGCAGACTTTTTCTTTTGTTCAAACTGCATGTCAGACATTTAACATTGCATTAGAAAAGTCTTTGGGGATAAGGATTAACCGATGTGGGTGGCAAACGCAATGATTGGACGATCGCTATTTGGGGGAGGGGGTTTAGCGAACGGTCAGCGACCAGTGTCTTTAGACAAAATGAGGTTAAAAAATCCCATCATGATGAATTCAGGATATAAATATAGCTGTCGTCTCACATTCCCACCGTTTTTTAGAAAGATTGTCTGCCAAAAAAAGGAAATAAAAACATGCAACCTTTGAATTCATCGGACAATGAAAAGAAGATGAAGATATTTGTGATTAGAGAAGGGTCTCTTTAATGTCACTTACCCAGGCTGTACAGGGCCACAGAGCTCTGCACATTAGTTGACTGCTCCCGAAGGGTTTACAGATCATTTCTCTTCCCTGACTTGGTACATGCAGCACTGCCCTGGGGTGCCTGGTGGCGCCTGACATTGCCTGTGTGTGTGTGTGTGTGTGTGTGTGTGTGTGTGTGTGTGTGTGTGTGTGTGTGTGTGTGTGTGTGTGTGTGTGTGTGTGTGTGTGTGTGTGTGTGTGTGTGTGTGTGTGTGTGTGTGTGTGTGTGTGTGTGTGTGTGTGTGTGTGTGTGTGTGTGTGTGTGTGTGTGTGTGTGTGTGTGTGTGTGTGTGTGTGTGTGTGTGTGCACACACACATTGCAATGGGGCCAGCAAATCAACCTATCAGCACTTCCTGCAGACTGCAAACCCTCAGGGCCCCCCCGACCCCCGCCATTCAAGTGAGCCGCCTCACTTTGTGAACACATGCTGTATGATCGGAGGTAAACACTAACTACATTTTCACAAGGTTGTCATGGACACCATTGAATGGAGCTTTACTCCACCCTCTGCCGCAACAGTACCCTGCAGTCGTGTCTATTTGAAATCAATGTAACACACTTTGATTCGTTATTTACGTCTCTGTCATACAATTTAATGTGTTTCATTGTTGCTGAGAGGTGTAAGCTCTTCAAATCACAGGTAATTCATCACGTCTGAAGTCAGCTCGCTTACGGAACACTGTGTGGGATTCATTTAAATTCATTTAAAAACAGTCAAGCTATTGACATATTGCTTGAAATCAATTTTTGTTTTTCTCTGCACTTCCATTAAGCTCGCTTTTTCTGCCGTCTGCTGAAAAAAGACATTCTTCGAAAATACTCAAACTGGCAGTGTGTTAAATTTCATCCCGCCTCCAGCTCCCAACAAAACTCTTACGTGTCTTCATTGAAAACACGAGTTTCTCACAAACTGTTCCGTCATTTGTAACGGCAGCGTCAGCGTGCGATGTGGTGGGGCTGTATCGTAATCAGCATAGGGAACTGGGAAAAGGGAACTGGAAATAGAAAAAATTGGGGAAAGCGTTGGGAAAACTGCCGGAGGGGAAGAAAAGAGCCGTCTGTTTTTGGCTGGATCGCAGCACAGCGGGAGTCAGCCCAATGAATGCTAAACTATCACGGACACTGACTGAGTGGGTGAGGGAATTACACAATTGATCATTGTGCTTTCAAAACAAACAGTGCAATATACATTGTTTCTTCTGGTAACTTCTTTACCACAAATGAATTCACTAAAGGGAAAAATGAATTCCCTTAATCCATATAGAAAGCCATTGAGGCCAATAATGGCCTTATTTTCCAGTGTTTATAGTTTTAAAAACACCAGCTGGTGATTATGAACGTGAAAATTGCAGATGAACATTTTATATCCAGATGATGATACATTATATACACGACGACTGACTATTCCTGTAACAATTTGGTCACAATTAAGCACATTCTCCAAACAAAGTCAGGGAAAGTCACATGCATCCGAGTGAGGTTATTAAAATAATATTTTCCCCTCCGACAAAGGGAAGGGCAAGACCCCCGCTGTGGCGCGTCTTACAGGGCAGGTGGTTGTAGGTTCTCTCCATTTGGCCAGAATATCCGATACTTCAACAGATGAGGTGAGGAAGTCGTAAATACATCTGCAGTTGTTGTTTTCCAGATGTTCAAGAGCGCATAAAATTGAATTAGCTCAAAAAAAAACAGGACAAAACATAACAACCAACCGTGTGCAGTGCCATCTCAACGAGAGAGAGAGAGAGAGAGAGAGAGAGAGAGAGAGAGAGAGAGAGAGAGAGAGAGAGAGAGAGAGAGAGAGAGAGAGAGAGAGAGAGAGAGAGAGAGAGAGAGAGAGAGAGAGAGAGAGAGAGAGAGAGAGAGAGAGAGAGAGAGAGAGAGAGAGAGAGAGAGAGAGAGAGAGAGAGAGAGAGAGAGAGAGAGAGAGAGAGAGAGAGAGAGAGAGAGAGAGAGAGAGAGAGAGAGAGAGAGAGAGAGAGAGAGAGAGAGAGACTCATGCCACAGAAACCTGCAATCATCCTTGGAGGCAGATTAGTGAGTGGCCCAGTGAGCCTGTGAATACCCTTCACTGCCTGAGCAGGTGGCCTCCCATACCAAGTACAGCACATTAATCTAGTCTGTTAACAAATAAGCGGCCAGGCTAATAGAGCACTGCCAGAGGCTTATGTTTCCATCATTACGGGGGGACTTGTTTAATTTGTCTCAGCTTTGGACGGAGCGAGAAGATGGCTGGAGGAGGGAGAGGAAGTGGGATCAAATGAGGAAGGACATTGAGGAACAGAGGAGGGGGAGCAGAGGAAAGCTGAACGGACAAAAGGAGCTACACAGTGGCCGGCGTGGCGAGCAAGAGCAGGACGTAAACGTGTGTGTAGTCAGCAGTATCGTGCTCAGCTGCCTGTTCCCCATGAACGCTGGCCTGGCTGGTTGTCAATCAGAAATGGTCTTAACTGAACTGCACATAATGCATCTGGAATGAAACCTGGAGACTTATATTCACCCGATATTACAAATGGTGGTCCCATGGGGATGAATCTTCAGCATCTATTGACTGGAAAGCGATGGGGGAGGAGAGATCATTGCAGACCAAAGAACAGTGCATAAGAAGTGAACATAATCACTGTGACGTGGGCGTTGAAGCCTTGGGTTGGTCCTTTTGGCCGTCGCCATCTTGTTTCTCTGCAACCAGACCCAAGAGGGCGGAGCTACGTTCAACCGTACACTGAATGAGACACGTTTAAGGGGTAACGATGCCACTTCATGAACTGGAAGCACAAGAAATGTTAAAAGTTATAGAAGAAAAACACGGACAACTCCCAGACTGGACAACACCGCGGTAGTGACCTATAAATCCCATGGTTGCCACGCTGCAAACCATACCCTGCGTTATGGTCTATTTTACTTAGTTTATAAGTCAATTAAATATATATATATATAGTCCTCCCTCTCCCTTTTCTTACCCGCTTCCTCCTTGTGAATTTGTTTGTGTTTGTTTGTGTATTTCAATCAAATTTAAATCAATATTATCCTATATAATATACAAAAGAGAGACTAAAAAGGTATAGGTAGAAGCAAAAAATGCTTATAAATTCCTATCCTAAATTAAAATTAAAATAAATCAGAAGATTAATATATAATAAAGAAAAACAAAATATATATATAAATATTTATATATACTACCACATACATCTTCCATATAAATACTTATTTAATTACATGTATAACTCTCAATTTCCTACTGTGCCTAAGTGGACTGAGTCCACACAGCCGCCCGGCGTATGAGCTCTGAGTGATGTATTGGTGGAAGTTTCCTGTGCCGCATTGTTCCCGCCAGGATCAGTGAGAGCGGCGTTTCACCCCTCTGCTTCCTTTTAGTCCGGGGGCCGCCGCGCTCCCTAATGGGCCCGCTGACATGCATTCAGTGGTAATGATCACCTCCAGGGATCTCCCCTTCGTTTGTCTCAATGACGGGCGCCCGCGAGAACAAATCAATAACCAGCCCACTGTCGCCACCCGGGTGACCGTTTTCATCTTGAATTTCCTCTTTGATTTGGATGAGCGCTTCCAAGCCGTCAATCAGGGCCTCGTTCCCTCTCATTTTGTTTTCCCCTCTCCCGCGCCGGCCTTTCTCTCCGAGTAAACAGACGTTTCCTCACAGTTGTTGTCATTCCAGGAGTTGATATTTGAAGTATGTAAAAAGAACGAGCAGCTAAATGTCATAATGAATGGAACAAAATGCACTGGAGCAAATGTTCATATTACCATTTATGCCTCGGGGATATTTCTTCTCTCTTCTAATTACTTTAGTTCAATAGTAATATTGTTTTAATTTATTTGACTGTTTCTCAGAGAAGTTGCATTTAATTATCTTAAACTACTGTTGTATTCCATTACAGTAAACCTATTTAGCGAAGTCTGCAATTATTAATACATTAAAACTCAAAGTGAATATTGCATTACTATAATATATGTATATATGAATGACTTGATTTGCAGTTGGAAAGGAGAGGAAAGGAAAGGAAAGTGGCCCATATTCCCATAATCTATCTCGGGAATGTCTTTGCAAGCTATTTAAGCAATTAGTTGTGGGCTGGTCATTGATTATAGTTCCTTTCAAGCTAAAGCGGGGCGCTTAGCAGGTCTCTCGAAAATCCCCTTGTCTTCATCAAGCCTTATTTCCAACTAATAACGTTTATTAGATTACAACTCTACCTCACACGTTTAACAAAAGATTAAATTGGCAGAACTCTGTGGGGAATATGTTTTCATAATTCACCCGTAATGAGTGAAAGTTAAGGAAATGCGAAGCGCTAAGCAGGAATAAGTCATTGGACATGCCGAACCAGGCCGGGAGGACCAGAGCGCTCCCAGAGGCGTGATGCTGTCGGACGGCCTCCTGAATGAAAGCAACGTGACGACGCTAACGAGACGACTTCACGTTATGTGTGACTCCAGCCTGAGGGACGCATTATAGCCGACTTAATGAGAGGAGATATTGTACACAGGTGCTGGCGTACAGGCGAGCGTCGGGACCGCCGGCCTCGCCGCCGAGCGACAAGCCGCCGTGGCGAGCGAGAGGTTTATCACAGAGGCCGACAGGTGGAGCAACAGGAAGTGCGGCGGCCGAACGCTCACCGCTGAGGTTTCGGGGTGAGAGCGGGTCAGGTTGTGGTAATTAATTAATTAATTAATTAATACTGCGCTTAAAAAGACATTCATGTCTGTCAGTCTGGGGGAAATGTCAAAGCTATTCATACAGGCGTCAACAGTTGCAATACATTTTCTGCAAAAGGTTTGAATAGGGTTATTGTTTATTTAATACGAATAGGTCAGACACAGAATCAACTTCCAGGATTCTTTTCTTTCTTTCGTTTTCGTACTCCCGGTTCCCGGGTCTCAAAGTCAATCGTTTTTGTTAATGGGTTTTAAATGGGTAACATTTTAACTTTTGTCTTACTCTGTGATTAAGAGTTTAGCTGACAATTCAACTTTGTGACACTCTCAGTGACATTTCATTTGTGCTCGGCTCCACCGCTTTTAGTGCTGACGTTAAAACTGACAAGTCGACTTCCTGCAGGACAAAACAGGAAGTGTGGTTTGCTTTCATCGCATTGACTGATATTTCAGGTGTTTTTTATATCCTCGGCTGGCCTTTTTTACGCTTCCAGCTCTCACCCATCGACTGTTAGTTGAACTGCCTTCAGAACTTGACAAACAACGGACATCTTAACCTCCTACTGGGCTGAGACAGGAAATTCCACTTCAACTGCCTTCAGTTCTAATACAATCTGACAACTTATTTCATGCATAATATATCACGAGAAAACGTGAACAAATGTTAACCTGTTTTCAGTGTTTGCATGCCCCGGTTTTTTATTTTAATTTCCTAGTTTATTTATTTGCACCCTATTTTTTAATTTGGCACCGTGAAGAATGGTTTGTTGTCCTGCCTCAACGGCCGACCTCTTTGTTTTGGCCTCTTTCGTGCCCGCCTCCTGCCCTTCGCCCTGCAGATACGCCCCGCCCCCTCCTCTCTACTTCCTCTGTTTAATGGATTGTGGAGGTCTCGATCGTGGTCCATGCCAATTACTAATCATTCATACATTTCTGTCATATTCATTGAATGTGTTTTTAGTATATAATGATTCCTTCTATTGCTTCTGTCCATCCTGGAGAGGGATCCTTTTCTGTTGCTTTTATTTTTTGGGAGTTGTTCCTGACCCGATGTGAGGTCCTGGGACAGGGATGTCTATGTGTACACACTGTAAAGCCCTCTGAGGCAAATTTGTAATTTGTGAAAGTGGGCTATACAAAATAAACTGAGTTGAATTGAATTGCTGCTACTTGCCCAAAGAACCCGGCATCTTGCAGAATTTCGTGACACATTTCGTAACGACCCTGGGGAGAGAGTGCAGGCCGGGGCAGATCCAGCCGCATTCGATGCGTTGACGCACGCCTCGCTGTGCGCAGTCGTTGTCTGGTGACGGTGATGAATCTCCAGCATCTATTGACTGGAAAGTGATGGGAGAGGAGAGAAAAAGAGAAGGGTCACTGGGAGGTGTGAGTGGGGTGAAGGATGGTATAATGTCTGTGCAAATCTCCACAAGACACAAGTCACACCTCATTAGCAGGTAGTGGAAAGGAGAGCGGCAGTTATGTCTGCCATAACAGCCCCAGCTCACACACAAGCACACACACAGACATTGACACATACTTCTACCCCAATTACCCCTCTGCTGTCCCTTGAGCCGACGGGTTGAGTTATGCTGACAGGCACCCCTCTTGAACGTGTGTGTGTGTGTGTGTGTGTGTGTGGGGGGGGGGGGGGGGGGGGGGGATCAAAAGACGAAGGGAAGGAAGCAGAGGAAGAAAAGTGATGGAAGGGTGAATGCCGGGGGAGTTCAGAGTGGGAAACATGGGGAGGGAGAATAGACAGAGAGGGGAAAGGGGGAACCACAGCACGCAGCACCAGGCAAAATGAAACATGTCTCCTTGTCACCTGCCGCACTCTGTAAATGGATGGCCCCTGCAATCTTGCCATCAGCGACTTATCTCCGCGGCCCCAAAAGCGGCAGAAGAGAAAAAAAATCAAGCAAGCTAAAAGAAGAGAAACAAGCAAGGAAAATGGCTGAGGATGGTTTCCTCTGCCGCTAAGTCACAGTCATTTGTTACAGTTTCTAAAGGAAATATGGCAGGATGGAATTACTCTGCCACTACTGAGGTAGTCATTTGCAAATGCCATAAAGTGGAGGTATAAAGTTGCCGTCCCGAATCCACTTAATCTGAGGCGTCTGAGCTCCTCAGCAGCAGCATGTGTTTGTAGTGAAAGGTCTCTCGAGTCCTTTAAACAAAAAAAGGAAAGAGGGCTGTACAGTTGTGATGGAAGTGGCTGGTTCACACGAGTGAATGATGCTTTCTTTTGATGCCACCAAACAGGTAGAAGGCTTCAGATGCTGTAGGATGATTTTGACGGCGGGTCTTTTCACAGGATTTATACAGAATGCATAATATATGCACTCCAACTATCACAAGGAGGAAAGATTCTCCACATTGCTTTTATTGGGTGTGTGGATGCCATCAGTACTTACTGATTTCCGACAATATTCTGGAGAAAGTTAAGGAAATACGTTTTATGTAAATAGAAGAACTGTAGACTTTTGCCAGACTTACTGTAAATTATAAAAGATGACCTCTTGAGATTTGAAACATCTGAGATTTAACTTGGAAAGCAAAGTTTAAGGTAAATATATCAGGATGTTTGGCCTGGTGAAATCCTGGAACGATAAGACATTTTGACGTTAATTCTTCATCTTGGAAACATCTGTATCCCACCTTAAGGAGCAAGGGAGTGAGACGTTTCTGGAGTTGTTCTGTAATACACGTTATAAACTTGTATTACTAACATTTGAAACCAGCTCAGTTTTGTATGTCCTCTGAAACTAATGAAAAATGATTGACATGATCAAAAGCTCCAGATTTTGAAACCCTTGTTTTAAGCCAAATGTGTTAAAGGAATCAGAAAAAAAGTTGGTATTTGATCATCAAATGTTACATACTAGACCTGAGACTTGACATGGTCTCATCCTAAATGACTTGAGATTGAACTAAAGACTTAAAACCCCAGAGACACTGACTACTACTCTGGTATTTATGCTGGTATTTATGCATCCCTTAAATTGAGGATGACACCTGCATTCAGATTCTATCCGTCAATACGTTTCTTTTTTTCTCGCCCGCAGTCGAGCAATCAGGAGCGGTCCCATGAAGTCGTAAACCGCCTTCCATCCCGTCGTCGTAAACATTTCACACACACCGCTGCTAGCCAAAGCAAAACAGTGTCGAAGCTCACCTTTTTGTAGGTATTAACAATCGCAATGAAAGATGATCACATGGCACGCAGTATTATCAGCCCATCAGACAGTGAGTGATGAGTACAGTGACTGCCTTAATTTATGCATTGCTACTCCGTCTTGTCTCTGCTGTTCAGCTCCAAGGATTTTACTTCCACCACGAGGAAGGCATGATGGAGAGAGCGAGGGAGAGAGAGAAAAAAATAACAGAGGCAAAGCGTGGATTTTCTACTTCCTCTGACCAAATCCCACCATTTCAGGAGATTAACCTCGGCATGCGATAAATGTTCGACTTCTTCTTCTCTTCCAATTTCCTTGAAGCTAGAAACTCCAGAAGCCAGCGCGGCATGTAAGATAAAGAAAATGATCACCTAATTCACTCAAGCACAAAATACATTTCTGGAGAGAGGAGCAAAGGCGGGAAAGCAAGCGAGAGAAAAGGAGCGTCTCCGTGTGTACTACCTCACATCCAGTGCTCAGAACTCTCCTCAATTAATTATTATAAAATGAAGCACTTATTCAAACAATCCTTTGTGTATGGAAAATAGGTTGTGGTCCTGTGATTGTCTGAAGAATTTCTTCTACTTCTCTTATTCTGAGGGATTAATCGCATTGTCCAGCTCTCCCTGCTACCCATAATGCACCTCATATTGCAGCTGTGCTCAAACGCTGTTGATTGCTGAAGGTGCCCTCTGCAGATTGATGCTGCCACTAAGCCATTTAAATGGGGTTGTTAATAAAATGTAGAGATGATTGCCTTCCACTTCCCTTCATCTCTGGTTTGGCAGATGGTTGTCGCGGGACTAATGTAGTATTTGGGTTAACCATCAAACTGAAGTTAAATGTTAACTTAAATGTTAGTATTTAAGAAATCTGTATACAGTCTTGGATATTTGTTGTTTTCATTTTTTACTTTTGCACTCATCTAGTTATAATTGTTATTTTCAGATTTCAGGGTTGTAAAACAATAATATTAAACCCTCAAATAGAACCTCATATGTTACTATTTTTGAGTGTGGTACTAATGAGGTTTTTGAACGGAAAGCGCGACAAATGCACACAAAAGACAACTAAATAAAGATGTAAAACAACTACAAAGAGATTTAAAACAATTACAAAGACACGACAATTCTACGTTGTCTCGTAGTTATTGTACAACTTTTTAGAAAGAAGTGTTGTGTCTCTTCGTAGTTTTTTTAAAATCTCTTTTTAGTTGTTTTTAAATCTTTAGTTGTCTTGTGTAAAATAACTTCAAAGAGAACCCAAATGAATACAAAGAGTTACAAAATATCTACAAAGATGCACAACAACGCCATAGACTCATAATGACTACAGAAAGATACACAATTACGACACACAAACAAACGTTGTGCCCACATCCATCGTAGATGTGTTGGGCCTCCTTCTTATAAAGGACGTGTTGGGGGACCCTCTGCATGTCTCAGGCCACATTTACACATAGCCGGGTATTTACAGAAACAAATATTTCTGCCACTCCGTTTTCAAAAATAATGTTGTACACACAAGGTCGTCTTCAAATAAGTTTCTGTTTATATGAACCTGCATAGATACGCCGTCCACATACTTCCCATAGGACGCTCACGTGACGTGAAGCATTTTTAGTCGCATACTGTGACGTTTGACAACCTAAAACACGTTTGATCTAGTTCACACGCAAACACAAAAACTGAGTTTGAAGAAATCTCCACTTCGGCCGGAGTTTTTAGAAATGGTTGTTTTCCGTGATAAAACCTCCGTTTTTGTGTAAATGAAAGGCCAAAATGCATGAAAATACATACGTTTTCGACTTGGCATCATAAACAGTTGGTTATCTGGGATTGTTGCATGTTGTACATAATTTTGTGATATGTAAAAGAATAAAAGCAACATAAAAAGGTAAAGTCCTGTAGTCTTCACATCGATATTTGAGGCTGACAGTTGCATTTGCTCCGATCGTCAACATGCCTGCCTCAGTCAGTGACTTGTGGAGGAAACATTTGAATCACTGCCACATGCCTATTCATGTGTTTTGAATCGGTCATTTAAATATTCTCGTTCAGCCTGAATGTGCCAGTGCTCTATCACTGCTGGCTCTCGGCCTCAGGGCTTCATCTGAAGCCTTGATTGGGCAGTTTATTGAATTGAGATGTCATCCAAAACATTTCTGTCTGCCAAAATGTGCTTCTAATGATAAATTAATGCTCTCATATATTTCTACACCAACTCTCGCCTTTCCTTTTATGGTTGATAATTTTCTGACTCACTCAAAAAACAGTTGTGTTAAATCTGATCGATAAAACAATAAAAAGAAAGCAAACTGTTGTTAATGTAATGACTGCAGTCAAATAAATTGCTGCTTTTCACACAATGGAAAGCAGCTTTCAGGTGTGAATATAAAAGCTATGATTAGCTGCAAATCACTTCATACGTAGGCGAAGACCGAAGCAATCACATTTGTCATTTAGACATTCCTCGGCCAAAACACCTCCTACACAATTGAATAATGCATATGGACAAGTGTTGGACTAATTAATGTCCACCAACCTACCTCCACCATAAAACAGGCTTCCCTTGACACGGCGAGTTAATGAGCCTGTCGGTGACGCAGCCACCAGTGGTCTGTTATGGAGGAGGCGAGCCGTAGTGAGTGGGTGGATTATGATGGTGATTAGCACCAGTGGGTCAGGAGGGGCCCATTGAATTGTCATCAATACCGACGAGATAGGATATCACGCTAAAGCAGCGCCGCGTGTACCGCGGGCGCACACCGGCGAGCAGAGGCATTTGAATATTAACACAGAGGTGGGAAATACATAAACACTCCGTCTTGTTGGCAGAGCCGGTGTGTCTGTCCCCACAGGGTGTTGAACGTATGCCACGGCGGTGTCGGCCTGCATCCTCGTGATAAAAGGAAGGAAAAATCACACGGGCTCTCTTTGGCCAGACACTAACATATTCATTAGTGAGGAATATGAGTGACTGGGCTGGTGGAAATGTCACCGGGCCAAAGGGTCCCCCACACCCCCGATGTCTGCGCCGGATGGAGTCGTAATACTCTTGAGACGTCGGATCTTTTCGACCACGCGACCGGAAAAGGTAGGTGTGGTGTATGAGTTGATGGAGATACGCGGTCAGACGTTTCAATCAAAGCCACAAATGTCAACGTCACGGTGGCGCGAGAGGAAAAGTCAGTGGGATAAAATCATTAGGGTTCATTGGCGAGGAATCACTTTGTGCCAACGCTGCGTTCATATATATAAAATGTCACGGTAATCCATCCAATAGTTGTTGACCACTAGCCATAATAAAAAATCTAAATTATATTGAGCTTTAAAATCAGCATTTGCTACAGTTCTTCGAAAATATATGTATTTTTTTAAATGTGCTGTTGGAGATAATCACCAGTTGCAGCGTGAAATAACATCTGCCAACTGTTTTCAGACTATTTAATACGAGTAGGAGATATTGGAGCCTTACAAAAGATACCCAAATGTTCCGCCCGCAATTATCCCATGATGGTTGACCCAAATGTTCCTCCGTGCAGCAGCTGGTATTTAGAGTAACAGCCATGTACGCCATGGAATACAAGTGTGGACTCATCAAGGCTAGAGATCCGCTGCTGGAGGTCTCTCTCCGGGAGCCCGCTTGTGCCATGGAAACGGCACAAAGCCGAGTCACGAAGTGTCGAGGGCCGCCTCCGATGATCAGCGCTTAGAATCGCAGAACAGAACGCCACATGGAGGCAAAAGCCGCGACTCAGTGTTAATACACCTGACGGCGCACTATTAAAAAAACAACATTTCGAGCAGCGCCGGGGGGACATCTGTGTGTAGCCCTCTGCGCCGCCGCCGTTCCTCTAACGCTCAAACCCCAGCGAGTCCCCCCCCCCCCTCCCTGTGCCTCCAGCCCTGTTGATTTAGTCATAGGGCTCAGGTTCATTTGCCAAGTCCTCTGTTGTAGATTTAAGAAGACAAACAGTGCTGCAAATCCACCAGAACAGTGTTCGACTAAATGACATTTTGCTCTGCCGCCTGGCTAATCGTAAAGAAAACAGTGGCGGATCAGCACTTAAACCTTGTGTCTTCAGGCAGATTTCATGCTCGGTATCGCGGATGGATCCTTTGAAGTGTTTGTTGTCATCTCGAGGGCCCCCGTAGGAAACACTTCTCTCTTTCGCTCACACACACAGGCGCTCTCACACTCTCACACACACACACACACACACACTCACACACACTCTCACACACACACACACACACACACACACACACAGCAGGAGGAGGGACAGTGAGAGTGCATTTGACACACAGATAATCACGTGATGTGTGTATACACATGTGACACGCGTTTGTGTTGCGTGCCGCCCGAGGCGAGAGAATATTTTAAAAAAAACAAAAAAGAGAGCTGTGGGATGGCCCGCTGATCTTGGAGGAGACTCAACTCTGCAGATTTAGAACGAGGTATTGCTCCAAGAAGTGATATTTGTTTTTAGTCACGGTCGGCCAATTAGTTATTTCTTGAGTCACATCTGAATGACTGCCATGCGCCTACTCTTGGTTGTAAATTTAGCCTTAAAAACAGATCATGTGCACACACAGAAATGTACAAGTCTGTGAAAGCCAACATTGTCTGAGTGCTGGCGGGCATTGGCAGCTGCACTTTAAGATTTAATACACTTACAAAATATAATAATAACAAGCTCAATATGCAATCAGCTAACAGGTTGTATTACTTTCTCAAAAATCTGTTGCATTGTGCGTGCATTTAGAGCTATTAGCAGATGTGCAAAGTCGTGACACGGGAGTCGCACTAATGACCGAGGAGCGCGGGGGTGGCGGTGCTTCCCCCGCTGAACTGGCAACCGCCTCCCGGTAAGCAGCAGCAGCAGCGACCCCGCGGCTCTGTCAGCCGCTGACGCTCTGACAGCGACAACTTTCCTTCCCCTGTTGTTCGTCTGCAGGTGCTCCAAACTTAGCAGCATCGCGGCAGTCACACACAAAGTGTCCGCTAAAGGACGCGACGCCGGCCCGGCTGACACTCCTGTCAAGCGCCAGCTGTTTGCGAGACCGTCTGTGTCTGTGCGCCCGGGTGTCATTTCTGTGTATTTGCGTTCGTCTACGGATTGTTTTGACAGCCACACGGAGCGCTTGAATGTCTTCTAGCTCTTCGCGTCTCCATCCATCCGCCCGTCATCTATCTATCCGTCCATCTATTCATCACTGTTATTTAATGAGATGGCATTGCTCATCAAGGTTCATCGGCTGTGTGCAGATAAAGACGGATTTAATTAGGCCCCATCAGTGAAATGCCTTGCCCTCGCTGGCGAATCCACCAGTTTTCCCAAAATAATGACACATTTACATTTAACCAAGTAACCTATGTCTAATTAGTCAGTTGGGTTTTGGGTTTTTTAATTATTTTTTTTATGACCGCAGAAAGTTCAACGAAATGACAAACAGATGCGTTGCCATTTATTGCACATTCTGAGCAGCTCATTATTCCTCCATTTGTTTTCTTCGTTATCTATCTGGTTTTTGGCCTCCGCGATTTGTACAAGTGAGCTTGTGTAACGGAGCTGGCGCCATCTGAATGCTCGTCCTTGTGTCTCGACTGGCTCAGCAGTTGCACCTCCAGCCAGTTGAAATCAATGGGGCAGTGGGCAACTGTGGCTCTGTGCGGAGCAGATGGCAGAAGAATGGCCCCTTCCTCCGACCGCGGGGCGCTCGGCAACATACAAATGGGTCGGTCCTCGTCGGCGGTCCCATAATATCATGGAGCCCGTGCTCCGGTGTGCTGGTGTCGTGGGCCACGGGGGAAATGCGTCCTCTTCGAACATGATTTCCTCCGATCTTGAGGACGATTACTAATCGGGTGATGAATACCTGAAAGAAAAACCGTGGCAGCTGGTGTCCAGTCCCATCACTGTCTGAAGAGCAGTGATGGAGCCAAACAAGAGAAACAAACATAACCCACAAGAGGATCTAGCGCAGAATCACAGTCATCCACTGATTGGTTTTCATCTGTCTCTAATTTGACATTTTCTGTGACATGGTTGTTTGCTTCCTTTAAGAAACGTTAGATTGGATTATGCTTTACCGCTCTTATGTCCATCTGTGTGTGAAAACCTCAAACTAGAGGCAATTATCTTAGATTAGCTTAAAGAGGGCAAAAAGTCACTTTTTAAATAGACCGGCTCAGTAACAACATGATGTAGCCGAAACATTACATTACATGTCATTTAGCAGACACTTCTATCCAAAGCGACTTACAATAAGTGTATTCAACCTAGAGTACAAACTAAGAACAACAAGAATACAGAAAGTAACATTTCCTCAACATAGTCGAACTACAAAGGTACCACAATAAGTGCCATTGAAGTGCTAATCTGTATTTTAATCCAGATATAGTCGGAAAAGGTGCGTTTTGAGTTTCCGGCGGAAGCTGTAGAGACTTTCTGTTGTCCTGATGTCAGTGGGGAACCAGCCGTTACTCCTTTCTTCCAGTCGTTATGCTAAGCTAAGCTAATCAACTTCTACCTCCAGCTACATACAAGGGGAGACAGCTACTAGCTAACGACACATAATGTTATTGTATCTTTAAACTTGGGACAGCTGCGGAACACAATGTGTTATTTTGTGAGCGTGCTTCCTCTGGATGATAGCGTACCAGCTGGTTTGTGTCTCCATGCTAAGCCGATCTGATATCCAACAGGACAGTTAAGAATGTTCCTATCGATCCGCCCCATGTTTCGTTGTTCAGGGAGCGGTTGAATGTGACTTATTGATCTCTTGTCTGCCTTATCACGCTGCATGTCTTGCGCCAGTATACATTCAGACATGTTTAATGCAGCATTCTTTTCCACCCTTGACCCGTCCGTGGGCTGGACTGCACATTCACATCAATATTTACACGTGCATAATGAAGTAGAAGAGTGTTTCACACGTCTGCTGTTGATTTATGTCCTCGCTGCCGCGGCTGGGTTTTAATTGCTTGACACACGTGTTGGTGTCAGCTCCGCTGTGCTGGATGGATGGCTGCCAGCGCGACTCTGTCACACATTCACTCTCCTGGGTTTTTCTCTGTTCGGATGTATATTACTTGTTGCTTCACTCCTCCTCCTCCTCAACTCTGACTCCCGGTTTCTCTGCCTTGAATCATCTCATCGTCCAGGTGTTAGTCCTTCTCTGTTGTTATTGTATTGTTATTATTTTTAAGGGTTTCTCTCAGTTCTTTGCCTGTCCTCTGCTTTCCTCTCATTGCTTTCTTCCCCTCTTGCCTGTGCTGTCGATTGTCTGCCAGAGCAACATGTGCAGGTGGTGCGCGAAAAAAAAAAAAAGGCAGAGTGAGGATAGAAAAGAAAAACACACTGAGAAAAACTCCTTCCCCCCCCCCCCAAGTTTGCTTGTAGCGAAAAAAACTACATCAATTACCTCCGCGATTGAACGATGTTCGCACAACTCCGAGGATGTTGCCTCTGTTGAGATGAATGGTGCAGCTCGGCTCGACGTATATTTCTGTGTCGACTTGTGTTTGTTTTTTCCACGCGCACAGCCTCGCCATCAGTAATTATAGCACCCTGTCGCTGTCTGGCTCGGCCTGCCAATCAAATCACCAGGGAGCTGCGCGCCGCAAACGCTGCAACCGCAGCAACCGCAGCATCTGTGCAGCGAAGATCTACGTGTCTGATTCTGAGTGTGCAGACTGCACGGGGAGCTGGAGTGGGAGATGAGCTGGCAACTGTGTAAGGGGAACGAGGACAATGGCAGCAAACAATGTTTCTCTGTTGCTGTTCTCGGCAATGAGAAGTCAAGGGGATAACTACAAATGGGCCACTGGAGGTCAGAGGATGGATGAGAAGCTAACACTCTTTTAAACCTGGTTCACAAAATCTGATTGCATTTGGATGTCACAGATCGTGGCTCGACCACGAGAAACATCCGTCTGTGACGGCCACTTGTTGCGTAAGAGGAGGTTCATGAAAAAAAGCCCAGTGTATCTATACATCGTCGCCATGCGCTCTCACCGAAAACCCACAGCATCCAAAACCACGTCGCTACATCTGGACAGAGCTGGGTGATCCGACAAGAGAGGCCTGCCAGGAAGGCTGTTCAGCTTTTACAACACTGTGTGTGTGTGTGTGTGTGTGTGTGTGTGTGTGTGTGTGTGTGTGTGTGTGTGTGTGTGTGTGTGTGTGTGTGTGTGTGTGTGTGTGTGTGTGTGTGTGTGTGTGTGTGTGTGTGTGTGTGTGTGTGTGTGTGTGTGTGTGTGT
Source organism: Liparis tanakae (assembly GCA_036178185.1). NCBI lineage: Eukaryota > Metazoa > Chordata > Actinopteri > Perciformes > Liparidae > Liparis > Liparis tanakae. Next base: position 8,897,374 of record CM070096.1, on the reverse strand, counting down.
GTGTGTGTGTGTGTGTGGCAAAAGAAACCTGCCTCCTCTCCCGGTGTCTTGTGGCATGTTTTCGCCTTCCCTCTTTGTCGCGCTGCCAGTCCCTCCCCTCTTCCCATTTCCCTGTAATCTCTATTTGCATATCCATAGGTACACACCCTCAGATGGTCCCAGGTCTGGTATCATTTCATCCGTTTTGTGTGTTTGCTCGTGTTCCTTGAATGCCGTGCTCGGAGAGGTTGAATCATAAGTAGCTCTCGAAGACAAGAGGCCGGGAGGTTTGGCAGAGATGTCATCTGGCGATATAAAAGAATTCAACGTGGGTTTAGCACCGTGGAATTCTGTTTTTTTTTTTTTCATGAGGGGGTGCTTTAAGTGATAGTCGGCGAGATTTGCGGCCATTTATCAACATATGTGTCATCTGCCTGCAGATGCTGCGGGGATTTAATGAGCAGAAGGAGACGCTTATCAAACAGCACACAGCAGCTGTGGATAACCAATACTGTAGCCATCACTCACATGCAATTATTGTTCATTGATGACTGATTTACAGACTTCAAACCGAACCTGTGGACATTTTGTGGAACTTCTTCCTTTTTTTTTTTAAAGCAGAGTGAGCGTTGATGATTGAAACGTCTGAAGCGTTAGCTTCCGTGAATCTGCTCTGAAAGCCCCACTAATAGTTGTTGCGACGATTTTGGGTGTGACGTAAGAAGTTCTCGTGCAATTCGGAGAAGAAAATAGAACCAATAAATGTGTGGAAGTCAACCATGGGCCGTTCTGATGCTTCAACGTGCACCTCGTCCATCAACGCTCCTGCCAGCACTTACTCTGATCTCTACATCCTACACACTTTGACAGGTAGTAATGTTTACAAGAGGCACATTTGGAAAATTACTACAATCATCTCCAAAAGCCTGATAATTTCAAAGACAGCCGCATTGTTTGCCAGAGACGTACGGACCTACCTCTACCCAGAGTGACATTTGTCCCCCCCGTTCTCTGGCGTTATCAATGTGCTGAACGTCGATAAGGAAAACATGCATTAGAATGCCGACACACGCGGTAATGATAACCTATGCCAATCCTAATAGACTGTCAGAAATCTTGATAGAAATCTCTCGGTTTTTGCTCGATCCAAAAAAAAAGCCAATCAGCATGCCTGTGTCCATCTCCCCCTCCCTCCCTCCCTCCGCTCTCCACCACCTCCGTTCCTAATGCTTGCTTTTCAAGGTATGCATGTTTGTTCTGGAATATTTACGTGGCAGGTTCGCCTCAATGTCTTGTTTCCCGGAGCGGCTCCTGGGAGGGGTGTCCTGTGCTCTCAGTGAAAAGTGCCCCGACATATTGTTCCTTTTTATTGTGAATGAAGTGGAGATCATGAACGTCATTATGCCGTCACTGTGTGTAAAGCTCTGTGGAGCTAAATGCTGCCGCAAGCAAAGCAAATATAAATATGATGAATACAAATCCATGTACTGAAAACACAAAGTGATATTCGAGGAACAGTTGGGTTAATATGCAGATTGAATAACCCCCCTCTCACACAGTACATAGGGTACTACAGCCATCCTTTTGTTAGCTTAGCTTAGCATACAGTGTGAGGCTCTGGCCAAGAGGTAAGAGAATCCCCCAAGCAGCCCCTCGAAAGCTCATCGCAGGCTTCGTCATTATGCTAAGCTAAGCTAATTGCCTCCTAGCTCATAGCTACAGCTCTATACTCAGTGTTCTCCTCTAAATGTTGTCAAGAAAGCAAAACAAGAAAGGTGTAATGATGAAAGGATAAACAGCTTCTAACTAGAAGCATTTAGCACCATTAGCTTGTGGTCCGACTTCGGGCAAATAAACTAGAACAGTATCTTTGAGCGTGTTAGTTCTGTTTACTGAAGCCAGCGCTAAAAACTCATGCAACACATGCTCTTAATATTGACGCAGCAGTGCTAACAATACCACTGGCATAAGATAACGGACATATTCATCTCAGCCGTGGTTTCATTTGTTTACACTAATTAAACCATGTTAATTGAGCAGTGACAAATTAGACATGAATGCAACACTGTTTTTAGAGGGCTATGAAGTGTATATACTGACTATAATTTCCTGATGGTTAGTTTATCTCTTCTCCTCATGAGCTTATAACCTGTCATATAATCTATCACAATACTGTCTCGTTTCTTTTTGTTCTCCTCCTCGCGCTGCCATTCACATCGACTCCTTTTGTTTCCCTCCTCTGTCTCGCTCCCTTTTGCTGCTGCTGACTCGGTGAAGCAGGTAAGACTGTTATTAGCTCTCCTTTCAGTGTGTGTGCTTTTTCACAGTGCACATGCATTTGCGTGTGTGTGAGTAGGTGTCGAGGTGTGTGTGTGTGTGTGTGTGTGTGTGTGTTTTAGAGATGGGTTTAGCTGAGATGAGTAAAGCTGGGTCACATGCTGTTTCTGGTGCTGCTGATATTGCTCCGGCTGTAGGGGGCTTAAAGGGGGCACTGCTGAAAGTGAAAGAATTATGACACACACACACACACACACACGTACGTACACACACACACACACATCCAATAACAGACAGTGGCTAGCACAATGTACACCCAATATCGACAGGTTACAATTGGATGATTCCTGTGTAACATACTCTAGATCATTGGACCTATAGTTAGTGTGACTGTTACCAGAACTTTACCAAACATATACTGTACACACACACACACATATATATATATATATATATATATATATATATACACACACACACAGTATGCACACACACACACACACGCATGCATAATTTGAGTCAGGACACCTTCTCTTATGATACTGTATATGTTGGCTGGTATGATATTTGACATGCGATAAATCAGGTGAAGAAAGACGGTTTCACACTGAAGGGAATTGGCAACAATAGTTATTTACACATAAAAGGGGATGAAGGTAGCTGCCACGTGAATATGCAATATTGAGTCTCCTTTCCCCCCTTCTTTCCCCACAGCTCTTCTTGGTGTACCTGTCAAATTTCAATTAAAAAACGGGTCCCGTACGATGTAACATTATTTCCCAGCATAATAGAAAAGGTAACCTGAGGTTACAATCACGTTCTAAATGCAGGCGAAGGTTTGAGGAGTCATTTGAGCCGCTGTTAAATGGTAAAGAGTTTTCTTTTCTATTATCCCCCCCCCCCCCCCCCACACACACACACACATTTTTTTTTGTTGTTGCTTCGCCCACATCGTCTGAAGGTTGGGCTTTGAGAAAGGGGCCTTAATTAAGATTGTTGTGCCTGGGGCTCCGTTCGCAAGCTGTAGTACATCAGGAAGGAGCCGGAGAGCCAGATACAGATCATTGACTACCCGGGTCAAGTCATGTGATTAGGAAGAAAATATTAACATTTTCATCACAGCGAACCTTCTGACTTAGCAATCAAAGGCGTCGGAGGCGAGGTAAACTCATTCCCGACCCGCGATGGCACACTTCTAGTGTTTCAGGCCAAAGCCACCTTTTTAATTTAAAAAGAATGTGAAGAGGTCGCACTGAAGCTTTGCAGTGCCGTTGTTTTCATATAAAAATACAAAAAGGTGCACACACACACACACGCACACGGATAAATAATGCTGCCCTTAGAAAGTATTGATTGAGACAACTTCTTGGGGAAACATTTGTCCCTCCACCTAATCCCACATTTCGCCTTCAATTCCGGACGCCCTCCTTTCCACGCCGCAAGATGGACGTCACGGTTTCCACAGTCGCTGATGTGTCAGCGGCGGATAAACCTTGTGAAACATTCACACCCTCCGACTGCAGGTTAATATAGACAATGATTGACAGCTGGATCTCAGTATTGATTGAATCCGGAGTCTCTGTGTTTCGCGGTACCCGTCTCTCCCTCCCTCCCTGCCTCCTTCCCTACTCTTCTCTCCTGCCTCATCCTCCCTTGCTCCCCTTGCTGTTTGTTTGTTTTAGTTTTGAAATGCAGGCTGGTTATTACACGGAGAGGAGAGGAGAAGAGGTTATTGCCTGGTGCGAGGGAGCATTGACTTTTAGTGGCCACAGCAGCTCGTCCGTCTCTCTCGTCTTCTCGCATCCTCACTCGCCCGTCGAAGGTGGCCTGCAGGTTCTGATGCTGGTTCCGATGTGGCGGTGTGAAGGTGGCGGTTGGGAACGAGTGTCAATCGGCGGGTGTAATGCGTTGGTTTTGACGGCTACAACGCAGCTCAGGAACCAAAATCAAAATGAGCATTTTTTTTTCGTTCTTTGACGAACATTCGATACTCATTGTCGATTTTAACAATGCTATATTAGATTAAACAAGCGAGGGACCAAGTGAGGGAATTAGCATATAGGTCATCACCAGACTGCCTTCTTGGGTGTGAATGTCATTAACTTGTGTGTTTTTTTTTCCTGTTGCTTTACTGTCTAAAACCTTTGCATATACTGCTATCTGACACACACGCACACACACACACACACACATACACACACACACACACACACACACACACACGCGCGCGAACGTGTACATTCACGTAAGCACACTCAATACTCACTGCCGCCGAATAATATTGATTATTCCTTGTGCATATACGTGTAAAAGAAAATTAAACATCTGGAAGGGGAATAAAAAATTAAAAAAACTGCTTTCCAGAAAGACAAACAGACAGAGAGAGAAAAAGAAACCACAGAAAGTGAGTAGATGGAAGTGGGTGTGGGGAGGAGGGGCAATGTGGGGGGGGGGGGGGGTCTGGCAGGAGCCTAGAAGACGCTGCTATTAGCTGTTAATTCTGAAACAAATTATGCAATTAGCTCTGGCATCAGGATGTAGGCCATGAGAGAGGACAGCGTAACCTTCATTTGATCTGTTCTGCGGCGAGCCAAAGCGAGACACACACACACACACACACACACACACACACACACACACACACACACATGAGATAGACCCATTTAATAGGAGAATTTCTTTGGCCTGAGCAAAAGACGCTCACAGTATCCATAAGTGCCACTTTAGCTTCCCTTTGAGTGCTCTCTCTTTTTTCTATTTATGGAGGGATTTTCATAATGTGTTTTTTTTCTTCTTTTTTTTTGGAGAAATACTTGTGTCCTTAAAACAAAGAGGTAATTCGTCTGTGCCTATGAGATAATATTGTCTGGGGAGCCGTGCGATTTGCTGCCCCTGCTTGACTGTGAAACAGACGGAAGGTGTTGATTTCAAGGTGTGTGTGTGTGTGTGTGTGTGTGGGGGGGGGGTTCATCATCAATAAAGGTCTCAAACAGCCGCAGAACCAATCGCAGCTTCTACTCAAATGGCGGACCCGGTTCTGGCTGCCGATTGGTCGTTAGCCTAACACAATCAAATTTGTCCACAGTGAGGAAGTCATTAATTCTAAGTGGACCATTCATTTAATGTTGTTAGGAGGCACAGAGGCAAGAGTCCCTGTGGATCAGCGACGTGTGTTGCTCCAATGGAGCTCCTCCATAACAAACAACCGCTAGATCACGGTTCACTTTAACAAGGCTGCATAGAAGGAAGGAAAAACAACTGTGGGAACCCAGGTATTCATCGGGAGGAACAACTCCAGAGAATGACTTATGCAATACTTTATGCAGTTTCTAGGACCGAACTTAAATAATTGTGTTCACTCCCATGTTTCAATAGGTTCTCACTGGTTGCCATGTTTCACCCATTTAATCCGGTCTTTAATGAGACGCTGCCAACATACATTTACCTTTTAAAGTCGTCCTCTACTTTTTATTGCGACCCATGTATACGTGTCACCATGGTTACTGGTCACGAAATGTTCTCTGTCATTGACAGTCAGCAGGTGGATGTATTAGTAGCGTGGCTTTGTTTGTGTCATTGTTCGTGTCTGAGAGTCGGCCTGGAGGCTGAACCGTTTAGTCTGCACCTGAGTTTGATTGACGGCTTTCGCACAAGACAAAACGAGCAATGTCAGCATCCGTTGGCAGTAAACCGAACTGAACCCATTGAAACGCTTCAACATTGACGTGATATTGAACGTGACCGCGGTGACCGGAGTCATCCGCCATATCTCAGGAACCCTTTGAGGGAACCTCTTTGAGGCGTCTTTTGTACTCGTGGTTGATCGATTATAATTAGTTTTTTTGGCAACAACTCAAGAATGGATGTGCCAATCACGGCAATTTAACACTAATGTCCATTTTGGATGTAACGATGTGTTTGATGACAAACTGCAACATGACCGGTTGGTGCTCATCTAGTTAATATGGAAATTGCTCAGTTTAAATATCCGGTACACAGACTTACTATCCGGACCGTTGGAGAAGCTTCATTTCCCCCCGATGACCAAAACAAAACCAACCTGCTTCTCTCTGAATCTCCACAGATGAAAGAAAACTGTCGCCATCTTTTTGTTTCCCTCCCTTGAACATGAGCATGGCACCGACTCATTGCGCCCGGCCCGTTTCTAAAAGGCTTTGTGCGACACAGGTTTTAGGTAATGATTTGGGATGTTATCAGTGCAGAGCAGGAAAGTAAACAGTGGTCGCTATCTCCAAAAGGTTAGCCATATGTTAAATCAGTGGCGGGGGGGGGGGGGGTGCTTCCCCCACTGCTATCTGACACATACGCCCACGTGAGAACACTCAACCCTCACTGCTGCTCAAATAATATTGATTATTCCTCGTGCATACGTGTAAAAGAAAATGAAACATCTTGAGGGGAAAGAACAAATTAAAAACCTGCTTACCAGAAAGACAGACAGAGGGACAGAGAGGCAGATAGACAGAGATGCACAGACACACAGACACACAAACACACAGACAGACACACATACACACAGACGGACAGACACGTACAGACAGACAGTCGGGCAGAGAGACAGACACACATAGATACAGACAGACACATGTACAGACACTTCATCTGGATTGTGAAATGTAGCGCCGGTCTGTGTATTGACCGTGGTCTCTGCATTGGAAAATGTCCGACACACATGTGGGCAAGACATCTGGACAGCTGAGCAGACCAGTGATCAAAATCAAGCCAACGTGTAAACAAAACGAGGCGGCTATGCAGTGTTAGCCGCCCAGATGTCTGAAGGAAACAAATTAGTCTCTTTCTCACAGCTTCCAAAGCTTTATTTATATATTGTGTAAGACAGAGAGGGACATTATAACAATACAGTGAAGAGAAAAGTGAATTTCATAGCCAATTGTATACTTTCTTAAAAAAATAAAAATACAAATTTGCATGCAAAAGGAGTTTTGTGTGGCACGGTAATACAATAACCACACAGACTTTTCACAAAATGACTGACGCACACAATTACCATGAGGCTGCATTTGTGTATTATCATACCATTATCATAGAGTTGTCTTTCATGTCCGACGTTTGCACAGATGATTATCTAATTGGCATACAATTTCACACAGTAGAAGCTCAAAGACTCCTATTATGCACCACTGCTTAATTAAAGTCAGGGTTTATTTTTCGCACTCCTGAAATCCTGTCCAAAAAAATATTTCACAAGTCCTACATGCAGTCCTCTCACGCATAATTGTATTACGGACTGCATTACATTGTCCCGCTTTAATTCACAGCCCGCGGCTTACAAATTGTGAAACAAAAGACTCAAGCGTATGTGGGATTCGCTGGTTCCTCCGACCCGCTCTGACAGCGAAGGCTCTGATCAACCCCGATAGGCTGAAACACATCCACGCTCCAGTCAAACGGTACATGTCTGCGCGTTCAGCATCTCTAGAGGACAAATGTGTGCGGTACCGATGCACATTTCCTAGTGCCATCACACTAATATAAGTCCATAAACCAATATGTAAGTGTGCTTCATATCTCTCTCCTCTCTATATTTAACTATACAATGAATACCACCTTAAAACATAATGTACTTTCAGATTTGAATGAAAACAATTTTATATATATATATATATATATATATATATATATATATATATATATCCTATTAAATGGGAGACAAATCAAAACCAGTGTGGGAAGGGCAGAGCACACCACTATTAATATAAACAATAGCAGAGAGAGGTATTTACTAAATGTAAATAGTTTTATTGGTTATATATATATATATATATATATATATATATATATAAATAATTGTTAGATTTAATTCAAATCTGAAAGTACATTACATTTTAAGGTGGTATTCTTTTAAGGTGGATTATTGTACTGGAAATGTAACATCACATGTAACTAGAGCATACTATTGCTTTTATACAATTCTCTATGGGATATATATATATATATATATATATATATATATATATTACTTTTTTTAAAGATACTTTCAGGCATTAAATAAAAATGTGTCCCTTTAGGAAACAGACGCTTTACTAATTATCGTTGTGTGTCTGCAGCAGTCCGGCGGGCAGCGGTTAATGTAACGGCGTTGCCTGAACGCCGGCTCCACTGTCGGCACCGATCCGCCGCGCAACACACATCTGGCACCCGGCACATTCACCACTTAGCTAAATTGCATTACTTCTAGCCTAGCGCCTCTAACAAGGTGCTCCGTGTCTTTCGCTAGCTGGGGAAAAATAGGACGAGAACATGGCAAAGAGACAAAGAAGTGGAGTTGCTAACATGGTGTTAACAATTTGCTCAGTGAGTTCCTCTGCTTCCCATTACACACACTTTGCACCTTTTAACCTTGTTAGCGGGGCACGGCAGCGCGCCGCCCCAGAATGCTTGTTCCGTAATTAGGGGTGGCTCAGGTGCTAGATTTATGGAGATTTGCGGGCATGTGATTAAAATTGAAATTTAATTCTGGTAATCTGGCCGAGGTGAGGGAAGAGGAATATTGAATGTGAGGGAGGGGGGCGGGGCGGACGGTTTGGGTGGTTGGCTAGCCACATATCAGTGGGAGATACTTCACACAGACTGTTCAAACATGGACTTAAAACAGGCTTATCTCCCCAAAGGTTAATGAGGAGCGGCTGGCTGCGCCTATTACAAATGCACAACTAAGGTCTCATCTTCTACTGCGCAGTGGCGTGTCAATCACAGAAACACACACACACACAGGCAGAGGCTGGATAAGCTGCAGGCATCACAAGCCCTCAGCCTCACTGATAGAATTCTCGTTTCCAATAACATCCTCAGACGACTTAATTACTTTTTCCCTTTTGATGCAACTCACAAGAATAAGCGGACTCCAGATGGAATCTCTCCTTTTCCTCCCTCTCGCTGTGTTTCTCCGTCCTCGGCGATAGCTGATAATTTAGCTGTGGCATTTCAGAGGGCCGAGCGTGACTCTGAAGTCCATTTTTTTCCCCCTCAGTTGTCACGCAGCTTATGGAGCTCGCGGTTCACAGGCGTTTGGGCGACGTGCGTGCGAGTGTGCTCAGGCGACGCCGAGTACAAATGACATGCAGAGCGCTTTTGTTGTCCGATGCGTGGCCGCCGGTAAGAGTGGAGCTAAATGAAGTCAGAGGAAACACTTTTGTGCTTTTGGGCCTCCATGGAGACTTTGACAAGGACACAAAAAAAACACAAGATTTTTCTTTTCTTTTTTTGGGGGGGGTATGGAGGCACATATAAACACACTCACGCTCCCTTGGCATGACTCAAAGAATATGTGCCCTTTGCTTCTTTCTTCTCTCTGACCAAAGTCAAAGTGTGTCACCGCAAGACTCAGGACCGTTCTATTTTACTTCGAGGTGCCCCATTTACCATTCTGAAATAACCCTTTTAATCCCCCTGTGCGTGTGTGCGTTTCCTTCTGTTGTTGCCCCCCCCCCCCCAAAAAAAAAAAAATGAATGGAGGCTCTGATATTCATTGTGGGGCATTAAATCATGCGGATCCCAGACAAGCACATACTGCAGATTTATGTTGATGCCACTGAGAGGTGTGTTGTAAATGCAGCACACTGTGTGAGGCGCAGTGTGCGGATGTCTACCTTGTTTTTCACCTACGGGGAAGCAAGAGGTCTCATCGGCACAATGTGCTGTTTAGGCCTGGCAGGTGTGTGTGTGTGTGTGTGTGTGTGTGAGTGTGTGTGTGTGTGTGTGTGTGTGTGTGCGTGTGTGTGTTTTTTGTACAGAGATGGCAACTGCTCCGACACATAATCTCCCAGAAAAGTCAGTCTCTTAATAATTGGTGAACGTGAGACGTGTTGTTAGGCTGACTCTGTGACCAGAAAGAAGCAGCCTAGATGCTTCCTGTCTTTGTGCTAAGCTAAGCTAACCTCAGTGGTTGGAGTCCTCTCATTACACCCTACCTTTTAAAAGCAAGTCAGTAGTTCCCAGTAGTTTAAATGCAAACCTTTGAGATCAGAGATCAACCCATATTCTGTCTGGTAATTTGAACTGGATTGTGTTGCTGCTCCTGAGAGACGGATCACATTGCCTGCACCTGTGACAGAGACTATACCTGCTTGCACGTGAGTTCTTTTGGGTTCCCCCCCCCACCCGGGTCTTCGTTGTGCCGCGGCGGCGTCTCTCTGGCCGGGGTTGTGGCAGCTACGGAGATGAATAGCCCACTGCTCTCGGCCCACTAAGTAATCCAGCCAATGATGAATCGCTGCTCTCACTGACACACAAATTGGAATCATTGGGTCCAGGAGCCAAAACAGGAAAAAAAAGGAAGAAAAAAAACAGAGGGCCTCTGGCGGTGGCGTCTAGTCATCCGTTACTGTGACGCTTTCCAAGGCCGCACAAGGCTCCCCCTCCACCTTCCACCCCCACTCGGTGTGCTCAAGGCCTCTGATAAATAGAAAAACAAAGGACCTCTCAGGAATGTGTCACAATGATATCCTTCCCCATCAACATGGTGCTCCCAAACATTTGAGGGGCCTTTTATCATTTAAAAGTTGCTCGTGCTTTTCTTTTTTTTGTCATCCCAAATGCTTCCCACGCCGTTTCCTTCATCCAGAGGCTGCAGCCTCAGTTAGCCCACATTCGGCCAGCGATGGCCTGAGTCTGCTGGTGACGCGTGTAAAACAAATCCCCCAACACAAGGAATAACTTAATGAACTTAATGAGGTTTTCTAATTACAGAGGGAAGTTAGCCCATGTCAAATGGGCCTTTTCTGCCTTCCTTGACACGGATTAACAGCCGGACTATTAAATCCAGCCCTGCTTTACAACAGAGGAGATGCTGAGCCACAGACAGTCATATCTGCTGTGGTTCTGGCCTACAGAACCAGGGCCCGTTGCTTCATTTGAAGTGAATGAAGCTTGTAGTTTGTTGCGGCAGCCTTGGGTACCACATGAACCTCCTCTTGAACCCTTCTCAGGGATGCTGAATGGGGAATAAGAACAGTGTCTGAACCATGAAGTCCATAACATTCATATTAAGCCGTTTGATATAGAATAGACATTATTTCACGAGTTTGAACTATTAGTCTGAGATTTATTGCCCTGCACGTCTTTCCTTTCTCTCCGTCCTCTTTTTACTCATTCATGCTCTTTTCTCATTCTATTTCTGGCTCTCCTCTCTTTCTAACTCCTCTACGGCAGCGTTGAAGATTGACTTTGTCATCATTAACACATCAAAAGAGCCATGTGTGTATTCCAATGTCATCCGATAACTGATACCCTTTAATGGCGCACTGGAACAGTAATTAATCTAAAAAACACCCCATTTATATGTTCTGGAAGTGAATGCTCCCGCCAAGGCGGCATAAATCCCGTCTGTTGCTGCAGCCCAAATTAATTTACGTGTTGCGTCTCCTCGCATCCTTTGAGAATTTAATTATCTCTGCAAACAGGCTCTGGGTGCGTTGAATGTACGTTCAATCCGCCGTCCTCCTAGTCTCTCGCCTCGGAACAAGGCGACAGAATAGGGATAAATATCGAGTGTTGAATATCCCGGTGCAGTGGCAGTCCTTGAATGCCACCCATCCGTTCCTGTTGGCGCACTTGATCCAAGTCAATCTGGAAGCCTAAGTGCTCTGGGTTTCTCTGAGAGTAGCTTCTGGCGAATGGGGGGCAGACCCACTCAGATACCAGTCGCCCTGTGATCAACGACGGATGGACGCAGAGCTGTGGTCCGCCGAGGTCGGGCCGGAACAGTTGCCTTGACCCGTAATGGTCGGTCATGTCCAGAGTGTGGAACGCCGTCATTGCCCATCTGTGCGGACACGAACGGGTGAGTGGATCAGGTTGAGATCAGATGAGTCGCAAACCGTCAGAAAAGCCTGGACCATCAACTGAGAGGCTGGTTCAACTCAATTCAATCTATTATGTATAGCCTAATATCACAATTTACAAATTTGCCTCAGAGGGCTTTACACATAGACATCCCTGTCCCAGGACCTCACCTAGTTTGAGCTGACAGGCGACCCTGGGCTGTCCTCCACATTCAGACGCAGCGGGGACGTCCCTGTCTGATCGCAAACGGACGTTAACGGGAACAATTGGCACGCGGATAATCTGATCAGTTTCGCCGATATTGAGAACGATCTAATATCTGCGTTTTAACGTCAGCCGTCATACAGCTGTTCTCACTTGTGAAGCTTTCATGCAAAGCAGCGCAACCAAGACCCCCCCCCCCCCCACACACACACACACACCCCCACCCCCCCGACACCACGCAGCAGGAAATGACTGAGAAAAGCCTGATTTATACGCATTGCTTTCATTTAATTTCAGATCATTAATTCATTAATTCAATTCGTCAGAAGATACTCAACATTGGGCGACTCGGATTGGGAAAAAATGTAAAATAAACTTGACGAGGACTTCCCGGCAGTCGAGTCTTTACGGTTGTAAAAAACGCTATGCAAGCTTTAATTTGGTTATTTTGGGGCTTAAAGTTGGGTTTATTTTATTGATAGTTTTCTCAATTTGTATCAGATGAGTAAAGCCTAGCAAGAATCATCTAAATTGATTGAATAACATAAAATATGAAAGACACACACTGAGAAAAGGATCTCCGGCTGTTTCTCACATGAATGTCATCAATGTAAAGTTGAGTTTGCGATACGCTGTGCTTTTACTCTGTTATTGCATATTGATTCCACCCATGTGGCCGGTGGCAGAGACTCGGCCATGTTTCTCTAAATGAATACCCTCCCCTTTACGTTGTTTCTAAAAATGCAATTCAAATATTAAATCAGGTGTGAGTGATGTACAGGATGTCGAAATATGGCAAAAAAGAGTTACAGCTCCCTGTCATCTTTGTTTTGACAGACGATCCTGGCACAGCACACACACGCACGCGACTGCAAACAGCCAGACAAACACACACACACACACACACACACACACACACTCACACAAAGTCAGCATGATTCGTTGGGGATTTTCTCACAAATCGGGCCCCCTAAAGGGAAAGAGGCCGGCATAAATCAGCCGGTGTCAGGGCTACAGACACCCACGGCTCCTTATCACCACACGCAGGCGGACACACTCACAGATTGATAGGTAGATAGTCATTCTGACAGGCAGGGCGACAGGCAGCCAGGTGGAGAGGAGAGGCTTACAGAAGCATGCAGAGGGGGGAGGGGGGGGAGGGGGGAGACGGAGGGAGAGAGACAATTACACGGAGCAAAAGGCCCCGGCTACGAGGACGCGCGTCGACTAAACGGTCCTCATTAAGAGAAATCCGAATTTATCCATTATCCTTATTATAACCTCTTCCATGTATTCCTCAGCACGCAACAGGAAGTGCAGCCTGCAGCCAGTTAATGAAAACGTTTACATGTGATACTTAAAAGTACCGTTCATACACTACGCTGCCCCCCCCCTCCCCCCCCCCCGGGTTGCTTTTTGTTCCTACGCAACATATGCAACTTACAGCGATGGTTGCAGATTCCCCACTCAGAGTTCTTAGTGATTTTCCAGACATCGGGTCTTTGATTTTAACACAGACAAAAGCAGCCTTCACAGGACTAGCCGGTGGCGATCCATTTCTGCTGGCTTAAAATGACAGCCTTACTTGAAAGCTTAACTCGTTCGCTTTATTGTGGCAGTGTGAACTTCCACAAATCCAATGAGGCTCACAAGAGGCACCACCCTCCCATCCCTTAGAATACACAGCACTGCTCTTACTGCAGCCCCACGACGGGATACAAAAAGTGGAGGTTATAGTCGTCACACCACCCATTGGTTTGTGAACTGCCATTTTTAGACTTAAAACTTCGAAATTTTGCCCGTCGCCGTCTTGGTTCTCTGCAACTAGTCAACGGAAGTGCCCATATTTGGACTGCCAGCAACTTGGTATAACCGCCCTATGGTATAACCCGCTTTTGAGTAATTATTTTATAGACTTCTATCCGATCCGACTTCTTTCGACCAGACGAGTCGACCCCTGCTGGCCAGGAGAGGGAATGCAAGTTTAAGGCACCTGCACATTGGTTTTAAGTTTCAGAACTAGAAGTTGCTGCCATGCACTCGCTTCAACGCAAAATCATTTTTACAACGGCTGAAGAAGGAGGGGTTGTGCGGACAGTCACCTGCAATGCAGGACAGGGAGTTATAGTTTCTTTGGATGCAGAAAGGAGGCCTCACGACGCAAACAGTAGGCTGTAAGGACGTAACGCTCTCCTCCCCTCCGATCCGTATCGCCGCACGGAGCGAAACAGACAAAGGTTTGTATTACTGTCAGAGAGCATTTAGGACACACTGTATCATACACATCGATGTTGGGTAGCAGTGCCAAACTCCATTTGTTTCCACGCATGCGTCTACTCGAGCAATACTAAGCTGGTGTTCCATTTCATGGGCTTGTCTGTTTTGGGTCATGCACCAAAAGATACACATACAGCGGATAACATCTCTGATTCCATTATTTACTCCGAGGAAGACTTAAACATTCCCTCTGAGGGAGGCGTGTGTTATATTTCTGGGTTTATTTAGAATTGGTTTTCACCTGATTACACCCGGGATGGTATCACAACACTCTTTCTTGTAGTGCACAAACAAGCGCAACCTTACAAATGACTAAGTGTATGATGTCCCCCTCGAAATAGCAGCTTTCCACTTGAGATCAGAGTAAATGAAATCACAGAGTGATTCAGAACAGACATGGGAAGGAGTTTGATGTTTTCCAACTTATAAAAACACTTCTGTCGGAAATGCTAATAATACTGCGATAAGACTTTGGAGTTGCATCACAGGTATCCTAGCAACCACGCCTCATGTCATAGAGGTGTCTTGGTGACTCAGCTGTGCGCAAATACAGAGTAAGGATGAGACAAGATGTTGAAGCAGTGTGGGTGTCGCTGAGGACAACTGAAAGTAAATGTAAAAGGCTGATGGTGTTGAATCATTCCAAATCTAGGCATAAAAAGAAGTCCACGACAAAATGTCTTCAAGGGACAGTTCACCCACAAATACACATTTACATGCAGTGCTATTCATCTGTAGGAACACAGACTACCTTCTTTCTACCGAATTACACCCGCCGACCGCATCACTACACCGAAGTAAGCGTGCACCTACTCATGGAGACACGTGTGCCTGCGACAGCACAAGATGTCAATGTCCTCAGATGAGCTGCAGAAAAATACAAACTCTGCAAAACAAGCTGAGTAAAATAAAGTCCTGTGTATTGGAGAGAACGCAGACATTTGTATGCCGCATATCCCCAAAGCAAGGCAACACACAACCAAACAATCTAGGTTGATAAACGGCAGTATGGGTAAGAGGAAATACGTGTACATTAGATTTTGGGGTGAACTGTTCCTTTTAAGATGGAGATACTACTAAATAAAGCGTGCAAGTTTGTGGTGTTTGATTGACAGCGACTACGGTTCGCTAGCTGAGACCCGCCTTCGAGACATTAAATCTTAAATCAAAATAAGGAACATAACAGGAACACTGACCTCCAATATGTCCGCCATTCAAACCCACCTTCAAACTCCCTTTTATTATGATTATGGATATTTATATTTGCTGTGGAGCCTACTTACTACGTAGGGAGGTATTAGTGCATCAGTGTATCATCAGATACAAATACGGTTGACAAATCTCGAGATATTAAATGACACGCTGACATTTTTTCACACATTTAAGCGATAAACACTGCGGGCAAAACGACGCGACACGAGAACGTACAAAAAATTCCAATCTGCTTCCATCCAGCATTCAGGGAAGCATTGTCGAGGTCCTTCTTAAAATAGATGAGCTTCGTCTTCGGTTTGAAGAAGACGAACGCGGAAACGAGCAGAGACAGTCTCCCCTCTAAGAGTCAGGTGTGCCGCACACTTCAAAGTCAAAGACTCGCATGAATGGAAGAGATTTTGGAGTAGTTGGGATAAGACTTCATGATGCCCCCTTATAATAATAGCCCCTTTTACCTCCGTGTGACGTTGGCCTTGCTATGTTGAGCTTCGTTAGCTCCTTTTTATGTTCAGTTTAAATGCGGTGTGATTGCTGCTGGAGACTGTGGCTCCAGTTCGACGCCACCTACAATAACTCTGTGAATTCAACTTCTAATGCTTTATGTGGGTCTGAAAGAGTGACACTCTTTTTATGCAGCTGAATTTGGGCGTGATTACCCACCACTCCATCCCCGCATGATACAGAGTCATAAGGTTCTTTAAAGATCCCCTTTCGCTTTCACACTCCGAGCAACCAAAATAGTTTCAGGAAACCTAATTAAAAATACGTATTTATACTATGCTTTATCTCCCTCGTGAAAAATGAATAACAAAAACATTTTCATTTCAAAGGTTTAACCACAAGACGTTCCTCCTTCATTCCATGATTCACAAAGGTAATTCTTTTCAGGTCAATACGGATATCGTTGCTCACCCGCCAGAGAGAATTAAAGCTTCAACATTATACATATGATATGATAGACGTGGACCTTCAGCTCATGGGGACAGAGAACATTAAAGATTGCGATTTGCGATGACACAACACAACTTCATCTCAATGGCACCGAATGAAAGTAATACGGCGAAAGCCTTTTAATGTGTGTGCATGGCCACGTTCTACCGCTCCATGATTCAGCACACGTCTCAGACATTGGTGATATATTTTACTTGTATACATCTATATCTTTCATCCCTGTTGTTATATTTAATATTTTATTCTTGTGTGTTTAGTTTATTGGTTCTGCTACTGTGACGACCAATTCCCCTTGGGGATTAATAAAGTATATATCTATCTAGGCCCTAGATTCTAGGGTGACCAGATTTGAGTTTGTGAAAAAGAGGACACCTTGGCATAACTCCTTCATGATGCCCACCGTTCTCAGTTCTGCTTCACTGTACATTTGTCTCTGAATGCTGTCATTTTCATTTGTATTACATTTTTGTGCAGTGATGTGCTCCTGAATGCGACACGTAAGCAGAGCCACAGGTTTCTCTGTGGAGGCCTCAAAATGCACAATTATTTAATGAGTCGAAACAGTGACCAACGAGTGTGAGTGTA
Source organism: Liparis tanakae (assembly GCA_036178185.1). Taxonomy (NCBI): domain Eukaryota; kingdom Metazoa; phylum Chordata; class Actinopteri; order Perciformes; family Liparidae; genus Liparis; species Liparis tanakae. The sequence continues at coordinate 8,880,061 of CM070096.1, read as the reverse complement.
CTATATATATATATATATATATATATATATATATATATATATATATATATATATATATATATATATATAATAAAGATAAAGAATTTTACATTTTTGTAAAGAATCTTTGAGAGAACACACTGTCTCTCTCAGTTTTGCCAATTCTAAATTCAGTCCATTGAATTACAGGAAATCGTATTTTCCAGCTCTACCCACTTATGTAGTTTCCAGCTTTCTCTTCATGAATTTGTGCAAATTGAAAAATGTTTTTTGGTTACTTAGGACCCGATTGGGCTAACACGTGTGTGCCTTTTCAATTTACGTGAAGGTACAACTGATATTTCGCAGATACTGAGTGCCCTGGAACTTGCCGAGTCCCTTTGCAGCCAGTATTACCAAAGTGTCATCTTCCCCTGCAATATTAATGTCATTCTTAAGTAGCCAAGGAAAGTGCTTGTTGACAGATAAGTGTGTTTTTTTTCTCCCCTCCCTGAAAAAGAGATTTCTTTGCGAGTGCCGCGCCATTTACATTTCACTCAAAAGCCCCAATTTCCCTGTCCCCTTCCAGTCTTCTTTCATTTTATTGTATCTTGAATAAAAATATATCCTCAAAAGTGTCTGTTTATCCAAAGTTGAGTTTAAAATACTCACTTTCTATCTGCAAACATCTACGACAATCTTCCCAACGAAGCTCTGTGGCCTGGAGGCTGCTGGTGTGAAGGCGGACATGAAGACCAACGCCGTCAACTAACCAAACTAGCAGACCGGTGCTTAATTTACAAGTCTGAACGCATCAACATCAAACACTTCTTTAATTGACTTCGAGTCACTCTAAACGTAGAGCACAGAATGGGAAAGCGGATATTATGAGCTGTCAGATCGCATTCATCACCTTCGTTCATCTTTTTTCTTCTCACTATTGTGGAATTGTGTGGCCAGAAAGACAGGTTGAGAAACCTTGAGTGGAGACCAAGATCTTCCCACAGCCGTCCATGTCAGGGTGGGGAATGTGGCCCATGACAACAAACAGTAACTCTACAAGGCCGTCACAATGTATCGCTTCCCCCAAAAAGGGACAAAAATGCAAGAAATGGATTCAACCGTGCATCCGTAGTTCATCAGTAGTTTACAACCATCTCTCAAGGCCCCGTAGCACATCATTAACTCCAGGCACAAAAAACACATTCACAAATGTCCATTCCTCACTGTTTTAAAAGCTGGTCCTGAATGCTATCAAGAGTTTGCCATTTAAAACAGTAAAAAAAACAGCTGTAGTAGCGTGTTTGTGTTTGCTTAATGAGCGACTTAGAAACAGCTGTTTACGAACTCCCACTGACTGTCGTCATTTCCGCCCCAGAAAATCTGGTCCGCCTCGGTTTGAGGAGGCGTTGGTTCAGAAATGACAACGTATTGTGAGAAGTAAATGTGCCAATAACTAAATTGAGATACGCAGCACCACTAGGTGAAGGGGGTGTTGGAATACCTGGAAGTGAAAATGGATCCTCTCCTTGAGTGTGAAGCGGTCGCTTTAACGTAAAATTCCCAAACCCCCTCCCACTCTTTTTTTATTTTCCCTTTGCTCGTCTACATCCCCCATCCCCCCTTCTTTCCAGTAGTCAGATGGCTCCCGTGAGCGAGTCCCAAGAGGCCGGCCAGCCCGAAACTTATGGCTAGTCATGTTCTTCAAACATCATGCAGCAACCAAAGCATGGAAGGATGACAGATAGTCCCTTCAATGTATAGTGACAAACAAATTAGTGCAAAGATGCTTCTCGCCGCATGCCAGATGTGTTGGGCGCCGTGGTACGGAACAGCCGATGGAAAACTGTCCACGTCCCATCTGTGCTTTCGGCGCGACCATCGGTGCAGCAATTTGTGCTGAACAAAGTAGAGCAAACAGCCCGACTGACTCCATGTGTCATAATGCGAAGCATAAAACACTACCGGGGGAACATCACGCCAGAGCTGGCAGGTTTATTTGACGAGAAGAGAGGGAGGCCGGTAAACAGGATGGAGCAAGTGAGCGTGTGTGTGGGGGTGGGGGGGTGGTGGGGGTGGTGGTATGAAAGTGAAATAACGAATAACGGGGAAATACAAGAAGGCGTTGTAGTTCTTATTAAGTTGCAGCCAAGAAAAGCTCTCCTCTCAAGATCGCAAGTGTTGCTCTCGGTCCGTGCCCGCCGTGCAGGTTGGAGCCCGCGGCGAGAACGGGCCAATTTGTGTCCGACACCCACACCTGCCGATCGACTCCCACACACTCTGAGATTGGAGAGGGCCGCCGCGCCGCCGCTCGAGTGCTGCGTCGGCGTGGTGACGCGCTCGCTGCCGAGAGGAGAGGGCGAAAGCCACCGCGGCGCATCCTCTTTCTGAGACATGGGGGGGAGGGGGGGGGGGACATATTCTAGGATGCTGATTGGCTAAATTGTATATCACTCATTTATATCTTTAATCTGTAATTGGCTAAACCACTTAGACTCGTCTCTCTGGCCCCAGCACAGCTGAGACATGCAGACAGGCGGAGAGGACAGGAAGTGAAGGAGAAGCATATATGTTGTGCAGATATCCTTATTTACAAATATTACTGGGTACATTCCATATCTCCAAAACATAAATATTGACCATTTGTATAATTTATACTTGATAGCAAATGCAATATTTTTAAATATATGTTGTGGCTCAAGGTGGGTGGGGCCGGGCCCCATGACCCCGCGGTCCTCTATGGGCCAGCCGCCATGGGCCAGAAGGCCTCCACGAACACGGGGTGAGGGAATTGACGCTCATGTCGTGGGGCGCAGGCGGCGCCGCCGCGCAGCACGAGGAAGCCCGGCCCCGGTGACGGAGCGGGGGATAACAGTCGGGGGAGATGAGCAGCGACACGCCCGGGAAGCAGAGACGTTCCTGACCTGCTTAGTGTCATTACACCGGCAGACTTATCTCGCCCGCTCTGCCTTGTAAACACACTCGAGTGCTTGTTATCAAACGAGCAAGGCGACAAACCCCATCCAGGTTTGAGTCCCCGGCTTCCTCCCCGCGCTTGTAAATGACTCATTCTCATGGATGGCAGCCTGCATTAATATTCTGTTGAGAAGAGAAGCGAGTGTGCATTAATTCCGCCACTTATCAGGTAGCGATCGTGATCTGTACTTTGAAAAATACATACAAAAATACAGGAAGAAGTCACTGAGTGTTTGCTTTTATTTGCCTAAAGGTATTTTGAGGGACGACGTATCTATTCCGACTCCCGTTTCCGGGCCTCGCATTTCAACACGTTCACTTTTCGGGTGACGTGTTCCTTCACCTGCCTCTCTATTTCATGAAAAGGCCTCCGCAGCTCTTTCGGGTGCCGTTGCTCACATGCCTCCATATTAGCCGCTAAAAGCTTTCGCAGTCGAACGCAAATCCACCCAAAGGCAGCCGCACACTTTCGATTCGAGGCGGGAAGGAAAATGCTGTTAAAAATTAATTTCTCTTGTTGCATGGAAAAAGCATTCCTTCTGCTCACCTCGGGCACGGGATAGGACATCAAAAAGCTTTCATCGTGACGGCGTTTGTGACATGCCAGAGGCTGCAGGGGCCTCCGTGGCAACGCACAGACTCCTCATCGACACTCCCATACACAACCAGCAGGTCGATCTCTTCGGAGGGATGGAATAGCGAGGGAAACGTAAGACAGAGAGTGGCATCACATTCCCCCCCATGGGCCACAATATGATTAATATGATTCAATGTCCACTGGAGTTGTTCGGGTTTATACACTCCACAGCGGGGTGCCGCGTCGTATTCGGCTGCCGGCTCGGAGGAAAGTCGCCCGCGCTGCTGCCCATGAATTCCAAAAGGCTCTGAATCGAATCTTTTATTGTTTCATATATTACAGTAACGTAATGTAGCAAAAAAGTCATATATTACGGCAGAGATTTGATTTAAAGTAGTAAAACTGCATCAGCAGAATGGCGTATTAACGATGATCAAAATGAAGCACAGACTGAGCAGTATGTTGAACTGCACCGTAGGATGTCGCTTCTTGAGTGTTGTGAGAACAACCACTCTACGTTTATGGAATTATAATTATTCTAAAGAACGGGCTCACTGCTGTTTCTGTTTCTGTGTCTGCGTGACGACTTAACGTACAATCCTGTGACGGAGATCGTGACATCGGCACAGAAAGCCAGCGTCCACCAGACGGCCTGTCCTTGGCAGCCATGTCCACGGGACCAAAGTACAGCAGATGGCCTCACTGCCACTGATCAGGTGCTAAATATCCATCAGTCTGTGCTAATGCATCGTCGCAGAGAACGCGACGTCCATCGGGGTCTCGCATTGTGGATTTGTTGTTGGAATTAAATTTTGGGCTAACTTTTGAAAGCCTAACCCGCTGTACGATGAATCCACGCCCACGCCCGTATAAAGGCTGCTGGTGATAGGGATGTGGCATCAGGCCTGCAGCTCGAGGGCATTAACAGTCTTTCATCCCATTCGTTTCCCATGTGTTGCTCTCTGGAGTTTGTATTTGCTGTTTTGTCAATCAGTCTCGGCAGGGTTTTTTTTCTCCTGGAAATGAACTGATGGCTAAATGGCAGGATGAAACCTTAACATGCATGGACTTTTATTTTTTTATTTTCATGTAGGCCCCCGGATGTTACAAGTTCAGAAGTGAGAGAGAGAGTCAATGATTTCCCCGAGCGCCTGTTTGAGTCATGTCTCCCGTCGCTCATCTGAACCATTATGCTGAGCCATGGGGAAATCTGACTGGGCTCATTACCCTTCTCCTCAGAACTGATACAGGAAGTGTGAAAGAGAGAGAGAGAGAGAGAGAGAGAGAGAGGGGAGAGGGAGAGACTCTTCTCCAGCTCATTTTGAATGGACACCATCACCAGTGTTGTCACTATCAGGAGTGCTTGGCCATCTGCCAAGGCTCTCCGTATCTAACCTGGTCTGTTCTCTGGCTTTTCCGCCTTTTGTGCGCCGGAAACAAATGAGGCCGCGTCCTGGTGCGGTGGGGGATGGAGACTATTGGCATGCATTGTCTCATCCATTCGGCTGGCTAGGGTGGATGACAGATACCGTGAAGGGCACGTAAGGTAACAGTGGCCACGCCAGCGCTGGTGATTGGTGGGTTCAGGTTTTTCTTTATCGTGTAAGGTCACTGGTTTTGAGGTTATTTAATTTTTGTTTACTTTTAAACAACAATGTCGCCGCGGAAAAACCCATAGAAGATTTAAACCAGCGGTCGCCAAAACACGGTGCCCGCGGGCACCTGGTCGCCCGCGGGGACCACGTGAGTCGCCCGCACGGCATGTTCTAAAAATAGTCAACATTGAGCTCCGTCAAAAAAAAAGGCCATAATCCCCGGGCACTAGGACCTGGGGGGAGGCTGCTCCTCTGGCTTCCTCACTGCAAGGAGCGTCTCTCAAAGAGCCAGGATGACAGACAATGAGTTGAACTTAAAGCAGTGTTTCCCCTACCATTATAACGGGGGCGGCCCTGTAATGCCTTGCTCAGCTGTTGTGCGCGCAGGCGAGCTCTCTCGCCAGCACCCCCCCCCCCCCCCCCCCCCCAATCAACAACTGTCGCTCAGCTGTGCTCAGGGGTCGCTCAGCTGTGATACCCCCCCCCCCGTCGACAACAACTAAAAAAAGTAGCCCTTCGGATTATTTTGTACTCTTGAAGTAGCCCTCGGACTCAAAAAGGTTGGCGACCCCTGATTTAAACAAATAATGCTCCTAATAAACCTCCTGAGACTCTTAAGTGCACAGCAGGTCAGCTAGACATGCCAAAAATCAGCCTTCAGTTTTACCAATATGATAAATATTTGCTTGGGTTTGAATGAAAGTTGCACTGTACCTTTAATTAGTATCAAATTACACAATTATTTTCTGGAAACGTACTTCCATTTCCAACAGGGTATTATTGAGGACGTTATTATGTGCCAATCGTCGTCTGTGTGTAATGCTTGCAAAACAAACCCATTCCATCATCGTCCATTGTGAGCATGGCGAGCTCCGTGCCATGTGTTTTCCCTCTTAAAAGGCCCAAAGTATGCTGCATGTCTCTTTGGAAAATCAATCACGCCACACATACCGTAAACTCCAAACACAAACGGCCTCTGACGTTGTACACAGCTCACCCATAAATCAGAGAGAAGTGTGTTTGTACCGGCGCTTCATAAAGCTATCAAAAAGCGATCAGAGGTGGCATTTGGAGGATGACCTCTAAACTGCACTGCTTACCGCCGCGCAGCTGATTCGGCATCCCAGTTATTGCAAACATGATGATGCTTTCTACTCAACAGCTACTCCCTGAGACATTTGAAATGAACTGCAGCCCATTGTGAAGTGAGATGAATTGTTTTTTTTGTGTGTGACTTGCACACCTAAAGAGCTTTATTCTGACTGTGAACGTCTGATAAAATGCTATGAATACAGAATCAAAGGGTCTATTGAGGCTTTTCTGCAGCCCAGTGAAGTGTCTAACACTGGAGCGAGAGCATAGAATCACTTTCCCTTTCATCTCATTGGTTCTTTAGGGTGTGTACATTATTGAATTAATTGCCCTGTTTCCCAGATGGATGTAAGAACCTTGGTTATCCCTTAACTTTTCCTCTGGCGCAGGCCCAAACTTTGTTTTATGACCGATTACCCGAAGAAAAACGGCCAAAATAACCTTTCAAATTCAAAAGCGGGTTTCCAAAAAAATGTAAATACTTTACCTCACAACCCAACAACGCTTACCTGTTGCCTGCTGCTTTTTCAGGCGGCAGTGGCCACTCCTGGAGTCAGAGATGACGGAGACACAACCAAAAGATCCTCCTGTTTGCCTGAACATGTTATCTTCCTTATGAGTCACGTTAACAACCATCGACATAGAAAAACTGTACTGTTTGTTGGCTGCAGAACAATTTGAGGCAAAAAGAATAGACGCCAGTCGAGTTGTACGAGTTGCATTCACCGGGTCGAGACCCAATTTCAATGCATTTGCACCATGCATTCATTTTGTGTTGATGCTTCTCTAGATACAGATCCCAGGTTGATGCCAGGTGTCAAACGTCTCCCTCTCGGAAGTCTTTTGACCCGTACATTTATCCACTTTAGCACTAAATAGAAAAACTTAAGCACCGCGGCATCTTTTCTAGCAGCTTCAAAAGGCCAAACGTAGCATCAGGGCCGGTTAACGCGACCGGCGTCCAATTAACAGAATACTTATCATCACGGTGAAAATCATAAACATTTCTTTCTGGTCCTTCTTGCTGACCTGATGTTAAAACTGTGTTTTGCCTGCGTGCGCTAAACCTGTAGATGTGAGTGCTCTCAGCATCAGTTAATTTTCTAATGAGATACATTTGCTCATGCTCATATATTGTACTCTCTGCGTGCATCTGGTCACACAACCTCATGTCTTATTGCCCAGCGGGTCCCTTTGACTTGGCACAATCTGTTGAGTGGGCGGACTTCAGATATACATTACAGTCATTTCAGGCCACAGTGTGAAACTCCTGCTTTGTTAATTGCCTGCAATTTCATGCTTGATGCGAACATTTGTCTTTCACGCTACAAAAGCTGTAAAAGAACTGTGTATATTTTGTTCAACAAACGCAAGAACCGGCTAAGATATGCTGTACAAGCCAAGACCTCTAATTTTGCCCCCCCCCCCCCCATCTCATCCCCCCAGCCTTGTAAACACACCAGACCGTGTTTTCGCACCGCTAAAAAAGGGCCTTAAGGGCTTTAAAAACAATATAGACTGATTTGAAAATGGTCCGGGTAATGACCTTGTCGGCCAAGGGAGTCGTTTATCCCTAAATTGCTGCTTGTGTTGGGCTTCAGTCCGTAATTAGGTCAGAATGCAAATGGTTGTATTGTAATGCTGGCCCGCCAGGACCAGCTCCAGCCTCAGTGTTCAGAGTGTATCCATGTGTGTCAGAGTGACTCATTGAGCCCCTCTAGTGCTGTTGAGAGAGAGGGACAGAAGGAAAGGGAGAGAGGGAGAGAGAGAGAGAAAAAAAAGGGGGCCCAGCTTGTTCACAACCTTGCGCCCTTATCAAAACATGTTTATTGCGATGTAATGTGCCCTCCGTTTATGCAGCGTTTAGCACATGGCATTAAGTTCTGCTCCAGGACTGTGGTGGAGAGGAGAGGCGGGCAGCGGGGAGGGCGTCTTGACCCCCCGGCTCGCCCTCTGGCCTTCTGTACACCTACACAAACTCATCCTGGCTCATCTTTCTTCCTCAAGCTTTTTCTTCCCCTCCTGCATCACCTCCCTCTTGCTTCTGTCCACCTCCAGCTACCCTCTCTCTCTCTCTCTCTCTCTCTCTCTCTCTGTCTCTGTCTCTCTCTCTGTCCCTCTCCCTCTCGTTGCCTCTCTCTTTTATTGATCATTAGCCGGTGTGGGGAGGAGAGGAGGGGTGTTGTAATTAAGGAGCCAGACTGGTCTGTCAATTCCGTTCAGCGCTGCATGGAGTGCACCAGACCAAGCGATGGCCCTAATAGGGCTTCATACTGTAAACAACACGCACACCTGGACAGCAGCGGGCCCCGGGAGGAGCAGGAGGACGCCACTGGGGACACGTTAGCGATAAAGAAAGGAAGTTTAACACTGGAGACATTGTGTGTGCGTGTGTGTGTGTGTGTGTGTGTGTGTGTGTGCTGTTTGTTTTAAAAGGCCTAAATATAAAATAAAGTAAGCAAAAGAAATACAATATGGATTGCCCAAGGTGTTTTCTTCTCATGTTGCCCGTCAGAGATCGGCGTGTTCGTTTTCACCAACAGCTGTGAGGCAGCTTTCTCCTTTCAGGACCGACATGCTTTGTTTGCGTCAAAATGAAAATCAATCGGCTGTCAGTTTCAAAATCTGCGGCGGGACCGTGGGCGGAGCTTCGCGTGGCTGACAAAAGCGAGCGATCGGATGAATACTAGTGAGATGATCGTGTGGTTTTCATTGGATTATGACCCGATTAAAATGGACCAATTTTCTCTTAGATAGGTACTGTATTCACGAGGGATCCACACCTGAGGTTGTGATCAGAGCGCTTTCTTCACAAAAAAAGATCCCAATATGCTATATTCTCTCTTCTAATATCTGTGTCGCATGACGATGATAAGATCACACTGCTCTGACTAAAGCATTGACAGCTGTTCTGTGTGTTTGATCTAATTGTCTCAGGTATAATATCTCCAACGACTGCAGCACTTTATGACAATAAATGTATGGCCGTCGATCAAGCTCATGAGCACATGTTTACACTGTGAGCAGGGGACGCATCCGTCACGTTGAAACAAGAGATTTACAACAAGCAGGGTTCGTACGGTCATGGAAAACCTGGAAAAGTCATGGAATTTTTAAATGGCCATTTCCAGGCCTGGAAAAGTCATGGAAAAAACTTAAATCATAAAAGTTTTGGAAAAGTCATGGAAATGTGTTATAATCACATGTTCATTTACGTTGAGTTTGAAATAATTAATGTGATTTTTAAAGAAAGACGCTCAAAATAAAATCAATCAATACACAACATTTTCTAAATGTTTCATGTTTATACCGAGATTTCAGTTTGTTCATGGAAATTTGGTGAAAAGTCATGGAAAAGTCAAAATGTGTAAGAACCCTGAACAAGTTAGTCCCGTAAAGAGAGTTTAGGGAATCTGTTGAAGGAACACACGCAGTGCAAACCTCATAGGAAGACAACAACAATCAACATCTTAAGATCAGGATGAAACTGTTAAGAGGCCCAGTGTTCACAGCACTTCCCTCCATGTGTTAGTTGGACCGTTGTTCTGCGTGTGCAGCCTCTGGTCTGCGTCCTGGCGCCCCGTCGCCCGCGTTGGGCCGACGCTGATCTGCGCCTCTAATCGATAAAACTATCAAAACATCTCCGCCGCTGCCCTCTTGTTGACTCTGCTTGTCTCTTGTCTCTCCTCCAGAGAAAGTCAGTATGCTGTCGGCATTGATCGCCCCCTTCAAGTACATAAGCCCCGGGACCAGCAGCACAGAGGACGAGGACAGTTTAAGTAAGCTCTTTTTCTTCCTCTCCGTCAGCACGCCGCGCTAATTCCCTCAGTGGCAGGCCTAATATGGAAATGATCTGTCTGTCACCCACATAATTAATTATTTGGGAAACGGCGTCTTTGATTACTCACGGATGTCAGCGTGTGTGTTCAAATCTGTATTATCTTTATTGAATATTAGATTTTGAGTGTGATAAATAAGTCATTAGATAGGTACTTGCGTGCCTCTACATGCATCTAAATCTGCCTCAGCCCACCTCTGAATGTCAGCACTTGATCCCAGCCTCCCATCCCACCATTAACATTCTTGTGGCAGCATCCGAACCCCCCATTTTTGTTCATTTCCCATCAGAAATGCAATACGCCACCACTTCCCCGTAACTAGGTTTGAAGAGCGTATCGCAGCTGTTCAGGCTTTGCTCTCACGGAGGACAGAAGTGTGAAATAAAGCGGGCTACAGACATTTTATCCTTTCATGGAATGTCTGCCACTCGATGTGATTCCCACCCCCATCACAAAAAGGATTGATGCTCCGCATTGGCCACGGGGGCCAATGGTTCCCACTTATGACACAGATTCAGAACCAATTTTGGAGGCAGATTAAAGAATTATTCGGCAGATAATGTCCCCATAATGTGGGGGGATTTGTGTTATGATTTTAAAACACTTAAAGATGATGGAGCCCCGTGGTATGAAGTGGGCTCGGCTCAGGGAGATGATTGTGGATTTGTTCATTATCATTCCATTGTGTATAAAGTGGCCACATGTTCCCTTGATTCATTGGTTCAGCCATGACACAAGTGAGTGTCATGCAGTAACAGTTGCTTTCCCCCCTTTTTTTCTATAATTATCACTTTTGACTTTTTTCAGGCACTAGCAGTGCAGAGGTGAAGGAGAACCGAAACATCGGGAACCTAGAGGACCGCTCCATTGGGTCTGCAGAGTGCCAGTCCATGTTCTGCCCCGACTCTGCAAGAAGCGACGGCTCCGGTCTGAAGAGGAAGCGGCCGCTGGAGGAGGACAACAACGGCCACTTGTGTGAACTCCGCCTGATCTATAAGAAGCTGTCCTGGTCCGAATCTCCAAAGAACGCCTTGGTGCAGCTCAACGAGCTCCGGCCGGGCCTGCAGTACCGCATGGTGTCCCAGACGGGCCCGGTCCACGCTCCCGTCTTCTCCATCGCCGTGGAGGTGAACGGGCTGACGTTTGAGGGCACGGGCCCCACGAAGAAGAAAGCGAAGATGAAGGCCGCCGAGCTGGCCCTCAAGTCCTTCGTCCAGTTCCCCAACGCCCCTCAAGCCCACCTGGCCATGGGGAACATCTCCAACCCTTCAGCCGACTTCACCTCGGATCAGGCGGACTTCCCCGACACACTCTTCAAGGAGTTCGACTCCTCGCCGTGCTCCGACGGCCTCTCGCTCTGCGACTCGGCAGCAGAGAGCGAGCTTCTGTCCAGCGAGCTCTTGAGACACGGGCGGTTGCTCCGCCACACCTTGGACCTGATGGTGCAGGCTCAACAGAGGCTGGGCGGGATTGTTGCCGAGCCAGAGGCCCCCAAGAGCGCCGTGGCGTGGCTCAACGAGCTGCGGCCGGGCCTGCGCTACGCTTGCCTTTCGGAGCGAGCCGAGGGCCGGAGGCTGCGTAGCTTCGTGATGGCGGTGCGCGTGGACGGCCGTATATTCGAGGGCTGCGGTCGCAGCAAGAAGCTGGCCAAGACCCAGGCGGCCCAGAGTGCTCTTCAGGCCCTATTCAACATCCGGACGGCCCCTGAGGGGAGGACAGGCCTCAAAGCCAGCAGGAAGAGCTGTCCTCATTTACCCCAGGTGAGTACAGACACATCCCGAATGCCGGTTTTCTGCTAAGCTTTGGCAGCTCCTCCACTTCCTACAGGGGCCTGTAATGACCAACACAGCAGGCGGGGAGCGAGAAGCCAAACACTCTGCAACAAGTAATTAAGGAGGAAAGGCGATAGGAGCTGAAAAGAGCAGAAATAGTGGCAGCAGTGATAAAGCAAGATGGCATTTAGGTTGAGTCAAAAGATATGGGTGCATATCATGAAAATACAGATGGCAAATATGTGTGAGTGTGTTCTGCAGAGCCTGGTTCTTGAGTAAACAGTATCTGTTTTTGGACTATTTAAATAGAAAAGCATGTAAATGTAGGTAATTATTGCCCTTGTGCTTCTGACACAGGCGAAATCTGCATCGCCACCCAAATTAGTTTTTTTTTTCTCCCTCGTATGTGTTTGTAGAGCTGTAATTGGGCGGGCTTTGCAATTTTGCAAGATCTCCTGTTTCCTCATGTGTGGCATCACAGTGTCTACAAACATTAATTCAATCTGTTGCCCAAAGGAGATAGAAAAGCAAAGAGTAAATCGACAAACAAACCACCGAGCCCAATCCCATGCTCATTTACCCAAATATGTAAATAGCAATCAGAGCCAGGAAACTAGTTTTTGGGAAACTTGAGGAAATTGGAGAGCCTAGAGACATAGTGGCTGGATTGGCTGGCACACGTTGACGGCCATTTGAAACTCAGCAGAAGAATTTCATCGAAAAGTCAAACTGCCCTGAGAAGATAGTCACACTGTCTGTAGTTGTTTACTATTGTTTGCATGGAGAAAGTATCCAACCTCATATCCAAGAATGTTCCCCACAATCTTGAAGTTGTGAACGCAACAGAGCCCATGCGTCGACACGGTGCACATCCAAAGCATCCTTTCCCTAAAGTCTTCCCCTGAAGCCTTCTGTTCCACACACCTCCATATTGTGCTCCTGCACACCCTGCAGGCTACAGGTCCTCTCCTCATCCTTCTTCCAGCCTTGAAGAAATAGACCGGCGAGGGCGTCCTTCCCCAGAGCGCGACATCAACCCAACAAACCTGCACATTTGCCTGGGAGACTTTTTTTTTCTCTCCTTCCCTTTTCTCGCTACTGCCACGGTGTCTAAAAGGATTTTAAGAGGATTTTCCGCACCCGTTTAGTTCCAGAAAACACTCGCTCGTGGAACATTCTTGAAAGTCAGCCGTGCCGTCTGCCAGGCTCGAGAGGCATTTTATTTGCACCGGTGAAGGCCAAAAGCACACAAACTTCACGTATATGTGTGCATGCGGTGGGGGAAAAAACATTTGACCGGGCATGTGTTTGTGGATATGATGGGTCACATGTCTGAACTGTTGCGCAATGTTCGTGTGAAACCCCTCCAGCTCACGCGCACACTCTTTATGTTCACATGCGAGCCAACCTCTCTTGCCAAGCACTGATTGCATGGCAGGAGTTGACTACACTGCAGATGTGAAGCGTGGTGCGGGGGCGGCTGCCAGCTGTAGCCTGAGAGTAATGCAAATGTTATGGTGGTGTGCCAAAGGATGTGTGCCACATTGATCCGTTCTCTTATCACAGAATTCCCTCCGGCTGTACCTGTTGCAGGATAGAAGTGAATGGCCCTATGCAGCGTAGAGCATCAACTCCTGCCCTGACCGTAGATGAATATGGTTTTATCGGACAGGACACTGTCGTTTTACAAGTTGTACATATTTGTATTTGTTTGTTGTTTGGGTCATGCGTTAATGGCCTTATGATTTGAAGAAGAACAAAATGGTTTTACCTGTGATGCCAAACCTCTTTACTGTGTTGCTCTTAGCTTAAAAGAGAGTGATCAATATGTGGTATTCAAAATATCTGATAATGACTTTGTAACAAATGCCAAACTGAGCTGAGCAATGTTTACCTTGTTTGACTGAGCAATGTCACCCATCAGTCTGTCGGTTGCGGGTTTTGAAACCTTGAGTTTGTCTCTGGTATTAACCTTCCGATCACAAGGGAGCCTGACATAAACTCATGTTCACAATGTTTACTGCGGCAATAAATCAAGTGAGAAGTACGGCCATATTCTCAGAGACTTCCATACAATCTGACCTTTCAAGCGGATGCGCCACACCCTGATGGCCGTTTTAATGCACTTCCATGTTGGCTCCACTTTTGAGAAGCCCAAGTCGCCATCTGGTTTTACTGTTGGGCTCATTACTCGACAACTTGCTAGTAAAATTTCTTTAATAGTAGCACTGGCTATCGGTGGCGGCCCGCATCCGCTTCAAAACATTGGCTCTGGCGTACCGTGCTCTGAACGGATCGGGCCCCGTCTACATCCGGGATGTGGTCACACCGTACACCCCGGCACGTTCGCTCTGCTCAGCAACAGCCAACCGACTTGTGACTCCGTCACCTCGAGCTAATCACTCTACATCCAGACTGTTTGCTGTCCTGGCTCCTCAGTGGTGGAACCAGCTCCCCACTGACATCAGGACAGAAGGAAGTCTCTACATCTTCCGCCGAAAACTGAAAACGCACCTTTTTTCCGACTATATCTGGATTAAAACACAGACTTGCACTTTAGTAGCACTTGAATGGCTCTTATTATGGTACTTTTGTAGTTTGACTATGTTGAGGAAATGTTACTTTCTGTATTCTTATTGTTCTTAGTTTGTACTCTAGGTTGAATGCACTTATTGTAAGTCGCTTTGGATAAAAGCGTCTGCTAAATGACATGTAATGTAATGTAATAATGTAATATATACACAGCTTTTTTCATCATTTGTTAGCAAAGATTATTGTTATTATAAGTGATTAGGTCTCCATCGTGGAATATGCCTACTATGAACTATGTCATATTCATTGAATGTATTTTAACTTTAAATCTGTCCTTCTGTACACATGACATCTATTGTTCTGTCCATCCTGGAGAGGGCTCCTCCTCTGTTGCTCTCCTGAAGGTTTCTTTGGGAGTTTTTCCTGGTCCGATGTGAGGTTTTGGGACAGGGATGTCTATGTGTACAGATTGTAAAGCACTCCGAGACAAATTAGTAATTTGTGAAATTGGGCTATACAAATAAACTGAATTGAATTGAATAGTTCAGAGATGACATCCAATAGGACTAAAATGTGGTTATCTGCAGTATAAAAAAAACAGGGTAGGGGACAAAGCACTGCTCTTTCCTTCTTGTAAGAATACATGGGGATGCAGCGAAGAAGAGGGATTCAACACGTGAGTACTGTATATTGATGGGGGTCAATGGACGTAATAGGGGAAGACAGGGCAGTAATATGAGGGTATTGCAGTAACTCAACAGAGTGGAACATAAGGATGAGGCGTCCTTCAAACTTAGCTGAGCAGGATGACCAATAGCTTGAGAACTCCCCCCCCAATGAAATATTTAAAGTCTCGGAGTGGCGTGCTGCTGTATTCGGCTTCACATACATATTAAGGAGTAATACAGCGAGAGTGACAAGAGAGGCATACTAGTGCACATCCACACAATATGCAATAGACTGTTAGACTGTTCCCCCTGCAGTGATAGAGCCTATACTTTCCTCTGTGCCTCCTACGCTCATGTCTGTGGGAATTGACTTTTTACAATCATTTCAGCAATGAGGCATCGGGCCACACTGTGCTTGACATTAAAGAGCTATTTATCCTCCAGCAAGGGTTTTAATTTTTGATTCCATCATTTAACCTTCAATTATTCAGGGAAATCAAATGAGACTGCATTTTGCAGAGATATCTTGCCTTAGCCTGACTTCCCTCTACTTATTAATAGCTGATTGACAGGCCCAGTGCCACCACAGCCATCTGCATTGGGCAGCTCTCCCAGCTGTGTTATCATTATTTGCAATGAGCATTGGTGAGCATCTATTTTGCAAGTTTTGCGGTCGATCTGATCGGCGAGAGTTGAACATTTTTCAACCACGCGTTAAATGATGTGCTCGAATGTTTATCTGCGTATGTGACTCTCGTCTGATTGAGTCTGTCATGCTTTTATTGTTTGTGCGGTGGACTTTATGTTTTCGGAAGCGCTGGACCGAACAAATATCCTCCTGTGGGATATTTGAGTTGATCTGAATCACGCGTGGCCCTTAGTATAGGGAGTTTACTGCCTTGCTCAACAGCACATGTTCAGGAGGCGATCAGGGAAGCACGATATTCTGATCTGATGAGTGTGGCAGCGTTCTGACCATGAAGCCCAGCTCTCTAAGGGACTGTACAAAATGATTGTGGTGAGGCTGAATATTACATTTTATTTGAATAATAACACACAAGAAAATAAGACCATTACCAGCATTAAGTATATTTTCTTTGGATCCTCTCTTTTATTTAATCTGTAATACTGTTTTTGATTGGTTAAAACATTTGACCTGTTTGGTCCAGTTTAAACAAACTCTGTCCGTCTGTCCGGTCTCGTGACTGAAGGCCGACTCTGGTGCGGTTAGTTTGTGGTTGGAAAGCGAGCAAACTACACAATTTTATGATTGCGGACATGTGATTTTAGCACGACTAATACATCCATCCGTTCGGGACACAACCTTAGAATTACTCAGTATGAGATCATGTATGTAACCTATGCAAGTCAACACACGTGCACACCAGTGTGGGTCATTTCCTTGATTTGTCGGTCACAAGCTGTAAAACTGCTGTGCTTGAATCATGAAGTCCTTTAGAAAGTGTTACAGCAATCCCACAATAATAAGCCCTTTATTCATGTGCCAGATGCCACATGTGCCTCATACAAAGGGTTATTTGTACAGACCTGTCTTCACCTGTTTAGTCATTATAACACACGGTCGATTTGCCTTCTGATAATACCAATAATACCTTGAGTCAGTTATTTCTGATGTTGCAGGATGTCAATCTCAAAAATGTCCATTCAGCAAGGTACACGTCAGGTTGTGTAAATTAATTGTATATTATTTACTCCCCTGGGTTCGTTTGTCATAAGGATATGTGAACAGGAACCCGGACCAGAAATGCGACAATGTCTGTTTTTTTTCTTCTCCCTTGGTTCGGACCAAATGAACCGAACTACAGGTGTGAAAGCCCTCTCTGTCTTCATTATTAGTCAGCGAGTGGGAAGCTGCTCTTGAATTGTGCCCGTGGCACTCTAGTTAGCGGAAAATGTCTTTGCCCTATTAAAGCCTGCACAGTGAAGTGAGAAAGTGTAGCAGTAATCCTGACACCCATTTCACCAAGTGGAATCATTACCCCACTGTTCAGGCCTTGATTGGCCACTTAATCTCCCCTCGCCGCCAGAATGCGCCGCGCCGTTGCCAAGTCAACTAAGACTTGTGTGGGGCGGGGGGGGGGGGGGGGGGGGGGGCACATCGTCCGTATGGAGGTCAGCGGGTCAGGACTGAGGACACAGGTGCAGGACGGACATCAGGCTTAATGGGGGAGGGGTTGAGGGGAGATAGAAGAGAAGATAGAAAAAAGCCAGCGCGTTTGTGTTGTGGTTATCACAAACATATGAAACAAGCCGGAGCATTTTAATATCTCATCACATCAGCCGGGATCATACGCGACTGTAAATTGTCTTTTCGTAAATTTTTTGCGGTGCAAACATTAATATATTCAGTTATCTCTAAACAGGAACCAACACACATCAAGGAGGATACAGACCGGTCAAGTGGAGTTATTTCCACGCCTCCGCCTTGGCAAATTGAATATGATTTCAGACACGTGAAGGTGACCCCTGTCAGCCACTGAGCCTCTCGCAGATTGTTTTCTTTGTCTAATCTCTCCCACTTCTAATCTGTCTCAATATAAACAGCTGTGACAGGCTGATCATTAATTAATATTGCCACAACAAATTAGCGACAGCGATCGCTTCGCCAAGCGCCCCGTCTGAGATAGAAATCCACCAAGTCGGGAGAGGGAGAGGGAGAAGGTGTGAACAACACATTAGAGAGGAGTTGATTAACAGCTTCGGAGACCTTGCAGACAGTGTTACAGCCTCAGCATGGCGACGGATACACTCAAAGTGACAGCTACCGCAGCAGACTGGAGCCACAGGTTCAGCTGTGATCAGCGCCATAAGTGGTGCAGCGCAAATTGACTGATGAAACATCTGCATTCATCCCTTCTTTCTGATTGGCTCCAGCAAGACGCCTCCTGCAGTGGAATACTTCTCAATTGGCATTTCAGATGGTGGAAGGACGCTCCTGGGTTCCTGTTTGGTGGTTTTAGTCTTGTTATGCGTCAATAATAATGACATCGCACTCACCGTGGATATTGCTGAGAATGAAGAACGTGAAGATTTAAGTGAGTTTAAGCAAACCAAAAGGTTTAGCAAGGTTTTTTTGTAAAGAAAAAATAATCTACAAAATAAGATAAGATATTCATTTATTAGTCCCACAGTGGGGACATTTCAGGATCACAGCAGTGGATGTACATAGAGCATTAATAAAGATAAAAGATGCAAATAAATACACAATAACTAAATACTAAAATACAAAATACTAATACTAAATTACTAATACTAAATACTAATACTAAAATATTAAATACTAAAATACTATATACTAATACTAAAATACTAAATACTACAAGGGGAATACAAAGTAAAGTGTTGAGTAAAGTGTGTTTGTGAGGATCTCAGCGGAAATGGGCCTTTTCAAAGCTTCCAAGATAGTTGTATCATCCTGGTTGAACTTTGATCCCTTACTTGATCCCCACTAACTTTGATTACCTCAGCTGTACGCTCATACGGAAACCTGTAAAAAAAATATTCACATTTTGACTTGTATTATCATTTCTGTGTTAACAATTAAAGAAAAATATGCAAAGTTATGAACCCTATCTGGATAAGCTGATAGTCCATTCAGATTAAGTTTATCCTTTCAAGAAATAATGCAAAATGTTCCCTTGTCCCAGATGATCTAATGAAAGGACTTCCTTCTCTATGACAGAAAAAGGGTTCACACTCTTGAACCCTGGCTGTTTATAAAGCGTAGAATAAGAATCAGCGGGATCGCTGTGCTATGGCTGACAAACTGTGGACTACATGACCTTTGGGTCAAAGCACTAATATACCAACACCAATGACCAATCAGGAGAAAGGAAGAGAGAGGCAGTGTTGTGTGTGAACTCATCCGCCCCCTGGGTGTGATCACATGACCTACATGGATACCAGATTGAATACATAAACACTACATACATTTATGCTCACACCTATGAATGAGTGTTTTAACCCATATGCATGTGTGTATTTACACAACAAAAACAAAAAAGGAACAGATGAGCTGACTTGAATTAAGCAACAGATGTGATAGAGTACGAGAGTGCGAGAAGACAACTCCTGATCAAGACCCTCAGGATGTACAGTAGTGTTCTCATGAAGAACATAAATGCATTTTTGATCTACCTCACCACGTGCTAATGCTTTTTGTAATGTGCTAAATGCCACAGAATGTCTCTGTTTTATATGATTGAACATTTAATACTTTTGGGTTTAGGTCTGTTCATCAGCCATTACGAGCAAGATGCCACATGTGGGCTTAAAAGCATCGTGGGAGCATATGTTATACTTTGCTGATGTTTTATAGCAGAAGCAATTCATCTATTAAATGAGAAAATAATCACCAAATTAATGGATAATAAAAATAACCAGAAGGTGCGAGGTGCGGCCCCAGTGATGCTACCATGGGCCGGCTGTAGTCCTTCAGTGTGCATGTGTAAGACACTGAACCCCATGTTGCTCCCCAGCTTCACAGCAGCCCACCGCTCCTAAAAGAAAAAGAGTCAAATCTCATTTATGTATTACGATTGTAACAAAACAATTTAGACAAGACAAACAACAGTTAACACGACAGCAACAGTGCAATGTGTGTATAAACTTAAGTATAAGATAAAGCACTCGGACAGCAGATAACGTCAAAGTGTTTAAGTGTGTGTTTCAAGTGACGTGTGTTTAAGTTAAAGTTAAAGTGCATGTTAAAGTGACATGTGTGTGGAGGAGAGAGGAAGAAGGAGGAGGAGTAGGAGGGAGGAACCTGAGGAGGAAAGAGGAAGAAGGAGGAAAGATGAGGGAGGTGGTGTAATAGTACATAATACTTGGAGTACCCCTACCTCTGGCTCAAGCGTGATGCTAAAGTCCTAAAAAGACCCAATAAATGAGATTTCAAGGAAACCCTAACCCTAACCCAAGGCAATCAAGTAGACTATCGGATGCACTATAGTTGATACGCGTGGTGTTAGCACATCAATAAGTAGCGTTAGCTCGTCTACGCTGGCTACTGAAGTCATCCTGAATGTAGCACATGCTGCTTTTTTCATTCTGTCTGCTTTTTTCTGAAATCACTTTTTTTCTAAAAAATAGATCATATTAATTCCGTGAGTTAGAGACAGTGTGGGCTCTATGGCTCTGGACATTTAAAGGAAAAGCAGCGGGGCCAGCGAAGGTTCAATTTCTTTGCTCTGTACAATATTATCATACCTGGAAATAGTGGCAAATAACACCCCATTTGTAATAAACTGGAATAGTGACACCATAACACCAGTATTTGTAGCTGTATTTTAAAACTAATCCGAATCTTTGACCTTTGTGCATCCATAAAGTAGCTCATTATAATTTGTCACTTAGCGTACAATAATAATTGGAGGAAAAAGCCACTGTTTGCTCCGGTACTGTCAGTCTGCCCTTTCAGCAGCCACTTACCTCATCATGTGGTATTTAAAGAGGAAGCAGCATGGGAGAGTGGAGATTTGTGTGTGAAATTACTGAACAATAATGTTTCCCCCGTCTGAACGGGAGCACCCTGGACACGGAAAGGTTAGGATCATCCTCGACCGTCTAATATGTATGCAAAATATGACCTATGAGGCTGCAGGCTGTTGAATGTAATGTACCACGTCAGCACGCCGCTTTGAGGAGAATCCCTTAGCAGGGAGGAACTGAAATGGGGTCGGTCGGGTCGAGTAACCTCGGATGCGAGGTGAAACGCCCCTGTAATCTATTCCGAAGAAGCGAGCTGCCCCCGTCTGCTCCTCTGCTCGCCATACAGCGTCTGGCGAGCAGAGGAGCAGAAGTCTTCATTGTTCGTGACAATCCTCCATTCCTTCCTTCTCTCTCACACGTCCTCTCCCCCCCCCCCCCCCCCCCCCGCCAGTCCTCTCGCCATGAGCCGAGGCACGGCCGTAATCGTTTCTGAAGAACCTCTCACACTTCATTAAAAGCATAATCAAGTTCATTACAATTTCATAGGCGTTCAGGTACCAAATGGCTCACGATAAATCACGACTATTGGTCCTTTGAGGCTGGCATGTGTAGGTTTATCTCGGGTTCTCAGGCAGGAGAGCGCCGAGTAGGAAGAGGATGAGGAGGGGGTGGAGATGAGAGGTCTGGGTGTTTGGCCTTTAAATGACCTTTCAGCCAGGAGCAATGGACCGTTCCGTCATCCACGCTGGATGGAGACGCGCAAATCCGCTCACATCACAGCTGGGAGATCGGATCGTTCCCGGAGCCGCCGCGAGGACGTAGAGGAGGCCGATCGACACACGTGGCACCGCGGAGCTGTTTGACTCAACACGCTGGTTCATATTTAACATACTCTGTTATCCATTGACTGTGCTCTCTCGTGAGGGAGAGGACCGATCTTTACACCCTGAATACTATAACGGAGAGAACAAAGATCAGGTTTCCATTAATAGCGTCGTATTGATGGATTTAAAATAGTTTGGGCACTCGTTCAGCGGTCCAGGAAACCGTCTCCTGTGATGCTACTCGGCCAATCACGTATGTGTATTTGTTTATTGTTTATTGACTCGAGTGCCATATTCACATACACACACGGGAGAGATGGGAGGGAGACGTTATTTCACATGACGTGCTCCAATATGAGAAACGGGGACAGCTTAACCAGAGCCGTCGACCGAGAACGGACAGACTCTGTGTAATGTTTATTATTCCCGCTTGCGATTATTAATAGTATGAAGCACCACTACGTGACAAATCCCAAATCTGCTTCAAATGTGAACTGAAAGCACAAAAAAATAAACCTCCGAGCTCAATATGATCAGAATCCTGACGCATTGATCCGCTCCCCTATACTGTTAACAGAGAGGAGAAAAGAGATGAAACAAGTGCTTTAAATAACCACTAATAAAGTCCCACACTATTTAATACAATTTAATATATGTACAATTTTCAAAGGCTTTCTGTTATGTACTTGTTAATTCAGCCTTTATTTTACTTAAAATGAGAGAAGAACATTTATTTTCATATACTATATGTAATTATATATAATGAATTCAGTTACATTTTAAATCTGAATATTGTTCATATAGATATTATTAAATGTACATGCAGACTTTAATACAACTGTTAAGCTATTCTAATATTATATGGCAGAATATTTATAGCACAAATGAGACATTATTGTGATGTTCTGCTGGCTCACAAGATATAATAAAAGAAAACATCAAACACTCAACAAAACATCTACTTTGGAGATTTCAGTCTCTTTCTCCCACCTCTGCATGTATTATTTTAAGTACTTTCACAAACACATTAGAGATCACAGCTTCTTCTCAATATTCCCTTCCAAAGCAGCTAAAAAGGTTCTGCAGTTGAAGGCGGAAACACCAATACGAATTCGGAAAACTTTAACTTCTTGAATTTCATTCCTCTGGATCCATCGATGGTTCCAGGTGCGTTTTGGTTGAAAAAGCTGCTAATTGCTTCCTCTGGTTCAAACGAGCATCGCTCATGGAGCAGACTCCTTGAGAGACGGTGGCCTGAGAACGAAGCGTTTCTTCTCCATATTATTCTTGTACATTAATTAATTCTAGGAAATGGATTGTTAAGGGCTCGATCACACCAGACGCGACACTCAAAAAACGTTGCTAGCAGAACCATTGATTCCCTATGGTACAGTATTTCAGCTGCGCCTTTTAAATGCTGCGCGGCACGTGTTTCTAGTGTTTTTCTAGTGAGCTTAAAAGTAAAAATATTCTCAACTTTAAGCGTGAGACACGGAGGCCCACTGCTCATCAATGTCACACTTGGCCAAGGCAGCCAATCGGATCGCCAAGCGGGTTTTCCTTCCTGTTTTCCCAACAAGACACTCATATTAGCGGTATTTAATTACGAAGAGCTTTATCATTCTAAAAAGAAACACGACTCCAACTGACTCCTGCTCAGCCGGAAGTGCAACTGAAAGTTATCGAGACACAATTCACGGAATAAATGGTGGTATCCGCCGTAGTCGTTCCTTTTTTTAATATATATATATATATATATATATATATATATATATATATATATATATATATATATATCGTGAAACCTAAACCTCTGCTTCTGGGGGGCTTTCCCTCCTCCTCATCCCACAACACAGCAAGAGTGGGACGTGTGCTTGGATCATAATAATGATGATAATAATTAGTAAATTAAGTTTTGTTGCCCGGTTGCGCACTCAGATGCGACAAGCGCTTTTTTTCACGGCACATTTTTGCCAAGGCGTTATTGAAGCGGCTGCGCTTTAAAAAGTGGCGTCTGGTGTGATCGCGCCCTAAAGAAGTTATCTGCAGCAACATTTTCTTTTTTTGAAGAGAGCAGAGTGTTTTCTCGAGCGTCTACTTGGGGAATTTGCAAATGCTGTGACAGGAAGCGTTGGACTGACTGCGTGCCTCATGCTACATGTCAGAACCGCTGTTACATTTGTAGAGCCAACAAAGTAGAGATGTCATGAGACACACAGGGAGGAAGTGAACAATCTACAGAGCAATGAGCTGTTCTCTCTTTAGATAATCCATTATCTTATTTGCAATGACGCATATTTCTTTCATCTTCTTTCTTGCCCCCTAATCAGAAATGAGTCCATCCAGCTATCGCAAGTAGCCGACTTAATATGCTGCTGAGCACGAGAACCTTTTATAGCCGTAGAATCGAAATGTCCCAAACATCAGTCCTGCTCCGCTACGAAGATGTCGACACACATCCCCTCGCCGGTGCCCGTCCCACTGCACCTGGCTGATCGCTCGGACCCCCTGGGCCTCCCAGACCTCTGTGGTTGTTCTCCTGAGGGTTCCCTCCCTCCGGTTCCACAGCTCAGGCGACAGGCCTCGCTTGGCTGCAGGAGGGAACAGGATGTGCCGGGGTGTTGTTGTTGAGTGTGTGTGTGTGTGTGTGTGGGGGGGGGGGGGGGGGTACTGTACATCAGTCTGGGGGATACGTGTGTTGATAAAAACAAGCATCGCATCTGGAGAACACACTCTCTGTTTGTGCGTCAACCGTGAGCGAGACGTGATTACGCAACAAGGTATGGACATTACAGACAGGAGTCACTGTGCGTTCTCAGAAACACAACGTTCTTTAAGAAAGGGCCTGGTCACCTGCCAAATGAATAGTCTAGCTCGATCCCACTTTTAAACTCTGTGTGTGTGTTTGTTGTATCTTAGATACTCATTTTGGGGTGTTCAGACACGAGAGCGGTGTCTCTTCCTTCAGAGACATGAACACTGGGCCGGTCAGGGCGGCATACACGTCTCTGCCTTCTGCGTATTGTCTCCACCGTTTCCGCAACGCTGCGCACCTGTATCGTGACAACCACAAACATGTCTCATGTGCCCATAATTAGTGGAATCCTGGGAATAAATGTAATGACAGTCGTATATTTCTTTCCGGATTAATACACCCCCAAAGATGGAGGAACAAAAACTAAACAAAAAAGTAAAACATCTGTTACCCCGTTCTGCTCTCTGGGACTGTGCCGTTCCTCCCTTGGGGGAAAGCAAATGGGAGAGGCTGGAATAAGGTGTATGTAGGAGAGTGTGTGTGTGTGTGTGTGTGTGTGTGTGTGTGTGTGTGTGTGTGTGTGTGTGTGTGTGTGTGTGTGTGTGTGTGTGTGTGTGTGTGTGTGTGTGTGTGTGTGTGTGTGTGTGTGTGTGTGTGTGTGTGTGTGTGTGTGTGTGTGTGTGTGTGTGTGTTCCAGAGAGAGAGGCAGGCAGGCAGTGGGGGGAGCGAGGGGAGGGGAGGGGAGGATGGATGGAGTGCAGTGGCGGGAAAGAGAAGAAAAACCTCAGCGGAACAAAAGACCTTCAGGATTAATTAGGCGTCAGATTGGTTGCAGGGCACAGTGGGAGGGAGGGGAGAGAAAGAGAGAGAGAGAGAGAGAGAGAGAGAGAGAGAGAGTTTAGCATTCTGGGAAGACCTCATGTCCTCAGCCCTCATATTTCAACCTGCCTGCCGTGAGCGTACAGCAGCCAGCTAGTTAAGGCCTGCATGGACCCTCTGTCCACTGGGTTATGGATGGAGCCCCTTCCACATCTCCATGTATTTTTATGTTATCCCACTGGACAATGAGAGGAAACATAGAGGTCATATATGGAACGCATAATGTTTACATGATGGCTTTCCACCCCCCTCGTGTTTGTTAGGGCTCTCCCCACATATTCTGTAGATGTGTTAAGGCATGCATGCCCGTGTGTGTGTGTGTGTGTGTGTGTGTGTGTGTGTGTGTGTGTGTGTGTGTGTGTGTGTGTGTGTGTGTGTGTGTGTGTGTGTGTGTGTGTGTGTGTGTGTGTGTGTGTGTGTGTGACTTTGCAGGGAAATAGGTGCAATATTTCATAGTATTCATTCCATACAGCAGCATTTCTCCTTGCCTGAGTTCCCCTTTGCGATAGCTGAGCCCTGCCAAATTAGAGGAGTGCAAATGTAAGAAATAGATGCAGCTGAACTCTTCCTGAACTTCTTCCTTTGCTCTTCTCTTCTCAGATGTTTTGTTGTTGTAGTTGTTTATTTCTTGTTGTTGTAATAATTGCTCCCAGACTTGCTGATTCGGGTCACAGGCGTCACCTCTGGATGTGAGAGGGCGGCCCCGGAGCTGCCTGTTAATACCGTGTCTGTTGTCGTTGTCACAGAGGGGAGGTTTCCGGGGCGACCTTTCGATGGCGCCTCGTCCCCTTTCCGACACAGGAAGTGCTGAACCCCGTATGCAGATGACAGGCCGCCGCCGCTCTAATGTCTTCTCCCGACGCCGACTCCTCGCCAAGCACTTAGTGGACCAAATAGGAGCCGTTCTGGAGGCCAGAGCAAATCATGCCCTTGGAGCATTTGTACCAATCACTGACACCATCACGGCGGCGGCTCCTGCGCATGGCGGCGAGATACCTCAGCAGCGTGAACTTTAGAACAAAGTCAACTGGCGAGATGGGCTGATTAGCCATTCGATTGGCTTCACAGAGCGAGTGATAAAGCTTTGACAGATTTAGTTATATGGAGGAGTGGGGGTGGGGATATACGGCTCACAGCATGAATAGTTATGATATACTTTAGGCAGAGCCTGAAAGAAGACGTTTTCGTTCCCGATGACTTTTTAGCTTTTAGACTAAGAACTTTTTGATCCAGCTCGATGCACTTATCCATCACACACGGTACAAAGATGATACATTACTCAACGGCCTTTAAATACATTCATGCCGTTGCTTTAGCACCTGGTTGTATGTCAGTGGGTACATAACAAATCCATTCCCGCTGCCCTGTTTCCTGTCTTGGCGTTCCCGGACGGCTTTTTCTGGACTCGTTTTTTGGGACCCTCCTGTGCGGGATAATGAACTAGCACCGCTCCCGCTGCTGGGGAAATGAAGCGCCACGGTCGCAGACGGACGCGTAGAGGTTCGCTAGGAGAGTTTTATGCATCGGAGGGTTTAACTAAAAGATGATTCATCTCAAAACACGGCAGAGAAGTTTCAGTGTCGCTTCCCGCTCACCAGAATAGGTTCATACGCCACGAAGAGGCGTACACAACACAACGTATCGCAGTGAAGGTGAAGAAAAAAATAAGTTTAAAACAATAATTATAAATCAGAGGGAGAAAATTAAGAGACGGACATGTAATGAGGGTCAGGTGTTAGTATAGTGGGGATTTTCAATGTTTCAATAAAACTGGAGCACAAAGTGTCCCTTTATGGAGAAATGGTACTATTTGATAAAGTTTAAGTCATACATACAAACATATCAGCTCTGGTTCATTTGGGGTATTACTGGGGTATTTTTGCACTCTGAGCAACTGGTGTACTGGCTTATGGCCAAACAACAAAAACATGTGTTGACAGTAGATATGTCAGTCAATAATGTGCTTTTGTACATCTTATTTCATGTGCACGAGTTGCTGTCCACTCAACATCAGGGTGCAGTTGGAGAAGGTGGTTAGCTCTCTAACAGCTCTCCGTGCTTTAAATGTGAAATAAATAAATACAAACAAACTTGCCTTGCCTTGCCTTGAAATAGCAGCAATATCTGCTAGCTGTTAGCTTAGCATCAGAAGGCAACAACAACACTAGATTATACACATCCATTGTTTGTTTGTTAACAATTTGAATCCAGAGCGGTAACTATATCAATATATATTCTCCTGTAGGCTAAGTGATATATATATATACTGACCACAAATGGTATCACAACTGTCTTTGATTTTATGAACATTATAAGAATTGTGCTGCAACTTTAAAATAGGCCTCGCATGAAGAATGCATCGTTACCACAGAAAACGAAGAAGTTGACATTTTTAAAAACATGGTTGTCACAGGACTAGAACCAACGATCTGCCAGAGGATCGTGGATCACGCCGGTGTCAGTGTTCTCGTCTCATGGACGGTCCCATGCATTATTTGGAAGGGCTTTGTCTCCTGCATCATTTTACCTGCTAAAATGTCACTGTTCGCCTCTGTGACATGCCGCACTGCCTCATGTCAACCCACAAATCATATATATATATATATATATATATATATATATATATATATATATATATATATATTCACAGTGCACTTTCTCCCACTTGCGTTCCCTTCATTTCGACACAACAACCCTAAAGTCGAGCATCCTCCCCTCCAAACCACTTCGCAGAAGGACATTTTCAGCTTTTTGCTTGTTTCGAAGTGGCTACAAACAGCCGGCACTCCAGCAGAGCATTCAGTGCTGTTATCAAAGCGGTTAAAGAAGATGCGTCCACAGAATATGAAGGTAGAGAGACGACGACCTCCCCTTTCTCAAGGTGAACCCCTCTTATTGGTCCGTGTTGGTGTCTTGCTCTCTCGCATAGCGACAACATGCGCCACAAGAAGTAATGGAGGTGGTGAGCAGCTTGTGAAATGCTCTGCACGATGCCGAGTAGCTCGACACCCATTCAGGTAAAAGTACAACGTGCACACGAGTACGCACACCATAGGTAGAGTGCGTTCCTTGCCTTTCTTTTACTACTCGGTTTGATATTGACTCTCCTTTCTGTCTATTGTCATGCCTCTCCTGCTCTCTGCTGGCCTTACTGCAGGGGTTTATGAAGTGTGTGTGTGCTCTCCAAAGGTTTGGCAGAAAGGAAAGGAAAGGTGACAAAAGGGAGCGTGTGCATTTGTTATAGCCTATCTGGGGTTCTGCTTACTCTGCAAACGCCACATGATGGATTTTTAGTAAATGTTAAAAGAGCAGGGGCCACAGACTGATTTCTCTGGCACGCTCGAAAAGGCTCTCGCACGTGGTTATTTGCATTCATTTCATCCGCCGGCTGAAAAGTGCATTATATTGTGTCGAGAAGGGTGTGTGTGTGTGTACACGGATGTTGGCGGTGAGAGGGATCATGCACTGTTTAAGTCTCTTCTGTCAGGGGATGTTTGTTAGAAGCCACATTCATCAGTTCAGAGAAAGAAAGAAAGAAAGAAAGAAAGAAAGAAAGAAAGAAAGAAAAGCAGCTATTTTCTCCAAAAGGCAGGAGTAAACTGTTCAAACATGTCTCCGTTGTTGGGAGAAAAACATCACATCTCCAAAATGTCAGCTGAACAGCTCTGTGTAGTCTCACATTCATGCATTCAGTTTGTCTACGGTCTTTTGAAAGGTTGTCATTAGCCCCCAATGGTGAACTTTCTCACCCCACAAAGGAGCATAAAATATGGCGGTGAATTCAATGTTCCACCCGACATTGATCGTTAAACAGCTCACTGATTCACCACAATGCTCAGCCTGCATGAAGGGGCAGAATCTAAACAAATACCTTTAGGGGTAGGGGCCGATACAAGTGTGAAACAGCACCCAAATAATACAATATTCATCATTCATAGCTTCTGAACAGTTTTCACCAGATTTCAGTGCAGGATAAAACTCACACACTCTAATGTTTGACCCCTTCATGACTTTACAACAGACAGACAAACCCAAGGTGAAAGTTAGGGAGCGTCTCCAAAGTGCATGCATGTGGGCCAATTTAGCATTTTCAGATTTTTACAAGAGCTTTCTCCTTTTTTTCATAGTCTCTTCAATCCAAAGTGATTTCCTTGTGAGTCTCCTCTCAGCGGGTGCACAATATTCTTAAACATATTATTATAGCTATGATGGGCATGTTTTTCCTCATATATTAGTCTCTTCAGACCAACGGTACAACCTCCAAGAGATCCTAGAGTATGGCCCAGTGCTCTGACTTTTTTAGTGAAAAACAACTAAATACATTTTACATTGACAGGTTAATATCAATGATGAATTTAGGACTGTTTCTTTTCTCTACTCTAATATATCAGAATATACCCCCATGCCAATAGGTTTGCTAAGTAACCACGTCATCTAGCTTTTCCGTCCTAGCCATTATGGGAAACAGTAGGTGGCTGGTAGATTAAAAAAAATTGACCAGCCAGCCAGATTTATTTTCAGCCAAAAGTAATTAACTCCTTTTTACTAAGGCAATTATCTCTTATTACTATTTAGGGCCGGACGGGCTGTAACAGGAGTTGGCCCGGTGCGCCAGCTGGCCAGCACACCACTGGTTAGAGGTGACTGCAAACCAGCAGCTTTCTCCAGCTGCCTCATCTAAATAGATAGTTTTAGAGATTTTTTGCATTTTGTGCAGCCCAGTCCCAGTCCCCATTATATTGGAGAGACGGCAGACATCCCTACAACGAATCCTCCAACACTCAAAAAATAACATTTATTTGGGATTTTGGGGTGAGCTGGTACTTTAACATATTTCTGTTTATTTTCTCACTAACTAATTATTAGGAAACCCAAAAAAGTTACAAATAAAATTTGAATCAAGAATAATAATGGATACAATCTCGAGTTATATCCCACCCTGCCTCCATAAGCACCAACGCAATCACACACCAAAGGGCCGTTAGCTCGCTCCCTCTCTCAACAGCCGCCATTATTTGTACCGCCCTCCCTCGTGTCATCGGGGCGCCCCAAACCAGCACAACGTTGACATTTCCCTGTGATCCCTTGTTGACTGTTAGGAATTCAAAAAGAGCACCCAGAGCTATGAATCAAATGTCAGCCGTGGCGCTGTGGCGGCATCGTATCAATACCTGATGATGTATGGCTGGCTGGAGGGCCGGCTGGCTACAGCAGCACCCAGACATGACACCGCATCCGGTCCGCACTTAGTCACCAGCACAGGGAAGGCCGCGGGATAAATGACTCCTTCAAAAGCCAATGGACTCACCACGCTGCGAAACATCAAGTTGCAAAAGTGAGAGAAAAAAATAGCCTTGTACTCTGTCATCAAAACTATTACTTTTCTTGAAACACAGAACAATAATAAGTCAGCCGGGAGATCTAAAGGCGTAGGATCTACTCTATGCAGCATTGTGGCAAAGTTGGCCCCTCCTCCACGGCTGGACGAGGCCAGAGCGAGAGAGAGAGAGAGAGAGGATGGTGGATTTCTCTAACTATTTGCGTGGCGGTTACGTTTTAAAGCTCGATGCATTGTGCCGCGATGGCCGGCTGCAGCGCGCTCTCCCAGAGGGTTCCTCGGCACCAGGCGCCGAGGGAGGCGACCGAGGGGCCGAGTTAGACGACCTGCAAACGAGAGTGGGCCACACGC
Organism: Liparis tanakae; assembly: GCA_036178185.1. Taxonomy (NCBI): domain Eukaryota; kingdom Metazoa; phylum Chordata; class Actinopteri; order Perciformes; family Liparidae; genus Liparis; species Liparis tanakae. The sequence goes on along the minus strand of CM070096.1, from coordinate 8,849,454 downwards.
CCTGCACGCTGCTGTCGGCTGAGTCGGTGCCCCGGAGGCTCCTCGCTGACTCCCAGAAGCAGGTCACGCTCTCTGCAGAAACAGACACTGCAATACACTTCTATTGTCTCTATTGGAGATAGTCTATTTCTTGATATTTGGGAAAAGCTGCATGTTATACTGTAACAGGTTTCTTGACTGTCATGTGTAGGTTTCTCCCCCCCAAGCACCAAAGGACGAGCACACTGAGTGAAATGTTGGTAATATCCTTTATTTGGACTGCAGACTGTGGCTCTGCTCTCCTCCCTCGTGGCTCCATCCCTATCCAACCTCGTATAGAGTAGAGAGACTCATCAGTTGATCCCCTGCAGCTGAGGCCAATCAGGCCTTTTCATGGCACCTGTTCCCTGAGCCCCTCCCTCACGCCGCCACAGCTGAGCCAAACCGCGCCCCAGCCACCACGTATACCTTTTGAGCTACAGGACTTAGCTATACGTTTCTTATAAACATTGTATAGTCAACTTTGCATGCACCGTGTCGTCATGTGGAGCAGTACATTCGTGGCGGCGTCATTTGAGCCGGGTGTGATGTTGCGTTCTGTGTTCAGTGACTTTGTCGTCCAGGCGTTGCAGACTGAGCTCGACAAGGAGACAGAAAAGCATCTGAAAGCTCCGGTGTTCCCCCTCGTCTGCGTCTCTAATCTCCGCGCCGGGAAGAGCGCGGCGCTTGGCAACAGACGTTCCCGGACGCCGTTCAAAGGGCGGCGGCGGCGGCGGGTGGTTTGAAGTCTCGCTGATTGCCATGGTCGAGCCCGCCAAAAAGAGCCGCGGCGGTATCTTCAAGAGCAGCAGAGACGGAGGCGCGGCCGCCGCATCTGGGCGGAGGCCGACACAATCACCATCCTTTTGGAGGGCGCCACCGCGGCTCGGCGCTTTCAAGACATGAAAAGCGATGCTAGATCCTTCCGTCCTCCCAAATGTTTTCACGCAGCAGCAGCAGCAGCCTCACGGCGTGTCCAAACAGCAAACACCGCTGTGTTGTTGTTGTGATGCGCTGGGCGACAGATTATGACAATATTTGACTTGTATTTAAAAGTCAGGGTCTCTCTTATGATGGAACGGTGTCTCTATATCTAGTGAATATTATTTGTTCCGATTGTTGTTTGATTTCACATCCAAAACCCACTAGTGTGGTGTGAGGGGTTTATTTACTGAGTATAGTTCAACCTGAAGGAGCCTTTGGGGACATGTTCAATCTGACCTTCAAGGTCAAAGCACATCCAAGGGTTGCTGGTGTCCTTTTGATAGTGACGTTTTCTGCCATTATTTTTCATTAATAATAATTCCATTGAACGCTGTACTTGCACGTAGCTGTACAAACTGTGTGTGAGTCCCCCACAGCTTCTCTGACATTCCCAGACAAAACGTCTATATTTGAACACTTTTAGCAATTAACCACATAAAGTATTCAACTCAGAAATTAGTGACACAGGAAATCCCCCTGTATTATTTTTAAGGCAATAATTAGCTACAGTTGATAAGCAGTTATTAGAGAGCTTGTCCCCTCAAAGTGACTAATACATCTCACGGGCGGTTGTTCAATATTTGTACCAGGCTTAAACTATGACAGATGTGCAGGACTTTTTATACTTCACTATGTGATATACACATGTAAGTACATACAACATCTCCCCAGAATGATACCGCAGACCACAAAGGTGGGAATCTCTCTCTCTCTCGCTCTTTCTCTCTCTGCTGAATCATGTGCAGACTAATGGGAGTTATGTGAACTGCCCTCAGGAGCCTTTGGAGTGGCCTCCTCCTCCTCCTCCTCCTCCTCCTCCTCCTCCCTTGGTCAACTACGCACTGCAGATGATAGACTTGTTAAATCCTCATCGCTGACCCTCTCATTTCCACCTCTGTCTCCATCCAGTCTGTTTTCCTCTCTAAATGCCTTCCTGTCCGTCTCTCTCTCTCTCTCTCTCTCTCCTCTCTCTCTCTCTCTCTCTCTCTCTCTCTCTCTCTCTCTCTCTCTCTCTCTCTCTCTCTCTCTCTCGAGGGTAGGTCATGTTATCTTTTCGCAGGAGTCCCTCTGCTGGCCTTTGGTGCATAATGTATAAAGCCGCTGGTGTGTGTTTTACACTGTGCCTGACATTATTAAGTCGTTTCAGGCATATCACTGCTTTTATCTCCACCGTGGAGGTTAATCAGAGGGGATTTATACCGGAGCGACTCCGACGCGCTCCGACCGTTGTCACCCCGAATGTTTTTTCTTTTTTCTTTTCTTTTTTTCTTTTTTGTCCTGTGAATATTTTAAAGACAGATTCAGGAACAGGATCATTGTCTATCAGTCACTTAAGCAGAAATGACACATCGTGGAAATGAGACATCGTGGAAATAACACAAATATACACCTATAAAAACAAAACTCGACATACAGGAAACCACAATTCAATTAAAATTCATTTGTAATTTCTCAGTGATTTAAGTACATCGGGGGGGGGGGGGGGGCAATGTTGAAGGTTATTTGGGGGCCTGGCAAGCACGGTCTCCAGGTTACAATCACACACAATGTGTCCACACACACGGGCCAGGCTCTGATAGCGTCCATGTTGTCATAACTGCTGGTGCTGTTTGATCAGATGAAGAGAATTTAGGCAGATAATGAGTTTTAGAGTCAGTCGCGCTTAACATCTGCGATCGGTCGTAACGATTCAGTGCTTTCGGTTTGTTTTGGCTTGGATGTCGAGGCTCTATTCCCCAAATTAATGTTTGGATTCAGGCTTAAGAGAATTAGTGGCTTTCAGCAGTTGTAACCAATCAGCGGACATATGAGGTTAGCTGTGACCAAAGTAAGTTTGGGTTTTTATTTGAGTTGTATGTTTTCTATGAACTACTGGACATTGGCCAAAACATATTTTCAAATTTTCTCTTTTCCAATGTTATGGTATTGTCATCAAATCGCTCATATATTTCTGAGGTATTATGCAGATAGATAGATAGATAGATAGATAGATACATACATACATACATACATACATACATACATACATACATACATACATACATACATACATGCATGCATACATACATACATACATACATACATACAAGATACATACATGCATACATACATAGATACATACTTCATACATACATAGATATATACATACATAAATACTTACATAGATACATAGATACATACATGCATACATACATACATAGATACATAGATACATACATACATACATAGATAGATACATACATACATACATAGATAGATACATACATACATAGATAGATAGATACATACATAGATACATGCATACATACATACATAGATACATAGATACATACGTACACACATACATACATACATACATACATAAATACATACTGTATTCATCCCCAGGGGGAATGTCTTTGTAGCAGCAGAAAACAAGGTTACAGTATATATAATACACTAAAATAAAATAGCAGAGCAGGACAGTTAGATTTTAGACATTAGATAATCAAATAATTAACAAAGCGTTGCAAGGGTTATTGATGTTGATTCAATTTGGAGGATCTGGCCGGAGGTGATTTTTATAAAGTCTTATTGCAGTGGGCAGGAGCGTCTGTTGGACAACGTGCTCCACTGTCCCTGCAGTAGGGTGTGGAGAGGGTGGAGAGGGTTATCCAATCATTTCTTCAGTGTCCTCCTCTCCACCACCTGTTACAGTAGACTTGTTTGCAACCAGTGATGATACTGAGTGACAAGCTGTTATTTCAACATGATTTAATGCAAGACATTAAATATCTCACTTGGCGTGAAATTGACTGGGATACGACTCCCTCGACTGTATGTACAGTATTTAAACATCACTCTTGTGTTTGTAGAGTCTCTATGCATATAAATACCAGGACTAAGAGTCTAACATCAGCAGGCTAACACCAACATATCTTTGAGTAGCTGGTGTAACATTGACCGTGATCTCCATTTTTGTATATGCTATTATATCATATTTTTGTATAAGTAAAAGATCACTGGATCACCAAATAAATTCATCCTGAGGCCTTCACATGAAATGTTGTTGGAACCACGAAGTAGAAATAACAAATTGATTGACCTGCCTGTAAAGTACAGGTCAGAGTGTCACCAACAATAGCAAGATTCATCCACTGGGAGCCAAACAAAATGTCATGGCTATCCATCCAACAGTTTTTGAGATCTTTTGGGCCAAAGTGGTGGACCAACTGCTGCCCGTCCTCGAGCGCCGCTGCTAGCAGGGCTAACAAACAGCTTTGTAAATCCCAAGCTGTCTGGTCTGTGTCACTATTTAGATTTACAGGTATGCTAGTTGCTCCTAGAAGAACTGGGCCACAGGGATTTATTACAGCTCCAAGTCGAGAACAGGAGAGAAATAATGATCCACTTCTATGAGTCGCATCCTCGCCCGGAATTATCGCCCTTGATTCCTGGATGAGGCCATCGTTCTCGTGGTGGCTCATCCTCGGCTATGATCCTTCCCACATGCACCAGGCCCGTCGTCTCGGTCTCCACTGTTTCAAGTCTAATGAGGAATCCCTGCTGGAGCTCTGCTTTGCTGTTGGAAACCTGTGGCGCTGCATTCTCTCTCCCCCGCGACGGGGACAGGCGTTTGGACGAACTCAAGAAACATCAATGGCACAATCTCTGTCCTTTGCTCTCTTGTGCTCCTTGCTGAGCCTTTGTTTCTCGCTCTTCAGCATCAAGCGTATGGATTTAAAGGGAAAGGACCTCTTCTCGTGATGACGACGGCCGCATGGTGCAACCCGGCCGCCTGATGTGACCGACGATTCCCCGCCGCTCAAGCAAAATGTTGGACACGCACACACAAACACACACAAAGATCTGTTCCACGTGCTGCAGGGCCATCTGGCCATCACACGGGCCCCCCAAATGTGTTCACAGTTCAACTTCTCTGGGATACACGTTGTTGTCATCGCATGACACCGCAGCATCTTCACTGTCAGAGAGAAATAAGAGAGACAACAGAACAACCACTGCCAGAAGATCGGAGTATGCGAGCACTAATATATATATCTGTTTCGTTTTTTTTTCTCTTACCCTCTTGTGATACAGATCTGGAGGACAGACAGAAGGAGCAAAAGAGTGAGAGTGATGCTATTTGTCACACGGAGAACAAACAAGAGAAATCTGTCTGGCTTTTTGAGAATCTAAAAAGCCCCCGGAGGCAACGCTCCCACCAAATGAATAGATATCCATTTTCAAAAGCCTCGTGCTCGGCGGCAGGCGAGGGACGGGGAGAGGGAAGGGTGGGCTGTCAGTGGTGGTGCGGGGGTGGGGTGGGGGGGGGGATATCTAGGCAGAGGGCAGACACTATTAAAACTCGGGAGAATGAATTGTTAAATACCTCTATAAAGAAATATAAGACACGGCTCCGTTGTTATGCTGCCTGGGCCGCTCTGCAGGCGGGCGATAAGGTGTTGAGGGCGGTGGGTTGAAGCATGCGTGTATGTGTGTTTCGCTGAGGGCGGAGTAACAGCAAGCCCACATCCACCCCACCCCACCCCCACATCCACCCCACCACTCTGCACAGGAGCAATGATGTTCATGGAGGAATGACACACATAGACACGCTGCCACCAAATGAACAGAGGCACAATGTGTGAAGCACATGAAGAAGGTTTCAAATGAAATCACTAAGGAATCTTTAGTCATCATTTCCCTTCAGGGCATTCTCGCTAAATAATTACCGATTGAGTGTTTCCTCCCAACACACACTCACACTCGTACCCATCGCTCCAACCAGCGTGTACAGGCTTCTAGGTCAGGCCGCAGCTGAGAACGTTTCTGCGTTGACATTTTGTGTTTCTGGCACAACATTCAGAGGGAAGGCGGCGGGAGGATTGTTGGTGACACATTAACTTTGAGATAGATGCTGAACAGTTTAGGTGCACAACAGTCAGGGAGGTAGTGTGTGATATGGGGGGGGGGAGAGAGAAGGGGGCAGGCAGTGAGGGATTGATAGACAGATAAAAAGGAAAGGAAAAGTTATGTGTAATTATATTGATGTCTCCAAAAAATGTATTACCTGAACCCTAAAGTACGCCTACACCAAAAGCCTTTGACTCCTGACTCCCAATGTGTAGGCCTACTAGCCTAACTTTACTTTGAATACCATTTGTTTGCTAGCAGGTTGACCAACACAGTGTTGTGTTTATAGCTTGTTTACGCTGCATTCATAGCAGGTTTAAGAATACAAAGCAACTTTTTGCTCCCAAAAAAATCATTTTTTCTAAGGAAATAAGTAGGCTGCAAGCTGTGTAGATATGAATGAGCTAGATAGCATTTTGTATAGCTAGCATGTGTGTGCAGGTCCCTCCTGTGTTTTGATTGTGAGAACAGATGTTTTTTTGCTCATGTTGAAACATTTTCAACTCACATGCATGATGCCTCTTTGCATTTGTACACGTTGTACGGTCAAATTAATTTCTCTCTACTCATTTCTTTTTATTGAGTCATTGTCATTCCACCTCTAAAAACACATCTTAAATAAAAATGTAATATAATAAATAATAGAAAATCAAATCAAATCTAAATATCATTGCAAAATAAATTCTACCAATAGATACCAGAATTATATTCAGGCCATACACATACCCAGTTCCATTTATCATTTTAAATATCTGATATGTCTGAAAGCTGTTTGGTAAATGCCAAAAACAGCAGATGAGGAATAATGTGTTAACTTAAGAAGCAGGCTATAACACCAGCTTCGAAATGTTTGCAATAACACCTAGACATAAAACACCAATCACATTTAGGAAATATGAGCAAGACAAAAGTTTTACCACATGGGCTCTCCTTCAGGCCACTCCCTCACCCATACAAATCCTTCGGTTAAGCTGATTAGGGATCAGGTAACTTCAAGTCAGAGCATTTTCTGTATGAGCATACATGTTTTATTCACTGCTGCCAAGTCTTCACTTTGTTGAGAAGAAGGATGACATCTCGAATGCTTCTTTGTTGCATTTACATTTAGCTCCTAACTATTCAATCTGACTCAGATGCATGACATAATGAAGTGTAACTGGGGTCAAAGGTCAGTGGATCTTCACTACATCATCTTCATTAAGGCTGAATGGGGAATTTCTGCGATGTCTCTTGCAGCAAGAGCAGTTTCCTAAAAAAGAAATACACAGCAGCTTGTTTTCTCCACCGCGAGGGGGCCCAGAGGAACTGAGAAGTAAATTGGTCAGAACTAATGCAGTAAATATGCCAGGTGGGGTGAGTGACACAACAGCCAGTAGTTTCAACCTGAGGCGTATTCCTCAGTGGAGCTTACATCAGTTACCATGAGACGGATTGTGAAACTCCCCGTTGTAGCCGCATGGAGCAACGCTAACCTTGATGCTCATCCGAGAGGAAGCCTGCCAGCCACACGCAGGACGGCCGTCCTCTGGCCGCATGGCAGGACGCACGGCGTTCTGTCAGACTCAGGAACGAGATCCTTGGCCCCGTTTTTCTGCCACATTAGGCCCACACTGAAGGTGGCACTCAACTCCCCCACTGAGGAAAGAGAGTGCGTGTGTCTGTGTCTGTGTGTGTGTGTGTGTGTGTGTGTGTGTGTGTGTGTGTGTGTGTGTGTGTGTGTGTGTGTGTGTGTGTGTGTGTGTGTGTGTGTGTGTGTGTGTGTGTGTGTGTGTGTTTTAAGAAAAATGATGTGGAAAACTATGCGAGGAATGAAAGTCCAGGCAGATGTGCATGTTGAGATATTATCTGATGTGGAAAGAGAAAGACCGAGAAAGTGGAAGAAGTGTGCGTGTTGCTAAGGGAACCACAGCTGTAAATCGCAGCCTATTTTCCTTTTGTGTATTCAATTCAATTCAATTCAGTTTATTTGTATAGCCCAGTTTCACAAATTACAAATTTGTCTCAGAGTGCTTTACAATCTGTACACATAGACATCCCTGACCCAAAACCTCACATCGGACCAGGAAAAACTCCCAAATAACCCTTCAGGGGGAAAAAAGGGAAGAAACCTTCAGGAGAGAACAGAGGAGGATCCCTCTCCAGGATGGACAGATGCAATAGATGTCATGTGTACAGAAGGACAGATTTAGAGTTAAAATACATTCAAGGAATCTGACAGAGTTTATCAATAGTTCATATTTAGGCATATTCCACGATGGAGAGTTTGGAGACCTCCCAAGTGGAGGAGTGGGCGGAGTCCCAGCAGGGCAGTGGCACAGCTGGTGACAGGACCTCACGATCCAACCATCGATGGTCCATCAGCAGATGGGATCTATGCCGTCTCATAGGGTCCGATGACCCCATGAGACGTGAAGTCAGAAGGACTCCGGGGAGAAAGCAGAGTTAGTCATGTGTGATGGAGAGATGAAGATTCATCCATAGGAGAAAGAAAAGAGGAGAGAGGTGCTCAGTGCATCCTAAACATCCCCAGCAGCTATAAGCCTATACCAGCATATCCAGGGGCTGCACCAGGGCAAACCTGATTCAGCCCTGACTATAAGCTCTGTCAAAGAGGAAAGTCTTCAGTCTACTCTTGAATGTGGTGACTGTGTCTGCCTCCCGGACTGAAGGTGGAAGCTGGTTCCATAAAACCGTATGCTGATGAAGATTATGTTGTTTCCCCTCTGGTGCTGACACAATGACGAAATTATAGGCTCTGGCACATCACTGCCCTCTATCACAAAGTAGAAGGAGGGAGAGCAACCCAGGAGGAGGAGGAGGAGGAGGAGGAGGAGGAGGAGGAGGAGGAGGAGGAGGAGGAGGAGGAGGAGGAGGAGGAGAAGGAGGAGGAGGAGGTGGCGAGGAAGGGTTGAGACCAGAAACTGAAGAGTCAAACAGAAAAAGATGGGAAGGGAAGGAAAGGAAATGTGAGTTAACAGAATGGGGATGGGAGGAGAGGAAACAAAAGGAGAGGCGGTGGGGGAGGAAGTCAGAGGGAGGGAGAGGAAGCCGGGCCGTGTGCCAGGGTCTATTCCACCTTTGCTCTCCGGGTCTTTCTGAGCTGCCACCTTCTCTCACCTCTGTAATGTCATCAATGAAAAGGCCTTTAGGAGGGATGGAGGACACGACACGGGGTTTAGGCTGCGACCGACACCAGCTGACTCTGCCAAGCCAAGGAGGGTTCTGTAAGAATTAATTGGATGTCACTTTCAGGTACAGCGTACAAGGCAGCGGGGTTTTTTTCACGTGTGACTCATGCTCTACAGAGTCAGAACATTCAGGCTGATGAATGATCTATAACAAGGAGGATTTTCACACCTTCCTGAAAAGTGGACTACCAGGAAGTCCATGATTCTTTTGCCAGTATAATTAAAGAGAATCAGTCCATAGATTTTGAAAGACTTTGGTGATTTTGTTCTTTACTTCCCCGACATATCCTGTGATCAACTCTGCTGTTACTGCCTATTTTCAGACTTATCAATTAATACTTAATTCTATGAAAAGTCAGCAAAAAAATAAAAAGCAAAACAAATGCCTGTCACAATTGACGTCCTGTTTTGTCCTATCAACAGTCCAATGTTTAAATAAAAAATGTTTTTTTGTTTTTTTAAATGGAGCAAAAGCAGAAAGTCTTGCAAAGACAAAAGCAAATGTTGATTATTTCAGTTTGACGAAAGACTAAAACACTGAACTGATGATCAAAATCATTGCAGATGTTTTAAATAAAATTTGGGATTTCTTAGAAATCCTCCATTGGTGACTCTGACAACGTTTTTAATGCCACGTGTGGCATCACGACTGCTTTAGTATTAGTATAGTAGTATTTCATAAGATAACTCACTTTCATCACCGGTCTTTTTTTCTTTTCTTTTTGATGTTGTTGCAAAAGCTGAATACCTCTGTAACATAAATTGACCTCTGAGCGGTCACAGCGGGTCTCCTGAAGATGTGCAGAGTCCTCCCGGTCGGTGTATTCTGTCACCCGTCACGGCAACCGAGCGACTCGGGGCTCGACAGACACGAGCTCAGGACGGGGCGGGTCGCTCAGGCACAAAGAAAACAACATGAGGCCGCCGCCGCCGACTCTTCTCTCCCTCTTGTCCGTCTCGCCGGTGCACTCCTCTCGGGAAGGGGAGCTGTCACGTACCCGTTAGAGCTCGATACGCCGCCGCCGCAACTCCTGGAAACAAAGTGCTGAAAGTTAGTCGCTGTTGAGTTTTTGCCGACCCCTCATAATCCTTTTCTCTTCCATTCCCCCCCGCCCCCCAAAAAAGTCTTTGAACTGGCACAGGCTGGAGCAACAATATGTGCGTTCATACACATGGACACACCCACCCACCCACACACACACACACACACACACACACACACGACAAGCTGTGAGCGCGTCGACCGGCGGTTCCAACTGTGAGAGTATTTCACAGCCCCGACGAGGGCTGTAATGTGCAATATGCTCACTTGTTCAGTCACCCCCTCTTTTACGCCCTTAATCTCCCTCCTTCCCTCTCACTCCACGCGCCCTTCACCCTGGCATCTGTTGACATCCTTTTAGCTACTGGGGCCCCAATTTGTCAAAAGAGGGCCCCTCTGTTGCCATCTCCTGGTGATCCGTTTATGTTCTACAGGTGGCATGAAGCTCCGCTCCGGGACTTAGTCCTTAATTGCCACTAGACTAAAAGGCATTAAAGGTTGGGAGAGTGGTGGAAATGATCTACGTTTGTTCAACAGCGTGTATTTAACGTAAATGTGGTGAGACGTGTGGGTTAGGCCGGGTAGTAAATCAATTGGATTAGATTAGATTTAACTTTATTCATCCCAAGCGGGAAATTACGTTTAGCAGCAGCAAACATTTAAACAAATTTACAAAACAGTAAAATAAATTAAATAGCAGGGGATATTACATTTAAGAATTTGAATAATAATAATAATAACAATTATAACAATAATAAGTATAATAGTATTATTATTATTAATAATAATAATAATAATAATGAGACAATTGAGAAATCCTTGACAGTCTGCTTTTTATCTTGTGAAAGACTTGGTGGAGTTGGTGGGGAATCCAGTTGGTTTCTTTATGGCACAAACAGGTTGTTTACAGCCTTAAACTGGGACGCCGTGCTGACTGATCTCAGATGGTGGAGGAAATCAAAGCCAGAGGGAGAACAATCGGGGAGATTGAGCTGAGAGGATGTCAACATTCTCTTTGATTAATAATGCATGTATATAGAATATAAGGTGACCTATTAAACCAGCGTGTAAGCACAACACTGGTAATGTTGATGTCCTATACTCGGTTTGTTTGGTAATTTACGTGAAAAAAATGACCGAATCAACGCAAATGTAGGTATGCAACACAATCAGATAATGTGAGTGACAGCAATAGGCAATATGACTGTCAATGGACTGAAGCGCAAATAATGAACACAAAAGCATCATTCTTCATAATATGTATAGATAAGTACATATATACAGGTAATAAGGTTTATGCCCCTTTTGGTCATCTTAACATTTTGAAGTGGTGAGAATGTGACGTACTAAATCCACTGTATGTGTCCCCGACCGATACCCGATGCTGAGTGATGGGGATACTGTCAGTGTGGTGCCTGGTGAACACAGGGGGGTACTTTCCCTGTACATAAGTACAAAACATAAAAGTGTTCCCTCAAGGCAGACTGTGTGCAGACGGAAACCACAACACACGAGTCACCTCTAATAGTCACCGTTGCAACATCAAATTATTTGTGTTATATTTTGTGTAACAGTATGTGCAGTTTGTTTGTGTTACAACAAACTGCCATTGATTTTACTGAACGTGTTGGGTTGTACGGAAGCGTTGGAAACTTTACTGTAAGTATTGACAGAATGACTTATGATTTAAACATGCCCTCGTAGCTTAACAGGTAAGTTGACCTTCGGATCGATCTCCCCACAAAAAGTCCCACAGCAATGCCTGAACAGATCACAGAAGGGGGATATTACACAGCACAAATAAACATATTTTAAATAACCTGTGAAGTCAGTCTCCATAAATTGTCTCCAGTTGAAATTAAGGGAGCGAATGTGTTTTTCAGGTCTTTGCCGATTCAATATTCCACTTGGTGAAGGAGAAGTACCGGTCGCTGCTGGGCGGCTGCAGTCCTGCACACGCTCGACACAAATCCCTGGCAGGCATCGTAATGACCCGAGGTATGGCACATTTCATTGACTTTTATATATCACTTTGAATTATTGAAGTGCTGCAATATAGAGAGAGTGAGTGAAGGAGGTGAAAAAGAATAGTAAGATACGGGAGGAGAAATAGGAAGGGGGTGGAATTCTAGATAAAGAGGGCAATGATAAACTCAAGGTGGGAGGGGAGAGAGAGAGAGAGAAAGACTCTCCAATCCTCGCTGTACTCGTGCAGGAGAATATACTTTCCTGATGAATTATTGACTATTCAGAGTCTCGGAGGAGAACGCGACATGGTGGTGAGTGTCAGTCATCCCCACTGCCTGCTGTGCTCGGGCGGCTCTGACAGCAGCTCCAGATGCCACAGCGGTGAAGTCTTAACTAGATCAGCTCCAAACTTAATCTGAATCCCGACTGAGTGACACACGTAAGGAACAGTGAGGAGGAGGAAGCTTCCCACTGCTGTTCTCCCGCAGCGGGAAACAATGAGCTATGATGGTGTTTGTTGCTTCGTTACATCAGGGCCTCCCACACACACACACACACACACATGCACAGCAGAACACACTGACCCATACGGTACGTAGAAACCTCGACTCACTCCTCGTCTCTGACGCTCACAATCTTCTAGCGTGAAATGTGTACGCTGGAGCGCAGTGGAGCCAGCTATCGCTACAATAAATACTTTCTGCCGGCGCTTATTTAAATGGTAACCTTTGTTATACCGTGTCAAATGTATTCTGCGACTTGTACAACTCACTCATTTATGTCAAACTGAATTAAATAGCTTCAGAATTAGTAGAAGTATTTATATTTTTGGGAAAAAATCGAATGTACATGGCGACATGCTTTTGGGCGTAACCTATTTTTAGCTGTTGTTGTTAGTTGTTTTAATATTGACTATGTGGAAGACTGGAAGTAGATGTGCAGTGATAGTGGCTGAACAGCTGAGCTGGCTATGGCGTTCAGATTATGCCTATCAAACCAGCCTTGTAGTTTGGCATAAGTAAAAACTGTTATGGTCTGGGCAAGTAGCTGAATACTTGATCATTAATTAAGAATTAACATTCGACTTCCAAAGAAACCCAACATTTCAAAATACCCTCAATCCTGATAAATGGAGATGAAACTACAACCAACAGACGAAGCAGCTTAATACAAAAAGGGCTTTACACACAAATGCTCACAGGTCTGCACATGTGGAGCTCTGATACACACACGCACACACACACACACACACACACACACACACAGACAAGTGTTATCTCCCTGTGTGGCTGCAGCCTGTGGGGATGCAGGGGGTCAGTGAGGAGGGATTGTTATCTCCGCTGTCTTTGGAGGGCTGCAGCTCATCAGTTTACACTTCAGTGAGAACGGCACTCATCCTGACCTAATCCAATCCCTCTCCTCTCCTCTGCCTCCCAGTAATTGCTTCTGTTTGTTTATTAATAGCGGGCGTTATCTTCAGAGATCCAGACGTACGCTTGCCAAGTATTTGCAGCGGTGCGGCAGCAGGAAGCAGCAGCAGTGCCGCGGTGGCCAGTGTCCACGCAGGCAGACACCCGACTTGACAGGAACACTGGGGAGTCCTGTTCTCTCTCTCTCTCTCTCTCTCTCTCTCTCTCTCTCTCTGTGTCTCTCTCTCTCTCTGTGTCTCATGCCTCTGCCTTTGCCTCAAGAATATTAATCAGAGTCCGTCTTTGAACCGCAGACCGCACAGCCACTCCCCCCCCCCCTCCCCTCACTGGAGTCCCGCCGAGACAGTTGAGCCCCAACCTGAGTGAGATTAGCCTCGCCACCAGGCGAAAATAAACCGCCAGCACACATTGTCAAATAGCGTGGAAAATCTCATTTGAATCGATCTGAGATAGCATTGGCTTGTTTGGAGATGGTAAACAGTGTTCAGATGTGCTCACAGACACAGACATGAAAAAATGTCAACCGTCCAAATGGAAAATGCTTAAAAAGACCCCCCCCCCCCTTCATCCTCTTTTCTTTTTCACTTGTTTGTCGGATTGGATGAGAGAAGCTTCTTCTGAGGCAGGGTGATGAAACTCAGAGGGGAGGAAAATACCACAGGGACTCAAAGAAAGAGACGGGAGCAAAGGGTTTCAAACAAGTTGATTACAAATGACGACTAAGCTGCGGTTCTTAGTCTGCGTATCCATTTTCAAACAGGGATTTTTTTTTCTCTGCTCTTTATCTGGTTTTCCGGCTGCCGCAAATCTTAATGTTCAATAATCACATCCGCCAACGAAACAGCTTGCTAAGAGGCATACAGAATTGACAGAAATGTGCTCAGGGTGTGTTGAAGCAGAGAGAGCGGCAGAAAGAGAGAGAGATTTGAGAGCTTCAGCAGCATTTCACAAAGACATCCTTATATGTTCAGAGCAGTTGCCTGTTAAGGCTCATACAGATTCAACAGGGAGCAGTCGCTGCTCTTGCCAAGGATCTTTTCCCCTCAGCAAGTGTAGAGCGTTTCAGAGCTCTTCTGTTACTCAAACGACACGCTTTGGATGACATTCAGTGTAATCATCCAACATCTTGTGGTGAAAGAACACATGAGATTTTGGATATATGGGGTTTAGCCCAAGTGGCATGAAGTCAAGTTTATGGAAACTATGATATCTGCTTCACGGTGCTCATAGTGGATGATTAGATACTATTTTACCATGTTTTGTAATCACAGAGAATACATGGATTCAGATGTCCAGCCTTGTGTAACAACAGGTCTCTGTTTCCTGGTCAGGTCAAGAGATGGATTTCTCTTTTACTCCTTGAGTGGTTCTTAAAAAATATTTAAACTTTTACTCATGCAGAATCATAATTTAATATTGTATAATATGTTATTGTATTATTATTATTATTATTGGTATTATTATTATTATTATTATTACTATTATTATTATTATTATTATTATTATTATTATTATTGATGCAGTGGTATAAAAAAGTGCAATATTAACCTAGGAAAGTTAGTGGAGTAGATGTATGGCCTATGTACCTCAAATGGAAATACTTGTTTTTATTAATTTGGATCGAGTGAATAAAAGTGTAAAGCATGGCGGTCGGGTGCAGGATGTCTGTGTCCCGTTCTGGCTTGTAACCACTTCTGAATACCATCAAAAAGCAAATAAAAAAAGAGTAATTTGAGTTTAGCAAAGCTGCGCTGTACAATTCAGAGGAAACGCTTCATTGCACTGACCCTAGGAAGTGCATCAGAACCGTCTTCGGTCCCCGTGTGCTGCACTGTGGCTGCTGCCCTACTCGGTTAGTTGGATGACTCCATTGTGAAGGACACGTTTTCTCAAGAAGAATAAGGATCTCCAACTGGACCACAGAAGACTGTGTACATTATTACAGCCCCTCAAAATGTATGCGTACGTCCTTATTGGGTTGGGACTATATTTTTAGTGGATCTCCACAAGTGAGGATAATTAATGTCCATATTAGCATTCCTTTGGTTACACTACATGTTAACAGTGTGTTTTGTGCCATTAGCGTACCCTAAAATCATAATCATCACGATCTAGAGACGAGATGAGACTGAGATGTCTATAAAAGATAGGCGAGCCGTTTGGTGCGGCATCACTTTAGTATTGTACGTGACAAATTAAAGAGGCACTTCACCGTTTTCAAAACCATTACATGATGTCTTCAGGGGGCTTTCCAATGTTTAACAAAGAAATTCCCCTAAAGACATCATCATTAAATAAAAATGCACATTACCTAGTCAGAGAAATGTTTTTTGGCGTCACCTAAAACCAAAATAACTCTTATTACTAGCAGGGGGCCAGACTTCATCGCTGGAGGGGAGAAGGAGGAACATTGCTTTGAGGGGGAACCCTCTGAATAAGACTGAACAAATGAAGTCAAATATCAAATATGTTTTACTTGGCATAGTTAATTTCTCCATACTTTCTATATTCTCAAAATCATCCTTCTTACACTTCAAGGCGTCTACCCCTGACTGGATCAATTCCTATGTGTTCATGCACTTCAGTGTTGAAACAGGTGACCTGATGTTTCCTCATACAGTCGGCCGGTAACACATTTTCTGGAGCTGTCGGATAAATATGACGACATCAGTGAAAAAAGAAAATGGTTAAGCAAAATAAAACAGGCATTTGTAGATTGGTCTTTACTTCTCTTGGCAGAAACCAAAGCCTGGCCGTAACGCCCTGCTCTGTTGGACGCCGGGTCCTCTTTACGCGACTCGGTGGCTCAGGGCACAAGGGGCAATCAATGGCCCACAGCGCAGGTGTGTAAGGCAGAGTTATGTGAGTTATGTGACGCCGTTGGAAGCAGGGGGAGATTATATTTAAGTGTTGACACCAGTCATGAGCGATGAAATGAACCTCACTTACTTCTTTTGGAAAGCAGCATGTCTTTGCCCACAGCACGCGAGCAATTGTGTGACGGGTGCATGGTGTGGACCGGATCGGCCACAAAGGCCTGAATCCCCATGGCTGAATTGTGTGTGCGTGTGTGTGCGTCTGCTTGTGTGTGTGTCAATTACTTTAATTTGAGTGGTATTTGCTCACACTTTTGATTTGGTCGGCAGGCGATCGCACAAATTCCCTTTTAATAATTGATATGGAAATTGCACTCCTTTGCATGGTTTTTACCACACACCCTCACTTTCAATCCTCCCCCCATCACCACACACACATGCACACACACACACACACACTCACACACTTAGGTGCAGGCGTGCAGCCGAGTTAAGGGGCAGTCATCCAAATCCGGTGTTGAATAAATGCCGCGTGCGCCTCCGTTCTGTGCGCTGTCACGCGGCGTGGCGATCTGTTCGGGCGCCGTAGTGGGGCGGTGTGCACTTTGTCGTCCCGCTAAAGGCCTCTGACACCATTGTGCACTGAGCAGTATTGTGCAGGAGTTATCGTGAGGCGTCACAGGTCTCCGTCCGTGATGTACATGCGTTGTGACAGTGCTGTTATCGCGGGGTGTGACATCTTTGAATCACCAGTAACAGATGTGTTTGTGTGTGAGGAGCGCCTCAGGCCTCTGACTCCACTCTACCTTGTTCCTTTTGACCCTCTCTTTTTGTGTTCCTGTGATGCAGCTGATTATTCCTGGTTTAAAAACAGCACACTGCCTGTGGGGCTCTCTATCTCCTCTATTTGCCCCCCTCTCTCTCTCTCTCTCTCTCTCTCTCTCTTTCTCTCTTCCATTCATCTCTTCTCCCCCGTCTCCTTTCTCCCGCAAACTGAAGGCAACCTCAGTGCCAATTTCATGGCAGGGTAGTGAGCAGCGCACTAGAAATTATCCACTGCAAAATTGATCTAAACAATCGCAAAGTGGAACGGCAAGGGAAAGCAGGAGAATGAAATTGGTTGAGTCTGTCGGCTTTTAGGACCGGCTTTATCACCGAGGAGGAATCGGGCCGCGCTGCTTACAGGGAATGCCAATCGTTGAACTGGTGATATAGAGATATTCTTATGGCGCCGCGCCGCCATAAATATTGTATGTTTTCTGTGCAGCCGCACAGTACGCTTAGTTTTAACGCGCTCCTCCTCCTCCACAGGAGATATTTACAACAGAAAGCTGCCGAAAGATGCGTTATGTTTGAACTCGCTGTTGATAGAAATCATTATCTCACTGTAGACACGTTTGATTAATCACCGCACACGTCGGCATGCACAGGATGTGTTTCTGAAGCTGTGGATGCAGTGCATGCATCATTCTGTTAATGGCCTGTTTGCACCCCAACATAGGTGTGATGCTAGTACAAAGCATGCAAAGGAATAAATGTACGATTAACAGCCCGTTTACACGTTTGATTTATAAAAAGGAAACAGGACTCTTATCGTGTCTAACACTGGCAGTGCTGTTGTACGCAGAATAAAGGATGTAGGATGTCCTACTTAGTGACACAATACTTTTTTAAAGCCGTGATAAGCAATACTGATATATTAACAATGGATCCCATGGCTACTTGTACATGAAAGATGCCGCTGGTACTGATGAACCCTGAGATAGTAAACTCTATGGAGCATTGAGCATCTTTCAGCTTATTGCTTTGGTTTTCAGGCCCACACAACTCAGTGTGTTTGCTAAGAACTTAACATATTCAAATATTCAAAATACTACAGGTTTATGAATTATCAACATAATAACTTTCTTTACTTTGTTTGATTTTGTGTGTCAAACATGGAGAAGTTTGTCAAATCTGTCCACTATTCTCTGAAAAAAAGGATATTTATTTAAGTCTACTTGCAAAAATATGGTACAAAAATGTAATTTACTAGACCGTAAAGTTTACTCTGATGTTGTCCTGCAGGCTCCAAATGGTACAGTACATTCATTTGACATTTTAAATGGATGTACTGTACAAATTCGTAATGTGTGACATTTGGCTCTATATAATAAACTGAATTGAATTGAAGATAAAAAATATTTAAAGTTCTCTGTAGAGTAAAAGTTGAACTTATTCCATCCTACTTTAGTATTTCCTTTCTTTTTCTCTATGCTCTTTTCCCCCTCAACTGCCCCAACACACACACACACACACACACATTCCTCCCTTCCTTCCTTAACTTTTGCCTCCTTTGCCCTCCTTCCTATTCCTCATCAGTGGAGGTGTCAGGACTCCACCGGCACTGGGCCATCTGGGCCGAGGCTGATAAAAGCTTCTGTGCCGGGCCGGCGGTGCCTGCAGGTCTGCTGGAAGCAAGCGGAGCCTGACTTTGAGAGGCGATGGGATAGATTTGTGGCAGCCAGGGAAGGAATGGCATGCCTTTAACATGCGGATCAAGCCTTTACCCCCTCAGCACCACCTCTGTGTGTCTGTCAGTCACGGGGGCTCTCACATGGCATGGAAAGGAAAAGCAACACGTTGTGATCTGTGATGTCTCTCACAGCTTATACGTCGTGTCTCACATTGAGAATGTCGCCACAGTGACCTCTTTAGAGGCTTCTCTCATTCCGGACAGAACCGGATGGAACCGAATGTCAGGGAGGGTAAAGACCATCCCCCCATTAATCCAGTGCTCATTCAAAGCACCTTCCAGCGAGGAAGATTAGTAGTTTACTTCTTTCAGGGAGGTAGAATGAACCAACCTAAAAGGGAGGTTTCCATAAAAGCAAAGGAGAAAACGCCCTCTTGCCCAAGAAATTAGAAATACCTCAAGGTCAGTGACTCAGTGGTGGTCCTTCTGGAACATTACATGGGCCTCAATCGAGATGCAAAACAAAAACACAAGTATTCATACTCTGTCATATTCATTGAATGTGTTGTAACTCTGTAATGATTCCTTCTGGTCACATGACATATATTGCTTCCTGGAGAGGGATCCTCCTCTGTTCTCTCCTGAAGGTTTCTTCCCCTTTTCCCCCTGGAGGGTTGTTTGGGAGTTGTTCCTGATCCGATGTGAGGTCCTGGGACAGGGATGTCTATGTGTACAGATTGTAAAGCCCTCTGAGGCAAATTTGTAATTTGTGATAATGGGCTATACAAAATAAACTGAACTGAATTGTATTGAAGAGGGGGATATGAATCTCTGTGAAACGGTGCATGCCATCACAAGTGGGTCAATGCTTGACATGTGACACTCATTTAGGCCATTAAAGGCTCCGTTTCCCGCGGGTCCACGGTATATCAGGACATATCTTACCAGCAGGAAGGCCCATAGCGTGACCGACCTGCCTCCAGTTCCACTCGGATAGAAGAAGCAGTGGGACTGATGGCTTCCTTTTTATGTGGAGAGCAAGCCTGGCTTTCTGCTGGGGTTTCTATGCCTTTTGATTGGCTTACTTCAATACATGTTATGGATGCCTCTACCTGCATCCCAGGATACCACCTTCACAGGACGCACCAGGTGTGCCTCCCAGAGGATGAATCGCTGTCGAATCCACCAAAGGTGTTTGTAAAAATGTACTGTGGCCGTAGAATAGCCTCTCATTTAGCTTTAATAATCTGCTTCAATCCATATTTGTTGGTGTTTAACCGATGAAAGAAAAACAAGTTCACTGCAGGACGAACTGGCGGGGTGACGAAAGGTCGATCTGACCACGGAGAAGATCGCCCACTTATAGTGCCCGTCCAGTTCATAGGTGGAGGTTCTCTTCACGCCTTCACTCCTTGGATCCAGCTAATCCTCGCTGCTGTGCAGTGATAGGAGCTTCTGAGGAGACGCTTACCCATGCTGCTCAGAGAACTGTGGCTATGGAAATAACCCAAAGTCATATCTGACAGAGTGACCTTTTCTACCCGGTCTCTTCTCATGTTTTCCTCTCTGTTTCACCGTGTGAGAAAAGTGTAGAGACTAACTTCGGTCTGAGGTTTATTTTCACACGCATTGCTTTTAATTCTGTTTTTTGTTTGACCTATTTTTTCCTATCACTTTCTGACGTTATTGTATGCTACTTCACTCCATTGGAAACATTTTATGCAAAGTAGTGTAAGGCAGTGTGTGAAATACCCGCTGGCAACCCACCCACCTAGTGCTCCAGTATTATTCTGAAGTCCTACACAGACTCAATACGCAATGTACAAGATGTTATGGATGCAAGCCAAGGCAACCAGGCTGTAAACACACACACACACACACACACACACACACATCACTGAGGGTAATAACGTTGATCATAAGACATCTCACGCAAGAAGAGGAGAGACAATCAGCTGCTTTAATCCCGGTTCTTGAAAGGCACTGGATCCAATGGACTAACGAGGTCCTCAAACAAAAGTCCTGTGCTCACTGTTTATATATTTTGAATACTTCTCAGATTGAACAAAAACTTTTAAAAGACAATTTAGTGACAATTATGCGTACAGAAATGCGGTCGGATGAAATAAAGTATGATGACTGAAGTCAACAAGTGTGGGAAGTTCCATGTGCGATTTATTTGATGTCTTCCACCAAAATGAGTCTTCATCCTTTACGTGCAAATACATCACAAACAGATACGTTTGTGAACCCTGACCTCTCACCAGTCTCACCTCGCCTCATCTTTGCTTCTTCGTGTACATTTGAGCCGTGTAAGTCTGCGTTCATCCTTTGTGAATGCGAGTCTTACTTTAATGAGGACAAAAGGCCTCTGTTGGACTGAAAGGTGAGGAAGGGCATGCATCAGGGCTGCTGCGAACCTCTCGGATTAAGGAATCGATGGAACGTATGACAAGAGACGCAAGTAGAAAAAAAATTCTGTCTGTCCTTGCTCAACAGGTCTGGACCTGAGGCACGCCCAGGTGGTGGCGTTATCCACGGGTACCAAGTGCATCAACGGGGAGTACCTGAGTGACCAGGGGCAAGTGGTCAACGACTGTCACGCCGAGGTCACGGCCCGCAGGGCGCTTCTGCGCTTTCTCTACTCTCAGCTCGAGCTCTTCTTGAGGTAAGAGATCGTTCTTCAGCTTTATCTCGAAAACACACAACCATCCTCGAGTGCTCTACTTTGAATATTTGAAAAACCTTGTGGCGTTTACATTCTTGACCCCCTGAAACCCGATAATGCTCACTCCTAGCTTATTGTTGGTCTGGAAGGCTTGATCGTTATTAAGGGTTTCTGTGTTGGCCGTTCACAGGTGAAACATCTGGATATCACCCAAAAATACATAGGGAACATTTTAACTCTGAACAAAAAGACAACCTAAAGAAGTTAAGCGTACAATATTGCTCAAAACATGACTTAAACAAACAATGGATTATTAAAATAGTTGGCCATTTACTTTGTGCCATCTGATTTAATTACTTGTTTCAGCTTCAAATCCAAAGTTCATATTGAATAGCTTTATATATAACTGTAGCTGATACAGGTTCACAATCATGTCCTGATCAATCCCTTGACCTGTGTTTACTGTTGAGGAGTCTCTTTTTTCCTTATAGTCACACAAAGTCAATATCAATAATGCATTTAAAAACAAGTCATTGGCAAGAAGGGATAACTATCCGAGCTTAGTTGGACTTGAAAGGGGAAAGATGTAGGTCAATCATAGCACATTTTAAATAGATATTGCAGATTTCCAGACATTAATGTGTCCGTTAAATTCCCTTTGAATCCTCTCTACTTGTGACGATGCTAGGTCGTGTTGAAGCATTTACAAGTATCCTCTAGTTGTTGTCTTATAGCCACGGCGGTCAAATGTTACATGATCTTTAGTATTCAAAATAAATAAAAAACTCCCTTTAAGCGTTATTATTGTATTTTAATTATTATTTGCGATTGCCCTTTAGTTTCCAACATGTCATTCATTGCATTATGCATTACAGTGTGCTTAACAGCGTGAAATATCTAATATGTTGTGACCGCCTGCTCCCAGAGAATGCTCTCCCTCCATCATCAGCTCCATGGAAACAGAGCGAGCGTTCAATGGTTAACCAGCTGTATGGCTGCTGTTCCCTCCAGCTAACTAGGCATACTATCACACTCAGCTGCTTCAGCTCAGGGTCTCAGCGGCCTATTGGTTTTTAGCACTTTTTTCAATGTACACAGCGAGCTCCGGTGCACACCAGCTCACCACGAATTGAACCAGTATCCAGAAAGACTTCCCCCCAGTACATGAGCATGTATTGTGTTTTTGAGCTGCCGGAGGAACCCGACGGCGAGGCTGATTCATCAGATAAGTGGCTAGAAGTCTAGATCGTTGAATGTCATATTTGCATACACAGCACTGACTTTTTGTCTTGGCACAATGCCGGGTGGCAGGTACAGAGACTTTTCAGCCGAGTAAAATGGCGAACGGGGAAGATAAGTCAAAATGAAACGGCCAAACAAAATGCCAGAACTGCCATATTTACACTCAGAGAAAGGACATCGGAGACAGAGGAGAGGTTGTACAAAGAGGGTAGCCGTGCTTTGCATTGCGAAGCATAGTTTAGCCGTGTGTGTGTGTGTGTGTGTGTGTGTGTGTGAGTGATGAAATCCTTATTTCTGCTCACAGCAGAAACAATGACCCAGATTTTTAAGTTAGATGATGTGTCTCTTTGTCGGCCCTAATGCAGGTAGGTTTTATGGATAGCTTTTATAAACTTCTGAATTAGTTGTGAAAAAAAATATACGTAGTCTTCAGTAGTCAGCTCTACCGCTCTACCGTCTTTGTTGAATCTTTGTTTTTTTAATATTCAGCCATCATTTCTAACTCGGACTGTTGTTGTTGACCTTCATCTTGTTTCACGACTCCAAGACAAAGTGTGTGTGGACCACAGGTTACTCTCTCTCTCTCCCTCTCTCCCTCTCTCCCCGCAGCCTGAGTGATACCTATAAGTGGTGTGTAACAGCAGGAGAATGGACTCTGGTCAGAGAGCGGGCCAGTGTCCATCTCTCTCCGTCGCGGCCTCACTTCATCATTGGAAAACAAAAAGTGGAAATCTATTCCCGATGCTGTGATGAATGGCGCTACCGTTGTCATCAGTCTCCCTGTTGTTGTTTTCTCTCTCTCAGTAAAAGGCTGGAGGACTGGGAGGAGTCGATATTTGTGCGGCACAAGGAGTCCGGCTACAGGTTGAGAGACAACGTCCATTTCCACATGTACATCAGCACCTCGCCGTGCGGGGACGGGAGGCTCAACTCGCCCTATGAGATCACCACTGACCGTAAGACACCACCGGTTGACGACGCTAAAGGAAATCAAAACAATGCTCACCATGCGCTCCTCTGTAATAGCTGCCACGTTCTCTCTCATCGCTCATCGGTCAGACTCTTGGGTTTATAATCAGATCATTTTCCATGCCAGATATTCTGAAAGCCACTGCCCTGCTTTTTTTCTTCTTTTCTCTTCTTCTCCAGACACTTAGAGAAGCAGGACGCTGTGGCATCTTGGTCATGTCCCATCCCGTCTTTGGCCCCTTTGTGCTGACCTCATGACGTTGTATTGCTTACCCACTAAAAACAAATTATATATTCATTTAGATGGTTCGCCACACATTTTTTTCTGGTGGCCAACGAGTTCAGAAATGTAATCTGGACTGCAGTTCCCATCAGTGGAGTGTATATCCACCACCTCCCCCCACAGCCTTTCATCCCAGAGCTGCTATTCTTCTCTCTGAATATTCACTCCAGTGCAGCGCATGGTGGGATTTTCATGAAACCAGTGTGGATGAAAAACGCTGACGCTGTCACCGGAGAAGCCTTTGAACTTGACGTTTGTGGTCATTAAACCTCTTAAATGTTCTGCAGTGCGCTCTCAGAGATTAGAAAACGACTAAGTACCTTTTCCTGACTGTTCTTAAACATTTCTGAGCTGGAAGTCGGGGCTTAATTTCCAGCCGCTGTCACATCAGTCGGAGAAACAGACATGCAGGAGGAGAGAAGGAAGCAGAGTTTAAGCCGGGGGAAATAAGAGGTTATTAAAACAAAACCCCTGATTATTTATCTCCACTCTGGCACCCTATTAGGGAGATATCCGTCTTGTAATTTGTAGCGAAAGCAAGAAGTATGAGTGTTTTCTTCTTCGTGAAAGTGTGGAGTTTCTTCTTCTGATATCGTGCAGACTATTTACGAATATCGTGTACTTTAATGGACAATATTACTGCTCCGTACATCCAACGCTCACTTCATTAACAATTAGGCAGTCAACGGTTCCAAGATAATACATTTAATTCCCCAAATGAAGCCGTTAACCTCATTTAAACGTTTGCTTTTGAAAGGGATTGCAATGTCTGTCCTTTCGCTGGAAAACTATACCCGCCTTCTTCTTCAAACATACAACAGTCATGTCTTATTGTTTATCAGACCCACATCATATTGCATAAACATGTATTTAATGTTTTTAATTACGTGGAGCTAGTTACACATCGAGACCAATAATTAGTCCTGTGCAACATCTCTAATTATACAGAGAATGTTACACTTAGGAGTTAATGTGTTCTACATCATGGATTATTTTCTAAGATGTATAAAAGGCAATACTGGAAAATGGTTGACTGTTTCCACTTTAGTTTACCTGGCGTCTTCCTGGCCTAGTGCATTTTGGGTAAATTTGATTAGAAGTCTACAAAATGAATCTTTGCCGCTTATTGATGTGATTAGATCTGGAACTGCGTAGTGTTATTTAGAACAGACTTCATTAATAGCTAATTAGATTGGCTTCCCAGTCTATCCGTGTAATAAGAGCTGACATGATGGAGAGCGATGGCGCTGAGGCTGCATTGTGTTGTGTCGGCAGTGCACAGCAGCAGACACCTCATGAGGAAGCAGCGCAGCCACCTGCGGACCAAAATCGAGTCGGGCGAGGGGACGGTGCCGGTGCGAGGTCGGGGCCCCGTCCAGACGTGGGACGGCGTCCTGCAGGGCGAGCAGCTCATCACCATGTCCTGCACCGACAAGATCACCAGGTCAGTGTGGGGGGGGGGGCCTTCGCTCTTCTTTTGGCATTCTTTATGTTCTCAATCAAAACGCTCCCTTCATATTCTGCCTCGCTTCACGTGTTGTTGTTGTTGTTGTTGTTGTTGTTGTTGTTGTTGTTACCTTTGCATTGAAAATGCAGAAGGTAATGTTTTGATTGCCGCGTATTTGTATGCATGCGTGCGTGCGTGTGTGTTATTCGCATAAGTCAAAATCTGTTAAACCGAATCGCATGACATTTGGTGGGATGATTGGTTATTATCCGGGGACCATTTGATTATATTTTGGGATCGATCGGGTCAAAGGTCAAGGTCAAGGTTATGAAAAGGTCCATTTCTATCCAATTGGCATGCAACTAATTGCCAACATGTTCATAATTCAATGCTCAATCTTTTGATATGCGAAGGTATGCGCTCTACCGAGTGCCCGTTCTAGTTGTTGTTGTTTTCCGTCAAGTGGAACAAACAACCTGAACATCCTGTAAACTGACATATAACCAAAAGAGGCGGGCCTGTCTTGGCCTTGAAATCTAATCTGGCGTTTCCTTTTGTCAGACAAAATGCCGTCATCGCCGTCTTTTGTTGAGATTGTGCAGGTTTGATACTGGACTACATAAACGATGCCACTTTCCTCTGTTTTGGAAATGTTGACTCTTTTGCTTGCATGCAAAAAAACAAAACAAAAACAAAGAAAACAGGACGAGGAGCTCAACAACACCAGCGCCAACATCCTTAAATATACCTTTCTCACTCGAGCACTGCAGTTATCAGTGCAGTGTTGATTTGTGTAAAAATCTCTAACCATGTGATCCGTACGTCTGCTCGCCCAGGAGATCTCTGGCCTGCGTGAGAAAATAACGGTGTGCGGATTGATTGAGGGGTTATCTTTATTAGGAGATTAGCTTCCTTATGAGAAGGAGTGATCCCTGTTTAAATAAAGCATGATAACATGTGCCTTATGAGCCAGGCGGAGGTTTGTCTGATATTTACCGTGGCGCGTCGGGGTGTCTAGGTGCGTGTTTGTGCAGCCGCCCTGCGTATGAAATCCTTTGTCGTGCAGGGGGTGAATATTGATTTCCAATAAGTAACTCCAATAGGTAATCCTGTTCTAATGAATTAGTGTATTGCGTACCGCGTCATAGTTTTTAATCTCCACACATTGTCCTAATCTCCACATCTGTAGGGCTGGCTCAGCTCCAGAGAGGATGTTAGTCACACAACTCCCCCTGTGTCCGGGCCTGGGACCCTGTCCGTAGAATTACACATTCTCAGGACAGGGTTTTCTACATTGGAATTTCACGACAATATGCTTTAGGCTTTGGAAAGAGAGAGAGAGAAAGAGAGAGAGAGAGAGAGAGAGAGAGAGAGAGAGAGAGAGAGAGAGAGTGTTTATGTTCCTCGGTTGGTAATGTGTGTGTTGGCATATGTATGCGCGGACAGACGGCAGCGCTAAATCGGGACGGCTCTCCCGCCTCCGTTCTCACACTGTCCTCTCGTGAGGAGTAAAGGCATCAATGTGTGGAGCATCTTTCAGGCAGAGGGAGACACACACACACACACACACACACACACACACACACACACACATGCATAATGATATTCCCTTACTGACTCGTTTCTGTAAATGTTCTAAATTTGTAATGGTGGGGAACACTATTAGAGGTGATAAATGATGATTATGTGTCTATGATTAGATACATTTTATTATTATTTTAGAGGTTCACACACTTTGTGTTGAAGCAGGCGATTTGTTGTTTGACCATTTGCAGCTTTACAAGGAATTCTGTTTTGAAGACAGTATATCGATATATTTATATTCAGTTACACCTCTATGTAATAATAACTTTATTTATATAGCACCTTTAAAAAAATGTTTTACAAAGTGCTCCAAGTAAGGTTTACTTACATATGCTACTATCTGAAATTTTATTATATCCTTTGTTCGGTGTATCGTGTTCTGTTGTGTAAAACACTTTGTAGTTAAGTTTTATATTAATAACTTTAATTAATATTGTTAACCACACAAGATGTGTTTAACAGATTAAAACATGAGACTAACGGTAAAAAAATTCAACAGAATAATAGGTGGTGTTTGTTTGTGGTCGATCAGCGCCATGATCAGGTGACTTTCACCGCCTACACTTGAATGACGTCTCTTCCAGCGCGTCGAGAGCAGCAGCAGTTGTTCACCGACGGCATGACGTCAGACGACACATTCTCCACGTCGCTCTGTTCGCGTCATTCACAACCGTTTACGTCGGCATTGACTTGTCATATTCGCGCTATAAACCTGCACCGCTTTGGGTGTGAACACAGCACCAGTCCTACCACTGTGAAAACCACGACTCGAGCTCTTCTTCATTCGCCACCTTAGTTTGGTGTGTTGCCGTGCTTCCGCCTGTGAATTCACACAACACTCAAGGTGGAGCGGAGGCTATTTTGGGAATGTCATAACTTTAAGTGCTGGACAACTTTGACTTGACGATGCTGCGTCTATGAGTGAAATATTCCAATCAGGACCAGACTAACAGACCAACATCAGCATCCCTGGAACCAGCTCGGCTAAAGAAGATTCCTCAGCACACAATGAAGGTCCCTAACACTCGTCTTCACTCCCACCCTTGATGTTGCGTTTTGTAAGATATCTGAAATAGATTTTTTAATATAGTCTCAGTTTCTCTGCCAGCACTGGAACTGAACCCATGAATTTAGCACCGCACCGTGCCGACTGAAGCATGCGGGACTACAGCTGAGCCTCTGACTGGCACACACACACACACACACACACACACACACACACCTAAAAGGAGAGAGAGAGAGAGAGAGAGAGAGAGAGAGAGAGAGAGAGAGAGAGAGAGAGAGAGAGAGAGAGAGAGAGAGAGAGAGAGAGAGAGAGAGAGAGAGAGAGAGAGAGAGAGAGAGAGAGAGAGAGAGAGCCGCTGTTAATTTGACCAATTTGATTCAGTTGGCCAGGGCTGAAGATGGTGTGATTAAATCTACCCGGGTCACCAACAGGGGGGAAAGCAATTACTTTACAAAAAAATAGAGTGACGGGGGGAGGGGGGAGAAGGCAAAGGGACACCCGGCTCCTCTTCCCTGACAACCAAATCCACTCCAGCATCCCGCCAGGCCGGGCGGCAGGTACGCTCTCTTCTTTTATTATATCTCCGTAAATGATGGGTGGCCGTCGTTAAAGTGAGTGGGTCACCAAGGGCCAGTTTATCAAGGTCAGGGTGGAGGGTGGAACTGAGAGCAGCATAGGACAGAGGACTCAACACACACACACACACACACACACTGCTGCAGTCCTATAGTGATCCCCTGGATGCTTTTCTTGTCCTCTGTCACACTCATTTCACAACCTCACATTACTTTTTTATTTCCACACCTCCTTCAGCTCCTGCACATAATCATAGTTAGTTCAGCCTGGGCCATACAGAGTTTTAGGATCTTTGCTTTTATCGTAAACATTTTGGGATAATATGCAACGCCTCGCCCCGTCATTGACTCACCTGATGATCGTCGTTGTGTTTTCTTAAGCCAGGCCCGATGAAGCGCCTTTGCTAATATTGGATTTAAAGTCGACAGCTGGATTTAATTGAGGGGCCTAAATGGCTTTCATATAACGATGATGTTCTCCATTCCACTGCAGTTTTATGCAGATGAACATTACTTTAATGGTTGGCGTTTACCGGGGGTGGGAAGAAAGGATAGATGTGGAGAGGGAGAGAGAGAGAGAGAGAGAGAGAGAGAGAGAGAGAGAGAGAGAGAGAGATCTCTCCCCTCTCCTCTCTTTAAATGCACACACCCAGCCAGATGGCTGTCTTTTCTTGCATGAGATTAGAAGATGTTTCTGATTCACGGTGTCGCTTTCTGGGTAAATTAATATTTCAGGCTAAACAATTTCCTCGCTGAGTTTGCGTGTGCTTTTCGTGGCGAAGCTCCCCCTCTCCGCCAGAGAGGGAAGGACGGATCTCGCGGACAGAGCGCAGGTGATCGGCTGCTTGGCGAGGCCGCTGATGTTGATTGACTGCAATGAGGGATCATTACGCCGGCGAGGAAGCAAGCAGCCGCCGTAATTGCATCCATGATAAAGAGACATTGATTAACAAAAAGAACAATGATCTTAAAATTAGCGGCATGATGTGGAGCCTCTGATTGTGGCTCACGTGGGTTCATTAGTCCGGCGAACGGCTCCGGCTCACAGCCGGCGCGCTCTCTCTCCACGAAGGGCAGGAATAATAATAAACAAGATAATTATCATTTTCCATCCATAAATTAGCATCTGCTGGTTAAATACTGTGGAGTGGGTTTGGACGGTAGGTGGCACATGACCAGCTGGCCGCGTATCAGGCGACGGTGCGGCTGGCGGGATTAGTCCTGCGGTGATTGTGTGTCACACGTGGTTCTCCCCAAACAAATCCGGAGGTGAGTGCCCCTCGAGTTGAGCAATCGACGGAGGTTTGCCTGCGGCGCCGCGCAGTGCATTAACCTCCGTGGCTCTGATGAATGCACACATGCTAATGTGTTGTTCCATGTCGGGAATGCTGATGGACTGACCTTTGGCAGTGTTGTTGTAGGTGGCGGTGATGGTTGGTGTCGCAGAAGCAGGGAAAATGGGAGAAGAGGACGAGTGTGTGCGTGTGTGTGCGTGTGTGCGTGTGTGTGCGTGCGTGTGTGTGTGTGTGTGCGTGTGTGTGTGTGTGCATGTGTGTGTGTTGTCAGTCCAGCATCTGTTATTCATCACGTCCCACATCAAGATAATGATCAAATTGTCTCTACCTGTCATTGAAGCTCTCACATGTCTCTTTCTCTCTCTCTCTCCATCTCTCTCTCTCTCTCTCTCTCTCCCTCGTATTTTTACCCTTCTTCTCTCGAACCCATCTCTTCTCCTTTCCCGCCGTGATTCTATCTCTCTTCCGACGTATTCTCCCCCCCCCCCAAAACTGTTGCCTTCCCTCCTTCTTTCCTTCTTTCCTTCTTTTCCATGACGCCCTCCTCTCCCACCCTTCCTTCCTCATCTATTTTTTTCCAACCATCATCCCACTCTCCCCTTGACGTCCTCTCTCTCTCTCTGCCCTCGCCCCTCAGGTGGAACGTCCTGGGCCTGCAGGGGGCGCTGCTGAGCCACTTCGTGGAGCCCGTGTACCTGCACAGCGTGACCGTCGGCAGCCTGCGCCACACGGGCTACCTGGGCCGGGTCCTCAACCAGCGGCAGGAGCGCCTGGGCCCGCTGCCCGCCACGCACCGGCGCCACCAGCCGCTGCTCAGCGGTACGACGGCGACGCCATCTGTATTTACAGCTGGGGGGGTTTAGTCCGAGTGGTTTCTGAACCGTCTTGATGGGGAAGTTGTGTAAATCTCCACCTCAAAACTTGGAGCTGAACTCACTTGCCTGAGCAGGATCACTGAGATTCCTTTGACGTGTGTTATGTCTGCCTGAGGTGTGAAGTGGTCGCCAGGGTCTCCATGTGACCCAGTCATGGTAAGACCCTGACTGGTCTCAAAAGTGATACAGCAATGCAAAAGGTTATGTTTTGATAGCCGTGTATTTGTATGCGTGCGTGCGTGTTATTCGCATAAGTAAAAAAGTATTAAACCGAATCGCATGAAATTTGGTGCGATGATTGTTTATTATCCGGGGACCATTTAATTAGATTTTGGGATTGATCGGGTCAAAGGTCAAGGTCATAAAAAGTTCAAAATCTTCTTTTTACCATAGCGGTCAATTTCTATCCAATTGGCAACTAATGCCAACATTTTCATAATTCAGTGCCCAATCTTGTGATATGCGAAGGTATGCGCTCTACCGAGTGCCCGTTCTAGTTTTAAATGCAGTCGATTTCAGAAAATCACAAGATCTCCTCTTCACACTTCCAGACGATTCGGAGCAGCTTCATCGTTCATGAGTCGTGTTTGTGTCGCCTGATGAGTCCAGCATTCACCTCACTGTCATCCCTGTTGCCCAGGTTAGACGAAGAATACGCTCAACTAGGAATTTACTGATTAATTAATATGCTGGTCTAGTAAAAGTTGTTTCCCCCTTATTATGTATCTACTTAAGCTAAATGATGTTCTGCCACCCTGCCTCTAAACAGTCAAAGAGCCTCCCAGATGGGGACATAATAATGTATTTAATCAATCACAACAGATCGCACATGTAACAACCCTATACAAGTCCCCTACACACACACACACACACACACACACACACACACACACACACACACACACACACACACACACACACTTGACAGACCCATGTACCCCTGCTTCCCCTCAGTTACATTGTGTGCCAGCCAGACAAGCCACCAATATGAAGTTGTCTGGCACGCCAGCCTCCAGGCCTCCACTGAGACCGGGAGGCTCCGTTTGTAGCGGAGATGAATGCTGGAAAAAGATCTAAATGACACCCGACTTGTAGAAACGGCATCAGCTATCATTTCAGATCTAGGCCAGCCGGAGCGGCGGAGTGACAGAGACACACAGAGATGTAGGGCATGTTGTGTTTCTAGGGATCTCTAATGAGAACATGTGTCTGTGTAAATATATCTATTCAGTTGTTGCTGTTTAGCTCTCTCAGGGCGGAGCCTCTCTTATCAATATAATGTAATCTTTTTTATTAATATCTTTGAATCAACGCGTCTACCACTCTATGGACCCGGAGAGCTTGCAGCACATCGGGTGTATGAGAATAAAAACTTCTAAACATCACAAAAAAAATATGTATTCAGGCCGTTATCATATTTACGATTTCCTTTAGTAGCTATAGCTTCTCATAGCCAACGCAATGAACCTGTGAAGTGGCGAGAGGACATTATTATTAGTATTATTAAGCGGTACTGATCTCAAGTAGATTAATTAGATAGATAGATAGATAGATAGATAGATAGATAGATAGATACTTTATTAATCCCCAAGGGGAAATGTGTCGACACAGTAGCACCAATAAACTAAACACACGAGAATAAAATATAAATATAAGAAAGAAACAGTGACTGTGCATAAAGTATACAAAGTGAAATATAAAATACAAAATAAAATAATATGTATATGTATATATATACACAACATGTATGCAAATACAGCAAAATGCAAAGTGTGCGTATGTGTGTAGTGTAAATGATATGTGTGAAGTGCATATCAACGTAGTGTAAGTGTGAATGTGAATGTGTACAGTGATAATTATGATGTAGTTGTTGCTGTTATTGCACTAGTATCTGTCAAGAGGTAACTGATCTATGCAGCATGATGACATGTGCTCCTTTTCCTCCTGTCCTCTGCGTGTGTTTGAGTCTCCAGCGTCGGATACACTCGCCATGTCTATACTCTGATCAGCCTTCATTGTGCCTCCTGAAGGGCGTCGCAGCTCTTTGCATTGCGGGCTGCGCTCCGGGTAATAGGGTGCCATGAGGATGAGTATTTTGTGAGGCCTATCCTCATCAAGATTGATAAATGTACTGAATTGTCCTCTGGTGATGATCGTTGGGACACATTTATCTTTGAATCTTCCGGCCAACGAGCATATCTCATGATCTCTTCGATAGCTCTCTGAACGGAGCCATTTGAGTTTTGGGTTTCAGATATTATGAGTTCATATTTGGAGACTTGTGCTCAGCTACGATCCATTTGTTTACCAATCATACTTACTTATGATATTACGTTATTCATTCTAACTACAGTAAGCCATGCAGTAAGTACATCATTATTTTAATGACCATATAGCTTATTTTCCTCCAGAATAGATGTCCTTTACATCTAAGTGTCAAGTTTTTTTTTGTGGCGGCCCCTCTACCTTCAGACGTCCTCTTTACTCAAAAACCGAGGTGGCCTCGAACGCACCTCACAATGATGCGTGTTTTCAGCCTGTTGAAAGGTAGAAGGGTGAAGGGTGGACTGACAGTGGAGATGGCACCTACACCAAATCAATGTAATCGCAGCCCTTATCTAAAGGGAGCTCGGACACAGAGAGAGAGAGAGAGAGAGAGAGAGAGAGAGAGAGAGAGAGAGAGAGAGAGAGAGAGAGAGAGAGAGAGAGAGAGAGAGAGAGAGAGAGAGAGAGAGAGAGAGAGAGAGAGAGAGAGAGAGAGAGAGAGAGAGAGAGAGAGAGAGAGAGAGAGAGAGAGAGAGAGGGATACTGAGGGGGAAGAGAGGGAGACAGCAAGGCAGGATGGGAATAAAGAAAGAGAGGTCTTCCGTTGCATTCAGATGTCTGTGCGTGTGCCTCCCCCTCCTCCTCCACCAGCACCACCACCTCTCATCTCCTGCTCCGTCCTTTCATTGGCTCTGATGAGCTCCCTGCCTATTGTGTGTCCAGGGTTATTTAAAAGAAAACACCCCCAGAGGAAATTCCCGGGGATCGCAGGGCCTGGTCTTATCAGGCTCAGACAAAGCAGCTCTACCTGAACCCCGAGGGCCAAACCCATCGACGGGCCGGCGTGTCCTTCACTCTCGTCCTGCCGCTCACTTCCCCCGCTGAGACAGGGCTCCGCTGTTTACGGGATAAGAAGAATCCATAAAACAGTAGACACAGGAAACAATGACTATACAGTTGTGCGGTTCATTGCATGCGTGTTTCCCAGCTACGCCTTTCTTTGTTCACGTTAGAATTTCAAATTGTAACCCTGTCATACTACTCGTTACTGAAAACCGTGGGCTTGTTACAAAGTAATGTGGTACTGCCGTAATGCATGCATCAGAGCCTGAAAGTAAATAGCATGAATATTGAATGCATGTGAATTATTGTAGCAGTTGTGGGTAGGTGAGTGGTGTCGATGGTGAATGGCAGCCTGTCAGGCTACGTCCACACTCCTCCATCTCCATGTACATCTCGCCAGCTGTTATTGGAGCAATTAGCGAGCAGCATCAATCCTACGGACCGGACGTGAAGTCATGGTCGGCGGCTTTGAGGACAATGGACACAAAACGGAGGGGACTTTCTCGTTCTTATTAATGCTTATTTTATTCTGCACGACTATTGTGAAGTTAACAAAGAATCTGTAAAGGAACAAAAGCATCTGTAGCATTTAAAAGGGACTTTGGATACGAGGGCGAGAGCAGACAACAACAAAACCGAGGGGAATCGAGTGAGAGGCGAAATTAATTGACCCATAATCGAGTAAATTAGTAACTTTGATGTGAGAGGGAGAGAGAGAGAGAGAGAGAGAGATAGAGAGGAAGACCTGCAGCCTTTTTAACTGAGTTTAATAAAATACAACTTTTTTTTCCTCACGATATTTATCTGTGAGCATGAAGAGCACGCATGACCTTTTATTATTAGATTACTATAACACTAATCTACTTCCTGTTTACACCGTCCCCCATATGCCCAGTCACGTGATAGCCGTCTCCGGGTGGGTCGGTGATGGTTTTCATTGAAAGAACCTTGTTTCAAAACACAAACATATTTGTGTGAATGAAGCCTTCAGTCACATCTCACGTGCTTTAGCACCGCAGAGTGGCTGCAATGTGAGTCCACATACACACACACAGGCAGTGGCTCCACAGAAGCCTCACGCACAAAGCTCCGGTGGGCGTGTGTACTGTACCGTTATGAATCCATAATCAAAGGCTCTAATTCTGCCTCTTTCATGTCTGACAAACACTTCTCAGAAGATACATTGATCAAGTCTTCATTGAGGGGGAAAAAATCAAATTGGCTATTACAGAAACAGAGGAGTCAAGTCCATTGAAGGGATGAAATGAGCCATGAATGGAGCGAGAGAAAGGGAAGAGGCAGGATGGATAGGGGCGTCTTTTGTTCAAAGAGGTGCGTCTCCACAAGAGAGAAGAGACGGGTAATAAGAGACTTGGAGGATTGTTACCGTGGCAGGCGATTCATTCCGACTCCAAGGAGCTCCAGAAAAGAAGAGCTGAGATCGGTGAATGGAAGAGTGAAGACGAGGGAAACGAGTGTGGCAAGGAGGGAGATGATCTGCAGGCATGTATTGTGGAATCGTACATCGAGTATTGTACGATATAACAAGCTGTCTGTCAGGCGGCGAGATCAGAGGCAGCTGTTGTTCACCCGCCGCACAGAATCTGTCTGCTGATTTTCTGTGGAGGTATACCTTTCAAATGTCATTATATAATGAATAACTGGGTTGGAAGTCAAGGGGAAATTCAAGACTGCGATTCCTTTCTGAAGACACTTTTACAGATTTAGTGAATACAATGTTCAAGCAGATACCCGGATGCTACACGTTAGCTCCACTAGTACCTGTTTATATCTATCCTGGCAAACAGATGAGCACAATGCTCTTTCCCTGGAAGTCATTTCTTCTCATTCATATTATTATAAATAGTTTTGGGAAATAGCATTATTTGCATGCCAAGAGTTCAATGACAAGCTGGTTTAGCTTTGCTTAACTCCTGGAAGCAGCTTCTCATCATTTCATTCGCCCACAGTGTAAGAAGGGTGGGAGTGGCTTCGGATGGAGGCTGGTGTCCTCCCTCCATCCCCAAGTGGATGTGTTCAGCCTCTTCTGCTGCCTCAAGCCCTTCGGTCGAGTGTTTTCTGAAACTTCAAACACTAAATCATAAGTTGTTCATTTTCCTTATTCAGAATATGTTGGCAAACTGGCTTAATGAGTTGTCTCCTGAAAAAAAAAAATCAGTTTCTCACCGTGTTGTCAGCTCCGTTTCCTCGGCGTCATTCCGCACACCTCTGGCAACACCTGTGTTCTCGATGCAGACAGGTATGTCTCTATGGAACCTGATGCGACAGTCACCTCCACTTTCCCTCTACCTCTCTTTCTCTTTCCGCGACTGAGCCCTTTGCGTGCTTTGATAGCAAGGCTAATTATTTCAGAGAGAGAGAGAGGCTGGAGAGAGAGGCACTGAGAGACAGACAGTCGGGTGTATGGGAGGCTCCGTCTTCTTGACTGAAGATAATGTTCGTAGTAAAACTCAAACGCTGTTACCCGCCGGGACTCAAGAGCCGACAAGCATTCGCACAACGGCCGGGACGTGTTGCTCATATGCTTCATCGCTCTCCGCGGGTATGAGAAGGCTTCGCTCCGACAGCCATGCACTTCCAGGCCCAGGTGGACTTGGCAAACACTTGAAGTCTGCCCTTAGCCTCAGGGAGAGGCTGAAGGCAGGTGATAGAAAACAACCTGCCTGATGGATGGTGGAGGTCTCCATCGTGGAATATGCCTACTATGAACTGTTCATAAACTCTGTCATATCCATAGAATATATTTTAACTCTAAATCTGTCCTTCTGGTCACATGACATCTATTGTTCTGTCCATCCTGGAGAGGGATCCTCCTCTGTTGCTCTCCTGAAGGTTTCTTCCCTTTTTTTCCCCCTGAAGGGTTATTTGGGAGTTTTTCCTGGTCCGATGTGAGGTTTTGGGTCAGGGATGTCTATGTGTACAGATTGTAAAGCCCTCGAAATTGGGCTTTACAAATAAACTGAATTGAATTAAATTAAACTGAATTGAACCAAGTGGAGGTTTGACAGAACAAAATGTACTCGGATGTATGTGCATTACATTTTGAAACACTTATGTGAGGTATTTTGTTTTAATTGTAATATAATTGGGAACAGGGCGCTTACCTTGAATGTAATGGCGACTACTGCCAGCTGAAGTCAGTGTGTCTATGTCGCCGTCTCTGCAGGGCTGAGCACCGCGGAGTACCAGCAGCCGGGGAAGGCCTCGTGCGTGAGCGTCAACTGGACGCTGGGCGACGCTCAGCTGGAGGCGGTCAACACCGCCACCGGGCGGAGGCGGGACTCGGGGACACCCTCTCGTCTCTGCAAACACGCCCTCTTCACCCGCTGGAACAGACTGTACCGCAAAGTGAGGGCGTCCACGGGCCAGGTAACGTCAGGGCCGAAGGGGCGGAGCTACATGTATCAACGACGGGAGAGAATATATGAGAGGAAGGCTTCCTTCTGATCAGGGGCTAATTATATGACAGGTTCTCATGACATAAATAAAAACACTTTCAATGGTACGGGTCGTGGGTGTTGTAGTGGTGGAGGGTGGGGGGGGGGGGGGATCTGTCTTTGACTTTACTGGGCGATAAAGCCCATGTATGACGTTAATGATAGCTCTTTTCCATTTAAGGATATTGCCATGCACAATACAAAGAGCACTGGCTCATTATTAATATCATTAATTACACTATGTGCTTTGCTTGTTATGACTTGTCGACATAGCTTCTGTGGAAATGTCCCAGTAATTCAAATGTTAATAATTAAAAAACATCTTCCACAGTGTATCTTTTTTCTCGCTGCTAAAAATATATATATATATATTATGATGTGCTACTTAATTAATCTGAGTGGGAACAATAGTCGCAATAGTCCCCCCCCCCCCCCCCCCCTGCTCCGCCTGCTCCTCCCTGTAAACACTCCTCTTCTGGAAAGCGGGAGGCATTACTCAGTTGTTGTCAAAAACACAATGAAATCCTTTGCCATCAGGATTACACACACACACACACGATACCGTGACGGTGAGTGTGGAGATGCCGACAGACACTCGGTTAGGAGCACAGACGTGTGTGTTAAAGCCTGAGTCTGAGAACACGTGGAGGTTCCTCTCCGCCGTGGATAAACGCGTCGGCCGCGGCGCCATCTGCTCCCTACGCGGCTCGTCAGGAAGCCGGCAGCTCGGATCTTTAATGTCGGCGCGCAGACCCGCTGCACTTTCGTCTCCATCCCGAAACTTTATGCAACAGACAGCGCCCGCGTCGCCAAATGGAGGCCGTTAAAGCATAATGACTATGAAACCATAATTATTTGGAGAAGCACTCGAGGAGGCCCCCACCCTAAGTGCTCCCTACGCGCCGTATATAAGGGCCACGCAAGAGCAGTCGCACTAATCTCCAAAAGAAACTTTTGCCCCCCCCCACCTTCTCTCTCTCTCTCTCTCTCTCTCTCTCTCCCCCCACACACACTTTCCCCTCGCGACAATAAGAATGCACAAAAAGCACAGAGAATGTTCAATTGCTTGTGAAATTTAAATGGGGAGATTACACAGCTGTTGAAGCCCCCCCCACCTCCCAACCCCACCCAAATGCATTTGTGCCGGCTCATTCGTTTTGTTTTGCTCGCTCTTCTTCTTCTCTCTCCCCCTTTCGTGAAACCTTTAGCCTTTCTGCCCGATTTTATTCCCCCTCTCGTTGTTTTCCCTCCCTATCTTCATGACTGTCAGTGTGGGTTTTATCTGACTCAAAATTGCTCTCTCTCTCTCTCTCTTTCTCTCTTTCTCTCTCTCTCTTTTCTCTTCCCTTTCTCCCTTGCCTGCTCGCCCTCTTCAGTCGGGGATCCACGCGTTGAGCTCGGCGGACCGCCAGCTCATGTACTGCGACGCCAAGATGGCGGCGCGTCCTTACCAGACAGTGAAGCAGCAGTGGTTCAGATCTCTGCAGGAAACGGGCCTCGGGACCTGGGTCAAGAAACCGCCAGAGCAGGAACAGTTCCTGCTGTCGGTCTGAGCAAGAGAGAGAGAGAGAAAGAAAGTGTGCGTGTGTGTGTGCGTGTGTGTGTGTGCGTGTGTGTGCGTGTCTGTAGGTGTGCGCGTGTGTGTTTGTCTGTGAGTAAGATAAGGGGAAAGATGACTCCATGCTCTTTACCAACACCCTGCTTCACACCTTCATCCCAGTGCAAGGGATGTCAAGGCTATCCCTTCTTTCTGTGTGTGTGTGTGTGTGTGTGTGTGAGTGCGCGTGTCTTTTGTGTGTCAT
Source organism: Liparis tanakae (assembly GCA_036178185.1). Taxonomy (NCBI): domain Eukaryota; kingdom Metazoa; phylum Chordata; class Actinopteri; order Perciformes; family Liparidae; genus Liparis; species Liparis tanakae. Next base: position 8,810,345 of record CM070096.1, on the reverse strand, counting down.
CCTGGATGTGCCGCCAAATCACCCAACAGAAAACACGACAAGTGGAAGGTCAACTGGACGGCCTGAAGAGAAATAAACGGACACAGAAAGATGGACCCTTTCTTTTTTCTGCCCTTCTTCAAAATGCACAAACACACACGTTTAAGCAAACACACACACACACACACCTAAACACCCCTCTTCAGCTGTCAAGGAAGGGTGGGGTAACCTTGAGCGGAATGAAAGGCAGCCGTTATCTTGTCATCAGCTATTTCCGGGCCCCAAGGCTCCCGCTGAGGAGTCGAGCCATGGGGGGAGAGAGAGAGACAGAGAAAGAGAAAAGAGAGAGAAAGAGGGGAAAGCGAGAGAGGGCCACGTCCAATTACCGGCCCTGTCAGGGTGACGGGTGATAGAGGAAAATGAAGGAAAGAGTGAGAAAAAGAGAGGGACACAACATGGCATTCAGCCCGCCGCACCTTCCCTCTCTCATTTCTATCTTTTGTCCTCCATTTCTGACTCCCCCTTTGATTCCTGATGTCCTCTTCTCTTTGTCCCCATCCCTCCCTTCCTTTTACATTTTCTTCAGTGCTCCACCTATTTCTCCTTACGTCCTCTCTGTCACTCTCTCCTCTTCACTAGCGTCCCCCCCTCCCCTCCCCCCTCTGCCTTTCAAGCGCGGTGGAGGTTAACACAACGCGGCTACAGGTTAATACACCTTCTCTTTTCTTTTTTTTTCAACCTCAACCCACTGCATGTAGAGGAGGAGGAGGACGGAGGTGCATAAACACAGCCATTACCGCCTGCCTAAGTACAGGTGGAGGTGATGGCGGAGGAAGGGGAGGGGGAGTGTTCTTCCCCTCCCTCTCGTACTCCATTTCATCTCCTTTCTCTTTCTGTCTCGTGACCTGCTGACCTCAGTTAGTTCCCGTACATCTGAATGGAGGCTCATCGGCCTCAGTAACAGGGACTTTAGGCCGCGGCTCATTGGCGAGGCCTTGTTGACCTGATCGACGTGTGCTTTCTCCCTGTCGTCATGACCACCACGGACAGAACGGGGGGGGTGACAAAAGTTTTTTCCACCTTGACTCACTGCGATGGGAGCGGTCCACCCTGTTTCACACACGTCACTTATTAAAGATGGAGAAATCAGTGAGGTCATCCCCGATCACGACCACGTACATCTGTAGCTCACACTGTCTCCACATCCTCCATAGATTCCATAGCAACGATATTCATTGTGATCATGACTGTGTTTCTGTCATTGCTGTATTATCTTCTATTTTCGATAAAGGAATCCACAGCAGCCGCCGGCTCAGTCAGCGGTAAAGACTGAAGTAGTGAGAGTGACATCTAGTGGTCATTGTGGGTAGTGGCGGCCCCGTCCTGCTCGGGCCCCATCAAGGCCTCCAGGGAGGATCCGGTACCAAAATAAATTGTCGACTGCACACAAGAGAGAACTCGACCTGCATGTGACCTGCAGCTGGCTTCCCCATTCCCTAGGCCCATGTTTTCAATGGTCTTTAATAGGTCTCGGATATTGGCCAGTATTGCTGAGTAGTAGTAGCAACGTTCTGCATCTGCAGAGCCATGCATGTGATATTCTTTGTTTTTATGACCCCCATCTCTCTAGCTTCTGTTATTTGTCAAAAGTTACAGTTCAGGGGGAGAATTAGCTGATTATTTATTGAGTTTAACGCTCACAAACTCAGCCGTGTGTCTGTGGTTGGATGACCACGACCAAACAACACCCCAATGGGGTCAGATTCACATTCGGATGTTGACAAATCCTGATTCACTGAAGTATGTGACGTTACCTTTTGTATTCAAAGAATCAAAAATATAGAAATTTCACAAATAGAGAAAACTAAAAGTTGTTTAAATTGACTGGTTCTAGCTTATGTGAGCACATGATTTGTTTTACAGGATGAAAAGATGATTGGGTTGTTATACATCCCTTTTTATTTTGCATTTTGTTATATAGGAGCACAATTAGACAGAGGATGTGATCTAAAAGGGTCAACATACATTATGCATTATGCATTTCACCGTGACTCTAAAGGCTTTATAGGCATCATGACGAGGTTATGTTGACTTGTCTGTGTGTTAGAGGCGTAGCCAGATTAACCTTTTTCGAGCGCCCTTAGGTAGATATTGGTTGCCGTGCCGATGTTGATCTCCGCCCACTGTTTTCAGGAACTCACATTGTCTGATTCGTTGTTTACACTTTCAGATCTGATTTAGTGACCATCTTGTCCGTGTGTATTAGGACAGAGATGCAGCGATGTTTTCCATCCCACGTGTTTCCAGTGACCGTCAGCCTCACACCGCATAGCTTCAGAGGCGACATGGTCACACCATGCGTCACACCAGGGTTCATGATGGCTGCGTTGGCCATGAAAACAGATATATTTTGAGAGACATTAAATATAAGGCATGTGTGAATGGCAATACTGTATCTAATAGTGTACATATGTATAGAAGATGTTGACAAAGATGTGAAGGAGATTCTGAAAATGTCTAATTATCATGTAAATTAAGTATATGAAGAATTGCTGCTACGGTCTGTAAATTGCACTTCAGTAACAAAATGTGAATGTTTGTACTGTATATGTGAATAAAACCACAAAATCTTGTAATTTTACCTCGTTTGATAGTTTTTTTTGTTGAGTCCAATTTTGAAGAACATGACATGTTTAATAATACATCTGTCATTACAAATACACACAATTAAAATAATGAGCCCTGATATTGGGTCATTTCCACCTGTCCATAGCCAGCGCCGGCCCCCTCAGGAGCATCCAGAGAAATATTAAAGGGGCCTCCCTCCTCCTGTCTCTCCCAGGGGAAATCCACAGGGAAATGGTTATCTCTATTTGGCTCGGTGGCAGGTGTCACACAGACCAGCCGCCAAATTAGCCTGGAGGAAGAATGAAGCGAGGAAGAAGGCGTGAGGAGAGGAGTGGATGGAGGTATGCCTCCTCAGCAGCAGCCACCCTCCCCCCTGAGGCCATGAAGTCGACTGTGTGCTCAACAATAAACATCATAATTGACAATTTGCTCCAGTGGCTGGTCACGGCCAGCAAGCTATAATCTAATGGACGTGGAAGGAGAGGTGAAGCTCCACAGAATATATTCTGTCTCCCAGTGCCATGCTGTGTCTCTGTGAATTAGAGGCGCCATAGCACACTAAGTATGACACCATTTCAACATGCAGCCGCCTCATGGTGGGTTCCAGACAGGAGGAGGTCAGAGTTTTCCCCAGTATCTTTTTTGCAGAACAAGTTTACTCCATGCTTGTATGTTTTATTTTTGATTAAAATGGACACATTTACTTTATGTTGCATTTTAGTTGATGCTAGTTGATGTGTTATAAAGCGTACAAGTAAGAACTCAGACTTTAACCCAATGTCCGACCCTAAGGCCTCAAACCCTGAACCCTGAAGAGTTGAGTGTGAGCGGCTGAAAGGGCTTGAAAGGGTCTGAATACGAATGGCATACCAGGTCATGTACAATCATTGCTACTTATTTTAAAGTTTTTACTGTAAACTGATTTGAAAGTCTTCTGGGCATTTCCCTCACAAGATGAGATATATTATCAATTTATGTATTTACGGGTTTTTAATAAAAATAGTTAAAATGAATAAACCCGTTGTGTAATATAATATAATTCCATGTGTTTATATCTGTAATCCTCAATATTCCAGTATTAATGTAATATGCCAAGTTGAAACACCCATGTGCCTTCCTCTTTGTTTACCTTTTCTTTTGTTACATTTATTCAATGATTGTTCTATTTGTTCAATTATTGTTCTACTTTTTGTTCCAAGTATTCAATTATTGTTCTAATTATAGTTCCATTTATTAAATTATTGTTCCATTTACTCATGTATTGTTCTAATTATTTTTCCATTATTCAAATATTGTTATATTTAGTTATGTATTGTATATTGTATATTCTAATTGTTCTACTAATTGTTTTATTTATTCAATTATTGTTCCATTTATTCATTTATTGTCCCATTGTTGTCCCACTATTGTTTAATGTATTCAAATAGTGTTGCATTTATTCCACTATTGTTCCATTTATTAAAATATTGTTCCATTTAGTCAATTATCGTTCCACTTATTGTTCCATTTATTCTATTATTGTTCCATTTAGCCATTTATTGTTGTACGTGTCTGCATGTGTGCATGTCTGGGTGTGTCTGTCTGTGCGTGGGTGCATGTCTGTCTGTGTGTGTGTGCATGTCTATGTGCGTCTGTGTGTGTGTGTGTGTGTGTGCATGTCTGTCTGTGTGTCTGCCTGTGTGTGTGTGTGCATGTCTATGTGTGTCGGTCTGTGCATGTGTGTCTGTACGTGGCGTATGTGTGTCTATTTCCATGTATGTTTGTGTGTTTATCTGTGAGTCAAACTGCACTAATGAAACACCTGTGTGCTGCCAACATCAAAGGTTGCCATAGTGACTACAGTTCCATTGGCTTAACATGGAGTTAAAACTGAGGAACACCTATAAGATACATATCAGATAACCATGGCTTATATGGTTCCTTGATGAACAGATCGTGTGAATGGTGGGTTATGGTGTGACAAATATCTTTAGCGGTGATATAGATATCAGGTACGATTGTCTGTGCGAGTCAAAGTTAACACGGAGCTCTATGGAGCAGAGCTGTGGCCAAATGTGTGAATCTGTTAGATTCCATCGACATGTATGTCTACAACAAGTGTTGATCTACAAATGAAGCCTGAAGAGGGACATTGTGCAATTGGTGGCTAAATAAATAAAAAATAATAAAATTGTGACTCTCTGCTCTGGCAATGACATCATGTGCCTTGAGCTGTGCACTTAGATTTAGAAACAGAAGAAGTTTAAGAAATGTATTAAAGATGTTAAGAACAAACTAATATTTGTAAAATAGTATATACCCGCAAAATGTCTGTTTTCCTGCACTCCCTGCACCGTCTCTCCGCCTGTCTGCATGTCTCAGCTGCACGGGGCCGAATCGTTCTGGCCCAGAAGAGACGGGTCTAGTTTAAACTATTACAGATTAAAGATATAAATGAGTGATATACAATCAAGCCAATCAGCATCCTAAAATATATTCAGCTTTTGGCCAGTCATTCGGCCAAAAGCTGCACATTCTTGTCAGGTACTTTCTTTAAATGAAGTCTAATAGTAAAACAATAAATAAAAAGGAATAAAGAACCGCAGTAATAAAAAAAAGGGCTTGGAGAAGATTTGTGAAGGCAGAAGTGACATTCCATCAAATGCCATTACATGTAGTCACAACAGTAGCGCTTCCAGCTGGAATATTGATATGAACTGGGAGTGTTCTCCGAGTGCATGTTGATGGAGTTGTATCAGGCCGTTCTGCAGATTTGTCGCTATGGAATCACTGCTTAGTTTGGGAAACTTCCTGTAAGTTCCTCAGGTCTGATTGAGACTGCCATGAACAAAAAAGATCATCAACATTTATGGTAATACACTCAGCGGATGCATGCTCCTTTAATACTGGGACTGGAGGCCGCACATTCGCTTTGCTCTCAGGAGAAGAGGGCGTGACATGTGAGACGGCCATTATTGTCTAATTGTTATCATTATGATTTTATGAAACCTCGTGGACAGCATGTAATCTTTCAGAAACACATACTGTTATTATAACGCAGCAGATAGTGTATTAAGGGGGGTCAGTGTCAAAATAAAAGCCTCTTATTTTTGATCCCTTGTGGTTTAGATGTCTCTGCGCAGACAGACTGTGAGGGAATTCTTTGATGGCCTTGAAGATGTTCTCATGGTGTGTTGCGAGGACTTCGTGAGGCTGCACTGGGCGCTCTCTTGTGAGGAGGGGAGCCATGCTTGCACACATTCAACATATTTAAGAAGTGATGGATGAATGTGGTGTTGTGTTCTGCAGCCTCTCTCCCATCCCTCTGGACAGCAGCTGCAGGTGTGTGGGCTCTACACAATATCTCAATTTCGATATACTGTACTGTGACCTTTCTTTCACATAACATACACAACTTTTTTGGCTTCCAATACATTGACTTTTTGACATTATATGCTCTGCCCTTTTGAAAGTTTCTATTTATGAATAGGAATGATTTACCCTTTTAGCTCATTAAAATGTGGTGGTCAAAGGTTGAGGTCTCTGTGACATTGCAAACCTCACAATGAATATGCTATTTGTGTAAGCATTTCACACACACGTCATATAGGATGAATTGATGACATTTTATATACCAAATCTAAATTTCACTTGGCAAAACCCCTTTTCGGGCCATTATTAATGTGCATAACTCAGGAACAAAGGGGCAGATTGTGCTCATACATCATGCTGGGGCAGATACTAAATTGGTGAAACTTCTCTTGGGTTCACACCTTCAAACTCTAGTCCTCACACAGACTGTTTGAGATGTGTGATATGGAGCTTCAGGTGATTATTGTTACACCATGTGACGAAGCTTTCTAAAAATTGTCTCCAAGTGCTGGAAGGATTTACTGGAAACATGACTGCATGGCGATAACTTCCATGCCACCAAAAAATAAACTTAAATGAAATGAATTCCTTTACTTATATATTATATGAGACGGGGCAGACGAGCTGCAACTGGTTTATGGAGGTATACGACCATTAATCCTCAATATTTAGAATATACTCTAAATATATTATACTGCTGACGCTACCAAACTTTTATTCAAGTATATCGTTGAATGCAGTTCTTTGAAAGTGTAGTATTATGTCTATTACTCATTCCATCACTGCAGTACAAGGTTTAAGACACAAGAGTGGGCAATACAGGGATTAACTATGTCAACTCTGATATCTTTATCAATACAATGACGGCTTTGTAATGCTTCACAACCTTTAGGAATGGGGCTGCACACATCATTACGGTCTTAAGTTAATAATACACATCGAATAGGAATCACACAACTTTAACTTTAACTTTAAATATTGACATTTGATCCAACAAACCCAGAAGATGAACACTTGAAGAATCATTAAAGTCCAAATGTTTGGTGTGAAAAAAGGCAAATCAATGGGTACTGTTTGCACAGAGTACAATTATTCATATACTCTAGGGTTCCCATTTCATTAACACGAGACTTCATTATTGCAACCTTCCAGATTAACATCCAGAAGAATGTAATTTCAAAATGTTATACACCTTATTGAACGGAATAAAAGGGTGGGATGGGTTCAGGTTAAATAAGATGAAAACGAGACACGAGAGGGAAAGGAAATCACACATTTTATTGGAACGTGTCAGAGAGCACAAAGCTATCACAATAAAGTATGCAAAGTAGATCACATAATGAACTCGGAGGCATATGATTCGCTACAATGAGGCAAAGCTCATCCACTTTTTACCCACCCCTCCAATCTGGCACGTGATAATTTAAAGTATCCATCCAAAAGAATTTTCCTTTATGGCGGAATTCATATGTGGGGCGAAAATAGCAGTTTCCTTTCTACCTGCAGATTTAAATGACATCGATATCAGTCGCCGCGAGATTGAGTTCCCGAAATGAAACGGGAGGAAAAGTTCTCTCGACATAGTTAGTTATTGAACAATAATTTGGAAAAGTGCATTGATGCTCGAGGGATAAGGCCGATGCATCGATGGTCAATGCAATGGTAAGGCATTTTAATACTCGTTTATTACATTTTCACCATTATGCTCCCACAAAATCCACCTTGGCTCTATTGTTGTAGGAACATCAGTACAATGGGACGTCTGAAGCCAACTTTGGGGTGAGTTCTGCGTAACTATGTATACCGAGCTACAGCGACACCGATCGCACAAAGCACATGGAATCTGATCGCGGGGTTCACGGCACTGAAATAAGTTAAACACCTGAAGACCAAAAACTACAGCGCGACTTCACGTTGAGGGATATTGCACGAGTGTAACAAACAAAAGTTCTACTAGTTCTTAAACTGAGATTCACGTTTGTGTTCCAAGTCCCGCTCACTGGTTTCCGAGACCGAAGCGGACTTCGCTCCGAGCGTCGGGAACAGAAAGGGAATAGGTTATTGCTTCTGAATTTGGAAAAGAGTTTATTTCACAGACTTAAAAGAGCCACCAACGACAACAAGGTCAGAGAGCTCACACGAGGCCCATGGGTGCTATGGGGCCCATGGGTGCACTACAGATTCATGTTGACAGACTGTTCCTGCCCATGGGGGGACGACACGCTACAGCAACAGGTTGAAGAGGGAGGGTCTGAGTTTCACTGACACTGAAGAAATAACAGCACTTATTATGGCTAAAAGTTATGCGTCCCAAAATTGCGACACTTGGGGAACACTAGGTTGTGATAATGCTGAACACGTCCCACTCACAGGCCGACGACATGGAACTGGAGTCATTTGTTTCCCCGCATTATTGCTGTGCTCTCGACACTTTGCATACCAACGGAGAGACGGAATACAGCGACACTTTACAAATGAATCTCTACTGTAAACACGGAGCGAGGCGGGGTCACAGAATCATCTTTCAAATGAAAGCTCGATAGCGTGGCAAGTATGGAGGCTGGCTGTGAGACCGAAAGCGTCGAGGGTGAAGGCGAGGACGCAAAACTTGAACGTCGGAAAAACCTCCAGACGAAACGGCAGCGCCTGAAACATTTGAGAATGGCTGAAGGACCCGGCAGCTTTCTGGCAGGCCCGATTATATTATAGACGATAAGAATGCTCAAAGTGTGACTAAAAGGATAAAAACATTTCACAGATCTAAACTATCGCTACCTTCAAAAAGGTAGATCACTGTAAGACACTTAATCCGTGAAGGAGCGACAACCTGCCACGCAGGCCCCTTGATCAGGCCGCGACACAATATGTACAAAGCTTCTTGATATCGCATCCAGAAGACTCTCCGGGCCTTCCCGCGGCTCTTTTACGTCTAGTAACATTAAACCGAGATTATCTCCATGCGAGAGCGAACAACTCAACTTAACGACAGTGATGTGAACAGCAGCCCGCGACTGTGGAGTCAAATATATACTCTTATACTTTAAAAACAGAAACCGACTGGAGAGTCGGTGTAGTCACAATTCACAACGCATGCTAAATAAGTGAGAGGGTCGAATACGCAAGATCAGCTCGTTGGCCTCACACACACTCGGACTTTAAAATGCTGGAGCCGCGTCTGTCATCTATACGCCGGGAGGTGGTCAGACAAACACGATAAACGAGAGTTATCCATCAGTGGAATATCGGACGTCGACAGACGCCTTCCTCAAAAGGTCCCGCAGCTGGAAATCTGTGATAAACATAACTAAAAGTGCTTCGCTGCGTCAGCACTTTAAACATGCGAGCGTGTGCGAGACCAAAGATTATAGTGTGTATGTGCACCGGCTCCTGCTTCACCGTGTGTGTGCGTGTCTGGTTATGCGTGCGCGTGTGTGTGTGTGGGTGTGTTCAGGGGCGTCACTTCTCCTGCAGCAGGGCGGGGATGTTGATGTTCCAGCCGATGGCCTGTCGGTCGAAGCCACACGTGAACAGGTTGCACGACTGGTTCTCCTCGTTCCACGCCGTACAGCACACCATTCGCCTGTGACCCTGCACACACACACACACACGTTTTACTCATGCTGATGAGTGATGGTACTCACGTCTTCCCGGCCCCTCCGTTGCCGTCCTTACCATCCGGTTGCTGCGTGGCAGCCTGGCCAGCCGCACGCCGCTCATGTCGAACAGGCGGACTTGCCGGTTGTCGTGTGGCAGCGCGATGATCCTCTGGTTGGCCGACACGCTGATCCTAAGAGGGTCAGAGCGAGCTCACGTTCAGTATAGGTCACGTGTTTGTCTCCTAGATAAACGTCTCAGTATTTGAATTGGTGTGTTTTTTAACGCTCAATGTAAAAATAAAATGAGCATAAATGCACTTTCTCGTTCACACACGCCTCCATGTGCGACGCGTGTGACCACCGACACCAGCTGCCTCCGTGCTCCCCGCTGGCGTTCAAGATAAATACTGAATGGAGACTTTTTAACCTGACTTCTTAAAGAAAAAATATGTTTACATTCTTTACAAGATGGTGTCCTGCAAAGGCCCAGGGGTCACGAGGGGTCACGAGGGGTCACGAGAGTCTCTTATTGGACTGTTATTTACTGTTGGAAAGTCAAAGCCCTCACTCAAGGCTAGCTATGCCCTGATCCCATTGGCTTTACTCCAGATCCCAATAACAATAAATGTGAAGCATCTACCCAATACATAAGTACATAACAATATATTTTAAATAATGAGCAACAAAGTACATTTTCTTGACCCTGGACAAAAACTCCGAAGTCCATCGAGTCGTCCTTCTGGTCCTTTTGATCACGATCACACGCAGAAAAAAACAGTCGCCACGCCTCCTCCTTCCCACCTACCTGTTCACAGCGGAGTCGGTGCGGATGGTTGCTATCGGCGACCTCATGTTCTTCAAATCCCACACCTTGACGGTGCGATCGTCGCTCCCCGAAACCACGTTGTCCCCCACCGTGAACACGGCCGACGTCACCGTGCTACGGACAGAAGTTGGGTGTTACACAGAGAACGCAAAGCTCTCCCTCACGTGGTCAAACCGCCTCACGGCGCCCCACGACTCCAACGCAGGGCGGCGGCGAGTCGGTGGGAACGTCCAGTGAAGGTCCTCCCCTCCCTGTAATTGGGGGAGGTCACTCTGTCCCGCATTAGAGAAGCTGGAGGATTTTTTTTTTATTGAGCAAAAAAGGTTGAAAAACACTTAAATAAACACTTGAAGGCGCTGATGACACCGTCAAGAGCTGAGAAGATGGCGTGAAAGACGGTTCCCGCTTTGCACGCCCTTTGAAACCAGAGAAGACCACACTTGAGCCGCATTACGATACCCGGAATATAAATCAAATATTCCATATTCATTATCCATATCATCCACTCCTTGTGTACATTTACCCATGTCAGCCTGCTGCTGCTCCTACTGATAATCTCGACTTAGCTGACCTCCAGTAGTGGAAGTCCAAAGGTCAGTACGCTCTTGAGTGTAGACACACCCCACCCCAACGCCCTTTATCCAGCTCCACTTCACAGCACATACGGTCCGCCATTTATTTAATAGACCTTTAATATTCCCAATCAATTACTGTATGTCACTCGCTCCTGAGACGTTTTTTCCTTCTTTTTTTCTTTCCTCCCTTTTGCTTTTAAAAGATAAATAAAACAACACTCTTTTTCTTTCTAAAACCGGCTCAATTTAAATTGACGTGGGCTAATTGGGGGACTAAACTTTTCCCTATTAGAGGGTCGCGGCTCCAGGAAACTGCTGTATCGTTACAGGCACCTTCTGACATTGCAGTGTACAGCCCACCTGGGAATACAAGCGCTGGAGTGAGAGACGGAAGGAGAAGGGAGGACAGGAGGCGGGAGGAGTGTGGGGAGCCTAATCAGACAGGGTAATTGATTAAAAGCTTGATTAAGGTTAAAGGGTTTTTTAGAATGGGTGGCGAGGAGGGAGGGAGTATTCAGTGTTGCTTAATGGCATCTCTGCTGAGAGTCTGACAGCCAAGGTCACGGCTCCCTGCGATCAGAGAGAGAGAGAGAGAGAGAGAGAGAGAGAGAGAGAGAGAGAGAGAGAGAGAGAGAGAGAGAGAGAGAGAGAGAGAGAGAGAGAGAGAGAGAGAGAGAGAGAGAGAGAGAGAGAGAGAGAGAGAGAGAGAGAGAGAGAGAGAGAGAGAGAGAGAGAGACATTCAGAGGCAATCGTGGGACCGCTCTGCATTTGAATGAATCCCTATCCAGTCAGTGCAAAGGTCCCGTAGCCCTGTAGACGGTGGCGACCACAACAACAACAACATCTTGGGATTTCAAGATCACCGCGAGAGATGAAGCCAAACAGGAGGGAGCCTCCGCTAAGCGCCAAACGTTTTCAACTGACGGCATGAAATGCAGAAGTTGATCAAACTGTCGATTTGCTGATTCTGATTTGAAGCCGGCAGCTTCACCAATAGTTCCGTTGGCTCTCAGGGAGGTCGGACTTTACACGTTCGGTTCACGTACGTCAGAGACAACAAACTGTCGACACGTCGTTTCTCGCTCTTAAAAAGCCGGTTGCCGGACAGATGCAGTGCCGCCCAGTAGGATGCGATAATGACGGGGCTCTGAATTCTACGTGTTTCAGAAAGTGTACTAATGAATGTAAAGAGATTAACGACTTTGACGAACATCCAACCAGCGACCGATAGCACCTCCCATAAACTCAGGCCCAAGTCGGCTCGACTTCGTTCCCTGACCTCCTTCCCAGCGAGTTATTTTAATGATGTTTCAACTTGTGACAAATATAAAAAGGCATATTATTATTATTATGTACTTATTTGTGAGAAGACGAGCCGAGGAGGTAGAATGTAAATGAAACAACTCAGAGGATTTAGAGCTCACAGTTATTCTGTATTTTGCCGACAGCATCTGCGAACCCCCCCCCACCCCACCCTAAACACACACACACACACACACACACACACACACACATGCTTTTCTATCAACTGCAATCAAATGGCTGCAAAAGCCGGCGACGTCAGGTCAGAGACAAACGTGACATGGCATTCCGTCCGCAGAGCAAGCCCGCTGTCACTTCCCGTTTGCTCGTGGCAGTTTGGTTAGCTCGCAGCAGTCGTCATTACTCTGCAATTACGGCGGGCCGGTGGGCTAGAGGGTGCGCGCTGCACTTTTAGCTGACAGGAGGCATTAGCTGTAATTGGGAAAGACTGTGGAAACAAGAGGCCGCCTCCCCTGCAGCTCTCAACCGCTGCTGCCCGTTCAACCGTTCACACCGGCCTCTGCCCGGACGTCACGGAGGAGGAGGAGGAGGAGGAGGAGGAGGGGGGAGATTGTGCCACTTATGCCATGTTGGAGATTATGGAAAATTAGCAAGAGAAATGGCAGGGAGACAGCAAGCTGCTATTGTTGTAGGATCTGGTTGGAATAACTAAGCATCAGTGTGTGACTGGGCAAGCTTTCACGATGGGACCCCACAACACACAGTTTGGTCAACAGCATTCTTCTCTTCATCTAACTCGCCCTCTTCGTGGCCTCATCTCCCTCATCGCCTCTACTACCACACGACATTATCAATCTTTCATTGACATATGATGGATAAATCTGACAATCAACAGAATTTTTCGGGGGCGTTATTCTTCCAGCAAAAATATCAAAGTTGACTACAGTGTCAGTCCTGGTTCCAAATGGGGATTTTTGCTGGTATTACTAAAAACTGACACACACACAAACACACATGTAAATAATCATTAGTTGCAGCCCTAGGTGTAGCATCTCTTAATGAACACGTAGCCAGTTTAGGCTAGTTACTCATTACCCGATCAAACCAAGTTATTTTGGTCTAAGTGTCTGAGGAGGAAGTTTGCCGCTATAAATGCGTCACAGAAAGTTTTTACTTTACAGGCCATTCGCAAAGAAAATAAGAATGGAGGCAGTGAACGGAGAGGAGGAGGAGGAGGGCTGTTAACTGTGAAACACGGGTGATAATCTCATTATACCCATTGTCTATGGGAGAGAATTAGAGAGGGATCTGCAGGGTTTAGACATGTTGGGGTCGTACGTAATGAGCTCTATGTAATCCCCCCACTTGCAATCAAAAGGCTGCCAGAGAGTGCCGGCCAGCCAACACACACACGTAGATATATATATCTATTTTAAAAAGCGCTGTCGTTGAAAGCCGTAGCCCAGTCCAACGGTCATCATTTTGAAATGAGCGTCTACAATTGAGCCTTAACAGCAAGCGAAGTGCCAAATTATAGAGTGGCGGATAAATGCAGAAAATGGACCGAATAACGAACAGGAGAGAGAGGTAGGGGGGGGGGGAGAGAGAGAGAGAGAGAGAGAGAGAGAGAGAGAGAGAGAGAGAGAGAGAGAGAGAGACAGGCAGCCAGGCAGACAGACAGGCAGAGAAAGTGCAGAGGAAGAAGAAAAGTGCTCGGTAATGAATGAGAGAGGCAAGTGGAGGATTTGGCTTAAAGCAATTGGGTTTGTAAATTTGTGTGGCGCTGCAAAAGGAAAACATTAGAAAGTTCTGGAGCATTCACAGGCCAGATAGAGGTTACCACACCACCCTGTGGACAAAACAAAGACTGCAGCGCCTCAAACTGTTGAACATTTTCAGTTCCGATTGAAGAGTGCGTTGGTGAAGAGGGAGCGACTCACTCAGTGTGTCCCTGGAAGACGTTGACAGAGTGTATGGACGGGTCCCTGAAGTCCCACAGCCGGAAGGTGGTGTCTCTGGATGAAGTGACCACCAGCCGCTGGGTGGGATGGGTACAACAGTGGGTCAGCTCCTGGTCGTGTCCTGCATACAGACACATGGAGTAAGCATGAGAAACCTCTGCGGGTCTGTACGTCATGAAATGAAATACGTGGTTGTTATAGTCAGAGGTCCACTTCATGTATAGCAGCATGTGTAAACCTTTTTAAGTGTTAAAAGTAATTATGTTGAAAGTAGCAGAAAAGCCACAATCTGGTTATTCAATTTCACTAACTAGGTCCTGCAGCAAAGTCTCATTGAAGCCAACTAGCTGTTGGGCGGCCGTAGATTATAATGTCCTCCTTGAGAAAGTCTTCGAGATTAAATCCGCCACCAAGCTCGCTTCTCCGCCTTCAGCCATTAAAAGTTAAAAGCAACAAATGTAAGCTGGTGACTTCTTGACTCCCGCTAATTTGTCTCCTTTTCCTCTCCATTGAACTGCATGCGGGCCTACGAACCAATCACAGCGCAGGTTAATCTGACGTACTTTCATGGGCTTCCAGAAGGCCAAAGACCTCAAAAAATACACCCAGTATGTCAAACTAATGATATGATTGGTTGAAGATTATGTCAATCAACGATAAGGCCTCCATGTACTTCACCAGGCTGTGAAGGCCTGAGATGAGCTGCTCTTTTTCCATAGAGACTGTAGAGCTGACATCTGATTGGATAAAAGCTCCCGTTAAAATAAATTAGACTGGAAGCAGCGCTGCCGGATGGAAGGGCAGCAACAGAGGAAGACAATATTTCAATTTAAAAAAAATTAAGAAAATATATATATATATATATATATATATATATATATAACTTTGTAATTATGTTAAGGCCTTCCGAGAACGCTTAGAAGACCCGGACGGCCCGCCCCTGCTTGGACATCATTCAACTGTGTCGTCTTATGAAGTAAAGGAAACAATGGCTTCTTCCCGTTTAGTCTGGGAACCCAAGAAAGAAAATAAAAAGACAATTCTGCTCACAACTGCTCCATAAAATGAGCAGGCAGCTCAGTTACTCATTCCTTTTCTCTGAATGCTATCTAAAGAGGTCAATGTTGGCCTTTTGGACTCATGATCACATCACTTAGTGACAACACGGTGTGCTGCCGCATCCCATTCAATAACTACTTTTCAGGAAGTTTCAACCATGAAATGTTTGAGACAATGGTCTCATTTCTTTGTGTTGCTGTTCACTTAGGAGTAACCTTTAATTCAGGATTGATGGAAATTCTTTCATGGTGCATCATATTTAATTGAATGATAGGATAACGTGAGATGACAAATATATGAAAAAACATGCACATAAAAAAAAAAATACGTCTATTGTGCAATGAACATAGCATAAAAAAATAATAAAACAGACTCCACAAAATGAAGATAAAATATTGTGCTAGACATATGTTCTGTGATATCATTAGTCATCCGGTTTACATACCAGTGAGGGCATGAACCAGCTCAGACGTCTCCACCTCATACAGGTTTGCAGCACGATCCCAGGAAGCGGTCACCACCTGTCGACCTCCCACCAACCAATCGGCTGCGATTACTACACCCTGGTGGCTCTTCAGGGTTGCCGTAGCAACCCGGACAGTGGGGACCTCGCAAGGGCCTTCTGCGTCCACCTCCCCTTCCTCTCTGTCTGACGAGTCCTGGTCGTCATCACATGGAGCCTGTGGGTGTGCAAGAAAGAAAAGAAAGGAAGCACACAAGTTCAGTCAAAGCACACAGGGGCCTGCAGGAATACAGAATAAAATAATAATGGCAACTGTGACAGCCGGGACAGTTTTCTTCAATTTGTGAATGACCTAATATTCATTCAGAATATACACCTCTCAAAACTCCATGAAGTCCCATGAGTTCCCGTCGAAACCCAGAGAAGACACACAAGGTACTCACACTGACATCTGGTGGTGGCGGGAGGACAGGAAGCTGCACCATGTAGCGCCAGATGTGCGCCGTCTGGTCCCCAGAGGCTGTGGGGGTAAGTACACATCAGCAAACACGCAGCACACACACACACACATCGACAGAAACCAAACTACTGCTGGAGACAACTACGGCAGGGAGAAGACAGTCAAATAGTCATGAGGATAATCAAGAAATCAAGCTAATCCAACAACAACAACAACAAATACACAGGCATTGAAATACATACCGGTGAGCGCCATCTGCTCGGTGGGGTGGAACTTGATGGAGTTGACTGTGGGCGAGAGAACAATGGTGAGAATTGTGACATCACTTATTCCAATTAAGGAACCAGCAATGTGCGCAGAATGTGGACACGCTGTTGTATTTAAGAGCTACCTCCAGCATTAGATAATCTCATCGTGCACTTTGAAAGAGGACAATATACAGGTATTTAAGATGTGTACTAGTTCTTACCTGATCCTGCATGGCCAGCATACCTCAGCAGACATTTCCCCGTCTCTATACTCCAAAGTAAAGCCGAGTGATCTGTGGAGAAAGAGCAGTGATGGACAACATCGGTAATGAAATATAGTATTGTAATGTATTTACATGGGGGGGTTCACTCCTTACATTCAGGGCCAATATTGTGTACAGTAAAAGTGAAACTTTTTTAAGGAGTCCCAATCGATGTCACAAACTATAATGATCTAACACTTTTAGTTTTGACTATTTCTTCTAGTTGGAAACCCCTCTGTGGCTTGGAGGCTGTGCAGAGAACAATGATGCAGTGATTGACACATTCAAAACACGGCTGTACAGTGTCTTGGTCTACCTGCGGAGGCGGTGCCCAGGACTACTGGCGGATTTCGGGTGACTCCGAGATCCCAGATCCCGTCCCGGTGGCCCACGTACTCCTTAAGCAGCTGACACACCGCTCGGGACCCGGCGGTGGTTTTAAAGCTGGACACAATCTGAGCAGGGAGGGAGGGAGGAGACATAAGAGAGGGACAGAAGGAGAAACATTCAACTAGTACCAACATGGTACCCATGTGCCAATCGGGTTTAGAATTAAAATGATGATAATGCAATTGAAAGCTCCATAACCACAGACACATAATAGTAGCATTTCATTTCTGACAGGCACCTTAATCTCAGACCAACAGATTAGTGGGGGGGGGCAGCTTACTTTTGGCTCTCCAGGAGATGGCTCACTTGTAACTGCTAACCGGCTTCAGTGAGTGAATTAAAAACCTGTCGACGGCCCGACGGCTCTCCAGGAAGAAAATGTCATAATGACGTAAGTTTACAACTTAGTGCAAAGTAATACAAATAGAGGATGACATCTGTATATATGTCGGTGGAATAATTTAGCTTTCCATGGTTATTATGTCAGCGATTGAAGAAAACATTGTTCTGCATCATGATGTGTTCACTCTAGATTTAAAACAAACAGACTAGTGAATGGCTGCATATTAATTGTGTGGTTATTTGGCTCCAATTATTTAAAACGCACAATGCACTTTAGCATTATCATCATTATATTTATTTAGCCTGCAAGCACTGTTTTCATATCGTAGGATGTTTCAGGAGCGACAATGTTTATAGTTTTAAATTGCATCAAACTGTGTGGTTTGAGTATTAATATTTAAGACTGCTCTCAGCCTCAAAAGGAGATAGATCCTCCTGTGCTTGTGTTACTGTATAAAAAAGCACCTCTAAATTGGTCTAGTTACACAAACAAATTAAAGGGCCGATTGTCTCATTGGCGCAGAGCGGCCGCCGCCTGTGCGGCCCACGCCGCTGCAGACAGACGGCCGACATCGCCGGCAGCCATTCGATGCAGCGGCGCAGCGTCTGGCTCCGTCGTGTGACAGCGCGCTAATGTAGCGTCTCATTGTGTGCGCCGTGTTTACATTCACGTTACAGTACAACGCGATTGAATGTGGAAGAGACATTCAAAGACATATTTGAAAGACATATTACACTTAATTCAACAATTTCGATATAACACTTACACTGTTGCAGGGCTTTATGGTTACATTTACTTTGTTAAGGGGCACAGGTGAAAATGCTCCCGAAATGAAAAGAGAATTGGGGGCATAACATGAAATGACAAACAACAAAATGATGTTGAAGTCACGTGGGGGAAACCAACATAACTAGACGTTATGCAATCATTTTGAAAACCACAAGATGTACTTGGAACAGAACATGTTCTCCTCCACATGCAGCATGTAGTCCTACATTAAAAGGAATAGTTTGGAATTTGGGGAATTTTGCCAAAGGTTAGATTAGAAGATGAGCACTGTGTCTGTTTTTCGTCTTCTTTGGACTATTCCTTGCCTGGGAACAGTTGCCAAGCAACCAGCATAAGCTCCAAGTGGCTGCTTCGGGTCGAGAAGTCGACAAGCATGCTCCAGTTTTTGACAGGATTGAAAAAGCGAGATATAACAAGTTAATTATTGAGTTTTAGAGGTGCTGGCAATGTTTTTCCTCTGGTTTACATTTTATGAGTCACCCCTAGTTAAGTGACTGCTGGCATTTGCTTCCTACCCATCAAGCTCATCATGTAACTCTCGGAAATAAGGCCAAATAGGTGTATTTCCCAAAATGCTGAACTTATACATTAAGACTGTTTGAATTAAACTTTTGACTGAATGTTGTTCTGTTTTGAAGCCGGTCTGTTTAAACTTATCCTTTCCGTCTTGTGGGAAAACATTTAGGTATTTATTTTTACTTTTGTAATTCAACATCCGTTATTTGTGTTGGCAATATGACGACTGAATGTGACAAGTCGTTTTGCTGATGAAAAGAGAATCAATTGGTCAATTGGTAGAACATGTTGTTGAATGACTAAGTTACCAACAATATATCTTGTGAGAAACTGCTTTCAGCCGTTCATCCAAATTAATTGTGAGAGGGGGAGAGAAGAGTTGAGGAGTCGAGGTTGGGCTGGAGGTAAAAACAGACAGAAGCTCTCCGTCGCAATACCTAGTGACAAAACAAGAGCATTCAGGAAGTTACCCATGAATCTCCTCCTCACAACTCCCATTAGGCCACACTGAAGTTGCACAGTCCACCTAGTTTACCATAAGTGTACAAGCGCAACAAGTCTAGGTACGTGTCGTATTGTGAGGAATGCTTGAACTCAAGTTTTCTTAACCTCAGTTAAAAATGAATCTAGAAATAAACGCATTGGAACTTCAAAAACTAAATAATTTAACAGCAACATATCACAACCTCAGAGGAAGAGAAAACGACTTCCTTCTCCCCTCTCAGCAATAGAGGGGATTTAGAGAGTGTGTTCCCATTCCCCCCCACCGCTCACACACTAACACAGATGACAAATGGTATGGGCTCTATAGAATGAGGTTGACTTGCTGGAGCCAGGTACCTTGCTGGTCGAGGCTTTGTAGGTTGTCTTCAGCTTCTGTGACAGTTGACTGGTGCTGTGGCTGGCTGTGTGATGGGGAGACAAAGAACAGGGACGGAAATGATCCACTAAGTGACAAACGCATTGGTTGGTTTCACTGCAGCACCACTGGCCTCATAAAGTGTCAAAGCATTTAATACCAGAGGGCGAATTCATAAAACAAAATGACCCGTTTAACCAGACCCACATCTGCCAACGAGGCATATTTTCAGGAAATTCTGTTCAATAAAGAAGGTTTATTATGTCTGACCTACGTTACCATGGAAACGGGTACCTCCTGATCAGACCATTTTTCAGGTTTAGTTTATGGTCGGTCTCGTAATCAAAAATGCCAGACTGCAAAGTATTTAATCCCAGACTTCTCCCCGAAGGTTCCTCCCTACCGCTGCACTGTTAACAGGAGTCCGTATGTTATTAACGTACGTGATCATTTTGACACGATTCAAAAATTTAGGTCACACTTTGTGTGCTTTTAAATACGCTGCAATGAGAGTTAAGCTTGGTGTTGGTGCTTAAAATCTGTGGAAAACAGTTTATCCTTTTTGTATTTTTTGTTAAAATATATATTTTACACAAGCTGGATCAGTCAGTCTGAAGGTTATTAGTTAAACTCCGTATGAGGCTTTTTATTGTGACTTGGACCATGGAATGAGATTTCTACTTTCCCTTTAACAATGCTTTACTCAATCAATTTCAGCAATATTTTCCAATTTAAATGTCCAAAGACACAGTTGAGACGTTAACTGAATAGAGATGTGCAATACATTGTGAAGTAAATACAGTACCTTTTGTTTTCATAGCTCCCTTGCTGGGGTCCCCTCCCTCAATAGTCTGCCCATCTCCGGTCAGACGCTCGTTCATAGAGTCGATTTCCCGGCGAACTATAATGTCAACAGAGTAACAGAGCATCAGTAGGAAAACACTGGCATCTGGTTAGCCAATCAACACCTGAGGAGCAATCCAGCAATGTGTGTGTGTCCCATAAGTCTCAATGCATTTGCTGGACTCACGTTACGGTTACTCACGTTCAAGGTTTTCTATGTAGAGACTTTCAAACTCGCGCTCAATCTGGCCAAAAAGATCCAGAAGGTTGTTCCGTAAGGAGGGGGGCAGCTTGGAGTCCTAGACAGAGGACAAAGAGAAGACGGTGCTCCGTTAATCCTGATGGGAAGCTGACGAAGGCCTAGAAAATAGGAATCACATTGTCGTCAGGAGCAGGAGTCACGCTTTAATCCCTTCCAGACCCGTCTCCAGTGCTGCGTTTCCATTTCCACATCAAAATGTAATATATACAGTACATGTTGTGCTGAAAAACTTCCAAGACCAAATATATGATCACAAATTAATATGTTCAAGCCAAACCAAGAAATGTTACAATGACAAACAAGTATGCCATATATTATCTAAGAGAGATGTGAGTGACTCCCAATATACACACCACTTCAACAACAATTCAAAAAGCAACCCACATAAATCTCATGTCAAACACAGCCACATGTTTACCTGATTTGATCAATCCCTCAAGTATATTTTGTAAAAGCTCAGATACATGGTGGACTACATAACTACAACAGCTACGTATAACACCACAGCAGCCAGGGTCCAAGCACTCAAACTCACGGCAACTGACTTACCTGCATGGTGAACTCCTAGAAGTACCCAGTTATCAGGTGACCACCAGTCTATAGCAGACTAGCATGCAAAGGGACGTAAAAGCTGCCATGAAAAAACAAAGGATTCAAAAGGCTGCGTTTGACAGCGTGCCTCGAGCGCTGCTGCTTTCTCTAGCCATCTGACAGCAGAGGAAACCAAACACTTGAGTGTCACTCTTCTTTCTGGCCCGTGTTCAAAGCCAACAGTGTGTCACAGCGGCCTTAACTGCCTGACCATTATGTCTGCCCACGCTGCCGACACACTTCTTTTTTTTTTTTTTTTAAGAAAAAAAGGTCATCTAGCAAACAACCAGTCGTACTTATGAATTCAAAGCTGCTTATTTGAGGCCCGAAAACCTGCAGCACACCCTGGCTAATTTTGACAGCGTTGGAAATGTGAGTAAATTGTTATATATGGGTTTGGAAACACTATGGGAAAGTGTTGAAATGTGCCGTGTAGACGAGGTGCATGAATAGAGCCAGCATGTACTGGCAATGGACAAAAAGGCCCGGTGAAAAGACTAATCAGGCCTGGACAAGCAGCCCGTATTAAAACTTGATGAGACATCCGGACAATGGAAGCCGAGCTCTCGTTCAGTGGCTGATCATTCAAGGACATTGTCAAGCAGAGAAAGTAGAACGGCTAAACTAGGGACGGGACCTATCTTAACAAATAAAGCATTGCTCTATTTTAGACGCAATATTTTGATCATGAAAAAAATTAAAATGTGTCCTTCATTTCACCAGTTTGATCTCCATGGAAATGCACGATGACACAATCTAAAAAACAACTTGACAGTCACTCACAATCAATGTTCTCATCTTATGTAAGCAATGAGACGAAGGTCATTCAACAGGCACCTTCCAAAAGTTAACAACCCGGATGTTCTTCTTAATTAAACAAACCGATTATATTATCTCAGTTGTGAAGTGGCTTGCCAGTTTGGCACAACCACTTTGCTCATGTGAAGGCGTACAGTCCTCCCTTTGAGGAAAATAAATCAATTGTAGCATAATTTAGAAACTGTTGGTTGGGAGATAGTTAATCACTAACTTGAGAGGCCCAGCGGACTTAAAACGTGACAGTAGATCTCTTTGTTTTCACAAAAAGCAATCAGTAACCAGCAGGCACATCCACAGAAAGAAGTTCATGAAAGTTAAGAGAATGTACAATTCGAGACGACATTAACACTTTCAATAAAGCACGTTCTCGCTAAAGTAAAACCACGAAGCCACTTAAAAAGCCCAGACATTTTTCCTTGCGGGCTAAAACTACATCTCACAAATACTTTACATGGAATGTTGCAACACCAGGTACCAAATAAATGCAAAGCTGCTCAACTGGCTGGTACCGTGCTCTCATGACTCACAAAAGACATCCTCAACACCCAACAAAATGAAAATCAACTAATCAAATATATATATATATATATATATATATATATATATATATATATATATATATATATATATGGTAATTATGTTTTAACTTGTCTACAAGAAAGTTTGATGGCTGTGTGTACAAATCATGTAATCAAAATGCGTGTCTACAGCTGTCAGCTTCGCATGTGTGAGGATAAAAAAAAGTGTGCATGTCGGTGCATTTCTCTTACCTGACCCTCCAGCATTTCTCCTCTCTGGAAGCCGGGGGGCCGGTCCTCTATGCTGTTAGTGCGCCGTATGGACAAACTGTGAGCCTTGCGCTTCTGCTTGGGGTGCCGGGCAGCCGAAGCCGAGCCACTGCTGCTGCCACCCTCCACAGGCATCCTTTCTACCGTGTGGGCGGCCCTGCCCCCTGCTCACCTCTTTACCCGAGAAGCAGGTAAACAAAGGACAGGCTGGCCGGTGGGCTGGTGGGTGGATCAGGTCAGTCTGTTATCACCACCTATTCTACGTGTGAAGAGGAAGAGAAGTGCAGGTTCACACACCATTGCAAGAAGCAGTCAAAGAGAAGTGTATCCAACCCTGCATAGATCCAAACTACTACAAATAGATACAGTATATTCTGAATTACAGTGGTGAAGTGCTGCCCGTTCCCTTCTGCTCTGAAACAACATTGTTCAAAACCATATTGAACCAATACCTGTAATGCAATGCTCATTTGCTTTATCAACAAAAAAGTAGAACATTACCAACAAGACATTTGATTTAAAAGCAAAATGTTTCAATAGAAATGCCCTCTTCATCTTACTGACTTCGCCAAATGTATTGAGAAGAAAGCTATTGTACTTAGTTTTTTAAACAAGCATTTGTCAACCCACGAAGCCCGGCAGACTTAGTCATCTTCTATAATACGTGTATTTGCCAGCAGGTTTTCTGACATTATATTCACCACATTAATGAAGTCCAGCGGCACGGTCCTTATGGGCCAAGAGGACGAGCTAGCTAACTGGCGTAGATAGCTTAACGTTATATATTTAAAAAGACAAATAACCTCGACTTGCTTGTATCCAACGTTATTGGGGACATCACCGACGTTATGCTAGCAACACTATTGTTCCGACTTTGCTTACTGGCTTGTTGACTCACCACATAACAGCTAACTACATGATGTGGAGACAACAACAAACACACTCACCTCTGTCACTGAATTCATCAGCCTGATTGAAGAGAAACGAAATTAACCTTAAAGACGCGCATGCGCATATGCTAGCTGTCACCGTCGCGTGCATTGCAGCAGCGAGCAGCACGCATCCCTGACACTGGCATGAAGCTTTAAACTAGCTGGTCATCCTAAACATGTTGTCAACGTATGACCTTTGACAGCGGACATTAATGACACGTTACAGTATTTGTTTTTGTTTTTTAACCAAATGTTGACACATCATGTATTTTATTGGCGCACCGACTTCCGCATGACGTGGTCAATGTGTGCACGTTGAGAGCCAATGAGCTGCCGCGTTGCTGCCAAGGCGTCCAATGAAAACACGTGACCTCAGAATCAGCGCGTGAAGCTCCGTGGTGTGACCATAGCAGTCTGCTCTAAGATATCGTCGCAAACAAACGCCAAATACTTTAAAATACAAGACTCTTCCGCTTTAAACAGGAGTATTGTTTTGTAAGTAATGTATCCCTTTCACCGCTACCTCTGTAGGTTGTATATGTAGCAGATAACGCTTACTTATGTTCGTCTGTCAGAGGCCTGGGTGGTGCTGGCGGTGCGGTGGTCTGATGGCGTGTTGACTATCGGTGTTAACGGGGTAGCATGGAGTGGATTCCGCTGGAACGGGACGGTACACCGTCCCACTGCACGCTCTCGTTTATAACCACTCAATTAAAAAGTAAAACGAGTCACTTTGTTGGAAATAAATCCAGTGATTTTAATAATGAATTGGGTCAATTAATTCTAATTAAAGAACAGAACAAGCTATCTGGGAACCTCTGTGTTTTACAGATTAGTCCATCTAAACAAATCAAGTGCTCGATCACTAATGAAGATATGTATTAGTTACATTATTAAAATGTACAGGAAAGCATGTGTGTCCAGGTCTACTGGGTTACAGCATCCATTATGTGTAAATAACCTTGACAAACTAAAGGTGTACGGCCATTCGCGTCGTTGTATCTTCCGATCCTGACTCGCTAACTCCAGTCCAGTGTTTACCGACGTCCCGCCTTCAGGCCTTGTGATTGGTGTTGTGTTTTGGTCAGGCGATGGTGCGGGGCGTGTGGGCGGTGTTCCGGACGGTGTCTTGCGAGGGAGCCGCTAGGCTGAAATCAAACGTACCTCGCGCGTGCAGAACTGAAGCACTACGGCACCGGTCTACTTACGAGCCGGTCACTTCCGGCTACAGAACTATATCAAGGTAAGCCAGCGAGCTTAAGGCGACCGACGTCGCATGTTTGAGTCTAAAAGCCGGAGGTAAGCGGAGGAAGTGTCTGTGCTACCCGGGTATCCGAGCCGCAACACCTCCGCTCTCTTCCAGGTAAATGTCGTTGCTTCATACGTCATGCCAAACAATAACGTTATTTTAAAATAATGTATGATAATTTATAAGTGTTAACTGGAAGTCTGAGTATAGGCTCTTTTAAATTAAAGTTGTTAAGTTACTTCAGGAGGCACACTTTGTAAACGTTGTGGCCAAGTCATAAGATAAAGGCTATGACGTCAGCTGAATTACTTTATCAAAACAACCATCTAAACGATATGTAGGGTGCTTTTTTTATTTTTTTTTTATGTAATGTGTATTCAATAATTTAAAGGTGTAGCCCGTATTTAAAGACAGACAAATGTCCACCACAATAAAATATTTGAGTATGAAACGTTAATTTTTTAAGATGAATTCTTCTTACTAAAAACCTTCAACCTGTATCGCGTCATTTTCCTCAGCAGGTGGAGTTTACTTTCTATGCATCTTTTGAAACTTAAAAAAAGCACTAGAAAGGTCTCATTGCACTAGAATATTGTGGGTCAAATTAAAAAGGGTCAACTGCTGCTTGCATGTGAATGTGCACTGAGCATCTACAACTGTTGTCCCTGCAGCAAGGCGAGGCAGCTCCGGTCTGCGGTCAGAATGCCTGAGATAACAGATAACCTGGACCAGAAGCAGGTCCAGCTGCTGGCGGAGATGTGTATCGTCATTGACGAGAATGACCAGAACATCGGTGCGGATACGAAGAAAAACTGCCACCTGAACTCAAACATTGACAAAGGTACCAAAGACACATCTCACCTCGTACATAACTTTTGATTTCAGCTTTGACGTTGCGGTTAATTGTTTTGTATGCTCTCCCAGGTTTATTACACCGAGCCTTCAGCGTGTTCATTTTCAACAGCGAAGACAAGCTGCTCTTACAACAGAGGTCTGATGCTAAAATCACATTTCCAGGTCGGTGCCAAAATACCTGAAACCACCCAGTTCAACCATTATCCCAAAATGGTCCATTGTGACAAACTCCATGTGGGCGCTTGCACTGTGTTTCACTATCGCCCGTGTGTGTGTGTGTGTATGTGTGTGTGTGTGTGTGTGTGTGTGTGTGCGCACAGGCTGCTTCACAAACACATGCTGCAGTCACCCTTTGCAAACCGACGGTGAGCGGGAGGAGGAGGACGCAATCGGAGTGAGGAGAGCTGCTCAGAGGAGACTTCAAGCTGAACTGGGTATCCCCGTGGAGCAGGTATTGTGTGTGTTTGTATATATAAATATCCAAGCTTCTGCATTTAATGGAAGGATTATTTAGGATGATGGTGATTTTCTCTCCTCAGGTGACACCAGATGAAATGACGTACCTGACAAGGATCCACTACAAGGCCCAGTCAGACGGCGTGTGGGGAGAACACGAGATTGACTACATCCTCTTCATGCAGAAGGTTTGTGCTGTAGTGTCTGTTGAACTTGAGAGCTTTATTTAAAATATTTTATATATATATATATATATATATATATATATATATATATATATATATATATATATATAGTCAAATCTGCCAATTTTTGCAAAATATTTTTTAGCCGGTTTCTCAAATTGAGATTTTATTTCCCATTTGGATTACATCATCGTGCTTTTGTCCTCATCATAGATATACCATCTGAGTTTGATTGTGTGCCCGCATGATGCCTCTCAGCTTTACATATTGGACTATAACATCTTTTTTTTTCCTCTGAAGGACGTGGAGTTGAGCCCGGACCCCAATGAGATTAAGAGCCACTGCTATGTGAACAAGGAGGAGCTGAAGGAGATGCTAGAGAAGGGCAAGCGCAAAGAACTGGAGATCACACCCTGGTTCAGCCTCATCGCAGAGACCTTCCTCTTCAAGTGGTGGGACGAACTGCAGAACCTTAAGAATTTCATAGATCACAAAAACATCCACCGCATGTAGCCCAAAACCAGCATCGGGCTTTACCTTCACTCATCTCAAACTTGTGTTGGTTGTAGAACCTGCCGGACACGCAAGCATAGCCACATACAACGCTCTGAAATACAAGAATCACTCTCTACTTTTCCTTGAGGAAGTAGTACAAAAGAGGAGGCGGAGAATGTTTACGTCTTGCTGAACGTAGCCGTGTGGACTTGTAGCTCCGAGTTGCATTCGCCTACACGAGTGTATGCAGGTACGGTGACTCTTAAGCATTTAGCTCACAAATGGAAACCATGGAATTAATTCTGGTAAGCTGCACACTGGATTTACTGAGCGACCTGAAGTAAAGACGTCTCGCATCTAACCTCGAGTGGGAAGTAAAATGTGATCCTGTTATTGACACCGAAATGGAAGCGAATAGCCTCTATTTAAGTAAAAAAGTAGTACAGGTCATTAGGTTGAGATGACTAGCGTCTTCAAGTCGTGATGTCACACATGTCCCCTCTGTATTGATCGACATCCGGCTACACTACACCATGCCTTTGCACACTTTTCCACAATAAAGTGTCTGGTTGTAGTCATTGGCAGTCGATGGCTGTTTGTGTGTCTGTGAATTATAGAAACATCTTTATCACTGTGACAATATTAGGAGATCAAACTATCAACTGGTTCAATTGTGTTGTTGGTCAAATAGACTTTACAGTGGCACTAGGTGGCAGCAAACCTTTACACTTCACCTGCAAAATATCAGACGCTCACAATTCAGTCCACAACCTCAAGTGTTCACTACTTCATGTTGTACTCATTAGGCCACTGGGTTGTGTTGTCTTGTGTGTATTCATCGTCTACAATGACCACAAGGAAGTTAATTCAACTGGTGATCGGACCAATCCTATACGAAGGGCCGTTGACTCGCTGGAATAAATGTTAAATTGAACACTCGTTGAATTCGAGATGCTTTATTAGGAATCTTGATAGACTTTTTTGATATTGACACAAAGGCACATTACTGATCTCTTACAGCACTATAGCTCACATGATTCATCAGACGAATGGTTCATGTCTTTTCATCGGGCATCAATAAAAGTTGTGCATAGATTTCAATAAGCGGCACTTTCTCGTTTCTATGGCGACAGCGTGTGTAATACTGATATACAATGTCATACATACACATATATACATATACATATATATATATATATGTATACATGTATGAAGTTGTCCTTGTCCAGGAACTACCCACCAGAAGATTAACTAAAAGTAACTGGCACATAAAAGTTACGAGACTGGCACAATACAACCAAATCAACAATAAGACCCCTTTCTAGTTATCACAATATGTCCTACTTATGGTAGGAACAGCTCTGGGAGTACACAGGTTTATAACCTACAGACAGTTTGGCATTTCATTGAGTAATGAGTAAAAGCTTAGAGTGCATAGGGAAGCATGTGCATCCATTAGTAAAGCTACTTTGTTAATGTACATTACTATTCTACAAGCAGTGCTGCAGCTATTTCAGCTGTGTAAACATTTTATACAGAGGTACTCCAATAACCTATGAGATGTGCTTTGTCAAGCCAGTTTCCCACAATTAAAAGAACTAACTATTGTAACTTGAACCTGCACACGCCGCATCAGATGAGTTTATACCCAGTGCAGCGTTTCTGCAACGAGAACTGTTCGTCCATCGGCTTTCCAATTAAGTGAAAACAATGAATGCTTAAACTTTTAAATTCCTTTTTTAGGCCTCTTCTCGAAATAACATACCTAAATTAAAGAGAGTATCTCCTCTACCACAAGGGTTATTTGAATAATATTGGTGTTATAATGAAAATAAACACTTTAGATGTGTAAATATCAGCCTCTGTGTTGCTGGTTAAGATTAAATGAAGATCGCACAGAGCACAAATTTAAAAAGTTACAGGTTCATCTTTAAAAATAAAGAAGCTTCTTCTTAATCTAATCTTCAAAGGATAAGCAGAATCTACGGACCATGAAGCGATTTGTGTTGCTGTGTTTTTTTGCTTGGATCTCAGTGATGGTTTGGTGGAGAGGGATTTAAAAAATGCGTTTGGAATCTGTTGAATCCTCTTGCATTTTCTGCTAGGACGTAGCTACGGGTCAATAGGACGTAGCTACGGGTCAATAGGACGTAGCTACGGGTCAATAGGACGTAGCTACGGGTCAATAGGACGTAGCTACGGGTCTCTCGGCCCGGAAAACTGGCAAGTGAGCTGACTCTAGGCGAATTATGAATATGACACTTGAGTTCTTATTTTAGTATTGTGCGAGTTGTTTTGAAAACGGCTTACTAATGATGATCGTAGCTCATGTTTGATTTGAAACAGATTATTTTGTCATTATTTTCCTGGTTTTACCTGAATCCCACATGAAGGTTAAATATTCAACAAAAAAGATATTCTAAAAAAAAAACTTTAGAAAGTGCAATTCCCTGACCATCCACTTATATTTTCACCAAAAAAATATTCGGAATGATTTTGTTTGTTTTCTATTTCTAAGATGCAGTAGCACTGACTAACGGCTACAATGAACACACGTGAATGTTAATATCTAACTAAAGGTCTGTTAAGACACTTAAAAATACACGGGTTGGTCACGAGTTGGAGTTCTTATGTACGACGTTTCGTGCGTTTTTGACAAAGCTGGATACTGGTATTTTCTCAATGTGGGTGAAAAGAAAAGTTTGAGGAAGGCGAGCGTAGGAAGGACGTTTGTCTAGCTGTAAGGAGGCAAAGCTGGGATCTGCTTTCCATCTGCAGGAGACGAGGTGGCTCTGGACCTGGGTTCTTCCTGGTGTTATCAGATGGGAGCTGCAGGGTCTGGTGCATTAGCAGTGGCTTTGGGTGGACTCAGCTTCATGGTGTTGAAAAAGTCTACCAGCTGACCTGGTACTTCTGCCAACACACTCTTGGCCAGTGCTTCTCGAGGAGCCTGAGGTGCAGGAAAAGAGAGAGAGAAAAGGTTTACAATTGATTTAAGCTCCGATCGAATTGAATTAAGGGTTTATGAGAAGAGAGTAGAGTGCCATGCAGGTAGAGACAGCTAAAGGGAAAAGTCCAACCATCTTTGCTTTGCCAATGTCTTTTGAGAGTTATTGTCACGATGCAACGGGGACAGCACTGATATTTTGTCATTTCCTTTTAATTTTGTCAAGCTTCAACCTCGATTGACTTTGGAAAACCGCCGAAGATGCAAGTGGTCATGTCACGATGTTGACTCGGTGCACCACGGAACAAGAGATGGATCTGCTGTTGAGCAGAGGAGTTCTCCCTTTGTTGTAAACAAGAATATGTTTCTGAGATCGGTCAACAGTGCTTCTTCTCCTCACACAGAATATATTGCACCATCTCTCTCTCTCAGCACTGATGATGGATCTTTATCAAAACAAAGTTAGGAAAAGTTATGAGTAAGAAAGAGATTCATGCAACGAGGCGGTTATTCATATTGGCCAAGCACAGACGAGGGCGGTGCGAAATTTTATGAATAATACGAGTGAGGTCCTGGGACAGGGAGGTCGTATGTGTACAGACTGTAACGCCCTTTAAAGGCAAATTTGTAATATCGGGCAATACAAAATAAATTGGGGTACCCCTATGAAGAATTTGGATCATTGGGAGGCTTCAGTTTGAATATACTGAAGAAGGAGGCCACTTGCTGGGGTAACTCGGCCAATACACTTTGGGCAAGAGCCTGGCTGGGTGCCTGAAAAGAGATAAATACACAAGGCACATGGGTGAGCTAAGTGAGATCTAAGTGGATGGAACGGGGATGGCTGGGTCTGGGCATGTATACCAGATTTGGAGAGATATATATATATATATATATATATAGAAAAAAAAGTTTGAAAGGCATGCAGATTTAAAAGAAAATGAATCGGCTTATTGAACACAGTTAATGAAGTCAAAGCAAACCTTATTCACATCTTCTATAAAGCAATGGGTGCGATGAAAAGGATCAGATTGTTTCCCCCCCTTCCCTTCCCTATCCCCCCTGTGACTTACGTTTTGGAACTGCCGGTACGGCACAAACTGGACGATGTCTCGCATGGCCGCCTCTCCGGTCTGAGAGCGCAGGCGTCCATCGTCCCCGTCCAGGAACTCCATGGCACTGAAGTCGGCCCCCCCGACGCCAACTATGATGATGGACATGGGCAGGCGGGAGGCGTTGACGATGGCGCTGCGCGTCTCGTCCATGTCTGTGATCACTCCGTCAGTGATGATCAGCAGAACAAAGTATTGCTGCGGGGAGACGGCAGCAACAGAAACACAGAAACTATTAGCTTCAGTTAGATGAGATCCGTGAAATGCAAGAAAAAGAGTTATAGAATGAAAGTTTGAAACTAACAATGTATTCAACACTGGTATTACTTAAGACTTGTATGGAGTTATTATTCATTTATTAAAGCTGAAATCAAGGGATTCAGAGGCCTCCACATATCCTCAGATGTTGACGAGCATACACCTCAAGATAATGCCTCTACAGGAAAGAGAGATGGAATAACAATGGGCCTGGCGTCTAAAAATAGCCAATCACTTTGGTATAATCACAAGACCCCTGTTGCTCTGGATCAAACCATTTTACAATCCTCTTGCACCATTGTGAAATGTATGCACAAAGAATTGGAAAAAGAGTACCGAGAGGCTTAGCCAATGGGAACATCGGAATATCTACCTACTGAACTGGGTAACAACCAGTGCAAGGGTAAAAATCACTATTAAAATAACTTCATTTGATTGTTTCAGCCAAAATAAGAATAAACTGGAAGGATAAGTCTTCCTTTACTTGTGAATGCGTGAACAGAGGAACACCCACCGATGCAGTTGTCTGCTGAAGGGCTTGCTTAGCGAAGCAGGCGACATGGTTGATGATCGGGGAGAAGTTGGTGGGACCGTAGAGTTTGACCTGAGGCAGACACACCCTGTAGGCCTCCACCACACCTTCAATGCCTACACACACACACACACACACACACACACACACACACACACACACACACACACACACACACACACACACACACACACACACACACACACACACACACACACACACACACACACACACACACACACACACACACACACACACACACACACACACACACACACACACACACACACACACACACACACACACACACACACACACACACACACACACACACACACACACACACACACACACACACACACACACACACACACACACACACACAATGAATCATGCTTGCATTGACTCACTACACATCATCTACAACCGTCTAAATGTACATACAGTGCAATGGTTTGTATACATACCGGCACAGAATGGATTTGCTGGGTTGAAGTTGAGAGGGAACTCATGGGAAACCTAAAGGAAACACCATCAGATTCCAGTTCCGGTGTCAAACTACTACAGGACTTTTCTTTTTTTTTTTAGATTGTATTAGTGTTTAGAATCTCACATACACATATTTAAAACATTTCAGATTCTATGTATAAAGAGAAGTAACACTTTTTTTTTTTTTTAAAGAAACATACAAACTACAGGACTTTTCAATCAGATTCAAAACAGCAGTGACATTTTTTTCGGGGGCATTTGTTTTGTCCTACCTGCCACGTGGGCGGGATCTGTGCCCCAAAGCCGAAGGCAGGAAACATCTTGTCGCTACACAGGAGCAACACACATCAGCTCATGAGTCACAGATATATCTTGTCAATTCAATGCAAACCGTTCCAGCCACAGCCGGCATAAAGTAATACAATACGGTAAGTTGGAAGATATGACATGTTGAAAGTACTAGCCTGGGTTTCATCAGTCACACATACCTGTCATAGTCCTGGATGACGTTGCCCACAGACCAGGTAGCAGAGAGGTACTCGTTTACACCCTTAGGACTAATGTAGTGCAGAGACTGAGGAGACCTGGGATCCCCGTTGGAGCCTGTGAAGTCAATAGCCACCTGCAAACAAACAATCAGGTAGTCGGCATTAGTGGTCCAAAAATACTAATTGCTAAAAATGAAAATGTAAAAAAGAACCATTAATAGAGAAAGAAAAACTTACAGTGAAGTTGATTTGACAGCCTCCCATGATATAATCCAGGAAGGTGTACTCCTTCACCACCTAAAAGATGAAACGTTTGTTTTAGAAAAGAGTATTACCCAAATCACACACAAAAAGTACTAAATAAATAAATTTTGAAGCAGTCTGTACCTGGCAAATCTTCACACCCACCACACCAGAGTTCTTGTAGCCTTTCTTCTTCTGTTTCTTTTTGCTGTTGATACATTCAAACTCTGCCTGAGAGCAAAAACACAAAAGCATAGGTGTGAGTGCCACAGATCATATTTAAAGCACCAGTCATCTACATTTAGCTTGGAACCACACTAGTCGTTGCTCTTAGCTAGACTATTTCATAAGGACTACCTACTATCATTACAATTACACCACAATGAGCCGTTTCAAATTGGTTGAGAATGTTAAAATATGGTTGGAAACATTGGTTGTTACACATCCAAGTAAACAATATAAACACACACACATACACACACACACACACACACACACGTACCGGAGACGTTTGTGATGCTTGCTGAAAGCGTGTCATTGTGGTCTCAAAGCTTCCAATAAGGTCATGTGAGCCATCGTTGTCATAGTCATAACACTCAACCTGGAAAAAAGGTCAAGAATACAAAATGATATCCAAATTTTAATTAAATTAAAACACAAACAGTGATGTGGCAAACAAGAAAACTGTTATATCTTTCACACAGAAGAAAAAACAACAACTAAAAGCACCGTTCACCAAAGCCAGATAAAAATAAATGAATGCAGAGTTCAAAGGGAGATCTCTGCATTATTATTATTAACGCATCCAAGTCCCTTCAGATATATCTAGACAGTGGTGATAAATGTTGTTTTTAAATGTGTGAACTCAGTATAGTTTAAAAATAATGTGTGAGATTTAGAACATACCTCTTTGTAAAACTTGCATACTAGACAGAACAGATGACTAAAGAGGAATGTTTGGTTTCAGACAAATCCATTTTTATGAGAGGATTGGGATGAAGGAAACTTGAAGGGCCTGAGGCTTTACCCCCACACACACACACACACACACACACACACACACACACACACACACACACACACACACACACACACACACACACACACACACACACACACACACACACACACACACACACACACACACACACACACACACACACACACACACACACACACACACACACACACACACACACACACACACACACACACACACACACACACACACACACACACACACACACACACACACACACACACACACACACACACACTCCATAAGGGGGGTAAAGCCTACTCAATTCACAAATGACACCAATTGAGTGATGGTAGGATGGAAAAGAGACAAACACTGCAACACACTGGGGACTCACTTGTACCGTGTGGTTGAAAACAGCTCCCTTCCCGACATGTGCGCTTCAGAAGTTCAACAAATATATAAATCATCCAGCTCGTACCAAATACACAACAACAAATGTTGTGAGATATCCGAAGAGAGCTATTTATAGCTTCAGGAAAAGGTTGTATTATGTTATGCAGTTAAGAAACGTAGCGCCACTAAGGTGCTAGTGGTGGTTTAAAGAAATGTATCTGAGGTTTATTGAGATTACTTTGATAGGTTTCTCCAGGTCTCCGCCGCAGAGCGACTGCAGGGGGATTCGAAAGGGTTTCCATGTTGGATTCAGGTTGTTGTTCACCACCTGGTGACAGAATATAATCAAAGTTATACGGGAGCAGACGACTCCATCAAATTCTTAACGAGGCAACTGAAATCACATTTTGTAATTATTATTATTTTATTTTTTTTTGGGGGGGGGGGGGGGGGGGATTCTCTCCACAACAGTACCTCGGTCCTGTGAGCGAGTTGCCATCCAGTTGCTGTCTGCTTGTAGAATTCCAGGTACGGGTCGGACTTCCCAAAGAAATCCTGTTAACGAGTAAAGCAACGAAACACCAGTACGTTTAATGGAGCTCAATACTGAAAAATTAAGAACATGGCGACAGTGCATACCTTGTTGTCTAGTTTCCTTGCTTCAACTTCAAAATTTGCCACCCTGTTGTCTTTTATTTCTTCTGCACTGATCTACACGGGATGGAAGATAAACAACGGAGGTTTAAAAACCAAAAACAACATCGCCACATTGCTCTGCGGCTCTCTCTGCCGCCGCTCACCGTGATGGTCCCTTTGCCTGCGGGGGACTTGTTCTTCAAGACAAGCGGTCGGGTCAGTTTTTTACTGGACACAACCTAAAATATAAACACAAAAGCAAGTTAACAAAGACGCAGCAGAGGACGAGTGCAACACAGCAGCCTCCTAACCACAAGGTGAACATCCAAAACAACCAGGCAGAGTGAACATTTGGGTTGGGTTACACTGAGAGCCGCCACAGTAATTCAATTCTATTCAGTTTATTTTGTATTTTTGCATTATCACAAATCTGCCTCAGAGGGCTTTACAATCTGTACACATCCTACATCCCTGTCCCAGGACCTCACATTAACTGCTCATCAGGGATGTTTATTCTTGGTCCCCAACAATACCGTGTTATTACAGCACAGGATGCATCCTGCACCTGTCTGACTGACAAGACAG
Source organism: Liparis tanakae (assembly GCA_036178185.1). NCBI lineage: Eukaryota > Metazoa > Chordata > Actinopteri > Perciformes > Liparidae > Liparis > Liparis tanakae. Next base: position 8,774,635 of record CM070096.1, on the reverse strand, counting down.
GGAGTATGAGCTGCCCCCCTTTTAGTTGAACAGTTGTTGTTATTTTTAGTTCTTAGACAGCTTTTCATGCCAAATTTGGTTGGGGACAGACATAGTTATGGGAGTTTATAGTGAATCTTTATACCGATTGAACCAGTTAACAAAAATATATAAACTTTGTTCGGCGAAACCTAAAAGTAAGAATTGAAACTTTCAACATAAAGCCAAACGCCTACCTGGCCCAAGGTGCACTCCAGTTGCCCCAGGAAGTCATCGTCACTCAGATCAACGGTTTTGTTGTCGATGTCATAAATCCCAAACTTCAGTTTCTGCACTATTTCAAAGTAATAGTCGATGACAAATTTTTTCGCAAACTTAGGGCAGAGGCAGTTCTGGACTTTCTCCGTGCGCGCCACCTGTCACGAAAGGATCACATTGAGTTATCTTTCGCTTCAACATGAACACATTTCAAGAGATCCAGGGATCTGAACACGTATTGGCACACTGAAGAAACAGGAACTAGACATGACTGCTGCTTTACTCAGCCCTGACTATGGGGGGTTAACGATTAACGATGCTCTCAGATTTTCTCTTGCAAGGGCCAGCAGGGACATAACTGCCACACCCATAAGTAAAACATTATCTGTTTCTCAGAGCAGGGGACATTTCTTAATAATACCTTTCTACATAAATGTGAGTGGCAAAAGTTCACAAATATAAAAGCATCAATATGTAATCTCCTCTTTGAATGAGAGCAGGACCAGATACCCTACTGACCTCATACCACTGCGAATCAGAGCTGCTCATCAGAAGCACACACAGAGGGTCGGACTTGGAGCCGATGTCCGTGTCCAGGAGATTCTCACAGGACACCGTCAGCTCCACCTTGGTGACACACTGGGTCGCCATGTCTTACCACTGACTGCAGAGTGGGACGAGCTGGAGAAGAGACACACAGAGAGGGACGAGGCTGCGTGAACACCAAACGCATCACAAACACACGTATATAACTTAACGCAAGTGTATAGTGGGCGTCGCTTTTAAACATTACGCCACTAAAAAAGTAACTTCCATGAACGATGTTTTTAGTTGTGAGGGCGTTAGCGTCACAGTGTAAAGCGTACACACGGTCTACGTTATGATAAACAGACGTCACGCCGCCAAATGTAAAACATGGAGTTTCACGCTTCAAAACATCGACTCTAAAACGGAGCGCTTCACTCGAGCACGGTCCGGTGAACCAGCAATTAACCGTCTCCCGGGAAATGTACCTCAAATACAGGATACAGGAAGAACACCAGCGGCTACAGTGAGAGAAAGTATACGACGAAACGACAGCAACTCTGGGCTGTGTTTTGCTAAATTTATAAAACACTTTTTTCCTCTCTAACTTCCGCCCCAAAGTAAATGGTGATGTACATTCGCACTTACCGTTAAAAGTGTGTGGACTCACAATAATACAACTACTTAGTTTAGTTAGTAGGTGGCTCTCGGAGCTCGACATTAACGTGACAGATTAGCAGGATGGAATCGCCCTCTTGAACGTGAAAGTGACGCAATGACGTCGGATTGTCGAGCTCTGCCTCAACGCGAGAAGGTTACGCCCACTAGGAGAGTGACGTCATCACGTCTGATACGAAACCGATCCCGTTTCAAATAGTTACGGTTAGAGATGCACCGATCAGGTTTTTTGGGCCGATCACCGATCACCGATCACTGAAATAGTATCTGCCGATCCCATAATACCAATTACGGTGTCGATTGAAGCATTTTATTTATTGTGTAGCATTATTGCCTAGGTCTATGAGGAAATACACATCTAAAGCACCTTAAACATTAAAGAAATTACAGATTTCTTTAAACATTTAGGACTTTTACTTTGAAAACTGTCCTAATTGATACATTACAATTGTTTGATTGCTATTGTAGGGGATTGATTTCAGATATATATGGAACACATCTGCATTATTCATTTCCTGGAACTCTTGGGGAAATCTATATATAGGACTTTTTTAACATACAAAAGTCTGACTTATTTTTATAAACTCTTCCTTGGTACAGTAACAATGTTTTAATGTTAGCATAATTCAAGCTAAATCTCAGAAACGATCTATAAAGATACTAAATCAGTAAATTGTTTACTTGTATATGTTAGTGTATGATTTGTCGACATCTTATTTTGAAAAACGGATGTTGTTTCACGTGGCTCTTTCCGCTATCTTTGCAAAACCTGATGTTGTGTCATGTTAATCCTTCCGCTAACAGCACTCGTTCAGGAGCGCGCGAGGGTTTTCATAAAGTTAGCGGGTAACTTTATGTGAGTGTCGGTGAGTTGACCCAGAGGTTCAGCTCGGGGGACGGGGCGCCGCTCGCTGCGGGAGGATCCCCTCGCGGACCTCTCACTCTGCGGCACTCGGCGGGCGCTCCGTCTCAGTTGCGGCACGCGGCGACTGAAACGTCTCTGATAGTATTTCTCGCAGATGTGACGTCATCTGATCGATCGGTTATGATCGGCCGTTTTGAGAACGCCGATCAAAACCGATCATGGCAATATCGGCCGATATGGATCGGCTTCCGATCAGATCGGTGCATCCCTAGTTACGGTGCTTTTAAACCATGGGCTACCGCAGGTAGACCCAGACAAGGGCCTGTGCTCGAGAACAATGCGAGATAACCAATAGTCAGAGACGTGCTACCAGTAGTCACAGACGTGCCACTGTCCTGACACCTGACTGACACTTTCCACGGCAGTGCCAGGGCCACAAGGAGGATCTCGGCCTTGCTGACAGTGTTTGCTATGAGACTGCTGTGCCTTTAGGTACGAGCTGGAGCTTTAGGTTCAACAATATGATCTGGAACTTTTATTATTATTATAGGTGGGAAGTACAGTCTGGACCAAAAACATAAGGTCATAAATGTATTTAACAACAATATCGTAAAAATTAAATATGAGCAAATGCTTTTCCCCTTAGTGTGTCTACTCTCATTAAACTCTTAATCAGGATAATAAGGGGTAGAAAAGTTGGCGGGTGGAGCTGTGGTAATTGATTTTCGCCACTTTGGTGCACAATAACTCCTCAGTAAACTGAGAATAGAAAGTCTAAACATAAACATAAAGTTGGTATTGTGAATGACCGCGGTAGCAGACAGTAGCCTTTTTACATTAACAACAAAGTTTAAATAGCCACTCAGTAAATAACTGCTCTCAGTTGGGCAGTTATTTACCCATCTGAGACTGAATGACTAAATAAATGTTGTGTGTGTGCATGCATGCTCAGTGTTTGTGTGTGTGCAAGTGTGTTAATAACCGACAAGGAAATGTGTTCATGTTCTTTAGATGCAGACAAAGTCCAGTGTTGCAACACTTTGGTTGCATTCAAACATTTTCAACATTCCTGAATGAATCACTACTTGGTTAAAATACATCCAGTACTTCTGCAACTGCATGGCAAGAAGGCAGCTGTAAAAGAAAACCCACACAAACACATACTTAGAAATTATCGAATATCTTTATTTTAAAAAATACTGTAATAGAAGCTTGTTTATTTTGTAGGTTGATTTGTCTTTGTTTCTTGCATTGCATTTATTCACATAAAATATCAACAAAAACAAACTAAATGACAAAGTATAATAAAGGCAATGCCACGGTTAATCAGTGTATATTAAAAATACATGTGCATTTAGTGAAATGTATAAGGCCATTTACTTAACAGTCAGTAAAGTGATACGTGTTACGATCTCTTAAGACAGAGTGAGTTTCTAGTGTACATCGGTGCAAACATACAGACAGCTCACTGATGTCATCACTTCTTTTGTTAACACTCGTATCACAAAATATAATTTCAAAATCAAATACCGAATAGAAATAAAATAAAAAACTGACCTACAAAAAAGCAGCAAGGGTGAAAAGTAAAGTGTAAAAATCTCCAAAAGGCATTAATTCAGGCAAAGTTATTAATCCATTATGTTAGGAGCCATTATGTAAACATATGCTTCATTATGAGCATAAACATGGAGCTCCACCCCTTTATAGAAAGACTGATAGCTGGCTGCACCAATGACCTTAAGTCCTAACAATCCTGGCACTTGAGTCATGTTGAGATGTATAGAAGCGTCACATTAAATGTTTAAGTATATGTTAAGAAATGTTAGTAAATGTACACATAATCTGTGTACTATGGCTTTATATGGGTGACACAGAGTATTTACAAATCATAGCAAGCCTGCATAGACTGGATGTCGCATGCTCATGTATGCCGGCATACTGAGGGTGCCGACGCCGAGAGGTCAGGGGAGAGGCGTGTCGCTGTGGGGGGGCTTCAAGCGCATGGTATTGAAGAAGCTCGCCACCTGACCTGGGACTTCGGCCAAGACGCTCTGAGCCAGCATTTCAGGAGGACTCTAAAGAGAAGCGGCAGAGAGAGAGAGAGAGAGAGAGAGAGAGAGAGAGAGAGAGAGAGAGTAAACCACATGAGCTGAAGAGGTGAGCTCATTTAATTAACGTTCATAGTATGATCAACAAGTTTCCTCGAGGTCAGTTCCACGAGTGAGGCACTCTGGACTACGCAGATGAGCGTTGCACATCTTTGCTTCCACACTGAGTGGCGACGCCAACCGTTTCACGGCGTACGTGGCACCTGAACACTTAACTCTATGGCCGGTTAATTTAGCTTCACACAAACACAGGAAAAAGGTTAAATGCGCATGCAGATTTGGATCAAATGCAGGTGGGAAGGAGAGGATTGCAGGGGGAGGGGTGCTGGGGGCGCTCCTACATTTCTAGGAAGGCCTGGGTTCGACGGGGGGCTTCAGGTCAAATAAATTGAAGAAGGAAGTCACTTGGTCAGGCAACTCTGCCAGTACGCTTTGGGCAAGGGCCATACTGCCTGCCTGAAATAAGACGTTTAAGACATTGAAACAAACGCATTATTTAGGACATTAAAGACGCTCATGTGGCGCATGCCTGTAAAGACGCTGCGCTATGATGGCGCTTACATTTTGGAACTGCCTGAAGGGCACGAACTGCACGATGTCTCGCATGGCCGCCTCGCCGGCAGGGGAGCGTAAATTCCCATCGTCCCCGTCCAGGAACTCCATGGAAGTGAAGTCGGCCCCCCCGACGCCAACGATGATGATGGACACGGGCAGGCGGGAGGCGTTGACGATGGCGCTGCGCGTCTGATCCATGTCTGTGATCACTCCGTCGGTGATGATCAGCAGAACAAAGTATTGCTGCGGAAAAACAAAAGCAACAGAACGATTGGTATCGTGTGTGGGGGGGAAGGGAGAACCGATCGAGTACATGTCGTCTCTGGTTGGTAGCTACTTAAAGACCAAAAGCACAATCTTAATATACTTGAAAGACTCACAGAGGCGGTTTCCTGCTGCATGGCTTGCTTCCCAAACTGGGCTACGTGGTTGATGATGGGGGAAAAGTTTGTGGGGCCATACAGCTTCACCTGGGGCAGACACTGCTGGTAGGCCTGGACCACTCCCTCGATACCTACAACACACGTTATGAGTCTTACGTGACACCCTGATTATTATTTTCTATGCAATTGCCTGAAATCCAGCATGATCGTAAGTGGGCGGCACCCTTGCAACGTGGCGATCAATTCACGAGACGAGATGCTATGCAAGTTGCTGGTGAAGATGGAGAACAGAAACATGCAGCACATTGTTCATTTTTTGCTGGATCAGCAAATGCAAATTGATCATCATTATCTTCTGTTGTGGAAATTACAGGTAAGATTGGAACATCCCATTCCACATTTTTAAACAAAATGATCTTACAGTGTTAAAAGTTAACATCAGCTTCATTCAGTTTATTCTCACCTGCACAAAACGGATTCGCCGGGTTGAAGTTGATGGGAAACTCGTGGCTGACCTGCGAACACAAACGGCTAGCAATCAATCGGGATCCCGTGACGACTTCTCTGAGATGACTCGAGTACCAGTGACTCCAAGACACGTTTTTACATTTTTCTCATGCATGAGAGAAAGTGTTGAAAACACAGCAAGATGCAGGTCCAACGTGCATGTGTTGACGGACACAAACACCCACCTGCCACGAGGGGGGGATCAGGGCTCCAAATCCAAACGCAGGGAACATCTTGTCACTACAGGAAGTGGAAGAGAACAGGAGTTGTTGTCGTGGTAACTTCCGACATACAAAAGATTAGAAAGGAGCCCTTTGCTTTCATATGGATGCTCTTTACAGCTTCACTCAGAAATGACGGGACGTTTATGGAGCGAGCCATGCGGCTCTGAACGCTGGTCCCTGCAACTCACATCGAATACATCGATACACGTTTACATCGATCAAGACACTTAACATTATGGAATGAGAAACACATTCTGTTCATTGTTTATAATAAACAATACAACACATTACATTACATGTCATTTAGCTGACGCTTTTATCCAAAGCGACTTACAATCCTGTTACATTCATACACTGTAGACGCAGCTACAGGGAGCAACTCAGGGTTAAGTGTCTTGCTCAAGGACACATTGACTAGGGCGGGGATCGAACCTCCAACACCGTGATTGAAAGACGGGCCTGCTACCCACCGACCCATAGTCTCAACCCACACACACATGAAATACCAGGATGTTACGTTGGCACATTTTAAAATAAAAAAAACTCCTATTCCCTGTTGGTGTGTTCGCCACACGGCTCCGCTTAATTGAATTGTGGGGCACTGTTCCTCTACTTTTGTTCACCAACATAAAACTTGACGTTTAACAATCCATGTACCTGTCGTAGTCCTGGATGACATTACCCACTGTCCAGATAGCAGCCAGGTATTCATTATAGCCTTCAGGGTTGATGTAGTGGAGGGACTGGGGAGAGCTGGGATCCCCGTTAGAGCCGGTGAAGTCAATGGCGATCTGCCCGGGGTACGGATTCAAAGCAGAGGGAATCAAATGGGTTAATGCTATCACAACATCACAACAAATGCTTCCTGAAAACATCAAATCCGTAATAGAATCAAGATACAATTTTTTTCAATGTAAATATCAGGCCACACACTCGAGCGGCAGAATCAAAACATAAAACCCTTCTGGCGAAACAGTAGAACAGAGGAATATATTGACTGTTTATCTGATGAGGGAGAAAGGGGGCAACGCTCACAGAAGTGTTCTGCATTTCTGTCTCCCATTGTTCAAAGAGTCATAACAAGATGCAGTACTCACAGTGAAGTTGATCTGACAGCCTCCCATTATGTAATCCAGAAATGTGTAATCCTTCACTATCTGGAAAGAAATATTGTTACTGTTCCAAAAAAAAAATGTATGTAACAACGTGCATGCTGAGGTACTGCAACACATATGTATTGTACACATCTGAATGTTTTTGAAGTAGAGTGAAAAGTCCCTTTACTTTCATCTGAACATCACACAACTGACTTCCTGTGTGAGTATGCATGGACTAATCAAAGAACAATAGACAGTTCAGTACCTTGCATTGTTTTACAACGATAACGCCAGAGTTTTTGTATCCTTTCTTCTTCTGTTTCTTCTTGCTATTTATGCATTCAAACTCAACCTGAGAGGAGCACAGACGCAACACATGAGTGTCAGGAGCGGCAATGTCAAGCTTCATAAAACTATAACACACACACACCACACACACAGAAGACAAACCGCTCACCGCATATGTTTGTGAGTCCTGCTGTATTTGGGAGAGCGTTGTCTCAAATGATCCGATAAAGTCGTGAGATCCATTGTTGTTGTGATCATAACAATCTACCTAGGAAACACAGACAGTTTGGAGAAACAAATCCAATCAATTCTCTTGAGGAGGGAAACTCAAAATAAACTAGCACCGGAGTGTGAAAATCAAAGCAGATGAGTCCCAAAAGAAGAAGCATGCTTTGGGGGATTGAAGCTTCAAATGTGACACAACACCCAGATGTTGAAAAGTCTATGACACACACACACACACACACACACACACACACACACACACACACACAACCCCTTTAGAGCAGATCACACAGAGTACCTGCTTAGAATCTGCATCCTGCAGCTTCTAAGCACCTTCAGTGTTGAGAGAACAGACGCAACAAGTGGACACAGCATGGAGCCAGCACCACTGACACAAACTGTGACGCTACAGTCTACCACACGGCTGGCTAGGAAAGTTAATGGGTGACTTAAAGAAAAAAGGAATCCATCTTTACAGAAAGTGTCTACCTTTTGGCAATCTTTCCCAATGGTCGACTTACCCGTTGTGAAACCACAAGGCCACAAGCTCTAACAGAAAGGTATGTTATCTATATTTACATATTTCACATTATTCAACAATACCATATATTTAGGTTTATTGTGGTCAACAGCAGTGTTCTATTCATCATCACACATAAACTTCATAAATCCTATGTAAATGTGGACATTAGTACATTTTGGGTTGTTTTGGGGTGTTATTATTTGTGAACTGACAAAAACTACAGCTCTGGATATGTGGACTTATAATTTAGCTTTACAAATACTTCCTGCTCTCGTTCAATCCATTTTAAATGAATGCTCGCGCCGCACTGTCAAATTCTCCGTGGACACGATAATGCTCTCGTACTTTTAAGGTAAGTGGACCAATGAGCAAGACACCTGAAATTGTAGACGTCCTCTTGTAAAACAGATGCAATGTATGACTGTGTGCTCTGTGCTTTTGAGACTAAACATAATTTACTCCAAAAAAAGACAGACAGATACAGAACGGATGGTCTGTCCTATCAAAGACACTGCATCCGTCGCACGACGAGCACTCACGGTGGAGACAGTAAACTCACTTGCCACGCGGACTGGAAAGCATCCCTTCCTGCTGAGTGTGCTTTTACAGGGTTAGACGATGGAAACAAAACAAAAACACTCATAAACTAAGGCTAAACATTCTCCTTAATTGTACCAAGATTATCAGACCCCAAGGTGTGCACAAGAGACAGTCACTAAAACACAGGCAGGGTGCTCGTTGGGACAAAACGAAAACGCTCCAGTGATCAACATTGTTGCTTTTTGTTGTTGATGTTTAGCCGGATTGAAAAAAAAAACGTCTTTCCCATTAATGTAAAAAGACAATCCGTCAAATACATTTGGGCTATTCTTTGAGATCCATGTTTTAATGTTCCCCGTATCAGTTTGGCCAAATCACACACTTTGTTTTTGCATGGAAGAGAAAACAACTTTGAGAGTGAGTAAGTGAGTGAGTGAGTGAGTGAGTGAGTGAGTGAGTGTGTGTGTGTGTGTGTGTGTGTGTGTACCTTTATAGATTTCTCCACATCACCTCCACAGAGAGACTGCATCGGGATTCTGAATGGTCTCCATGTTGGGTTTAAGTTGTTTTTCACCACCTGCACAGATCAAAGACCATTTTCAAAACTGTCGAGACACATTTAGTTATGACGTCACTTACCCGTGCACTGTCCAAGAGCCCTTGGGACCATATAAAACAGAATGATCACATCCATACCTCCGTCCTGTGAGCGAGCTGCCATCCGGTTCCCGCCTGCTTGTAGAATTCCAGGAAAGGGTCGGACTTGCCAAAGAAATCCTGGAAATAAGCAAGAAAACCATTCAAGTCAGTTCTATCAACTCTGAATATATTCACGCTGAGAGAAGCTTGTGCGTGGTGAATTACAAAATCCATCATTAATGGAGCTCCACTACCACGTTTCCACGTGTCAACAGGTAAATAAAAGCCAGAGCCTTCGTTTTAATTGAGTGGACGTAGAGATATTAATTAATTAAGAGGGGGAAAAGTGTCAATAAGTGAGCACAAGACACTTTTCTTCAGTGTTGTCCATTAGTTAATTGATAACCAGTCTTGCATTCGTGAATGGATGCTGAAGTGGTGGAATCTTGTGTATTTAGGCTTCATTTTAATTGGATTTGTTTAGCTTTAAATCAGCAGAGTTGCTTTCAAACTAGATTATCCAGCTGCACCACAATCCAGCTCCCTCAGGAATGTTAACATATACTCTCCAGTATTGTGGAAATGATGTCCCATCAGTGCAACCAATCACATCACGAGACAATAGAGAGAATTATTCACTCATCCTACGCATCTAAGCTTCAATGTCTATATGCTTCTGAATTAAAAAAATAAAAAATACAATAAATACCTTTTTATCCAGCTTTCTACCTGCAACTTCAAATTCCACCACCCTGTTGTCTGTTCTTTCTTCAGCAGATATCTACAAAACATTCAACAGCTTTGTGTTAAAAAGAAATGTAAGTTCAAATACAGTACGCCAAGGTACAAATATCAAATACTCACAGCGATGGTTCCTTTCCCAGCTGGTGTCTTGTTCTTCATGACGAGCGGCCGTATTAGTTTTTTTGAGGAAACAACCTGGACACACAAACACTTTTCTGAATCACATTGTTATCCCATCTACCCAGACCTTTAGCTTTAAAAGATAAAGAAAAAGGTAAACAAAATGTCATGCTCAATCCAGTGATTTTGTGTGTGTGAAAATTACTTTCTTTTAGTAATCAAAGTGTGCAAACCTGTCCCATGGTACACTCCAGTTCTCCCAAGAAGTCAGCGTCTTGCAGACTGTTGTTGTCGCTGTCAATGTCGTAAACCACAAACTTCAGTTTCTGCACCATCTCAAAGTAGTAGTCAATGACAAAAGTCTTGGAAAACTTGGGATTAAGGCAGTTCTGGATCCTCTCCGTCCGGCCAATCTAACACAGACACATGTTTTAGAGACCATATCCATAGTCAGACCCTCTTTTCAAGCTCACAGCGGGCGTTGATGTGTCCGGTGCAGTCGGTGGATCTACACAAGACAAAGATAACTCTGGCCCGTTTTGAGATCGACCTTCTTACCTCACACCAATGAGGCCCCGAGCTGTTCATGAGAAGAACGCACAGTGGATCAGACTTGGAGAACGCGTCCATGTCCAGCAGATTCTCACAGGAGATGCTCAGCGCCACCTTGGTCATACATTCAGGGGCCTTTGGCCCCAGGGTTCCACCTGCTGCCATCCCAGCCTGGAGGACACGAGCACTCACACACTCACTGACAAACAGAAACACAGGTACAGACTTAGAAAACGTAAAAAGGGAACATTGTAAACTATATACCACTATATCTGGATTAAAACACAGATTTGCACTTTGGTAGCACTTGAATGGCTCTTATTATGGTACTTTTGTAGTTTGACTGTGTTGAGGAAATGTTACTTTCTGTATTCTTGTTGTTCTTAGTTTGTACTCTAGGTTGAAATGCACTTATTGTAAGTCGCTTTGGATAAAAGCGTCTGCTAAATGACATGTAATGTAATAATGTAATGTAATATACCACACATTGTCATTCCACGTTACTACTGAGAGCAGCAGCACCATCGCTGGTCTGTAACACATTTGCCCCATTGGCATTTTGTTAGTATCGTTTAGCTACTTGTAAAGTTTTACCAACCAAGTTATACAAAGTATTTGACTCGCCGAGAAAAAGAAGAGGACCCAGTAAACATGCCAAACGTGTTATAGAGTCGTTTATTACAGTTAATAACATGTGTAGTTGTATATAGTACATTGTATGATTCGTTCAGGTTTATTTTGTGAATTCGGCTCACACTAGATGCAAACGGCCCTTCGGTTTCAATCAGGTGCAGCTGCTGGCCGTCTGTGCTGCGCCACACAGCGGGGACTCTCAGTAAAACACTCGCCGTTGCAGTGGCGTTATGTGCTCTATCCATTATAGAAGATTTTATACTGACGATGACGTAATGTAGTTACCGCAGCGGGAATGGAACAACCCGTTGCGGACCGAGGTGTGGCGAGCGTAACCGTTAACGTTACCGACGCTGGCGTCGTCCCGTGAGACGCCTCACGTCGATACAATACAACGGGTATTAACTACTAGATACATGTACTAGTTAATGTTACCACCTAACGTTGAAATTAACGAGTTGACGCCTATATTGGTCTCAGTTTAAAACAACCGTGATACTGTAAAAGTAACTTCAACGTGGCCTGTCTCTTTAAGTAACGTGAAGTAGCGAGTAACGTCAGCGCACACAACCTTCTCACGTCATTTACTTTTACGTTAAAAACAGCCCATTGTGAAAATTAGTCTTAATTTAATACTTCCTACCTTGTTAGCTAGCTAGCTGTCCGCGCGCTGTGGTGTTGTGGGTTGTTAGTAGCAAACAGATGAGACGTGCACGCGCGAGGTGGGCGGGGCCCACTGCGCTCGTTCACAGCTGAGGGGCCCCAGGCAGTCTGCTGCGGGTAAAAGCAATACTCACCATTTTGTCAGCTTACACGATAATAAAGCTGGTAAAACACTCAGCTAAAAATAATAAATCACTCTGTTTATTCAAGGGTCACAAACGCGACAGTAAAAAAGAGTGGAGGTTTGATTAAACAGACTTCCTGTTGTTATACTTTATGAAATCCATGCAGAGAACCCAAACGCCCACATTTCCCACAAAAGCCTTCAATCTGGACTTAAATCACAAGTATTTGGTCAAAGCTACGATAGTCAGACGAAACTGCAGCATCAACAGCAGAAAGATTCCTCAAACACCCACTTGAAGAGGACTGTGGTTCAGTGGTGTGGACGTTCGTGGACACAACGTCCACAATTAAGTGTTACATCGAGAGGTTATTGTGTTGTTGTTTATCTTTGTTTATCTTCTTTCCAGCTATCTAACTTGAACCCCCAATGATAAAAGTATCCAAAAGACTACACTAAACTAAGAAATGTCACTGAATTCAATATAAGTATGCATCTTGTGTACTTTGCATAGTGTCATTAGTTGTAAAGTTAGTTTAACCTAATTCTAGATGCACTGTGAGTATGACCCGACACAATGCCAGAAGAGGACACTTCTTTGTGGCAACAGTTGAGCATCTTTGTTGTGAACATAAATCAGCTGAAATCACAGATGCAAGTGGAAAAATAATAATACTTTTAGCAGTAGATGTTGTTGTATCTAAATTATTCTCCTAGTGTTACAATAGTTAGAACTGTGATCACACAGCTTAATACACACATTACCTCAAACTCTCAAACTTAGTACTAAATTAAAGATCATGCTCAGAATGACACCCAAACTTAAATAAACTATGCTCTCATGTACCGATGCAACCAGGACTGGAAGAACACATGAGTGTGATGGTGCTGACACCACCTGTGCACCATCACAGCTCACTGCCCCGACAGGCAGAAGACACAAAGAGAGCCCATTGTGTTCCACTGGGGATGAAGACAGTAAAGGCATCTCTAGGATCTGCAGAGAACTAATAGCATAGAAGACGTAATACACGGAAAAGAAAGAATAAATAATGACACGCGATTAACAAGCGTTACCGCCATGTCAAATGTTACATTTGCGGCGTTACATGCGCTATACAAGCCGCCGTGTCTTTGGGATCAAGTCAAATCGCATTTCGCTCGTCCTTGTTCACGCTCATTGAATGGCAGTCATGTGTGCCATTCCATACAGCTGATGCAGAGAGAGGGGGAAGGACATGCAGATAGGTAATGAAGATGAGGGCTTTTTTGAGGGGGGCTACTTGAACCCAACGGTCTCTGGCGGGTCAGAAACACAAGGTTTCATATTGTGAGAATTGAAGAAGGAGGCCACTTGATCAGGCAGCTCCGCCAGGACACTCTGGGCAAGGGCCACGCTGTTACCCTGCAATGACAATGTTACAGATCAACAACAACACACACACACACACACACGTACACACACACACACACACACACACACACACTAAACGGTTTGGGCCGCTGCTTACCTGAAAATCTCTGAAGGGCACAAACTGGACGATGTCTCTTGAGGCAACATCGCCCCTGGGCGAATGCAGCAATTTGTCATCGCTGTCAAGGAACTCCATTTCGCTGAAGTCTGCCCCCCCCACACCCACGATGATGATGGACATGGGCAGGCGAGAGGCCTCCACAATAGCAGAGCGCGTCTGGTCCATGTCTGTGATCACGCCATCTGTGATGATGAGCAGCACAAAGTATTGCTGTCGATGGACAGAGAGAAAACACATTTGACAATGCCAGATATTAAGTTTACAATTATTAGGTAGCAGAACATTATTGAATTCCTGGTTTGTTTATTTAAGACCTTAAATTCTTGTTTTTAAATTAAATTTTGTTTGGATTGATGAAGGATCAGAAGTGTTCTCTGACACGTACAACATTGAACCTTTTTATCAACCAGATTTGACAGAATATATTAAATATTCTTCTCATGGAGAATGTTTTGAAAGAACATATTTCAACGTATCGAGTTATCGAGAAGTGAAACGTTTTATTAAAATATGTGCAAAATGAACTGCACTTTTAGTTGTGGTAGTAAAGAGAACAACAGCAGTAACAAAAGGTATTACCTATTCATAATTAAAGGTATTGTTTTATTTCTATCAGCTCAAAACTGAATCAAATAAGTGTTTCACTTAGGACTGTCCAGAGTTTCTCCCTTTTATTTTGGGAAAATAATGTGTCTACTCACGGAGGCCACACTCTGCCGGAGAGCTTGTCTGGCGAAGCACGCCACATGGTTGATAATTGGAGAGAAGTTTGTGGGGCCCCAGAGCTTCAACTGGGGCAGACACTGCTGGTAGGCCTGCACCACACCCTCTATGCCTGCAACACACACATGCACACACAAAAACCCACACAGACACAAAAACCCACCAGACACTTGAACAACTTCTAGGAATCAAACACGTAACATCTTGTTACAAAGTTTAACTCACCCGCACAGAATGGATTGGCTGGATTGAAATTAATAGGAAACACATGGGAAACCTGTAAACATTAATTAAAGATAGATTGTTTGAACAAATGTAAAAAGCTTAACAATACAGCCAAAGGTAATTGCACACCAATCTCTGAATTTTAAAACAGAACAAATCTGAAAACACATTATTTCTTTTCATTTATCTTTTTAAAAACAAGTCGTTTTTGTTGTTAAATGTAATCCTCCAAAAGTTGATTATGAGGCAGTTTGTTAGTTGTGGGTGAACAAAATGACCCGTTAAAAATGAACAAATTGTCTTTTGCTAAAGAAGATAAGGATTGTTCAAAACATTTCCTCCCACCTGCCAGGAGGGAGGGAGCTGGGCCCCGAAACCAAAGACAGGAAACATCTTGTTACTACAAAAAAAGAACACAATACAGGTTTAACATTAGTGTCACTACATAAGGCACATCAGTCAGGAGAACAGAGCCGTACAACTAAGACATCGTCTTCTTCCCAAACTCGGCAATGGAGAATTAAAGTGGTAGGATGATGTAGGATGAAGCAGAGTGTGCAGTACCTGTCGTAGTCCTGGATGATATTACCCACCGCCCAGATGGCTGTGAGGTATTCATTATAGCCCTCAGGGTTGATGTAGTGGAGGGACTGGGGAGAGCTGGGATCCCCATTAGAGCCGGTGAAGTCAATGGCGATCTGGCCGGAGTAAGGGAGAGGATAGAAAGATATATATATATATATATATATATATATATATATATATAAATAATATATATATATATATATATATATATATATATAAATAATATATAGAGAGAGATATATAGATATTATATATAAATCTATATATATATATATATATATATATATATATATATATATATATATATATATATATGTTTCTGGAATCAATGGAACAAGTGTTTGTATGTTTTTTAACCACAAGTCACTTTTTAACTGCAGTGATTGTACCTGTGTCCTCGTATTGTATTGTGTTTATATATTGTTTGTGTTTGTTGCTTTATGAACTCATGAGTCTGGAATAAAAGAAATACATAGGGCATGAGGAGACACCAAATTACATTAAAATGAGAACAATCCAAATACTTTTTGGTCCGATTGTATATACAGTAGAAGTAGATACACTAAGCGTCTGCAAGTATCAGAGAGGCACACGACCTGGAAGTCTGCTGATTAAAAGTTGTGAAGATGAATAAAAGTAAAAACATCTTGCGTCTGACATTTCCAAACTTACAGTGAAGTTGATTTGACAACCCCCCATAATATAGTCCAGGAAGGTGTACTCCTTCACCACCTGAACAAAGGGTAAACAACACGTTAACTGTGTGCAGCCATGCTCAGTGGTGCAATAGAGAGTGAGAAATATATTGAAATCAATTTAGAGAAATTGGAATCGTCTTCAATTCTCTTTTTTTCTAAATCATCACCTGGCAGTTCTTGATGGAAATGACTCCAGAGTTTTTATAGTTTTTCTTCTTTAGCTTTTTCGGGTTGATGCACTCAAATTCAGCCTGTGAATGAAACCATGAGTCATATTAATGCCAGTTAAAATCCCAAAAATAACAGTAAGGAATTTTGTTGGTAGAGCTGTATCACACACACACACACACACACACACACACACACACACACACACACACACACACACACACACACACACACACACACACACACACACACACACACACACACACACACACACACACACACACACACACACACACACACACACAAGCCTTACAGGGGAAACGTGCGTTCCCATTTGCATCTCAGCCAGTGTGGCTTTAAAGCTTCCAATAAGGTCATGAGAGCCGCTGACGTGATGGTCATAGCAGTCAACCTGAGGAAAACATATAAACATGAATAAAACATCAACTATTCACACCTCACCTCAAGTAATGAACCACACTCCACCCCCAGTTATCAATGTAAATACAGTCAATGCAATGGGAGCAACTCAATCAAGTAAAAAGAACATCGCAAAAAGGCACACCTTCAGGCGGCGACGTGGTGAATGGTGCACACAGACACACGCCACTTACCCAGCTGGGAGCAGCGGCTTTTAAGTTTGGGAGCATTGCAAGACGAAAAGAAAATGCAATCACAAAATGAATCATTAGTATGTTAGAGGAGCATGGTCAATCAAGCTGATCCCAACAAATAATAAAAGGGAAAAAGGACTTTCTACTGTTAAGTGAAGGGGTTGTGTTATTTCAGATGGTGTACTACCTGAGGAAAGATAACTGAAATTAAAAAAAAGGAAATTACCTTGATGGGGTTCTCCACATCTCCTCCACAGAGAGACCGCAGTGAGATGTGGAAGGGTCTCCATAGTGGGTTTAGGTTGTTGTTCACCACCTACACAGACAGGGTCACAATGAGCCACAAGTCAATCATCATCATCATCATCATCATCATCATCATCATCATCCAGCCGAGGATTGAGTTGCCGGTGGAATCCGTTTACCTCTGTCCTGTGAGCCAGCTGCCATCCAGTTTCTGTCTGCTTGTAGAATTCCAGGAACGGGTCGGACCACCACAAAAACTGAACATCCATATCCAAATAATTATTAGCGGCACTTCAGGGCAGTGAATGATGAAGATATCCAACCGACCTGTTCACAATGACTTATATTACCTTTTTGTCCAGCCTGCGGGCTGACACCTCAAAGTTTGCCACCCTGGTGTCTGTTATCTCTTCAGCACATATCTGTTTTCATAAATGAAGAAATCGAAGAAATCCAAACTGTTAAAGGTTTGGGGACGTTGTGGTTGAGACAGCGATCGGTAACTCTTTCTATGTGTTGGTTCTTTTCAAACCCATGACTTCAGATCAGTGTGCGGCACATAGCAGGGTCATGTGTTGCAATCTAGAGCTTACAACCAGCTTAATTATATGATACCAAAGAGAGAGACGCCATTAATCAAAGATCATCATCAGCAACACCAGATGCAAGTATGCAATAAGGCTAATTACAGAAAAGTGTGGTATGTTATGAATATCTGGCTACTACACCATAACATAACTTGTACTTTAAGAAACATGACCCTGGTTATTTGCTCTGATTACATCTCAAGATAAGGGCTCAGCATTTGTTGGTGCTTTAACTAACTTCACAGTATCAAACTTCCAATAAGCCTCCACATTCTTAAACCATGTACCATATTAATAAACACTTCCAACACTTGTTTCAATCACATTACAACCCACACAATCATAGATTGGAGTTTGAGGGATAAAACAACCCATGTCAGCCCACGTCAAGAGAGCGCCCCGATCTCAAGGCTCGTCGTATGTTTTACAGATGAGAGGAGAGAACGCTCACTGTGATGGTCCCACGCCCTGCAGGCCGCTTGTCCTTCAGCAGCAGAGGTCGCGTCATCTGCCTGTTGGAAACAATCTGGACAGAAAACACTGGCAGTGTCACAGAAAGGTGGCAGAACGCTCCAAAAACGTTTCTTTTAATACTAAAATGCACAAGGCGAAGCTCACCTGGCCCAGGGTGCATTCAAGCTCCCCCAAAAAATCATCATCGCCCAGGTCGTGGGTGTCATTGTCAATGTCATAGACGCAAAACTTCATCCTCTGCACCATCTCGAAGTAGTAATCGATCACAAACTTCTTGGCAAACTTTGGATTGAGGCAGTTCAGGATCATCTCTGTGCGTCCAAACTGATCCACAAAGAAAGACAACGTACTCGTCATCTTGCGCTCAATCCGACGCCAAATGCATACATTGAAATATAAAATAACAAAAATCATCAATTTTCGTGCCCACAATGCATCTAGGTATGTCTTTGTTGGATGTGAAGGTGGATATACATTTCTAATTCAGAACAAGGCCTTGAGTCATATCCATAACGTGTGGCATGCGTCCCGATACAGACCTCATACCAGTGGGAGCCTGAGGTGTTGATGTACAGGGCGCACAGGGGGTCAGACTTGGAGAACACGTCCATGTCCATGAGGTTCTCACAGGAGATGGTCAGCTCCACCTTGGTGGCCCAATGGGTGGCCCCTGGCACCGGGGCCCCACCTGAGGCCATGGCTGCTGGTTGTACTGAAAGACAACCACCGATAATTGTGATGAATTACATTTATTAGTATTTTTTTTAATGTAAATATCCAATTCTGTTACATTATACTTCTACTCCACTACATTTAGAAGGAAAATAGTACATATTGTACTTCATAGACAGGAGCCACTCAACAAAATGAAGAAGAAGAAGAAGAAGAAGAAGAAGAAGAAGAAGAAGAAGAAGAAGAAGAAGAAGAAGAAGAAGAAGAAGAAGAAGGGTCAAACAGTAGCGTGAGTTAGCTTCAAGCGGTTATCACAGAATAACGTACGTTACTTTTAACAGAAATTATGACAACTATTTGTTTGTGTGTCACGCTACTGATAATAATATCGCGAAATCACCCCATGTTGCTCTGAGTCATTAACGGGTCGGAACCTGCAGTGTTAGTGGGTGTGGCGATGCCCGGTGCGCCACAACCTGCGCCAACCTAACGCCTCAGCCGAAGTTACACACACGCTGACTTATTTACCTGTTTAACGCTAGTTGTAGAAACAAATTAACGCTTTTGTCCGTTTATGGTGGTCACGCATGAATACGTGATTATCTGACAGGAACAGCTGGGCGGCCCGGGGTGGAGGGGTGGAGCCGACTGCGGAATAGTTTAGTAGCCAACATAACGGTCTTCTTCTGTTCGCTTCAACCGTCCGGCCCGCAACAAAGTTATATTTGTCTTACACATTGGTAAAATTAAGTCACAACAGACTATTTATATATTATGAAACGTTTTATAAAAACTGTCCAAAATAATCACTGCGGAAAAATTATATCGGAACTTTCGGGATTCTTACTCGTTTCCTGTCGGCTGCCTATCGAGGTGACACACTCCCACGGGGTGCATTCAAGAAATACATTTCGAGGCAATAATTGAATCCAAACCATTTAAATTAGTGTGCGATCTTACATTGTATACATTGCTGTGGCGTGTATGATGTCCTGTGTAGATGCCTCTCTAGGTACATTTATTACCGTCGCATTGAAAATGCGGAAGGTTATGTTTTGATCGCCGTGTATTTATTTATTTATATGTGTGTTACTCGCATAACTCAAAAAGTATTAAACCGAATCGCATGACATTTCGTGGGATGATTGGTTATTATCCGGGGACCATTTGATTAGATTTTGGGATCGATCAGGTCAAAGAACAAGATCAAGGTCATGAAAAGGTCAAATCCTTCTTTTTACCATTGCTCCGGTCAATTTCTATCCAATTGGCAACTAATGCAAACATGTTCATAATTCAATGCCCGATCTTGTGATATGCGAAGGTATGCACTCTAACGAGTGCCCTTCTAGTTGAGTTCTGTTTTGCTCTCAAACTATTTTGTAGTCGTTAAAATAAGCTACTTTACGGCAGTGTGTCTATGCCTTTGTAAACTGCCTTATTTTTGGTGTGCAATTAAAATAATTAATTTGTTAAATAAACAAACATACACAATGAAACCAAATACACACAATCGGTGTGGTGACATGCAATGTAGCATAGCCTATTGAGGTTTTGCTAAACGACCACGGTATAGAGTGCGAGAACAGGGAGTGAAATATAATCTATATGAGTGTCAGGGTTTGTACGGTCATGGAAAACCTGGAAAAGTCATGGAATTTTAAAATGGTAATTTCCAGTCCTGGAAAAGTCACGGAAAAACATTAAATCATAAAACTTTGAGAAAAGTCATTGAAATTTGTTAAAATCACATGTTCATTTACGCCGAGTTTGAAATAATAATTATATTTTTGAAAGAAAGACGCTCAAAATATAAGCCAGCAATAGCTCTCAATATGCAACATTTTCTACAGTTTTCATGTTTATACCGAGATTTAAGTTTGATCATGGTAAAGTCCTGGAAAAGTCCTGGAAATCCTCTGGTCAACACGTGTGTGAACCCTGTCCTGTGAGTGAAGAGACAACCTCCCCTTCAACTGTTGCCCTTTTGCAACGGTTTGCAACTCCGGGCTCTTGAATGCGCCCTGTTTGGCGTTTGCGGACTAGCCTTTAAGTTTGCGATGCCGAGTGTTTTTTCGTATCATTGAGCGTTTCGTGCTCTGACAACATGGCTGGACTCGCGCTGAGACGATGTGTGAGCAGAACTTTACTGTCAGCACCTGGAGCCGCGGGCGACCGGAGCAGAGGGGCAACCCGGAAATACTGGACAACGTTGAGAAGGACCGCCGCTGCCCTGACCGTGAATACCTTGTTATTCCTACTCCACTGACAGCGTTGCTATCCTGCATGAAACTATTTAAAATGTTCACTCTAACGTGCTTACAGATAAACAACGTGATGCTTTTGGAAGAACACGTGTTTCACAGGAGACCCGATTGCTTGATCTGTTATGTGGGTAAAAGGGCATCAGGGCTTAGTACAGGTTAACTAACAGCTTTAGTATGATGATGATGATCATGATGATGATGATGATGATGTGGAAGACTGTATAATTGAGCATTATGTCATATCAGTTATAGTGATTATAGTCCAATTCAACCACGGCCTTGGAGGGGGTCCCAGTGCAATAACCCGATGTGGACATACTGCTTGGTGTTGGGTCACCTGTGGTTAACTTAGGCTGACCCACCTTCCACTCTGAAGTGTGTGTGTGTGTGTGTGTGTGTGTGTGTGTGTGTGTGTGTGTGTGTGTGTGTGTGTGTGTGCGTGTGTGCGTGTGTGCGTGTGTGCGTGTGTGCGTGTGTGCGTGTGTGTGTGCGTGCGTCCTCATCTTTCTTGTACACGCAGGGCGGAGGAGCGGCGTTCCTCCTGGGGATCCCCGCACTCTCCTGGCTGCCTTTGGAAGCTTATCACAGAGTACAGAGTTCAACCGCGGTCTACGCTTTAGAAAAAGGTAGGTCATATACCCTCAAGTACAGATGAACAAAAAAACATCCATTTACAGGAATTTAGGTGTTGGAGAATGTGACACAATTAGAATCATTGAATGTCATTAAAAAAAACACAAACTTAGTTATTTAAATGATGACTTTTGGGGCAGGAGGGAGTTCAGTTTAGCGAATGAAGAGCGTTTCTGGTTGAATTTAATGTTGTGTTTTGTCTGTGCAGAGCAGGTTTTGGAGCAGGCGGACTACCTGTACAGCTGTGGAGAGACGGAGAAGCTGTACCAGCTGCTGCTGCAGTACAAGGACAGGTGAGGACAGAGCTCAGGCTCTCACTCTGTGTCTCCTCCTGTTCCCAACAGGTTGTATTCAATAGAAATGTATAGATATATTTGTATATTTTTTTTTTTTAAATATACATGAGTTGAAGTTGTGTTTTTCCCGTCCATCCAGTGAAGATGCCGAGTACCTGTGGAGGCTGGCGCGGGCCTCTCGCGACCTGGCCGTGGTGCCTAACACGGAGGCCGGATTAAAGAAGCAGCTGATTTATGATAGTTTTGAATATGCAAAGAAGGCCTTGGAGAAGGATGAGAAGAGTTTCGCGGCACACAAAGTAAGTAATACAACCGGTTCCATACTGAGAACGCATTACTTGTATAATAATAGTACATAGTTTATGCCGGTGAACAAATAACAGATCTAACATTCCTCCATCATTTAACAACACAAAATATGAAAATCAACCGAACATAAACCTCAACATGCAAATAACACTCATCATAACCAACAATGGAAAAATAAGAAAACACACAAACACAACACACGACACTATCCAACAAGACATGTTTAAGAACACATGCTTTTTGTCTTTCAAGCTTTTTAACAACCCAAACCAGAGTGAAACTAATTCACTTTGCACGTGCAGCATGATGTCAAAGTCTGTCAACCAATTAATGTTTAAAAGAGCGTAGAAAAATTGACTCTCGACGTTCTTTCACTTCTGACCCAGTGGTACGCAGTGTGTCTCGGCGATGTCGGGGAGTACGAGGGAGTCAAGGTGAAAATTGGAAATTCAAACATCATTAGAGAACATATGGAGGTGAGAGGACGGTCGGGTCTGAGCGTCGCCGCGTCACGTTTACTGTGAGCGGAAGTGAAACGTGTCGCTTTCTCCCCAGCGAGCTGTTGAACTCAATCCCAAAGATGCCACTTCCCTATATATTTTGGGTTTCTGGTGAGTCTTTTTTAGAAATTATTTTTCAATGTAATACATTTTAGTTTAACTGACAAACTATAGGTCTGACATTGTGTTCCAATTCAGCTGCTTCGTATGGTAAACGTATAGTAAACATTGAAGTCAAACATGGACGCACACTTGCCGAAGAGAAGTTTCCGAACAGAAAGAAGAAGAAAAACATAACGAGGCCCACAGAATGAAAATAAATGGATGCTGTTAATGTGGCGTAGATAAACTTTTTAAAGATGTAAACAGGTACCATTAATAAGAACGCAGGATATTTTGAGCTAGAACTCCACTTGGCAATGTTGTTGCATTGCCCCTTGTTCACCACTAGGTTAGCAGGGTAAGAAAACATATCATGTGTCATCATCATAATCATGTGTATTCTCTCTCCCCCTTTCCCTCAGGTGCTTTGCGTTTGCAGAGCTGCCTTGGTACCAACGCAAGGTGGCGGCCGTCATTTTCGCTTCACCCCCTCAGTCTACATACGAGGAGGTGAGGACCGCTGTCTAGACTAGACTACCCCCCCCCCCCCCTTCTGATTGGTTACCAGCTGCACAACCGGCTGCTTATGAACACACCTGCAGGCTGTTTTGTTACTTTTTGGAGAGCCGAACGTCTTCTCAAATTTCACATTGAACTATTCATACACTCTGTCATCCTCATTGAATGTGTTGTAACTCTGTAATAATTCCTTCTGTACACATTACATCTATTGCACCTGTCCATACTGGAGAGGGATCCTCTGTTGCTCTCCTGAAGGTTTCTTCACTTTTTTCCCTCTGAAAGGGTCGTTTCTATTTCTTGATCCGATGTGAGGTCCTGGGACAGGGATGTCTATGTGTCCAGACTGTAAAGCCCTCTGAGGCAAATTCATAATTTGTGATATTGGACTATATAAAACAAACTGAACCGAGTGTTTATCTGCCCCTTCAGGCTTTGGAATTCTTCCTGAAGGCTGAAGAAGGTAAAAACAAACAAAAAGAGCAGCTCAGACTTCTCTGGTCAAGATTTTAGAAAAAAAGCACAGTGCTTGTAAATTGCTACCATATAAAATGTTTAAAATGCATTTAACCGACGTGACGTGTGTACCAGTCGATCCCAACTTCTACAGTAAGAACCTGCTGATGCTCGGGAAGACCTACTTGGCCATGCAGGACAAGGAGCTGGCGCTGCTCTACCTGACCAAAGCGAAGGAGTACCCTGGCCACACACTGGAAGACAAAGAGGTACAGCCCCTCCTCTTCATCGGGCTTTCCCATCACCGACGATGGCTTTGGAATGACCTGTGCTGCGAGAACTTAGGACGGTCTGTTTTGTTCCCCTTGGCAGGCCCACAAAGAGGCTGTTGACCTCTTGAAGAAACTAGGATGAAGCCTGTGTCTATCGGCCGAGTGGAACACGGCGCCTTTGGAGACGGTTAATAACTCCTAACAAATGTTCTCCTTTTCCAGCCGATTCTGTAATTAATTTATTATGTTGAATGATTCAGCTGATTTTGAACGTGTAACGTTTGATATTTTAAGTGTGTGTGTGTGGGGGGACTTGCTCCTTGCTTCACCTCATGCCCGAGTACCTCTTACGGCGACCTGTGACCTCTAGCTGGGCTGAATGTTTAATCAAATAGTTGCACAGACAGTGCAGCTCACAGCGGCTTGTGCTTCGTGGTGAAACATTGCATATTGTAAATGAACATTTCTTACAACTTGTTATTTTAAATTAAAGGAATGCAACAACTTTCATTCTCAACCCTCATCTGTATGTCAAATATTCACACCGACAACCGGCTTCTCAACGTAAACGTCAGATCTATTCAAGTACAAGCTTCTAATGTTTTTGTTTTTTTAAAGATCAAATTAATGAACACAATCTTAATGGTTGCTGCTCCTTCACATGCATATGGCAAACTGGCTTAATGAGGCCATAATAAACTGTTGTGACATCACTAAGTGGTCTTCAACGCACTTTCATTGATACTTGACCTTTGTTGGCCGAGCGGTCACTTAATGCCTCCAATTAAAGACGACTAGTGTAAATAAACTAAAACCAGCTGTAAAGATGGTCAGATATATTTATTAAAGGGTTTTCTTTTTTGGCCTCGCAGATTCCCATCAATTAAGCGGTGGCTCCGTGTGATTATTTATAATATTTAAGTACTTTATTTACTTTCATTATCTTTATACAATGAATATTCACATACACAGTTGATTTTTTCTTTGATTAC
Source organism: Liparis tanakae (assembly GCA_036178185.1). Taxonomy (NCBI): domain Eukaryota; kingdom Metazoa; phylum Chordata; class Actinopteri; order Perciformes; family Liparidae; genus Liparis; species Liparis tanakae. The sequence continues at coordinate 8,749,532 of CM070096.1, read as the reverse complement.
AGGTTTCTGTTTCAAAAGGAAGCACAGAGTTATGCAGTGTGGACTCCTTTCGCTACAGTAAATGTTTCTTTCATACGCCGCCCCTCCTCCGGCCGAACACCTTATGTACACGACTCCGGCCCGAGGAGCCGCACGCCCCGAGCTTCTTTCTGCTGTTTGAAGTGGTCTGAGAAAGGAAATGTGATTACCCACAATGCTAGAGGAAACAAGGCGGATGGCCTGCCAGAGCTGCGTTTAGACCACTGAGCAATAGATTAAGCACCAGAGTTTATAAACAGTTAAGACGTGACATTCGGAAAAAATTAAACGCATGTCCCCCCTGAAGCATTAAAAAGGGAGAACGGACGAGGGCGGGGTGCAAAATTAAAAAAAAAAGACATGAAGCAATGCTGCGTCAGTCTCCACGCGTCGCTTGGTCTGCGGTCTCATGAACCCCATCTTTTAGGATTATAGTTTTTTTTCTTACCGATTTACAGATTCATGCATTTTTTTATTAAAATAAGACTCTTACTTCAGCACAACACCTGAGACTGACCGAGGTAGCCGGGTGGATGACCTCGGGAGCTCACCGTGTGGCTTCAGTCCGGCTGCTGACCGAATCGTTATGTCCTTACACCACCGACCCCTAAATGTGTTTTAATGTTTATTTTCTATTAGACAGTTTCCACTCCGCTGCCTCCATGCAATATTTATATACGTTTCTTTCATGACATTTTGTTTTCTTCAGTGCCGGTCTCCTTTGACACCGAATTATAAAAGTACTGCCATTTTGTAATAATGTTGGGATTGTTACGCCTCCTCGGCTGGTGTTGTGATTGGTTAATTAATGGCTGGGAAGAAGGGAAGCTGAAAGGTGGGCTTTCAGTACATTAACCTTTGTGTGACCGGGAGCCTTTAGGACCGCAATACAACACGAGATGGACACACAGAGGCCGTCTTGGTTCTGATCAGATGAAGTTGAAAGATGCCCGGAAGGGGATGCGTCTGCTGTGGTACCGACACCTGGGGGGGTCCAAGTCAATGTGATCCGTAGGTTATCGGGTCAGCCTCCTCACGCCTGTTGCTGTGTAAACCACAGCGACGTCTTCCTTCAGGACACTTCAAAAAAGGCAAAAGAGAACCAGCCGGGAATACAGAGTCTCTCGTCTTGTTGGGACAATGTTCCTAAAAGGTGGCTTAAACCCCCTGAACTCTGACCCCCAGGCCCACTGCCGCCACCACCACACATGCAATTCACTTTAACTGCAATTTAGATCCTTTCTCGATTCATCGTCGGCCTTTTTACATCATCCAAGGGAGGGTTCGATGACGCCTCTGACTGGAATAGCAGAGGGTTGTGTATCTGTGTGTAGTGTAGGGGGTGGAAGAAGGTGGTCACAGGAGTCTTCTCATCTTCAGAAGCAGCCATGCAAGCACGCAAAAAAAACTGCAACAATTACTATGGGTCCAACGGGGGGAAATAAAAAAATTCTGGCACCAGACCCCAATACCACTCTTGCCGTTTGGTAGCTCTATAGAACTAGAGCTTTAAAAGAAGATTGCGCTCCAACTATAAAAAAATCCTCTCAAAAACACTTTCAGTCTCTTTTAAAAAGCCAGTCAGCAGTGGGGAGGACATTAAAAAGATATCCATGATTTCTGTTTCAAACAGGAGCAGAAATGCTGAAATGCTTGCATATTTCATGATGGGGGTATCATATTTAAGGGTTGAGGAACAGGATTGCGGCAAAAACGATGCTGCAAATTAAGATTTGGTTTAAAATGACAAAATAGCTTATATACATTGGTGGTTATCTTGTGCAATTCTTTTTGTTTGTTTAACTTGGCTGAGTAGACAGCGATGGGGAGAGAGATATACGAGAGTCCGTCTATTCTTGGCCAAATCCTTCCGTTTCCTCGATGGCAAAGAGCAGCTTCTCTTTCAGCTGGTCGAAACTCTTGTAAGGAGGCAAGTCCAGACGGTTGAAGCTGAGGACAGACGAGGAGGAAAGGTCAGTGGAAGGGTCGTCCGCTTAATGACACATGACGGTGTTCCCATACACAATGATTTCTTTGCTTGTAACGCAATAGAAAATAATTAAAAGAAAGCAAAGCAGCAGCAGCAGCTCTGTTTGTTTAAAAGGAAAGACTACATGTGCCTGCCGATTACATATTATTAACAGCTTTCCAAGTAGATTACAATCTTCGATTCAATTTCCCCACCAAGCTGGAGTGACTGTCTGGAATATGACGGCAAAGCTGATCAAGTGAAAACATCACGCGAGGAACCGTGGAGCCCAGTTGACTTAACACCAACTTCTGGTTGGATGCCAAACTGCATTGTGTTGCTCTGTACTTTTACATGTTTAATGACAATAAAGTTTAATCTAATCTACCTGTGAGTGACGTACGGAATAACACCTGCTCAACACCCGTGAGGGAGCCGTTATGAATCCCGTGACTCGGAGGTAGAGCACATCACTCACCATGTGTGGCTCCGAGGAAGCCATGTGTCCTTCCCCACCTTCTCAATGCAGAACTTCTGGGGCCCGTTACTTCCTGCAATACCAAAGGAGAAGATGAGTGGGGACATCGTGGCGCGGGTATCCACAGCTCTTGGTTTCTGGATGATTGTTTTGTGCGTCGGCCACTGACCCATGAGTTCAGCAAAGCCGCCCAGAGGCAGCCGGCAGGTTCCCGTGACGAACTGCATGAGCCGCAGCCGCACTTCGTTGTCCACTTCTTTCACCAGCTTCAAGAGAGGAAGTCACAACACGCACACACTTTAATGTAAGTAATGAGTTTGTGTCTGGAGCACGGACCTAACCCACGAGGAGCGACTGGCAGCTAGGGGCGTGGCTTAAGTCTGTGCGCCTATTTGCTCTGAACGCCGAGTGTGGCCCGTGAAGAGGTTAGCGTCATTCAAATCAGAGCCGGAGATTATTTATGGACGGGAGCAAATAAGACAAGCTTTACTCGATGAAAAGGGTTTTTTGGCTTTGCTTCTGTGTCTCTTAGGCAAGAGTTTGAGCAAGAATAGTGTGCTCGCTTCCATTGTAAATAGACGAGGACAAGGAATATCGAAGTGCGTGTGTGTGTGTGTGTGTGTGTAGGTTTGACTGTACCTGCCAAAACCAGATGATCTGTTTGCTGTTCCTTGTGTAGTGGCGATACACCGTGTTCCTTTGCCAGTCCTGGAGGTCGACCTCCTGCATTCCACAGAGCATCACCTGCATCGAACACACACAAGTAAATAAATGACAAATACAAGTCAACCCAAGAGAGTCTCACACAAAATATTTACTTTTCTCCACACATCCAAATGACTATAGAAATAAATCCTGTTTAAATAATAATTAAACCCCTGAAGAGTTGGGTAGGCGATCATGAAAACACAAGCCCACAGGTCATGACGCGCCGCTCACCTCCAGCTCCTTTTCGTCAAAGTACTGGAGCCACTGGAGTGGGACCACCTCGTTGAAGCCGTCCAGGAACGCTTTGGTCTGACCTTCCACCCCACGGGAGAACCTCCACTCTGCCATCAGACTAAGAGCACGGCACAGACACACTTTGTAAGTACAACAGAAAAGATCCCGGAGCATTACGAGGAGACGGCGGTTATACTGGACCTGATGTACTCCTCCTTGTTCTCCTCAGTGACGAGAACGTTGGTGCCGTCGGGTTTGAGATCATGAGAAGTGATCTTCCCCAGGATCTCCATGTCCACTGAGAAGTACATCTCTAGACCGCACTCCTCAATGTTGTTGTCCCTGAGGACAGACGAGATTGGGTTGCTGCCACGGCAACGTAGAGGCTGAACGCCGTAGATCTCTACGTTTCTACCCTTTATATTAAAGTAAGCAGCGTTTTCTCCATCGATGTTCAGAACCGTCACTACACACCGCTTCATCCCCTTATAGCCGTACTGTCTCTTCTCCCTCTGTGTGTGAAAACTACTCTGAATGCTACGCAGTCTCTCGTCTTTCCATCTCTGTGGACGTCTCTGGAGTCGAGGTCCCAATGTTTTCACTGAAACTTAGAACACTTCATATGTATTCAGGCGAGGGAGTATTTGGAGGAGACTTCTCCCAGAACAAGATCTTCTCCATAGTGTAAGTCACTTGATAGCGCTCTCCCTCAATACTGGACCAATTTGTTGTTAAACTAATAATAACAACTCTTTTCTCTTTCAAACGCTTGACTGTCATGTAATAATTTATAATTAGAATATGCTCATTAATTTCCATGTCTATATTTTGAAGGCGGAGGACAGAACTTACCTTATCCATATGAGTGAGTTGTAGAACTCGGGGTCGATGGACTCCAGGTCTTTGAGTATCAGCTTCTTGTTCAGCATGCGTTTGTAGAAAGGCAGAGAGAAGCCTGTGTCGATGAACTTGCCGTGGAAAAGTGCCTGTAGCAGGAGAGAAATTAAGAGATTTATTCCTTTAACTGTGCTGGTCAATCTGAAAATGTGGTATCCATGGTGATATATATCGATCACGAAAGTTTACATGTTCCTTAAATATAACTATGAATCTAAGTCAAATTTTTTCCTTGACAGTCTGTATTTGTAGCTAAATAACATTCACCTATTGCTCCAACACCAAAAATGTATGTTTGACATGTTTACGTCAGATTTAAACGCCGTCTAAAAATCACCAACGTGTTCCACTTTTAATGTTTTTATGTCTATGTCATCAGGACTGTTGGACAGTTGGTGTGGGTCGCATGTGAACTTGCCATTGCGATGAAGCGGCCGATAAAGCAGAAGTAGGAGAGGTGGTCCGGGTTGATGGCGGAGGCGGGGTTGATCTGCAGACAGTAGTTGCTCTTGCCAGCGTACTCAAACAGGCAGTACATGGGGTTCAGCACCTCATGGGACAACAAGAAGAACCACTCTCTGCAGAGCCACGAGAGGAGAGACGAGCAGGGGGCGAAGATGAGAGAGAGCGAGTGGGGAATGAAGAGTAGAAAGGGGAATCAAAATTGAGTGAGGAAGAGGGGGAGAGAGAGAGACAAAATAGTTTTACACGATAAATTACTGCTTCATTTTTTTTATAGCTCGTTTGAACCAACAAAAAAAAGTAAATTGTCATGATGCTCTTTCTATTGTGTATATTACCGGGCTAAGCCCCCGTAGTCCAGACCCTCCTCTCCTCTGAAGATAACATAGAGACGCCTCCTCAAGTCGTACGGCTTCAGGGCCATAATCTAACGAACAGAGAAGACACACGTCAGCCATCGGACGGAGGACGAGGCGTATCACCGGATGTGCTGTATGACATCGGTTCAAACTGAGGTGGAAAAGCCCTCTTACTTGCTGGAAAGAGTCTTCAAACAGCGTCTGCCTGGACACGGTGATCTTCACATGGCTAGGGAGAGCATTGGACTGAGGGAACAGGACAAACGCATTAATGCAGTCGGGACCAAAAAATAAATAAAAACAAGTAACTGAAGGCAAAAAAACTAAAGAGTTATGGAGCAGGAGAAAGAAAACACCTACCTGGCACAAGTAGCGGAAATGGGCAAGCTTCCATCGAAAGCTGCGCTCATAAGCAATCTGAGGGCCTTTGGTGCTGAGGAGAGCAGAAACATTGAACGAAAGGTCAACACGCAACACGTGTCAGCTGATGGATGCAAAGGCTGCTACAGGGGCCAGAAACCTTCACCATACAATGACAAGCAGATGTACATGGGAAGTATGCTCTGCTAGGGTCCCATCAAGTTGTTATTTAGAAATATTTCCTGGCTTTTCACATTAATTCATCAAATTCCCCAAACATCCCTGCGTGAATCAGAACCATTAATATTGAACGTTAGTGGGAAACATTTCCTCCCTGAACTCGTGCAAATGTCAACGCAAAACCTGTCTTCCTCTTGTCGTTGTCAATTCTCTCTTCAGCTATACACTAGTTTCCATAGCTACAGCTCTACAGCTGGCCAAACACAGACTCTAGCACGGCTTCCTCCAACGCGTCATGTATACCGCGAGACCACAGAGAGTAAAGGACTCTAAAACGCGCTCTTACACAGAGGACTTCCCGGTGCGGGGATCACTGAACGTGGTGGTCCGGGTGTTGTGATCCACAAAGTAGCGGACTCCTTCCCGCGTGTACCGGATCTCCCAACCTTCAGGAAGAGGATCTTCATTCTGTAGCCTGCAAGTACACAAGGACAACTTCGAACATGGACGTGGAAGATATTTGAGAATGGACCAACTTTTACAGGTTGCAAGGTCTGAATTGCAACATTGGTTGCAACTTATCAAAGTGATCACATCATACGTACGACCACACAGCAGTTAATGCAGCTCGCGTCTTTTATTTAATTTGTCTTTTAAAAAAAATTCTTGGTTGGCAACCACATAATGAGTGCCAACGCTAGCTTAATGCAAACCGAGCCATACGCTGCCTCACAGTTCAGAGAAGAGTCAAATGAATCAAAACTATCCCCCCGAAATCTCGACTATAGCACTAATCTGCATTCAGGCCTGTTTGTTTTGTTTTTAGATTACGTGAAATAGATCAGGTGTTCCAGCAGAAAAGTCACCATAATGGGGAAAACTAAAACCTGTTCTGTCTGAGCGGGCACTTAAATGACCTTGTAAGACACGAAGTGGCTCCTGTTAAACATTCAACTGAAGGTTCATTGTGCCATCATGATGGAGAGGGTGGCAAATTAGTGAAATTTGCTTTGATGATGATATACATTATATATTGTCTATTCTTTTCATGTAGATCATAACCAGCTGTATTTTGTGCAAGAAAAATATTACAATGGTTTGTTTTCAGAAGGATTACTAAGTGGTAACCACATCAGGACCCGTCACTAGAGACGAGCTACCTGCAAACCGCCTCGAGCGAAGCAGTTCTGTGGCCAGACATTTAGACTATTGATTTAGGTCACATTGTTGCACAACAGAAATTATGGTTTATTGGATGCTGATTTGAAAATGCTTCTCATTATCTTTTAAAAAAAAAAAGAAAAAGAGAAGTTGTGAAAGGATTGTAGATTGCGCAGACCATCTGGAGCACGAAAGTTCTGCATATGGTGGTGTAGCTCTTTTCCTTGTAGATTACACGTTAACATACATCATGGTGGGTCACACAGTATTCTTCAAATTCTGTTCAGATGTAATAACTATATTCTTCTATTTTGGCTCAAACAAGACTAGTACAATCCCTGGTAGATCTCAGAGACAGAAAAGGCCCTTTGACCTTGAGATGACCTTTCAAATCAAAGATGATCTTTAAACGAGCTCACCCTTGGGTTCGGGGGTCTTCCCACTGTGTTGTCTTGGTGCTATGGTTGACAAAGTACACTCGGTCATTGGAGTCCACACGCCTCTCTAAAGTGGATTAAAAAAACGTGGAGAAAGATTGGTATCTTAATACAGAATGGGAACTGGGCCCCAAAATGTCAGATTATTGGTGCCGACTCATGCTATACGTACTCATGCACACGTCTTCGACTAGCTGCCGTCTATGACCTTTGTGATCCGCGAGCAGCGTTTATGCTTTTGTATGAACACTCATTTTGGCAGAAACATTTATGAAAATCTACACATTTGTGTTCTTCTAATCAACAACAAGTGCCGATGTGACGTAGGCGCAGAGTGAACACGTGGGCATCGTTTAGGAGGAAGGGAGCTGAACTCACCCCATCCAGGAGGTAGTGGGCCGAGAGGATCATTCTCAGCCGACATCATGGATGCCTGGAAACGACGAATGCACACATAGACTTCCATTAAAAAAATATTCCAAATATGTCTTAAAACAATTAAATAAAAATTAATTTAAGAAAATAAAATGAAGACTCCACGATGTAGCTGGCAAAGGCCTCTGTGCTTGGTTAACTGTTCTGTACTTCCCAGCTGTCATTGATTTGTGCTGTAAACTAATCATCATCTGTAAAGATGACATCACTGCTGAGATCAAACATTTAGGTGAAAGACCCTCCCCGAGGGAACCAGATTAGGGGCTGTGCATATTTTATGCTGTGGTTGTTCTCATCTTCAGGCCAAATGAGTTGCTGTGTATTGATGAGGGGAGTTGCAAAACAAATGGCGCCAGAAAACAGAGATACGACTCATTAGGTGAAGGTTTGACGGACACGAGTTTCAAGCTTCATCATTTGTAATCACCATCGGAAACTGAACTTTGATTTCTAAGCGCGTCATGATAAAAATATTGATCGACTTGTTTACCATTGCCAATTAAGATAGAAAAAGATGTGAGAAAATAGAATTAATTTATTCTTTGATTTACTCTACAAAGAACTGTCATGATTATTACCGTCGCATTGAAAATGCGGAAGGTTATGTTTTGATCGCTGTGTATTTATTTATTTATTTGTATGTGTGTTACTCGCATTACTCAAAGTATTAAACCGAATCACATGAAATTAGGTGGGAAAATCCGGGACCATTTGATTCGATCGGGTCAAAGTCATGAAAAGGTAAAAATCTTTTTACCAATTTGTATCCATTTGGCATGCAACTAATGCCAAAATGTTCATAATTCAAGGCCCAATCTTGTGATATGCGAAGGTATGCGCTCTACCGAGTGCCCGTTCTAGTTATTTGTATGCCGAAAGTTGTATATTTTATTACATAACTAAAAGGTTAGAATGTTGACAATGTAATTTAGGAGGCAGGAAAATACAAAACCCTGAGCGTGGGCTTCGACTTACAGAGTAGAGGTAGCGCTGGTTGAACTGGTGCATGGCTCCCTGCAGCTGGCTGCGCTGGCTCTGCCACTGCTCAAAATTGCGGACCGACTCCATCGTGGGCCGCTGCCATGTGGTGGTGCGGGTGTTGTGGTCCACATAGTAGATCCTGCCCCGGTCATCCACTCGACGCTCCCAACTGGCAGAGCGACAGATACGGCACAATAAACAATCGGACACAGAAAGAGAGCTGGTAAGCAAATTACTGAGCCAGTCTCAAACAAAGTACACTCCCCATGTTCGAAGAAAGATAAATATATATATTAAAAAGGTGTCTTTTGAAATTGATATCTGAAACTGACTTGTGGTCAAATACATTCAAAATAAATATTGCCTTTGTAGGACTACTGCCAAGATGCACAATCTAACCTCGTCAAGTTACAGATTCCATGTGTGAGAAGCACTGCAGACGGATAGCGAGGAGGAGAGAGACTCACCCTGGTGGTAGTGGCTGTGGTCTTTCCCAGGTGGTAGTCCTGGTGTTGTGGTCTACGTAATAGGTTCTCCCATGCGGATCTTTACGCTGTTCCCACCTGAAAGACACAACGATTAACAACAGTTTGCAGGGCAAAAACAAAAAGCTACAGTGTCGTAAAAGAGGACAGAGATGGATAGAACATCTGAATTTGAGTTGCACCCTTTGCTTTACAATCGTCGCTTTTTAATGAATAAATTTAAGACAATATTTCTACCATTCAGTAAATACCCCTCAATTTAATCATAGCTTAGAAAAGAGGCGATTCCATAAATGTATGGTATGCAGAAAATGCAGCAGGTGGTGTTGATTACCCAGGGGGCAGAGGGTCTGGAGCTCCAGCATTGGGGACCTGCTGCCTGGGCTTGGCCCCGTCGGTAGTAACAGTTTCACTGCTAGTACCGCTACCACCGCCGGCGACTCCTGAAGCATTGGCTTCTTCTAAAGCTGGGGGGGGGGAGGACGTTGATGAGGAGGTCGTGATGGTTTGGGGGCCCTGTGCCGAGGAGGTTAATGCGGAGGAAGCAGCAGCAGCAGCAGCGCCATCTACAGGCTTAGCAGCGGAAGAGGAGGCCGGAGGCTGCGTGGAGGGTGGCTGGGTCTGAGGCGTGCCATCCGGGGTCGTGTCGGGGGCTGGCGGGGAGGCTTCTTGGTTGCAGTCCTCACGGTCGTCTGCAGGGGGCAGCACATCCCCTGTTGTAGCAGGCGATGGCCCAGGCGCAGCGTCACACGCCTCTCCATTGACTGCAGGCAAGTCAGGGAAACAATGGTGCCGTTTGCATACATTGACTAAACACTTTATCCATCCATGACTTGATGTCAATGATGTCTCATGAAAAGAAAATTGCCTTTTAAAAAGATAGTCTTGTAATCTTGGAACATACAGATGCATGCATTAACATATCTCTGCATCTATGATTTATCGTGTTAAAGAAAATAAGATGAGGCTATTTACAGCCTTTTAGAAATGCAACAGTGAAATGACCACACGACCCATTCTGAAGTCACCCGTTAGTTTGTCACTTGAATGAGGCAGTGGAGAGATATCATACCTATTATTTGGATTACGTAGCATTTTGATCAATTAAAACCGAAGGGTTCTATCTGAGGTACCCGCGTAAAGAAGTTGGTTCTCCCATTCATATGCACACACGTCAACCTGCGGTGCTCGGATTTTGATTTGAATGACTCCATCCATGACATTGGAATATAGTTTATCAAATGTAATCCAGAAATATTTTTCAAGCGAGTACATAACCTCACAGGAGATGTAACGGCTGTACATGAGGAAAAAAACAACAAAAGCATTTAGACGGTGAGAAACACACCGCACAGATCTAAAAATCAAACTCACCCATTCTACTCTCCGTGTCAACGTCTGAAGGTTGGTGGACTGGGGTGGAGTTGGGTGTGACGTCTCCGTTGATGACGGGACCGAGGCCGAGGCTGCAGGAGCTGGAAGGCTCCTGTCCATCCGCACCATAGGAGAGCGAACAGGAGTGGGACCTGGGGCCCACATCCGTCCCATTCAATGCGCTTTAAAGAGAAAACACACCAGGCTTCAAATAGCTAGCTCAAATCTGAATCTGGGCATAGACGCAACAATTACTTCATACATCGTAGAAATTCAAGACCTATTTGGTACACAATAAAATAAATGATTCTGTAAATCTTACTTTTATTTAGGACTCAAATCATTGAGGTTCCCCTCTTTTGCAATTACGATGAGAAATACACAATAAAAATATGGTTATAAATTCGAAACAAGAAAGGACAACACTGAGTGAAATAATTGCACACTAAGTGAAAGTGTTTTCAGATCAACGTCTTGAATTGTCCAGCGATGGCGACAACGTCGAAAATGTCGTGCACAAAAACTAAAGGCAGGTTTTATAGGTTCAGAATAAACCCACAAGACTTAGTGTTAGGAATGGAAGTTGGTCAGCGACCTGTGGTTCAGTCCAGCATGGAAGTTATAGTTGGAGGTGAATGTCCAATAAGGGGTTTCTGGATGAATAGACGTGATCTGTGATATGTCATCATACGGGTTAACCGAGTCTAGTGGGAAAGTGAAAGCAGACGCATGTCTGTAGATTAGTAAATGGGGGCTGAGTGTGTGTGGGGGCCAGTAAAGCTAGTGGGCCTGATAACGTCCCTGGTTGGGTTCTGAGAACGAGTGCCAACAGTTTGCTGATGTCATCACTGACGTGGTCAACATGGCACCGCCTCAGAAGAGCGTTCCATCTGCTTCAAGACAGCAACGTGTTCCCTGTAGCAAAGAAGTCTGCATGTCCCGTCTCAATGACGACCCCCGTGTGGCTCTTAAGTGGTTTGACAAACTGGTTCCACAATACACAGAAAACCTCCTCGCCAGCCTGGACCCTCACTACTTTGTAAACAGAGCCAACAGATGGAAAGAGGATCCCGTCTCCATTGCCCTCCACTTAGCCCTCCTTCGTCTTGAAAATAACAACACTTACATCCGAATGTGGTTTGTCGATTTCATTCCAGCTCAGCTTTCACCACAATCTCTCCCATGAAACGGATTGGTAAACCGAGCACTCTGGGCTTTAGTACCTCGCTCTGTAACCGGCTATTAGGCTCCTCACAAACACACCCCAGGCAGTCACACCCCCTGCACTCTAGTGGTGGACATCAGAGCCCCCGCCCCACCGACTTGCAGATGAAACTAGTTTGTAAATGACACTACCAGCATCGGGAAGATTACAAACAATTAGGCTTTGTATGGAGTGAAAATCAACCATATTGTGGAGAGTGATGTCGATGGTTGATTTTAGAAAGAAAAGAGGCCAATAGAGACACATCAATGCATATGAACATGGTCGTCTCCATCGTGGCTTGAATGAAGCGTCTAAACATCCGTACTGCTGAAGGAAACTAAAGGTGGCAACAGTCCTGTGCCAACTTTTGGTTGATGAAAGCAACCCGACTGGAAACATTACAAACTTGCATAGGATCTGCACAGCGCCGGAAAAGAGGGCTCCACACTAGGTGATTAGAACCACTCAACAGTATGGTACCCAGCTACCGAGCATCAGTGATATTAGAGACAAGATGTCCCATTAAGAGCCTGAAGGACTCTTACAATGACAATACCCAGCCACCGCCACCGCCTGCTCAGCCCGCTGCGGTCTGGCAAGCGTTACAAGCATCAGCTGCTGAACCACCAGCACTGCAGATTTCCTCAGGCTGCGAGTCTTAAAGTCATCACCCACACAATATTTTTTGTGTGCATGTTTTCTTATGAAGCAGAATGGGACTGTTGTACAAAGATAATAAATGAACTGTGTAACTTCAAAAGCCTTGACGCAAGACACAGGGACTACTGTCCTTTGAGGGCCAGGACAGGACATAGAGTTATGGTTGCACAGCTGAAGAGGCCCTTTCATAAGGCAGAGGAGTTCTGACGGTGCCACAGACGTGCCCACAACAAGACCAAAACACTATCTGCCATATAACACGAGTCCAGGCAAGTTCAAACAGCAGACCAGCTAGCAGCCAAGAAGAACCAATTCAGAAAGGGTCAAAAGTACCGACAACTCCGATGAATGTTGATTTGACTACTCGGCATATCCGCACATTAAAAAAGCTCTTCCTATATCTAATACTAGGGATGTCACAATAGCAAAATTAGAACTTCCATACGATACCTGCCATAAGTATCACGATACGATACTGGTATATTTATCTACAATAGTAATGCATCAAACATCTGTATGGTTCCCTTTACACCAGCTTGTTCAACACTCAACAAATGGCATTAATCTTACTATTAGCCTACAGCGAGATATTAATGAAAACGTCATGGTGCCATCATAGCGTTGATAATACACAGCTGTGTAGGCCTTTGGTCCGTACCTGACGAGATCACGACATACTTCCTTCCATAGGTATGAGCAATTGTAGAATTCATATGTCATCTTAATTTATGGAATAAATATTTTTCTCAACTTGGAATAAAAATAATTAGCTCAAGATCCACCAGTATGTAGCCATGTTGCATCAATTGTGTTTATTTAGTACACGTGTGTGTGTGCATCGTGACCTCATGATTATAGGCTCGTGTCTGTACATGGACGAGCTCGTTTATAGTCACATTGCTTACCTGTACTTACTTTGAAAAGGTCGGGGTGTTTGTCTAAAAGGTGCTTTGCCATGTTTTACGTGTTGTCTCCCTAGTCTGAGTGGCTTTGAAACCCGTTTAGCAAACGGGTTTCCTTATGTCAGTGGGCTTTGCTTCACTGTCTCCTTATGTCAGTGGGCTTTATTCACTGTCTGTAATGGAGCCAAAGTATTTCCAGATTTCACTTTTGGCCTCTTCTTTTTTACAAAAAGCCGAGGGCGGTCGGCAAAAGCCTCGTCACGTGACGCCGTGTTGTCTTCCCAGCTGTGCGCTCGCTCACAGCACTGAGTAGCCCCGCCCCCTTGCAGTCAATGCGTCCAGGCAGCATGACAGGGTATCGATACGAACACTATGCAAAACCGTATTGTTTTGAACATACGGGTACGAAATTGTATAAGTTGGAACAGAGTTGAAACCCAAAGACAACATAGTGCTCCTGTATGGAGCACGAGGGCCAGGTCCGGATCTCATGTTTTGACAGACTGAGACCTGGCGCCTCGAGCTCCACAGGAAAAGTAGAAACACGAGCTACCTGAAATGAAAAGGTGGGTAAGGCTCAAGAAAAAAAGATATAGTTAAAAAGCAACAACAAAAAAAATTTTAAAAGGGAAAAAGTTTGGAGTTGACCAGAAAAGAGGAGAGAGGCAACGGAGTGAAGACTGACAGTTGCCACCCACGAATAACCGTAAAAGAACAATGAGCAAAGAGACAAAGAGGAAACCAGGAGGGCAGATAGGGTCCCCAAAGATTAGTCTCCCAGCTAAATAGCAGATTTCTTGCATAAAGTGAAGCCACAGGCCAGGTTCAGGGTGACACTACATAACAAAACACACAAATGTATCAGATTCATCAAAAAAGTTTTATGTTTGAATATGTTGAAACAAAATGATCTGTTCATAAACACATGAGAAGAAAAAAGTCTCACCACCATTTATATCCCTCAGCTGGCTAACTTGTCTATCTGTCTGAGTATTCAAATAGTTGTGGGTAAATATACCTCTCTGTCTGTGTCTTGCAGACCTCAGCAACTGCAATGCAGAGAGGAGCCAGGCAGCCCGACCTGCCACCCCACCCTCACTACCAACTCGGGTCTTTTGCAGTTAGCAGACATGTCCTTCAGTGGCTTTTCCATAAATAAAAAAAAAAAACAGCAAAACTCACTAAAGGGCACTATTGCTGTGTGACAAATAATAAAGACTGAGCCGCAGCGGCAACACAAGCACTGAAAGCAGGAGGAGGGCGTAGTCAAGGTTGAGAAAAGGCAGGATAGACCTGACAAGGCCAAATATGCTTCTCTAGGACACATTGTCGGGAAACCAAGCTAGCACATAACTCTTTGCAGCCTGTTAGCATTCCTTGGTTTCAAGGAGTTCTTCTCTTCAGGCCAACAACCATATAAGGCAGTGGTTCCCAAACTGGGGGACGCACAGTGCAACTACAAGGGCCACAGCTTCATCACAAATCGGAATAACGATATTACATTTAATTATGACAAATACAATTGCAAACAAGTTGTAAAGATAGGTCACCATATTATATGGTTGCACCTAAGAAATACAAATAAAATAAATCAAGCGGAATTGCTGTAACATGCAATGTGTGCCACTGCCAACCACGACCCCCAGAGCAAAACACACACACACACAGAGACAGAGACAGAGACAGAGACAGAGACAGAGACAGAGACAGAGACAGAGACAGAGAGAGACACACAGCAAGAGAAAAAGATAAGAAATAGGAAATAAGCAATGGACTAAGGTGGACATTGGCAAGTCTGTCCATCTTAGCCCGAGTTGAAAAAGGTGACACGACCACGGCACAAAGGTAAAAGCACGAAACTGTAACGAGGTGTTTCGGTCCCTGGGCTTTATAAGCACCGTGCTCGGCCAAGAACAGAGACCCGAGTGTGTTGTGCATCTTAAACTACTGGTAAACTGAAAAGTGGTGTTCGGCCACCGCTACAATGAAGACCAAACACAAACCAAAGTTGAACATTAAAAATGAGTATATATATATATATATATATATATATATATCATTACAATAAATTAATAATAAAAGAAGATTCGACCCAATCCCATTCAGTGGGCGGGCTTATAAGGTTCCTACATTATCAAAGGGGAGCTTGACCGAAATAGTTTGGGAAACACGGATGTAAAAAAGGGAGTGAAGTGGACAGCATCTTCCCCATGGTTGGTTTAGTTAACTCACCCGTTAGCAGCCCTCAACGAAGAAGAGGATGATTCTCCATTTTCATGGATGGTATCTCCATTCTGTTGGACTTCTAGTGTGGATGGGGGAAAACTATTTTAGCAAACAGATATTATGTGCAAGTGTCTATTTACTAAATTAATAAAAATAACTTGGTGAGAGCTTGACTGTACAAGGATTATGTGATGGTGGGCCAGTATATGCATCCGTGGCATCCGTCTCTCCCTTTGCTTCTTTGTTGATAGTCATTTAGCAGTTCACGTGATCATGAAAATTGGCAACCCGCTGCGTCACCCTCCCCGAACACATCAATAATCAGCTCACTGGTGCCATTTGCTGCATTGCCGTTGGTAAGTGGTGCCAGTTCTTCCTGGCCAGTGACAGTCAGGCCATCTAGGTAGACAGTCAGCTCGCCAGCGGGGACCAGAACTCCCTTCTGCTCCACGCTCAGTTTCAGCACCTCCTTCACATTCTCCACTGTAGAGGCAAAACGGGGATCGTATGGGAGGAGGCATTACAATAGAGTTGCACCAAAAAGAGCATAAAGCAAGCCAATATCGTAGACATGCTTCATTTACAATGTTCACGTTAAAAACAAAAGACACGTTGAACAGATATCAGGCAACCTCAACAATAAATCTGTTGGTCATGGTGATTGGAATTAAACAAACTTGAATAATTCACGTTATAAATCAGGAGCTGATCAGAGATGATATGGGTAAGTATTTAGCAAAAAGACAGGAGAAGTTCAAAACATGGTGATGTCAGCCCGTCTAAATAAACAGTACTTCATGCGTCTGTCTAACTGCACCACAACTGTATTTGTCACATCATGAACACACCCCACCCCCGACCTTGTATTATAATACGGTTTTGCATTTTAATCATACATTTCCTGTCATGCTGTTCCAAGGCTTGAATTAGGTCCAGCGTGGCTTTGCCAATCAGAGCGTCTGCCTTCAGGGTGTGGTGACTCCATACTTTGAAATCCACCTGTGTGCACGGCGTTACATTCCTAAAAAAGGTCAAGAAGACAAACAAACGCATAACAAGAGTAATTATTAGAATGTTTGCATCAAATCACATGAAGTTACATAATTGAAAAAAAGGACAGTCAAAAAATATGTATAATACGCCAGTGTGCTCGACCAGCAGTGCCTTTTCTTCTTGGCCAGAGTTTGGAACCAGTTAATGCATTTGGAAAGAAAAGAGGCAGACATGGTAACGCATGTCCATCTAACCCATAAAATCACCGTTTACAACCTCAGCATCGACTTTTAGTCTCTGCTCCTCCTTGGAAAAGAGAAACTACAACGAAGAAAACTATTATTTTGATGCTTCTCATTCTGATTTCTCAAAATCCTCGCTGCAGGCTTAACAACTGATGGAGTCAGCTACTTCCTTTTGTTTTCCGTGCTTACACTAAATGAAAACTACACAGTCATTGTATTCTCTGCACATCAGCCTAAAAAGACGTATCTATCATTGTAGCCAGGACGCCGTATGCAGGATTGCTAACGGCTCGCCAAACAGCTGTGGTTCAAACCGAAGATGACACAGACAACACCACTCCGTCTTCTTGCAATAATTACCCAATCAAGACAATTAGCATGTGCAATGACAAGCCTCTGGCATTTAGCCGAGCTATTCGGAAGCAAGCGCTGTAAAAGTCTAACAGCATCACCCCCCCAGATGTCTACTCTGTCGATCATTCTATCTTCTCAATATAATGAAGTGGATTAATGAGTTGGTGTGTCCCCCACACTGTGAACATGAGCTTGTGTAGATCTCATGCCGAGATGCACACGGACACAGACTGTCAGACACACACAGGAGGCAAACGGCTGCTTCTTACAGAGTGAGCGTCTCATCCCATTTCGGACTGGAGGAGCTGTTGGACTTCGTTGTGCGTCGCGACTCCCCCTCCGCTGTCACCTCCACATAAATGGCAGTCCCAAACAGACTTTTCTTCCTCTTGAATTTGGCACAGGAAACTGGTGGGTACATGGATGGGTTTATGAGAGAAGTGTTTTTTTCTCCTTCTTGAACATTTTCAGCATTAAGTTAACAGTGTAATCTGAATACTGAGACATGCGCAAGGTGTGAGCTCTTTAAAGGAGAAGGGGTGCAGACCCCAAGGCCACCCTGTACATTACAGCTGTGTGTGCTTGGACTCACCAATGGCATGGAGCTGTGATGTTCCTCTGTGGTTATGGCTAGACTCGGCTCTAGAAGAGGCCGTGGCCATGTCACACACCACAGTGGGAGACCTTCAAATGCACACAGACCAATAATACAGACAACACATGAGACGTACAGCCAGTAGAATCACAAATAAGAAACAGGTGAGCTTGGCAGGGTTCCAATAAAAATACAGCTGAGGAGTCCCAGAAGCTACTGCTGCATATTCTGAACATGTTGAGGTCAATGTGCATGTTTTTCAACATTATGTAAAATTACTTCATTTACCTCCTGTAATGTTGGAATTGTGATGCTGGAAATGCATTTTATACTCACAATTGGGGTGCGCTGCTAGACCCTGGTTCAGTCCACTCGGTATCCCATGGTTTCTCTGAAACCAAAAATAAAATATTGATTAGGACAATAATAATAACTTTGTTATATAGCACCTTTAAAAAGAATGTTTACAAATTGCTCAACAGAGAGTCAAAGCAAAACAAGCGGAATAGCAAGAAACCAATATTACATTAAAAGTATATATTAAAATAAAAAAATTGAAAATAAATACATTTAAAAAAATGTAACAAGGCCGAGCACAGCTGGTGTAAACTTCAACATTTCAAAAGTAGGACCTCTGATTAAGACGCCAATGTAATACTTTGAAAGTACATCTCGTAACATATGGCATAACGGCTGTGTTCAGAGAGGAAGAAATGGGACACTCTGTGAACTCCATAGCGCAAAGTTCAAACCACAGGAAGAAATCCCAGATCTGGATCAACTTTTCCACAGGTAGCACTGGGGCCACATAACTTCTCAGTGGAGCACACCAGCGCACGGTTTAGACGCACACTCGTGTTGGCACAAGGTATTGATGACCTTGCATGCTAAAGGATGGTTGTCGTTCGCATTCCATATTGTGTACTTCTATCACCACTTCCCGTCTGAGTAAATAACAGTTTACATCACGATGGATTATGGCGTTAAATTAGGCTCGGTCGGGAATTAATAATAAATCACGTTTTAGGTGTAATTTCTTTGAGTGTCTGTAACTACATTTTTTTTAAAGGGCATTTAAGAGAACTTAGATTACTTTCCCACAATACACTGTAATATCTAATGAATAACTAATGCTCACTACAATAACTAACTCCAACTAGGCTAGAGGAAGGTAATCAATGTATTATTAGGGTCGGACTTCACATACATTTAAAAAGTGTTTCATGGTGTGCCAATTTCAAAATTGTTGAAGATTTCGTATCAAGCTTTGAAAGGCTAAAATCCTGATTATCTCTTTATTGGGGAATCATCTCAATTATTTTCTCAGTACTGACATAACATAATCCTGATTAGATTCAGGCTTCTCCACAGCAGCCAGACAACATATTATAGGTCTGAGCTCCGGGAGTCACTTCACACAATGCTTCCTGATCTTGTACCACGGGTCTAATTTGGACCAAGCGTTTTTTGATATGATTGAATGATTGCGGCATTAGGTCGTCACATAGGCTGGTTGATCACTCAATATGGACTACAAGTTGGAGCAGGCAGATTTTAAGCAGCTTAGGAGGAACTTGATTAAAAAGTCAAGGTCATCAGTGGCTGAATTAACTGATCAGTGTGCTACAGGGCAGATCAGCAAACACAATCTGCAGCACAGCGCCATATAAGAATAAATCTTACTTGTCTTATCGCACCGTACCAAGTGAGTTCATTGCAAGGTTAAATTATTCAAAAGAAAAAGCGGCCAGCTGAAGTTAAAATTACATTTTTTAAATATATACTATAAATGTCAGAACCCCTGCCAAATCTTCTAGAACCACACATAGCGCTTACAAGTAAAACATTCCCAGCTTTGGTTTATTTTCAACTAGTTTTGATTTCTAATCTCAAAAGCTCCGGGTAAAATGACCGCTCCTGACCATCAGGAATAAATTGAACGCTACACAGAAGGTAGGTAACCACGGTAATGGGGGAAGCTAGCCTGGACACCAGACCGAACTTAGCCCCGCCCTAAAGAAATTTGGTCGGGAAGTTGGGTCTGGCATTGCTCCATTGGGGAGAAATTATTCTCCGGTCAAAAATTGACCGGGCCAATCAAATTGTCAGGGCGGGCTTTATACGATGACGGACAGATGATCCACAGTAACGTAACCAACCACGTCATCAAAAGGCGCTTGCTTCTTCCAGCGTGCAGTTGAGTTCAACAACTATGCGTCTCTTAAAACACGTCACATACTACGTTGCTCTGATTGGTTGTAGCTCTATCCAATTGAGCGAAGAGTCTTTTGCTTTCCTGGTTCGGTTGAGACACGCCCCATAATCACAGCCCAACGGAGCGGGATCAGACTCATATTCTGACTAGAATTCTGAGTATGACATCGTCAGGCTAGGGGGAAACAAGTAGGGGGGCTACAGGATGGAAATGGTCCAGCAGCCTTTTGCCATCACTCTCAAAAGGTCTTGACCAATAAATAACCAGAAACAGTAACATCGATACATGGTCCAGTCCAGTGCGAGATGCCAGGAGAAAGAAAAAAAAAAAGAAATATGGAAATGGGAGTTTTTTCATTTCAAACACTTACAGATTGGCTTATATAAATGGAGGTGGGTGAATGAAACAAGATTATGTTGAAGATAACACATTTTTCAAAGGTTAAATTCAAATCCAGGCATGTTTACCTTGAGAATATGGTGGTAAAAATGAAGAGCTTTCAAAACGTTCAAGACTTTGTATGAGGCCTGATATTAAGGTTATCCAATTTCACACAGATAACAACTTACACACCATGTGGACCCTCTGGCCCACATACAGTGTTTTACAGAAGGTGCTTGCAGTTTGTCCCCAACAAACTGGGCCTAACCTCAGTAACAGAAGAAAATTAGTCCAATTAGACAACATAGGGTTTGACTTTGGCAGTTTATTGAGCACCCAAAATAATTGCATTGCCTGTACATCTTCATTAATGAGACAGCATTTGGACTTGCAATTTACCTACAGACAGTAAATGGAGTTTAAATGCTAAGTGAATAGTAATCTTTAAACTAGTTCTACTTTAATTAAACATACTCAAATCGGGAGGCCGGTACATTTTTATTTTCTCTACGTTGGCATGACACACTTTATACAGTGACAGCAGTCTACAACTCTGCCCCTCAGCTGCTTGTTTTGCTTTTCAAAAGGTCAATGTGTGAGCAAGCAAGCTTGTGTGCGTGTGTGAGCAAGAGAGACACACAAACTAGTATAGTTCAGAGCCAGCAAAAGTTACATCTCAAAATGACAGCTTCCTAGAGTAATTCCCGTCCATTGTATACATCTAGCATACAGTATGCGACATGAGCCGTCAACCACTTGTTAGTCAGAAGACACTCACTAATGGTTCTGAAATACAATAGCTAATCTTCAGCCACTGAAATTGATAGAAGTCAAACCATTGGGCCTTCATTTCATTGATAGGGATTCCCATCAGTTATTTGCTGGGCCCCAAATGCATATCCTGACATATTGAGCTCAAAACACTGTCTGCAAGTCAAGGACCGTTTCAATGTGTTACTCCTTATGTTCAGTATTAATAAAAGAAGCACGTGTGACATGTTTGGACACCATTAAGCAGCAGTGTGCGTTATGTCATGCTTGGTTTAGGTGTCTTAAGGTCAGGTATCGTGCATAATCAAAGAAACACGTTGTTGACAACAAATGGTGACACGTAAAAGTAAAAGGAACCAACTGTGCTTCTTTTCTTTTAAGATAAAAGTTCAGTCAACACTGAGGATGTCGCATGATAAATCAGCTGATTGATATCACTTCCATACAACATTTAAATTGAAACATTGAGCTAAAGAAGACTCGATGTTTCAAACAAGGATCATCACAAACTCTGACATGGTGAACGACCATCGGCCAACTTCTGAAAACCTACTAACAAGCTAAACGTTACCGCTAATTAAGAGTAATTCACCAGACACCCGGCGAAATGCTCTCCAAGTAGTAAACTATGCCATCGGAGACAGTGTGTGGTCATCTCATACTTGCCCTGGACGTTTTACACCGCGTTAACCGTCTCTGACAGATAAGGACGAGCATCCATGTCCACCGGCAGCGCACAGCTAACGTCAGCTAGCCCGCTATCAATAAGCTAACCAGCTAGCCTCTGCAAGAAACCATGTTTTGAGTGCCATGTTTTTAGTGTCATTCGTTTCAGTTGCAAGCTTCCCGATAGCAGACCGTCCCTTGACTTGCCTTTGCGCTATCTAACGAGCTCGTTAGATGATTATATCCTCACACAATCGAGATATCCACAGTGTTTGTGTAATATTTCGCCGCACAGCCCGCTGCTACTTCAGCGAGCTAACGTCACCAACTTCGGTTAGCTCCCACCGCCACCCGCAGCGTGCTAACGGCTCCGGCTTCTCATCGCTAGTCGTCCGTCATTATCGAGTAGCGTCGGTTGGACACTTTGGTCGGACGTTTGCGAGAATTCACCTGCGAGGTCACGAGCAATTCGTTTAGTTACACACACGCGGCTTTTACCTCGTCCGGTGTCCGCTCCGCTCCCACACTCTTCGTCTCTTGGGTTACGGTTGTCGGTAAAAAGCCCAACCGTACAGGCCCCAGTCTGCTACGGTTGTCTTGCCATCTCTGTGCAGCAGCCTCTGAGCAGCGGAACACACGGCCGGCAGGCGCGCCACCCCCAAAATATTGCTGTGTAATAACACGGGACACGAGAGCTGGCCCTCTTAGTCGACGCCGTGGCGGTGTGTTGTTATTGAACTACCCAGACGGACAGAAGACCAGACCGTGTGCAGCGGTACTTGTCCTGCGTGTATATGCAATTAAAAATAATCGTATATGCATGCGTTTTTTACCAAGATACCTTGTCAAAGGCGCATCATTCACATACGTTAACTTGATTGACCTTTATCAGTGCATCTCGATTCCCCCCCCCATTATAATATTGCACACATTTTATTTATAGTTACTTCTGCAGCAATGTCCTATAGTATACTGTATATGATGTCAGGGCCTGAAGAGGGACCATACCATGATACATTGAAGAACACAAACATATCGGCTATCAAATATGTATTTGTCTGACATTTTTGTAACTTTTACTAATCAAATGTGTTTGTGCATAAGAGGTGCTACACATAGAGGCGTGTTTGAATTTCTGGCTTCTGCTGGTGTAAATATTCACTTAGCTTTACAGGCTTAGCTGCTCTTTTTGGGTGCTATAGAACAGTGGTTCTAAAAATTGTCAATATATACATTTAATCTAGCATCCATCGGGGTGAAAAAAAAGTGTTTTGGACCTTATATTACTAGTGTGAATCCTGGATATTGATGCTTGTTTTTTGTAAGTCATTGGGGATATAGTATTGGGTATTCACACAATGCATTCTTTTTGAGGTATGCGTCGGCTGTCTTGCAGATATAGTGCTTTATTTTTTGTCTTTGAGAGGGACGAGGCCGCCCTATCTCCACTTTTCCTTCACTCATGATTGATCAAGATCCTGAGATACTTGAAGGCCTTCTCTTGGGGAAGCAACTCACTCCCAACCCAGAGAGAGTAGTTTTCCAGCAGAGGACCATGGCCTTCCTCCCATCCGACTGCAAACTGCTCCAGTGCAAGCTGATAGTCACGGTCTGAAGACACCAATAGGACCACATCATTCGCATAAAGTGTAGAAGCTATTCTGAAACCAAACACTCTCCTCCCCTGGAGTCCCACTGACAACACGTTTGAATTTGTGACGAGAATACTGACACCGCTCCCACAAATACCGGATGACTTGTATAGCAACGGCAGTATCCCCAATGTGACTCCACAGAGATACACAAGTAGGCCTTCTTTAAGTCCACAAAGCACACGTAGATTAGATGTGCAAATCATAATAGTAACCTGGTGATGGGCTTCATTAGAGACCTCTGCAATGGAAACTGGTGATGCTTCTCCCAAGTCTTTGATCCCCGCCTCCTCCCGGCTGGGTTTAGGAGTTCTTCAAATATTATATATATTAAAATATATGTTTTAGTTATTAAAATAAGTATACTGTACTTGCCACTTTAAATACCTAATTTCCTCCATTCAGGTGAATTCATGCTGGAATTATCTGTATTTCTGAAAAAGAAAGCACAAATATGATATTTCCTTTGGTCGCTAACTTTACTGCCTCTGTGAGCTTTCACTATCAATTATTTTAAAAAGGTGAAAAGGAAAACAACTAGAAAACAAAAAAGGTATGAAAACATAAAATGTTAGGCAGCTGGTGACAATTCAAAAGATAATGCGGTGAGACTGTCAGGCATTCTTTAATGCTTTCAATTATTTATTCTCTCGAGGATCAAGTTTGATCCTTAATGTTATCCCTGTTGAGTCAGCATGAATGTAGGCATGATTTACATGATAAGTGGTTGAGTGCAAGCGGCTGCAAGGGCTGTACATGCTGTAAACGGGAATGTGACAATTGTGGGTTTGCAACTATACATTTTCCTTTTTTGACTCTCGTCACGGCCAATGCATACCCAATGTGAACGTCTTCCAGGCTTAGGCCCAACAAAGTGGATGAGAGGTAACCATCAAATACACGATCTACTTCATACAAAGTGTGCATGTTTGTACGTGTGTATATTTATACACACACCAGCAGATGGCGCTAAAGCAAACTCGTAAACACTGAAATCTGAACATGTCCGCGTTAAAAAACAACCAGCATGTCTCAGAAGCATTAAGCATACATAATTTAGAAGCAAGAATGTCAAATGTATAGACTCAACTCATTTAGTAATAAAGACCATGCCAACTTAGGATATGAAACGTGTGCAGTAAAAGCTGAATGCAGAATGTTTGGGTTGTTGGCCCAATAATTATTTAAAATGTAAACCATTGCCCCAAGCAGGTGTGGGAATGTGAGGCTTATAAGCCTTTCCAGAATTAACGCAGGTCTTAAAACCAACTGTATGTATGTGTAACATGTCCATGATGTAACTGAGACACACAAAAACAGAGAAATAAAGTTGGTCACCTTGGACCAGAGGTATGGCTTAAGCCCCCAATGTTTACGTCATGTTGACTTGTATCACTCTGCTGGTGGCATCCACACTTTGGTGCGCAACTTCTGCACTGGTTTCATGTTACAGCGATGTTTGTTTTGGGGAGAGAGTGGTTCGTGAATCTTTCTATTTTGCTGTGAATGGGGCAAAAACTAGAAGAAAATGAACAATCAAGGGTGTAAAAGGAGGGGTCATTTACACACGACTGATGAAACATGTCTCTTTGGGAGATGAAGGGTTTTGTGAACCTCTCAGGTGCCGATGCCAAAATGGTAAGGCAAAGTCAAGGATTTGCAGGATGCCCAGTTATGAACCAGCTTCTTGACTACAGTGCAGGCCATGTGATTTCCTGCCTCATGGATGCTCTGCCCAGGCCTACCCCTTACTGAAACCAAATGGAGTATTTCAAGTGTGAATGTATCTGACACAGATAATCTCCTATTGGTTAGGTGTCTGAAAAGGAAACACTGGAAACTTGATTCTTCAGAAATCCTCAAAGATATAGAGGACAACTTCCCTATATTGTATTTGTAGGCCTTGAGTTACATGCAGACCTTCTGGGTAGTTCTGTGTTCACTCTGTTGCTGTTGGGTTGTCTGTCACTCACCTGTCTCTCGATTCAGACTCCTCCCTCCTCGTGTGCCGCTCTCCTGTGTATTTACAGACCCCGCCCTCATTGTTTCCACCTGCGCCTCGTTCCCCTGTGTATTTAATCTGTGTCAACCCCTTGTTCTGTATCAGTTCAGCTCTAATGTTTGCCGATTAAAGAGCTTGGTTTCTTGAAATCCGCTTTGAGTCCTATTCCTTGTGGCTCTCAGCCATTCCTCAACACCTTGGTCCTGGCAGCACTGCAGATCACGTTGTTTCACCCAGACCTTCTGGGTAGTTCTGCGTTCACTCACCTCGTCTCTCATTCCCCGACTTCCTCCGTCTGGCCTCCTACGTCCGCTATCGGTTCCACATTGCCCTTGGTCAGACCTCTCTGAACTTTGTCACTGGATTTTCATTGTCCGAGGGTAACTCCACCGGTGTTGGACCGATTCTCCAAGATGGTCCACTTCATTCCTCTGCCTAAGTTGGCCTTCGCCAAGGAAACGGCTGAGGCTGTTCTATCATGGTTTCCGTCCCTTGCTTTCTCTGCAGATGTGTTGTTGGACCGGGGCCCCCAGTTAATTTCTTAGTTCTGTAAGAAGTCCTGCAGTCTCCTAGGTGGCAAGGTCAGTCTGTCTTATGGATACCACCCCCAATCCAATGGTCAGACGGAGCAATTGAACCAGGAGCTGGACACTGGCCTTTGCTGTCTACTGTCCCAGAACCCCACTTCCTGGTACAGACACCTTATTTGGGTTGAGTATGTGCACAACACTCTCCCCTCGACTGGCCTTGGCCATTTCCAGTGCGCCTATGGCTACCAGCCACCCCTGTTTCCGGCTTTGGAAAAAGGATCTAGGGTAAACCTCCGCTCTGGCCATGGTCCCCCGTTGCTCAACTCATCGAAGGTGGCCCGACCTAAGAGCCCTTAGAAGTGGGGTGAGGGAGTACTGTTACTCAGACCTTCTGTGTAGTTCTGTGGTGTTCACTGTCTGTTTCTGTTGTGTTTGTCACTCACCTTGTCTCTCGTTTCAGACTCCTCCCTTGTGATTGCAAGCCCCGCCCTCAATGCTTCCACCTGTGCCTCGCTCCCCTGTGTATTAAGTCTGCATCAACCCCTTGTTCTGTGCCAGTTTGTCTATAAATGTTCTGTGAGCAGAAAACAGCTTTTTTCATCCCTCGTGTATGACCCTTTTTATTCTCTCATGAGTTTGCCCGCAGACTTTGATACCTTTGCTTACTGCGGTACCAGTTCCTTAACACACACTTTTGCTTGACAATAAGGGAGAATGTTAACCTACAGGCTTTTTTTTTTTTACAAAAGTTAGGAAATAGTCACTTCTGTTAGCCAACAAGTGCAGAAATGGGCTCCCTTAAATGGAGAGAATGTGATGCAGTGCCATACAGGCTGCCCTACAAAGCTTCTGCTCACTGGTGCCTCCGCAGGAGGTCCATTCACAAGCACTGCTGTCACGCAGAACTGCTAATTTACCGCTGTTCCTTTGATGTATTTAAAAGCTTTTCTCAAAAACAAGTTAGCCCATATATTCTTAATGACGGGTGTCGCGGATGCTATTACTCAAGCCCTCCATTTGTGCCTCTACCGTGACGTTACTGTCACGTTTGGTTGTCTTCTGTTTCACATTGGGCTTGATGCCTGTGCTTATAACTTAGCATTTGCTAAGTCTGCAGGCATTTCCCCAGAAGATAAAGAAAAATAGTTGCTGTAAAACTTGTATTTGTATATGATGTATTCAATATAACAGATACCGCTCTTTAATGCAATGCACATATTCTGAACATACAAGTATGTTAATAAAGGAAAACAGTTCCAAACATATACATGTGGTCATGTAACACTGGTGAAATGCAACAACAATGTCAGCAAAATAAACAATGATAAAGATAAGACAATAAATGGATGTTAGGAGACTGCAAGCTTAAATATATAGTGGATATTTTTTACAAGCAGCTGTCTTTCACAAAAGGTATACAAGTTTGTTAAGATAGCATTTAAAATGTGCCTGACTAAAGATGCTGACTTTGTGAGATGGTGGTTATTGTCCCGCCTGTTGTGATGCATCAGTCTGCCTGTCTAGGTGGTTGATTATAACTCTTATAACACAATCGTGGCAGCGTGGGTAGTGGGTATTTTGAGTTTATAATCTCAGCTTTGTTTTATTCGCTTTCTTGAACTCCTCTACTAGTATTTACGACCGGTGGCAGAAGCAGATGGCGTTGAAGAAGCGGCAGTGGCATGCGGCGTTTGTGTCACAGCAGCCAAACTGGGGCAAACAGCTCTGTGTCAGCTGAGAGCACTTCGGCTTCACAGGTCTGGGTCCCGCTTTGGTATAAGCCAGAGCGCCATTTGGACGAGCGGGGGTCACTCTGGGCTTCTGGAAGGTGGAGAGAAACGCAAGAGGGAAGCACAGGAGATCAGTAGGTGAATGTGGGTGCAACAAAACCCAGTGCCACAGTAATATTGCCGATACAGCCTTCTACTTTGATGTCTAAAAAGTGCTGGTTTTGTTTATTGAGAGCTTTCTGAATGGCTCAGAGCTGAAACAACAACATATGTATTCATTCAAAGTGGGCACTTCATATTGTGAAGCCATGTGTGTCTTTGTGCATATCAACACCTTCGTCTCAAGTCTGTGTAACCTGAGAATTAGGATTTGTTGACATGGTGATGTATGAAATAAGTGCAAACTTTAGCTGAACCTTTTTACATTTTTAAATACATTTTCCAACTGAGATCATACATTTTTTTGCAGTGTGTATGAATCAAAAAAATCTAGCTTTCAGACCATCACAGATATATTATGGTTTGCTGAACAGATATGCAGAAAATCTTTCTGGCAGACAGATCTCACCGATGTATGGATCCTTTGTCTTTCATACTGTCCTCTCCTCGCAAACAGGGGTTTCTGTCGGCCTAGGATTACAGACCCTGTTGAAACAGCGACAACACTCTGTTTAGTAAATAATGCTGCAGAACATCTCCACCTCAGATCCCTTTATCTTCAATCTCAGATCACCATTAGTCCCAGTTTGTGCCTCTCATGTAGTTACAACCATTACTGTACAGTTGAGTCACAAAGCCAAGCATCAGGGTGTTATATTTAAATACATCTAGATTCAGATGGTTGTTTGACATGTATTATTACAATAATGCAGTATCAAAAGTACTCATTATACAGAATAGACTGTGTTACTTTGACATTGTAATTGAGTACCACCTCTGCTTGAATGTGGTGTGAGTCAAACTAAGGCACCACATGCACCTGTTGATTACATATAGGCACAGTGCAGTATCATAATATATTTAAGATAACTCCAAATCACTAGAACAGACAACCACCATTCAAATGATTTAAATATGAAAGTTGCAATTGCAATTTGATTCAGGACACACAATTATAAAAAAGCAGGAATGCAGTGGATTGAAAATACAGAGTACACTGACATGTGTGCCCACCAAAATAAACAATTGCAGCTGCTTGAACACCAGATGGGACTTTAGTTAAAGAGGTTAACCCAAACACAGAGATTCTGCCTTCACATCAAAAGCGCTCTGATTTCCTAGTAGTATTGAAGAAAAACCTTGGAGCAGGCTTTGCTTGATTCACACATTGGCCCAAATGTAACGTGCAAACCCAGCACCCATATATCTTCTGACGATGTTTACGCTTTTTATTGGTTGAAAGTGAGCTTGTAAACTAGCTAACTGTGAAACATCCGGTCATGCACGTTGTCTTTTTACTACAACTCCAGTCTCCTGTCTTAAATTACCAAGTTGGGTGTCAACAAGCAACGCGCAGAAAAGATACTCTTGGCCGGGAAATCTGCCGGCTACACTGAACCTCGGAAACATCTCACGGTTTCTCCGTCTGACCGTTAGCCGATGGGTTCAGGGATTGCCGAAACACAAAAATACCTCCGCAGTAACCCCGCTGAGAGTAAATGGACCATAAGCGTATAATAGGTTGAGGACATTTCTTTTAACTGATCAATACACCATAGACACAGCTACGGCTGCCTCTAGTCATTCACTAAGAAATCCTAATTACTTGCATAGTCACATGATAAAGGATTAATGTCAGAAAAAAATATGAAACTATTAAAAGCAGAATATGTCAGAGATTTTGGATAAGTGGCGAAAACAGGGTCTAACACTAACATTTCCCATGGAGCGCATGTCCTGTCCTTGTCAAACTTAGAGGCCCTGAGAGCTTTCCTTTCCCCTTAATGAAAGGATACAAGGATATATTTACAAGCAAACTGATTTATTGTATTTGAAAACAAGAAGTACACTATTTTTTTAATTATTATTTCTGCTTCAAACTGTATTTATTTAATAATTTACATCAGGAGGAATGTTAACAGCATGGCAAGATAAAACAAAAAGCTCAAACTTCTGGACAAATAATATGGCCTAAATCTGAAAATGTTAAACTCAAACAATTTTCAGGGAAGGCATCGAGAAAGACCATCTGTCGATGGCAAATGTATTGAAACGGCTCAGATGAGCTGGATGTAATGGACTTAATGAAGTTAGCCAAATGATACATGTGTGACTAATTAACACAATAGGAAATATGCAAATATATATGCAAATGTGTTGCTGGAAAAAATAAATAAATGTCTTCCCATTATAAAAATCCCAAATCTCTACATTAGAATAGCTACATTTCTGAATACTCGAGGTGCTAATAAAACACATTGCTCTATAATTCCTCAAAACGATTGATACATTTGACTTCAGGTCATCTCTACATACTGATGTCGGACACATTAAATTAATTAAAATAAGTTTTATATTTTGTTATCTTAAATGACTGAAAATAAATGTAGAAATATCAAACTTTTACTATCGTAAATATCTGAATTGATATATATTTTTATTTTCTATCTGTAGGTAGCTTGAGGTGTCATCAACTCAAATACATCAGTCACTGTCAGGACTTATTCACAGACAGTATATTATCATCTACATATTTTGCATATACCCTCAATGACATCTTATTTAGAAAAAACGACGTAATCACACGTGTATCTCTAATATCCTTCTGCTAACTTCACCGAGTCCATCACTGTCAGCAACTCGGGCTGTTTGAACTTCGGAATGATTTTACCCAAACATTGTAAGTAATAAAATAACAAATGAGTTATCTTGTGATCACGACACAATCGACTGGTGATCTCGCAATGTTTAGGGCTTCCGTAGGTAAGTGTCTCACCAGGTGGAAACCTCCAGTTCTGCCAAAATTAAGCCTAAACTTGCATTTTCTATGCTGAGCATCAGGGGGCGACTCTTTCGGTTGCAAACATACTCCTGATTGTATAGAATCTCTGAGAAAATGACTGTCTTTCTTGATTCATTACCTCAGGAAACATTCTAAACATGAGTTTCTCGTTTTAATCTCTAGTTTTAAGTCTTCTTCAATACTACTGTCTATGGTTGAATGTCATCTGCATATAAATAATACTGCTTTTCTTGCCGCATCGGCAGGTCATCGCCGGCACTGCGCTGTTTTTTAAATGATAAACTATGATAATCTGCTAATGAGTCGCATCTCTCGTACCTCCTTGAAGTTCTGTTAGAGCCCACTCATTAAAAAAACAAAAACACTAAAAGTTTAAGACCACTTTATTGTTGTTAGCGCATGTGTTTCAAATATCCCTGCAAATAAGTTGCTGTGAGGAGCAGAGGGCCTCCTGCTTCAGGATCATGTTGTGCCTCTCTGACATTTTGCAGGTTCCATTTCGATCCTTTTCAAAAAAATATTTTGGCATTAATGTGTTTAGTCTGACAGTAATCCTAAAAGCACAGAGTTAGTCCTGTTAGTCCAAAAAAGATTCAATTTAGATAATGTTACTGTAAACATGTTCTATAGTCTATGGTATGCTTTATGTAGGCTATTATTTTATCTCCTTTCGTTTTATGAAAGAGTTGATTTTTTCAGAATCGAAGTCCACATCACTTTATTGCAAAACACAAGTCCTTTTCCATCACTCTCAATGTACGATGAACTAAACAAAGGACCAGAGAAACAATACACTGCACCAAATCCGCATCGCTCACTCACAATACATGCTGGACCATAATGTTCAATTACAAATGTGAAAATGTTAAGTACACTCTTCCAATAAATCTAATGCTGTACTTATCTTTTGGTGGATCCCAGCAGTTTTTTGTAATTTAATATTCACAATCTGTCTTGCAGCTACTGCACATCTAGAGTTTCCCTTATTGGGATAAATATAGTTTTTTCCCTTCTTCTTTCATTCTGGTCAGTTTCACATCCGACACAACGTGACATCATAAAGATGAGCTCGACCATGATCAGAGTCCAATCCCACGATAAAGAATAATATTCACATAATGTCAAGGATTTCACATTTGTTAACAAACACCATTAACTTTGACATTGACGTATGAATGTCATTTCACGTTCAATAATTGCAAATAGCCAATTCATACATTTAGCAGTTCATAATTCAATATTATTCAATCGTTCATATTGTGTAAAAGCCTAATCCAAACATATATTTGATATCAGAATATGCATATGTCTTTTACGTAAACTGTCGGATTATCTCTATAGAAATGTACATACACACAAGAGTAATAAAAAAAAACGGTTACGTGCAGGTTATTCCTGATTGTATAAATCTCTGCGTTCATCCTCTGACTCAAACAGCGCAGCCCTGCGCGCACTCACCTGTGCCGAGGGGCTGAGGCTTCTGGGCTCTGGCTGGCGCATTGCCGCGGTCTTTGCGAGGCTCTTTGCGGGAGAATTGTCCGGCACCGACAACGGTCAAATGCAGAAGGCACAAACACATGACAGCCAGCTTCATCCCGACTGTAAGCAGCTGCCTCTCCTCGGATGCCACGATGGAGACCTCGGATTAAAGAGGATGAAAAACCAAAGTGCGCGTGTTGCGTTGCCAGCTGCAGCCTGTTGCCTACATCCGACGTGTTGGTCGCCTGATTCTTTCTTTGCGTCGGAGTTCTCATGGACTCCAACTTATTAGAGAGGCATGCTTTTATCAGTACACGCCCCTTGTCTTCAGGCCTCTGAGCAATCTGAACAACCGTGACCTGAATGATTTGATCTTCGATTTAACGCATATTAACAAGGAAAGATCCTTTCCCCTTCAAACAGTACTTTGTGTATCATGAAATATGTGGATGCTTTTAAAAGTGTCACAAAAGGTCTCCCGAGGCAGGGGATGATAACTTGAATATTATGAACAAGAATATCATTTCGGTCAGTTTCTTTGGCTTCTCAAATAAATATGAATGCACTCTGGAACCTTCCCATACACACACACCATGTGATATTATTATTAAATAGTAACTTAGTTCCATCAAAGTATCTACATTGTACTCATGGTGCTCTGCTGCGTTTGTTTTATCCTCATTGATACACTTTTGATGAAGTATTGGACATAAAATAATATCCAATGTCCATGCAGTTAAAACATATCAGATTTCAAGGGCAGCAGCTTGGCTTTAAGTGCCTAGTAAATTACTAACTGATTTGCTCATTCAACTGATATATTTTGATTGTGCACGTTGGAATATTAAGTTAAGAGTAAGCACTGCTTACTCTGAATACATTTCATTGACAATATTTCTGATACATATTTGAGATGAGAAAAACAACAGTCTTGCAGACTGCTGCTCAGAGAGCAATCAGCCGATTGTTGTTTTTAGGAGAAAGGAAGTGAAGACACACAAACGTTCTCTATGTAATCAAGCAAATATCATGGATGTAATCACTTTGTATAATCACTCATAGATTCAGTATGTTCTTTATAATCCCTCTCTCCCTTTCGCTGTTTGAATATTTCTAGATTAAGCTTTGACTCAATATTTTGTGCTAAAATCAATAATTTGGGTTAGATTTCCACCCATAGCTAAGGTCACATAACTCGGGGTGAGGGTCAGGAGACCCCCAGAGGGGGGATATGTTGAAGTAAAAGTGTATGTGAGATTTGCACACAGCCGGTAATATAATACTCTATAATATAATTGAATGTACAAACAGCTGGATGTGACTTGGCAATGACATTAAATGACCATCCGAGAAGTCAAATTGACCTGAACAAAAACAAGGTTGACTTGCTAACATCTGATTGGTGGAACAATGACATGTGAGGAGGTATATCATTCCTGCTTTGGAGGAAACGTTGAACTTGTGGTAAAAATGATTGTATTCGTGAGTTTGCAATAAACAGCTTCCTGCTAGTTGCCAGGAATCTGAATCCTGTTTCTCCATCTTCATTTGCCATAATCACACATTTTCCACATTACAACACTGACATTGTCATCAAACATCTTCTGGTGAAGAGAGCTCATACATGTCTGTATTTCCTAAGGAAAGGTATATTCCTGTTATTCCTGTTCCTGATGATACTTTGAGTAAAGGATAATTATTTGCAGTTTTCCTGAATCGTGCACTTGTGTTCATATATTAATCGACTCATGACAGCTTTGGAGGGCTGCAACTTGCCTTCAAACAACCCCTCCAGAGAAGTGTGGACGCAAAGCATAAATGTAGCAAAATATGCATTTAAAAATAGCTAATGACGTAGAAAAGATGGACGGCAACCAGACCCACCGCTTGAGCAAACACAGATGCCGGTTGTGTCAAATCTATTGATGGATAGGTTGAGCTTCTAAGAAAGTTCTGGTTTTCAAGCCGCCATTTGTTTTCATCTCCAATGTTTTGCGAATATATATATATATATATATATATATATATACACAAGTTATTTTTGTATTGATTAATTATAAAGAGAATTTTCCATTCAAGACTTGACCACTAAAATTACATTTAGACAATGGCGGATGGCCTTTAGCATACATCTTAAAATAGGTATCAGTCATGCATCAAATACTGCACAAAGTTACTTGCATATCTGCAGTGTTTTATTTTGACAGCTAACCAGTCCTCTCAAAATGTAAATGAGTTGAATTTGTGTCGGTGTAATAAATGTAAAACAAATGTTTTTAATAAGAAATAACTTCACAAAAGCTAATTCAATTCAGTTTATTTTGTATAGCCCAATATAACAAATTTGCCTCAGATGGCTTTACAATCTGTACACATACGACATCCCTGTCCCAGGATCTAATTTCGGATCAGGAAAGACTACCAAGAAATAGAAAAATCCCTGGGAAGAAACCTTCAGGAGAGCAACAGAGGAGGATCCCTCTTCAGGATGGACAGAAGCAACAGATGTCATGTGACCAGAAGAAATCCTTACAGAGTACAACACATTCAATAAGGATGACAGAGTGTATGAATAGTTGGTAGTAGGCATGGACCACGATCCAGAACTCCGTGATCCATCAGGCAGATGGAGGTAGAGAGGAGGAGTGGGCGGGGCATCAGCAGGGTCATGGACCCTATGAGATGGTAGTAAGGACTCCGGGGACGAAGCAGAGTTAATCATGTGCAATGGAGGTATGAAATTCATCCATAAGTAGAGAAAGAAGAGGAGATAGGTGCTCAGCGTATCATAAAACATCCCCTAGCAGCATGTAAGCCTATAGCAGCATATCAAGTTATGAGCTCACGTATTTGTCTTCTTCCCTATATTCCCATCACCTTATTTTTTACCAGTGAATAACTGAGAGCCAGACTGTAACAGGTGTGTGGCTGTCACTGGCGATAGGTTTCTTCCCCGAGCACTAGTGTTGTAATGGAGGGGGCGTTTCCTCGAAGCGTGTGTCGAGGCTTGCTTCATTTAAGGGAAGAGCCAAAATGATGACGTCCGAAGCCTCGCTGCCCGGCTGTACCACGTGACTGCTTCGGCAAGGGGTTCAGATTTTGCCGGGAGGTTTGACAGCAATATAAACCCTCAGGCTCCATTCAACATGTGGGTTGTTGGTTGATAGTTTAGAGAGAGAGATAGTTTGGAGAGTTGGGAGAGTGAGGAGAGAAGGATAGATGGTAATATGGAACTGTTAAGAAACAGTTATTTCTGAATAAAAATAAATAAAATGTCCCGTCCTGTACATCACTGTCCATTTTCCACACGCATATTCAGTCCCCTCTTCCAAGTTCCACAAGCACTTTTACTGTCGTCTGCCTGCTTAAGCCCATGACATTTTCATAAAGTATCATAATAACATTATTACACAACCTGCCATATCATATAATACTACCAATTTGGGAACATTTACACACACAGAATACATTAAACAAATATTTTATTATGCACATATGTGATAATTTATGTACGGTCATACATTTTTCTAATTCAGTCATTCCCAACAGCCATAACAGACAATTCAATTCAATGCAACACATTATGTGGTTCAGATACAGCTGCCTGTCATTATACACTCGGCCAGTGGGTGGTGTCGTGAGCACATGAAGCTTCGAGTAATGAACCCTTTCTCGAACCAATTGGCTGAAGTGGTTCGATGCCTCATGAGGCTTCATCTCGCCATCACTACCGAGCACCCAAGGATGAGCATACAGGAAGGATATTTGGTCATATGTTTCATTTAAAGGCTGTGCCTCTTCTCTTCACCGCCTCACTCCTCAGTCCCTGTATACTGCTCCTTTATGGAGACAAATGCACACACTCAGCTGGTGACTGATTAACAATCAGCCACCAGCTGAGGCCAATCAGACCTGGTCCCGCCACTGTTCCTTGAACCACACCCCGCTCCCCCCTCTCAGTAGCCAAGCTTCTTGAAACACGGACCAAGGAGTCTAACGCACGTGCGAGTCAGAGGGTGAATGGAAACCGCGTGGCGCAGTGACAGTGAGGGCCGGCAGCTCGCCGGCCGAGGTGGGATCCCGGCCCGAGGTGGGATCCCGGCCCCGAGGGGTCGGGCGCACCAGGTGCTCGCCCGCATTGAGCGTGAACGCGCGCGATAGTTATGCGGGTTCATATAAACAGGAACTTTTTTGAAAACAACCTTGTGTGTACAACGTTATTTTTGAAAACAGAGGGGCAGAAATATTCGTTTCTGTAAATACCCGGCTATGTGTAAACGTGGCCTCATGCTACGTTCACACCGAGAGCCACGCAATTTTCTAATTTTGCAACTCGGGCCAATCAGCTCTTGAGTTGTTCCTCGCGTCATTTTGAGGCGTTTATTTTTCCAAATAAATGTTGATGTATTTAGAAGCTTTATGCAAATCTATAAAAAAAAGTTACTTGGGATGTTGTTGGCCATCATTTGCAAAATTCTAGGCAAAATTCTAGGGAATATATTCATTTTAATAATAGTTATGCATCCCAGACAAAAAAATTGCTAATGGCAGCCATCTGAATGAATCCAGTTTAATCTGTTGAAGTATAGGAGACAGATTCATCTGCACCAGGTCTTCCAGTTGGTAGCAAACATGGATTTTCAGGTATTTAAGCCAGTGGGAGACAAATTAAATGGCGTATTATGGTGTTACCCGGGTCTCTACTGCCTCCAGGTGAAGGGCAGTTGATTTACCCACATTGAATTTATAGCAAAACTACCAAATTCAAAGATAATTTTGAGTAAAGAGGGAATTGTTTATTTAGGGTTATGAAGAAATGGCAGTATATCATCTGCATACAGCAAAATAATATGCTGCATGTTAATACCTTTTAAAATGTGGGTTTATTCTTAAAGCGTCGGCAAGGGGTTCAATGACAATTGTAAACAGAAGTGGTCCTATTGGTCAACCTTGACGAGTGAGACCGTTTGCTTGTGGAGAGGTGTGCAGTAATTTTACCCGACTTAAAAATGTATCGCCCAGGGAATCATTTTCCAACATTTTGAACATGTATTTCCATTAGATTCTATCAAACACTTTCTCAGCACCGAGGAGACTAGCATACATTCTAAAGGATTGATTTTGGCATGTTGAATGACCCCAATAAGCTCCTCCCACTTGCACAAATCCTGTTTGATCAGGCTGGATTATGGTCAGGAGTATTGGGTTGAGTCTTTTAGCTTGGACAATATTTTATTTTCCATGCATTGCAAACTAATTGGTCTATATGAAGAAGGTTCTTATGGGGTTTTCCCTGGCTTTGGTATTAAGGTAATTGCAGCCGTCTGTGTTGATTTAGCTAGTTCTTTATTCAAGAAGGAGTATTCGTACATTTTACTGAGTGAAAATATCTTTAAATTCTTTATATATTTCTGGAGGAAAGCGATCTGGGCCAGCTGCGTCACAGAGGGGATGTCATCGGTAGCTTCCTGTATCTTCGCAAATGCAATTTGTCATGTTTGTGGAGCTGGACCCGAGAGCAGAACACAGACAGCAGAAATGGTTTTATATCCTTTATTATGAAAGAACCAGGGGCGAGAATCCGGTAAGAAGGGTGGGAGCAGGCCGAGGTAGACAAAAGAGATTACCGACTGTTCGAGCTGTAGCATTAGTTCCTGGTTGCAAACTGACGATCTGGCAAGGAATGAGTTCAGGGCTGGAGAATATCAAGCCTGGAGCCTGATTGGTGAATGACTTCCATCTGCACCGGTCAATTAGTGGGAAGAGCCCAGCCCGGCCCATGACTTATTCAAAGTCTGTTGATGCTAATTAGCTTCTGGTAGGTTTAAATGTTCCAAGTAGACGTTTATTTGAGTCACTTTTATGTATTTCTGATGTGGATAATAATTTATAGTAATTGGTAAATATGGTATTCAATCAATTAGTAATGTCAGATTTATAACGTCAAGCAGTGAAAAGCCATTCTTGATCCATGGAGGTTTGTAAAATGATTTCATGCTTCCTTGGAAAGTACAAAAATATAAAAATGTTGCTATATTTGGTGGTTTGATTTATTACACTTACATTTGGTGGATTATAGTGTTATCTCTGAAAGCATAACGAATATCCATAGAAGAGACATTTTCTACATTAGTAGGCCTGATACGAGATATCGGAGTAACATCTGGTTTCCATATGATTCTCACAACCACACTAACATTTTTGAGTACTTAATCCGATGGATCTCAACATATTTGAGATATTTGCTGGTCCACCAGCCTTCTTGGTTTCTGAAACACTCCCTTGGTTGCATATCTTTCATCATCTCGATATCCTCAGGTAGTACAGGAAACCTTCCTTTTTTCAGAACCAGGTATTTCTCAAGCAGAAAATTATTGTTAGAGATTTTCACACTTCTGCGAACCCTTTCTTAGTAATTTTAACAACTATATTAATGATGGATAAATGATGGATGGGTTTCAGTCACCCCTGCCTGTGAGCCATATGTACAAAACGGGGTCATTCGCACCAGATTAGCTGCATGCAAAGCAGATATTTCTAATGTGAAAAAGGGCTTTTATGTACTCTGCACCCTCATCGGGGAACATGTTGCAGCATATATTTAAAAAAACAAAGAACTGATAACACTTGCTTTTAAATATAAAATGAAAGAAATGGAGGCAGGTTCCTAAACATGTCAATGTTTCTTAAATTAACTCTTGTTATGTCACTGTCTCTTAACTTTTAGTTTCTTTTAACATGTCTTGTTCTGTACTTTTTGTCACACTGCGGTGAGGTTGTTGGGTTGTTTTATGTTGCTGCGTGTTGTTGTTCTGTCATTTCCTGTTTTATTTTGAAATAGTAACTCTCCTCTCGTTTCAGATCACTTGCCCTTCCTCATGTGTCACCGGTCTGATTGTCTCCCCTGATCCTTGATTGTTTCCGTCCGGCAGATCGTGCCATCGCTCTTGCCACGTCAACCACGCCTCGCAGACTGAGCTTTTGTTTATTTGTTTTGTTGGATTCCTCCTGGAGAGTGACTATGATTTCGTACGTTTTGTAGCCTGGATTTAGTTTAATAGTTAAGTTTTCATAGCCGGTGTTTTCCTAATAAAGACCGTTATCCCTGGTACCCCCTGCGCCCGTGTCCTGTTCTCTGCCTGTGCGTGACACTTTTTGTTTATAACTGTGTTTCATATGTAGTTGCCTGTCAAAAGAGATTTTTAATCTCAACAGGTTTCTCCTGATTTAATAAAGGTTCAATAAAATAATACATGTTTTCAAACGTGGGTGTGACTAGACAGAATATATGCTTGAAAAAAGTGATTACATTATACGAAAGATCATGCTGTAATTATTTGTATATATATATATATATATATATATATATATATATGACAAGATTGTTAAATAATATTTGAAGGCGGTACCATGGAGTCCTACAACATCGCTAAGAATCAAACACACACTTGCTTTCATGAGCCCACTCTATTTACATTTGATGTGTCATAGCTTTCAGCAGAGATATTTTCTTTTTTTATTTGTACATTTACAGAAAACGTGTTGTCACGCAAGTTCTAAAAAAAGAGTATATAAAGAGTATAAAAAACTGAACACCATGTGATTAAAACTACACCAGCCGTGACACCAAATCAGGCCAAAAGTTAAAACTCAGCCATTTTGATCTCAATTTATAACCTGTTAATTATAATGGCACATGACTTTCACATATTGATTCTCCTGTAAACAGGTTGGTACCGGCGGTTCTTAGCTTTCTTAGCATCCAGTGATAATGTTGTTGAAAATTTGTTTTTAAGATTTTTATTAATGGTTGAATGTTCGGTCAGGATGGATTAAAAGGGACATGACTGATTTCAACATGTATAATTATTTTAAGGTCGCAGTTGATGAGGTTTACTGGTCTCTAGTTGGATGTCAGCAACATATCTTTGTTAGGTTTGAGCAGAACTGAAATAAGGGTGGTATTTATGTGTGGTGGTATATTTTCTGATATTTTAATCTCACTCACCATTCTGATAGAGAAGATATGATTTCCCCAAACCCTTTTTAATATTCTGCATGCAAACCGCATGAAGCAAGTGATTTATAGACATGGAAAAGATAGACTTCTTGAGTTCCTCTTAGGTGATGTGTCGGTCTAATGTGTGGGCTTGTGTTTTGGCTAGTTTAGGGAATTTAATATTTTAAAGAAAGAAATTAGTGTATTCTTGTGTGACCATCAGAACGGTGGTGGGCCGTCAGTACCAGCTAAGCCCTCTCTGCTGGGCTAAACAGAATCACAAAGTTAAAGCTATTTTATAATATCCAATGTCTTCCCTAATACTAATAGGGACAAATAATAATACATGTGGTGTATTATCATTATTTTTCCCTATTAGCTCATTTTCTCATTAGCTTCCAGCCTGCAGTTCTTCTTCCAGCACAGTTTGTTTTCTTTTATCCAATTAGAGTTCACCTCTACCTTCTGGGTAGAGTTTGCAGATTGAAGTACATGGGGATGTTATCGTTGATTGCCGCCGTCTTCAACCAATCAGATCTTTTGTTTGACATGCAGGGTGTATTCTTTGACGCGCCAGGTAGCCTGTAAGAACATCAGCATTACCATCATTTATTTGTGACCGAGCGTCTTGCTGTATTCGCTAACCCGGGTTGCCAAGGCTTCAACATGACACCAATGAACGGGAGGACAATTGCAAGCCACGGTGCTCTTGAAACAGTTTGAAGACATTTTCAGAACAACAAATAGGTAAATGGAGCTCCACAACAAAAAAGTTAAGAAGAATAGGGAAATACAGAAAAGACTGATTGATTGTGTCATCTTTTTGGGTAAACAGGAGCTCTCAGAGGACACGACGAACAGAAAGTCTACAAATAAGGGGAACGGCAGTATGTGGAGCTACTTTCCTTTGTGGTCGAGCACAGCACAGATTTCCACCCTTCCACAAACAAGGTCATAAAAACCAATGCCCTGATCAGTGCTAAAGAGATGCAATTCAGTTTATTTGTATAGCCCAGTTTCACAAATTACCAATTTGTCTCAGAGTGCTTTACAATCTGTACACATAGACATCCCTGCCCCAAAACCTCACATCGGACCAGGAAAAATTCCCAAATAACCGTTCAGGGGGGAGAAAAAAAAAAAAAAAAAAAAAAAGGATGTAATGTGTACAGAAGGACATATTTAGAGTTAAAATACATTCAAGGAATCTGACAGTTTATCAATAGTTCATATTTAGGCATATTCCACGATGGAACGTTTGGAGACCTCCCAAGTGAAGGAGTGGGCGGAGTCCCAGCAGGGCAGTGGCACAGCTGGCGTCAGGAACTCACGATCCAACCATCAATGGTCCATCAGCAGATGGGATCTATGCCGTCTCATAGGGTCCGATGCCCCCATGAGACGTGAAGTCAGAAGGACTCCGGGGAGAAAGCAGAGTTAGTCATGTGTGATGGAGAGATGAAGAGTCATCCATAGGAGAGAGGTGCTCAGTGCATCCTAAACGTCCCCAGCAGCTATAAGCCTATAGCAGCATATCCAGGGGCTGGACCAGGGCAAACCTGATTCAGCCCTGACTATAAGCTCTGTCAAAGTGGAGAGTCTTAAGTCTACTCTTGAATGTGGTGACTGGGTCTGCCTCCCGGACTGAAGGTGGAAGCTGGTTCCATAAAAGAGGAGCTTGATAACTAAAGGCTCTGGCTCCCATTTTACATTTTAAGACTCTCGGAACTACAAGTAGCCCCGCATTTAGTGAGCGCAGCTCTCTGGTGGGGCGATACGGTACTACACGCTCTTTAAGATATGATGGTGCCTCACCAATTAAGGCTTTGTAAGTTAAGAGAAGAATTTTAAAAGTGATTCTTGATTTTACTGGGAGCCAGTGCAGAGCAGCTAGTGCAGGAGTAATGTGATCTCTTTTCTTAGTTTTAGTGAGAATACGAGCTGCAGCATTCTGGATCAACTGGAGAGACTTATTAGTGCAGCCTGATAATAAGGAGTTGCAGTAATCCAGTCTCGAAGTAACGAACGCGTGAACCAATTTCTCTGCATCTTTTTGAGACAAGATGTGCCTGATTTTTGAAATATTACATAGATGGAAGAATGCAGTCCTTGAGATTTGCTTTATGTGGGAGTTAAAGGACAAGTCCCGATCAAAGATAACGCCGAGATTCTTTACAGTGGTGTTGGATGCTAGAGTAATGCCATCTACAGAAATCACGTCACCAGATAATTGATCTCTGAGGTGCTCAGGGCCGAGTAGAATTATTTCAGTTTTGTCTGAGTTTAACATCAAGAAGTTGCCGGTCATCCATGTTTTTATGTCACTAAGACATGCTTGAATTTTAGTTCTGTCTGAAAAGAATGGATGAGTTTTGTGACACCATTGAGAGAGAAAAGAGACGGTTTGCTGATATTTTTTCGGCCACGTGCGTGAAACAGGTGCCCCACGAGTCCAGAGAGGTACATTTGTAATTTGTGCGAATGGGCTATACAAATAAACTGAATTGAAAAATTGGTTCAAAGACCACGTGAAATTAATGTTTCTCTTCCTCCTCGACCCCCAGCAGTTTCAGGCATATAATAATAACCATTTATTTTATATAACGCTTTTCTAGATACTCAAAGTCGCTTACAGAGTTCAGAGTCCAGTAGTCATACACATACAGTCATCCCGGTGGTGGTGAGCTACATCAGTAGACACAGCTGCCCTGGGGCAGACTGACTGAAGCGTGGCAGCTAATCAGCGCCTACGGCCCCGCCGACCACCACCAACATTCACATCCATATCGGAAGAAATTCCCGGATTCTGCCCTTTCACAAACCTCTTTTTGATGATCTGACCTGGCTTAAAACAGAACTGACTAGAGTATGCCATGACTGGCTTTAAAAGGAAGAAGCCCTGCTGAACGATTGGTTTTCCTTCAGCAGAAGGATCTGGTAGAGAGCATGCGTCAATTTTACGAACTGGCATAATTGGAAGTGACGATCGCAATATAGACTGAAACTGTCGAGCGAACATTTCTGGACTGAAACGTAACCAGGGAGGCTCGACTGAGTGATTAGCTGAACTCACAGCAGCAGCTTCAAGTTCTAGACGCCTTAGCTTTACCTCTTTTTCTACCTCCATGTCCAACTCCATCTTCCGAACAGTCAACCTGTATTCGGCCTCTCCTTTTCCTGAGCTTCCAGTTGTAAACGAGCCAAGCGTATCCTAAGGCGGGCATCCTCGCTTACCCTAGGTAAGGAAAATGGAGAAAACCTGGGCACAGTATGAGGAGGCTTCAGTTCCCCATTAGCAGAAACTGACTCATCATTGACCAGCCCTCCATCAACTACCTCTCCACCCCTGCTGTTATCTGTGCTAGCAAATAAGGAATTCATTATTGCTTAACAGCCTTAACCAAAGCTTATCCAAGCTAAAACAACCAATCAGCCTACTTGACATGCGCACTACACCAACACTTAACAAACCGTTTGTCTTGAAAAGGATCAAGGATCCCAGATGAGCCCCCAATTATGTTACGACTCCAACTGGCTCAGAGTGGGATGCAACATAAGGGCAGCAGGTTTGAATAAGTGAGGACGCAGTCACCCCAACTCAAGACACAAAAAGGTATAATAAAAGTATTTATTAACACGCAGCAACACAGGGACCAACAAGGACGTCAGTGGCACCAAATAAAAGAACATAACAAAACCCACGTTCCCCCCTTTACAGGTGCTATGCACCCAAAAGTACAGTGGGTGGTGCTCACTCTAACCTACGGTATTAACAAGTAACCCTACGTGTATGTAGAATGTAAACCCCAGGGTATCTTACCTGTCCTTATTGACCCTGTGCGCCTAACAAAAAGGAATTAACGAAGACAACACAAAAGTAGGCTGCTAACAAAAGAATCACTAGAGCTTCCCAGAAACTAAACAACAAACACAGGACTACTTAAAGGGAAATGGTGAATGGGGAATCAGGAACAGGTGTGATGATTTGATGACTGGAACCAGGTGTGCATATCTGTGAAGTATGAGAATGACAACAGGAGGGGAAGACAAAACAACAACACAAAACAAGACCAAAACACAACACAATACATATAGACCTTACCTGTCCTTATTGACCCTGTGCGCCTAACAAAAAGGAATTAATGAAGACAACACAAAAGTAGGCTGCTAACAAAAGAATCACTAGAGTTTCCCAGAAACTAAACAACAAACACAGGACTACTTAAAGGGGAACGGTGGATGGGGAATCAGGAACAGGTGTGATGATTTGATGACTGGAACCAGGTGTGCATATCTGTGAAGTATGAGAATGACAACAGGAGGGGGAGACAAAACAACAACACAAAACAAGACCAAAACACAACACAACACAACACAATACATATAGACCAGTGTTCGTAACAGAAGTATTAAACCACCCTTGGAGGAGTTCGGTCTGTTTTCCTGATGATTAAGGAGGTCTGGGCCGTGGTCCATGCCTACTACCAACTATTCATACTCTGTCATATTCATTGAAAGTGTTAATGTAACTCTGTAATGTTTCCATCTGTACACATGTTATCTGTTGCTTCTGTCCATCCGGGAGAGGGATCCTCCTCTGTTGCTCTCCTGAAGGTTTCTTCCCTTCTTCCCCCCCTGTGAAAGGTTTTTTGGAGAGTTTTTCCCACATCGTTTCCCGTATCCTGGCACAGGTTCACAACGTAAACAACATGGTGTCCTAATGAAACATTTACTGGAGTGAGTCAGGGGTTACACCAGGACACGGGATGTCTGCGTCATCTCAATCATGATGGGGCCTTCAAGTTAA
Organism: Liparis tanakae; assembly: GCA_036178185.1. Classification (NCBI taxonomy): domain Eukaryota; kingdom Metazoa; phylum Chordata; class Actinopteri; order Perciformes; family Liparidae; genus Liparis; species Liparis tanakae. Next base: position 8,704,618 of record CM070096.1, on the reverse strand, counting down.
GCTCCGGCGGTACAGAAGAAAACACAACACCGACATTGACCCTAGGGTGCAGAACTTTGTACTGGGTGACAGCGGGGGGGTTGTGGCCTTGACACCTGGCTTTGAAAGGGAAATTGGACGTCTTTGTTTGGAGAGACTAATATTATTTCATTTCCGGAGGACTTCTTATCATTTGCAAAATGGGATGTCGTGTGTGTTCAGATTGTAAAGCCCTCTGAGGCAAATTTGTGATATTGGGCTATATAAATAAATATAGGACCAGGTGAACAACAGAGGCTGGCTACAGAGGTACATTGTGATGTACTTGTCAATATAAATAATGTTACACTCACCCACAGACATATACTATGTTGGTGTGTATGCATATCCCAAGCATATGCTAATTACAGGAAGTAGTCAAATATTAACCGAGTGTAGTTGCCTGTCTCCTGAAAAGGGGAGGACATGATTGTCACGAATTCCCCACCTTCCTAGTTCTATTCAACCTGCTTACATGTTTAATTAACTCTCCTGTCATTCCACATACTGTCATCCTCACCTGATTATCCCACATTCCCTTCACCTGGTTCTCACGCCCTTCTCACCTGCAGCCCATCCCCTCATTAGTCCTTCACTGTTTAGCTCCCTCACTTCCACTTGTCCTCTGGCAAACTTTCCAGCGAATCCCTAGTCCTAGTTCTGATCTGCCTGTTACGACCCTGTTTGCCTGTGAACCCGACTTGAGATTTTTGCCTGCCGCTTTTTGGATTTGTTGCCCTGTTTAACTGACCACCTGGTTTTGACCCTGCTTGAAACATTGAGTAAACTGCCTCCTCCTGCATTCCTGTGTTCTTACATAAGTTCTTTCATACATTGTATTAATTTTTAAAACCGTAGTAGACATATTCTTGACATGAACATAAACAAGCGTTCAATCTGAAACACTTTGATCAACATAGCTTGATTGCTAATTTAAGCTGTATCTTTTACAGGTGTGTAACATCCAGGTGCCAAGGAGTGGTTCTCGTACGAAGCACCTCATCAGCGCAACACGATTGCGGGGCGAGTTGTTCCCACGACACAGTGTGACGATCCCTGATTCAGCACCTCAAACGGTAGAAGCTGACCCCGAGTTGAGCCACGCTCAAAACAGAACTGTCCCTCATCCATGAGAACAGTGAGTTCAAGGCTTGAAGTGGTGCAGTGCCCATGTACCAGTTGTTCATGGAGAACAACCTTCTAGATATAGAAGAATATATATAAATCTATAGATATCGATAGATATACCTATCTACTGAATTGTATCTGTAAAATGTCCTTTATTATTTAAAAGTGTTTAAATAAATGTTAAATATTTATATTTAATGCGTATTTGATAATTTTTTTGCATTGAATCACTAGAATGTTTGCTGGAATTGATTGAATGGCCCAACCCAAAAAAACAACAGCCACCCCTGCTATCGGGCGAGCTATGTTCAACCAAGCGTCCTCCTGTCTCCACTGTTACAACCTTCTTGACCTTCACCAGTCTGGATTCAAGGCCGGACACTCAACAGAGACTTCCCTCCTTCTGTCTCTGAGAAACTTCCCACTAAAGCAGCCTCTCTCTCCTCTGTCTTTATCCTTCTAGACGTTTCTGCGGCATTTGGCACAGTGAACCACCAGTTCCTTATTTCCTCCCTTCAGGACCTGGGCATCTCAGGCACTGCACTCTCCTTTTTCTCATCCTACCTCAACGACCGTACTTACTGGGTAACTTGGCGAGGATCTGTGTCTGAACCTGGCCCTTTCACGAGGGACCCTCAAGGCTCCATCCTGGGTCCTCTTCTCTCTCTACACTATTTCCTTCGGGTAGCTCATCACTCGACAACATCCAGACTGTGTGCTGTCCTGCTCCTCAGTGGTGGACCGAGCTCCCCACTGACATCAGGACAGCAGAAAGTCTCTACATATTTCACTGGAAACTAAAAACACGTATTTTCCAACTATACCTTGAATAAAAACAGAATAGCAGTTCAGTGGCACTTACTTATGGTATTTTTGTAGTTTGACTTCCTTGAAGAAATGTAACTTTCTTGTTGTTCTGAAATTTTGGAGATCATAACTTGAAAGTGTACAAAAGTAACATATCATATGACATGGTAAAGATATGTTTGAGTCCAATACTGCAATGGCATGCAAGCAGAAATTAAAGCTTTGTAACCCGTTGTGAGGAACTCAAAACAGTGGACCAGTGAAGCTGTGGAGGATCTTTGAGAATGCAGACTGTACTGATAACATCAGTCTGGATGAGTACACAGAGGCTTCTCTGGAGGCAGATGTGCACAGTCTTGCACCAGGTTTCGATATAACAAAGGGGAAAGGTTTAAATAGTTTAACAGGCTGTTTATGGTCATAACGTCCACAAAGCAGCTGGCCCGAAGACACTGTCTCTTTCTCCACCTTGAAGCAATCTGCCGTTTACGGTGTTCACGGACACCTCTGAAGATAATCCACGTACCAGATGCTTCAAGACCTCCACTATTCACCCCCCCCCCCCCCCCCCCAAAAAAAAAAGGATCACAGCAGTTAATGAGGACCCTGCCAACACAGCCCTTCACATATGGAGTCCTCTGGAACATCAACAGGCCACAAACAAGTTTAAATTACTACTAATCTGCACATTAATCTTACTAAATTTGACATTACAAGATAGTGAGGTCAATTATGCTTCAGCTATGTAATTGCAGGGTTGAGTAATTGCCATGTGGTCACCACATGGTCCACATGGTGCAATATTTCCCAGAGCACAGCATTAACCAATATCTTGGCTGCACGCACGCACACACACTCACACGCGCACGCGCACGCAGGCACGCACACATGCGAACATCATGTTGCAACAACATGAGTAATATATGCATACTTGTACTGTATTTCACGTATTAAATATATTTGATAACATAGATAATAATGCTAATGTATATATAATAAGGTAGCCCTGTTTACAAAGTAGGATTTCAACTTTAGCCAGTTTTCTAATTTTTGGTGATGATCTGAGTTTTCTAATTTGTGTGGTAATCTATCCGTCATTGTTTTCCGGTGTGTGAGACCGACAGCCAATCCAGCCTCACTGTCAGATAGAGGGGCGGGACCTAAACGGGAGGGGATTGTTGTGATGAGTGGAACAGCTGTTGAGCCGAGCGGAGGTAATTGTGGGGGAACTAAGAGCTGACGAAGAGTTACCCTAGGAAATTAGGAATCAGCACGTTAGTGGACTCATGCGATTCAGGAGACGCTCGCTGATGACGCAGAGCTGTTTCCTGTGGCTGTTACTCCAAGACTGCAATGTTCTTCTATCAGACAATCATCCACCCGTTTCTTCACCTCCCTCTCCCAACACTCCGTGGTCGTCGTGAGTCCTCACACACTTTGCACTGCCCCTTTTTTATTTTATGTTTGTGTGGACAAGTGAAGCGGCCACTACCAGGGCCGGACTGGGGGGACAAGTGGGCTGGGAAACTACTGTTCAGATGGGACTTGAAGGCTATGTCAGGTGACGATATTAAAGAGAGGATGGAGTGTTTCCGGGTTTTCACATTTGTACAAATGTGATTTAATCCTCCTGTTACCTTTTGGGGTCAATTTGAACCCATTCGATGTTTGACGTCTCTAAAACTGGGAAAACATAAAATTCACATGATATGTTTTCAATGTCCTGTACAATTTGACCCCAAGCTGTTTTTCACTGTGTAAAACATATAAGAAATACACTTTTTTTATTTATTTAAAGGGCTATTTAGGAAGTCAACAAACAAACAAACAAACATAAAGTACCTAAAACTTAAACTTGGGGAACAATATAAATTATACAAATTTTCTGGAGGTTTTAATTGCTGGGGTCAAAAGGGGTAAAATGTGTTTGTAAATGTGAAGGTAACAGGGTTAAGTAATTGTGCAGAATGTGACCACAGATGACTCCATCAGAATGTCATTAAAGCCTTAATTGTCCTGCTTATTCCCAGCCCTTCAATCATGACATGAGGACAGAATGACGCAATAAGAAGAGCGCTGACCAGGATGAAGCTCGCCATGGATATTGAGAGGCCCATAAATGGATATAACAAACATTTCCTTTTAGTCCACGAGTTTGAGTAACAAATTGCGGCTTCTGCTCAATTGCATTTCATCACACTGGTTTAACTTACAATAAGTGTATTCATCCATGTGGACACAACTTCAAACATTTATTCATGCACAATCAAAAGAATCATGCAAATACATGGTTTTCAACAAAAGTACGGATCTGCATTCATGCCTCATTTCCAATTGATATGGACTGTAATTCACTCACTTTTGGCATTTAATATGTTACCTTAGTTGTTGAGGTTAACTTGGTTATTCAAACATGGCAGATGTGTTAAGGATCTTCCATGTAGTGCTAGTGACTTATGTTCTGGTCAGCAGTGTTTAACTCTTCTAATATTGGATCGACTCGCTCGGAAGTACCTATGGTAAACTAACTATTTTAATGAGTCAAGCCGTAACGGTACCAAACACTAGAAATGCGGCATAAGGAACAATAACATATTTGACTAAGATGTTTGGGTCGGCTGTAGACTCTGAACCACCAGTTGCTCCCCAGGTGCTTGACTGCATCCCACTGCGCCTTGTTACCTGAGGATGGGTCAGCTGCAGAGAAGAATTGTTCCACAGGGATCAATGAAAGTGTACATTTATTTTTTAAGGGGTAACGTATGTTTCTGTTTTTCGTTTAAAAAACAGAAGATCTGGAGAGTTTCTGCGGTCCTGATGTTAATGGGGGTTCGTTCCACTATATCCACCAGGATATCAAACATGTGATGTCTACTGCGGCCCTATAAACGCTAAATGGGACTGGGCAGAGCCGGACAGAGGGAACATTTCTGATGGTAAAGCTTCGACGTCTGTTATTTGCCTGGTTTGAGGTTAACTTTTGATCTATTGTCTGGGTCTATTTTATCTTCTTAGTTATAATTAGTCGCTTGTTCCTATTTATAGGTTTATTAAATGTAATATTGTGTCTTTGAAATTATTAAAAATGTTTTATCTAAGTCTTAATTATGCTGAATACATTTGGACAGGCCTGCTCTCTTCACCTTGTCTGTGTGCGAGAGCAAATATGAGAATACTAGTTAATAACTATCTATTCCACATAAGCTGACCTCCGACAGGTCATCGGTGTCTGCTCTTCCTCAAGCGTCCTTCTCCACTTGTCTCCCTCTGCAGCACCAAGCCCAACAACGGTCGCAACAAACTGCTGAGCAGATGCACAGGACTAGATTATGTTTGGTTTAACATTTAAATATTTATGACTTATTATACTGTATTGAGCATAAAGCTGACAAAGGTGGCATGATTTGCTTTGGTAGAGTCTGAGCATAAGACGTCACGCCAGAAGCATCGGAATCGGCCACCAGTTATTTAATTTCTTCATCAACGCATTACATTTATTTTGTATAGCCTATTATTACAAATTTGCCTCAGAGGGCTTTACAATCTGAACACATGGACATCCCTGTCCCAGGACCTCACATCGGATCAGGAAAAACTCTCCAAAAAACCTTTCACGGGGGGGAAGAAGGGAAGAAACCTTCAGGAGAGCAACAGAGGAGGATCCCTCTCCAGGATGGACAGAAGCAAGATAAGTCATGTGACCAGAAGGAATCAAAACAAACTAACAACACATTAAATGAGTGACAGTGTGTATGAATAGTTGGTAGTAGTCGTGGACCGAGATCCAGACTTCCATGATCCATCTGGCAGATGGAGGTAGAGGCGAGTGGGCGGGGCATCAGCAGCGCCATGGCATCACATGTCACGCCTTCGTTGTGATTATAATCGGTCTTATGCCTGTGTCGTTTCTTTAAATCATAATGTTAACGTTTTACTTCTGATTGCTTTTACACTCCAATAATCCAAGAGAAGTGTTGGTGAAGATTATCTGGCTGAACAAACACTGAAAATGATCTTTTATTGTCTTGCGGCACAGGGCATATTTTCAAAGCCAGCTGGCTTCCATTCGGTTCTGCTTGACAGATTATTATGTGACAGTTCCTGCCCTATCTAAATAGTTTCCGATAATGATTTCTCATATGATTCCGTGTAACAAACCATCTGGCGGGTCAGGTTACCTTTCTACTGCATCAATCCAAAAATCCAATGGAAAATCCCACTAGATTTTTGTACAGGGAACCAGGGCGATGCTAATGTTTGAGTTTCCAACACGCATACTACATCCCCGCAGCGCTCCGTTACTGTCGATAACATCTGCCTGCTACAATTATTTCTGCAGGACAGATTTGATGATTGCCAACTAGGAATAAGAGGCCTGCGTTGTCTGGAATAGAAGACCCTTTATTGACTTATACGACTTATAAGTGGTAAATCTGCCACTGTTATTGTAAACTGCATGCCAGTATCTGAAGGGGTTAGAAAGAATGGAAAAGCTCAAATATAACAGTAAATATAGGGAGCGGGCTGCGTTTAATTAACACATTTAAGGCATGTGGTGGACCTATGAAGCCCTCTGAGGAAAATGTGTGAGAATGAGCTCAACAAAAAAAACTGAATCCAGTCGTGCATGTGTTAAATAACGGTTAGACAAGATGCTGCAGGCTGTTTCAGTCTAGTACTGCATGAAAACTCTTCTTATACATATACAATACATAGACCATACCTGCTTATCCCGTCACTCTAACAACTTCATTCACACAACTGTCATTCTACACGTTACAGGTATATGACATTGCACTTGCACAACTACTATATTATAATATAATATTTGCATTGCTGACGGTTATGATCCACGCCGCTTTTATACCTTATTGTAAGTCGCTTTGGATAAAAGCGCCTGCTAAATGACTTGTAATGTAAAAAATGTAATACCGTTTTCATCACTGAAAGCACAGGAATACATTCAGATCATCAACGCACTGCTTACTGTTACTGAGCGTAAATGTATTGTATATAAATGTATTGAGAGGGTAAATATATTGTGTAGAAATGTAATGTGTAGAAATGTATTGAGGGTAAATGTATTGTATATAAATATATTGAGAGTAAATGTATTGTGTATAATGTATTGCGGGTAAATGTATTGTGTATAAATGTAATGTGTATAAATGTATTGAGTATAAATGTATTGAGGGTAAATGTATGAGGGTAAATATATTGTGTATAAATGTATTGAGTATAAATGTATTTAGGGTAAATGTATTGAGGGTAAATGTATTGTGTATAAATGTATTAAGTATAAATGTATTGAGTATAAATGTATTGAGTGTAAATGTATTGAGTATAAATGTATTGAGTATAAATGTATTGAGGGTAAATGTATTGTGTATAAATGTATTGAGAGTAAATGTATTGAGTATAAATGTATTGAGAGTAAATGTATTGTATATAAATGTATTGACGGTAAATGTATTGAGTATAAATGTATCGAGGGTAAATGTATTGTGTATAAATGTATTGTGTATACATGTATTGAGGGTAAATGTATTGTGTATAAATGTATTGAGGGTAAATGTATTGTGTATAAATGTATTGAGTATAAATGTATTGAGAGTAAATGTATTGAGTATAAATGTATTGAGGGTAAATGTATTGAGGGTAAATGTATTGTGTATAAATGTATTAAGTATAAATGTATTGAGTATAAATGTATTGAGGGTAAATGTATTGTGTATAAATGTATTGAGAGTAAATGTATTGAGTATAAATGTATTGAGTATAAATGTATTGAGGGTAAATGTATTGTGTATAAATGTATTGAGAGTAAATGTATTGAGTATAAATGTATTGAGGGTAAATGTATTGTATATAAATGTATTGACGGTAAATGTATTGAGTATAAATGTATCGAGGGTAAATGTATTGTGTATAAATGTATTGTGTATACATGTATTGAGGGTAAATGTATTGTGTATAAATGTATTGAGGGTAAATGTATTGTGTATAAATGTATTGAGGGTAAATGTATTGTGTCCATTGTTAATGAGCGCCCACACGTGTAGTCATGGAGGAAAAATGGTGGCCAAGGAGCGTAGATGAACGCTGATGATCTTTGATGCCAACTTCCCAGAATATCTTTATATGTTTGTTGGACATCATTCCCTGAACCGACTCGGCCCTGGAGCTGTGCGCACTGAATTACCATGGGGATATACAACCCTATCATAAGATCAAAGATCCAAAGTCATTTTGCAAATGCATTCATCTCACTGCGTGTGACGAGCGCCAGGAATCCCTGCTGATGATGACCAGAGTGTCAATATTTTTGGAAACAACTCAGTGCCGAAGGCTGGTCTCATGACGAGCAATGTCAAACATCTCCGCTCGCTCCAAACATCTCTTCTGATTACAAACAACGGTGCTGGACGTACAAGGCTGATTTTCATCAAACGTCAGGAGGGTTGTAGCCTGGGGGGGGGACAATGACATTTTGTGGTTGGTGATTATATTGTTGGATACGGCAGGATAATAAAAACTGATATATGCCGTAGTCACTTGATTAGTATTTGTTCCAAGCTGGTAAACAACTTCATATCGAGAGCGTTACGCCCAAAGTTCAACCACGTGTGCTGAACTCAAGTGGTCCATATGGTTGAGTTCATACAGTTAGGCCTCGTCTCGTTCAACCCTTCCAACCTGGATTGGTGTTGGGGTTTTAAACACATTGTTAATGTTGGATATGGAATTGAACCAAAAGCCAATATAACTATTTGATTATGTTTAGTTAACAGAAAGCATGCTCTGCCTTACAATCACTCTGTATAAGAAACTTTAATTTTGTGTTCCTGTGGACGCACTCAAAAAAATAACTTGTAGGATTTACTTAATAAAATCCTCGTAACAATTTGCACTAACACTAAGTAACTTTTACTGTTGAATTATTGAGTAAATTATACTAGCCAGTGTTAAGTATAACTTACGTATGGACTAAATAACCATGAAAATACTAAGTAACTGTTACTTAATTATGCTTAAACATAACTAATATTTATTTAGCTAATTAAGTAAAGTCTACTTAACTTTTTCACAAACAGGAATTTCAATGTTATGAAATTATTAGGTAACATCTATCATTTAGAGTTATGAATTAACAAAGTAGATTTTATTATACTTTTGTATCATATCACTTATTATAATGATGTATATAATCTTAATACTCTATTGATGAATGTTAATCTTTATACATCACAAATTACAGCCACAATGCAATTCAAATCCTTTATTTCGTCAACAAATAAAACATTCAATTTTATTAAAACTCTTGTTTTTCTTAACAACAAATTCAGTGTCAAGAAATTCACACTTGTTTAACACAATGCTGGTGGGTAAGCAAGGTTCATGGCGTAAATAAGCCCCATAAGCAACATGCAAGCTTTGGCAGTACTTGTCACGACGGGATTTAGGGTGGACCCAAATGCACGACTCAGGAGACAGAAAATGATGATAAAGATGCTTCACTTAAAGTCTTATCAGGAACGAAACAGAACGAATCAAGAGGAGGAAACTGAAAAAGTTAGTTTCCATATATAGAGCCCAGAACACATTTGGTATCCATATGATAGGATAACACTTTATTCATCCCCAGGGGGAAATTAATAAAGCAGCAGCAGACATGTTTACATATATACAATACCATAAAATAAATTAGCAGGGTACATTTAAGAATTCAAACAATGGAAATGGAAATGGAAAAATGAAATATAAATGAAAGTGTATACAGCGTATCTAAAGTATAAAGCAGTGCAGGTTTATTGTTGTACATACGAGGAGGATTTGGCCAGAAAAGAAGCACTCCTTTTTCCGCGAATCCTCCAGGATCTCAGGCTAAAACTGTACAATGCATGGTGCTGTGCAATCTACAGGGTGCTCTCTAGAATAGAGCCCAGGTGTAAGAGAGGTGTGCAGGGGATGAGAAGGAGCTGATCTTCTGGATCTCTTACCAGAATCCAGCAGGGTGAACAGGCCGGGGCTGTTTTAGTTATTGACTCAGGCACCTCGTCTCACCCCCCGTTGCAGGATGATGGCGTGGCAGCGGCTGCGGTGAGGGTCAGCTGATGGCGTTGAGCAAACCGCAGCTTTAGCCTGAGATCCTGGAGGATTCGCGGAAAAAGGAGTGCTTCTGTAGCCCGAACATTGACAGGACAGGACAGAACCAGGAGAACATTCCTGCCCACTGCGATTAGACTTTATAATACACATTTTCTGACCAAATCCTCCTCGTATGTACAACAATAAACCTGCACTGCTTTATACTTTAGATACGCTGTATACAATTTCATTTATATTTCATTTTTCCATTTCCATTTCCTTTGTTTGAATTCCTAAATGTACCCTGCTAATTTATTTTATGGTATTGTATATATGTAAACATGTCTGCTGCTGCTTTATTAATTTCCCCCTGGGGATGAATAAAGTGTTATCCTATCCTATGGAAACCAAATGTGTTCTGGGCTCTATATATGGACACTAATTTCTTCAGTTTCCTCCTCTCCACCACGAATGCACCAGGATGTTGACTCAGCAGTGCAGATACTCTGCGGATCCTCCAGGATCTCAGGCCTGGGCCATGTCAGTTTGTGATGTTTCAGTTTGGATACCATCTGTTGCTCCTCTCCAAAAGTCAACAAGAACTGGAATGGGGATTCTGACTTTTTAAGTCGCTTCATAGAAGTAAAGCTTTTGCCTCAGGATGGAGGTGGATAAGTGTGATGTCCATCACAGTAGTTTGTTCTCAGATCAACGATGAGCTCCTAATGTAATGTTTTCGCCGGCGTGTATTTATTTATTTATTTATTTGTGAATATGTCCGTCCGTCCGGCCGTTATTCGTCTAACTCAGACAAAACTGAGCCGATTCTTATGAAACTTGGTGGGATGATTGGTCATGACCCAAGGAGCAATCGATTAGTTTTTGGGCGTGATTGGGTCAAAGGTCAAGGTCACGAAAAGGTGAAAAACGTAAATTGCGAAGGTATGCGCTCTACCGAGTGCCCATTCTAGTTGTTAGTGTTTTAACACTAAACTGAAATAAAACAGCCGTGTGATGTAGGTCTTGGTATTTTCAATGTGTGAGGGCTGGGTGGAGATCAGCGGAGGGGCCAGCCTCTTTTTATCTGTTGGGTGCAAATGCAATTTGGCAAGAGTCCCAGTTATCTGGGATGTTTCCTATGACGGGCTGTAGACGCAGTTCGACAAAACCCATTATCAGAATGGGGGAGTAGTTCAGACGAAACACAGCCGACCTTTCAGATACAAGATGGGAACGCTTCGCCGTCACAGTGATATTTTTGAGATGTCAGTGATGGGGCTTCCGGTTCTGGATGGCAGTGTACCGAAAGGTCTTTCAATAAAAGTGAAAGAAATCGTCCGGAAAGTCAAAATGATAGAAGGAGTGGTTTATGTTTATTATGTTAGGAAAGATTTCGAGGATGACGTCTAAAAAAAAGGGTTAAAAGCCCATAAAGAACCATGACATTCCCAGCATGAAGGATCTATAGATAGAAAGAGCTCACCAGGCATCAGCGCCACTGCCTCCAGCAAGCGTCCGGCGCAGATTCATCCTCGGCAGATTCCTCCTCGGCAAATTTATCCTTGTTTAAAATTCCTCGTCAGATTCCTTTGTTTCAGAATGAAGGAAGAAATAAAATATCAGAAGAAAATCCTTGGAAAATCTGCAGAGACAGCCTCGACCACAACTCTGGACCGGGAATCCTGATCAGACATAAGGAATACACGAAGAGGTCTAAATAAAAACGTCAGAAACCTCCTGTTCCTGTTACCAGGAGGCTGAGAGTATTGGATGATAATGGTAGAGAAACCTGGTGGAGGACCGAATAGACTGGGGGTGCACACAACCAGGTATATAATTTTTGATATGTTTTTAACTAAACAAAAAACAGAGAAAATACTTGTAATCATAAAACAGACACAATAATCCCTGGCTGTCATCACAGCAGAAGGCCTCTAACCCTGTAATCCCTCAGAGTTGAGGAAAAGTCAAAGAACTTCATGAAAACACATGAAAACACACACACACACACACACATCCTGATGTGTGTGTGTGTATATTTATATACTGTATATATACAGTATATATACATATATATATATATATATATACAGTATATAAATATATATATGTATATATTTATTATGGAATCAGGAAACAAATTTGAGATCACCAGATAGAATGGAGTTGCAGTGTTTATGACAGAGGGGGACATATCTTCCATAAAGCTGTGACCTATAAATACGTTTTCCATTGTGCAGTATGTTGTTCCTTGATTTCCAGCTCATGCGGGTGGTTTTCCTAGCGATTGTTAAGGCAACAAGGATTTAGTTTTTTTGTCATAAATAAAAAATAAAATGACTGAAAGAAAGATCTGTGTGAATTATGGATGGAGTGACATTTTCCATCATGTGAGCTTGTGTCTTATTGATCATCTTTACATCCAGATTGAGGAGCGAGAAAGGACAGAAACTTGATGTCAAGGTCTTGATTCCAAAGTATTTTGAATTGCTTTTTTGTTGTTGTTTCAGTTCAGTTTGAAGAATTATATTATTATGCCTCTTGAAAAGGCTTCTTCTGTTAAAGACCGAGAAGTTGGTGATCATTTTGTCAAAGCAATATGGAAACTAATATTTAATTTAAATATATTAAATTATCCAAAAAACATTGGAAACTAAAGGAAGAAATATAAAACTAAATATAAAACTTAATGATTCCAGGAAAGTATCCGCAGTAATTTTCTGGAACACAATAAACAGCTGTAATAAGAGGGAACACGTTTTCCATGGTCAGAAATTGGTAGATATGTGGGGGATATTACAGCTATAATTTATTAACAGTAATAAATAATTCAATCTAATTTGAAACTCTGAAAAATACAGAGACACTAAATATATATCAGGAAAAGAAACGGGTTATTTTACTGAAATAAATGTAAAATCAAATGTATATATATATATATATATATGTTTTAAAGAAACCCAAAAGAACATGATAGAGAAAATGTAAGAGAACTTTGAAACATTTAACCAGGAGCTGTATTTCCAACCGCAGGCCGCCAACAAGGCCCACATCAACACTGGGACCAGCAGCTTCTGCCGAGGAATAACTTATCTCTAAATGAAAGGCTGGAAAGTCTCCAGGCTCCGATGGTTTTAACACAAAATAGTACAAATCTTACGACCCACATCTATCTCCATTATACTCAACCCATTTAACGCAAGCTTAAAAAAGCAGCATTTTCACGCTCTTGAAGGGACGCAATTATCTCTGTTCCCTAAAGAGGATGAAGAGAAACAAGAATGTGGGCATGATAAAGCTGTCCGGCTTCTAAATGGTCCAACAAAGCTTAAAGTAAACAGAACAATGTCATTGTTTAAACGAGGCATTCGGGCTGCTGTTCTTCATCGGGGTCGTCAAAGAACGGTTTGGCCTCGTCCGACTCGTTTCTTGGAGGTCGTGCCAAAAACCCCACACCTCTACAATGTTTATCGTTATTCTGAATGATTTACTTTTATTTCAACACATATATAAACCTATAAAGGAACTCATAAAAGGTGTTAAACTCATCTAGCCTCGCTCAACATCCTGTTTTCGAGGATCACCTGCCTCACATGGTGCGGTTGGCGTTGGGTTCTCTCTCCATGCTCTCCTGGCTGGAGTTGTCTGCTGTTTCTGTTTGTGATTATTTGGTTTCCTGCCTGAAAGACATCTTTTCTTTGGCTCTGAATCGGGCCCTCGCCTCACCTCATCCAGGCTTTCCGATCGTCTTTGTGATGGCCATATCATCAACTGATTTGCTGATGAATGAGGTCACAGAGGATTTATCCGGATATATATATATATATATATATATATATATATATATATATATAAATATAAATATATAGTCCTAGGTAGCAGCATCTCAGAACATGTGCTGTCTGTGCAGTCCTGAGGAGCAGCTGTGGCCTATTGAGTCCACATATTTCTGATAATTTGACCTTTTTACTAGGAGAACGTTGGCGTGAGAAGCAGATAAATGTGGTCTAATTGTCCGAGGGGAGAAGAGTTGTGTAGCTGCCAGGAATGTTTGTCAACATGGCCCAAAGTATTGTTTCCTCAGGTGCAGGTGAGCACATGTTGGTGGAATTTAGTTTAATCCATTGTGTACAGATGTAAAGATGAGGCCACAGCAGTGACACCTCACAGGATGTCCAACCTTATTAAGTCGTAAAGCTTTTACAGTACGTATGCAGCTGGCTGGGAAACAATACGTGTTATTTATGTACAAAGTTGTACTTAAATAACTGTCTACCAGCTGGTCACCTACTTGTGTGTGCACTTTAAAATTATACACCTGGAATGAAGTGTATAAAGCTTTCTTTTTTTTAATCATTAAAGGGCCATCAGAATTATGCATACACTCTGTCATCCTCATTGAATGTGTTGTAACTCTGTATTCTGTAATGATTCCTTCTGGTCACATGACATCTGTTGCATCGGTCCTTCCTGGATCCTCCTCTGTTGCTCTCCTGAAGGTTTCTTCCATTTTTTCCCTGTGAAGGTTTTTTCTATTTGTTGGAAGTTGCTTGTCCGATGTGAGGTCCTGGACAGGGATGTCTATGTGTCCAGATTGTAAAACCCTCTGAGGCAATTTTGTAATTCATGATAATGGGCTATACAAAATTTAATTGAATATGAGACTGCCGTTTATGTGTAGAGCGCCGTTGCACAAAGCGGATATGTGCACGTGCGCTCTGAATTTGTTCATGCTGGAGTTTCAAGTCGGTTTCTGTCACAGGTCATGCAAGACTTATGGAAACCAATTCTGGAAAAACAGCAAAGTATTTCTAATCTCTTTTTAGGTGTTCCTTTGCGGAGCAAATCATCTGCGGATGTCCTTTTTTCTGTCGTCTTACAAATGATGAAAAAGAGTTTTGCCAAATTGGCAAAAGCTCAAGGCTGTAGAAAATATGTTTGGGAATGATTGGTGAGGCCCATACAGTAGGCAAGGAATCCAACGTTCCCTCTAAATGACAGTGTACTTAAAATTATAGTCTCGCCTTCCTCATAATCATCATCCCGCTGAGATAACAAAAGAACAGCTGGATGGAGGAAAAAAAAAACTGAAAAGCCACATTGGGAAATCAACTACCTGCAATAAGAAGCTGTGCCGGGGAATTGCCATGGAGTTACGAGCGTATACTCGTCAGATAGATCCTGGAGAAACAGTTAAAGTTGTTGTTTTACGCCTGAAAAGATACTATGTTGGAAATGAAAGAGGATATCTCCGTGAAAAGAATTTATTACATCTTGAAAGCATTATATGGGGCTTACCGTCATTTTTAAGTTATCGGACCTGTCAGTTTATTTCAATCAAGCACAAACTGCTATTCCAATTTCATGAAAGCTTTAAATAAGAAGAAACATACAAGTGTCGTCAATAGATCATTCCACAGTTGATTGTGGGATTTCTTTCTGACAAACATCTCTGCTGTAACGTGTTCATTCATTTCAGAGCAGACTTCTCAGTGGAATACGCCCCTTTAGATCCAGGACGTTCATAGTGACACGAATAATTAAGCCTTTCATAGTGCAACTATAGGTGTACATGTGTAACGGAGACTTCATATTAATTCATGTAACATTACAAAACAAGTCTGTTCCAAGCAACCGCCGACACATGTGGGTCATTTCAAAGATTATTTCCATCAGAGGAACAAAGTTGAATTGTTTCATGTTCTGCACAAATCTATAAAGCTATTTAAACACATCAAAAGAAAAGTTAGGTGAACGATGTTCAAGGCACTTAGAAATACGCGTGATGGGAATTTACAGAAAACAAAACTCACGTACATTAATCACATATTGACACATTAGATCCAGTTGGGACTCGAGACGGAGTCAGTGGTTGAAAAGGCAGGTTTCTGTCTCGGACAAATGAAGAAGTACAAACCATATCCTAGCTAACGTTATGGGCTGCCATTCATCCATAAAGTGCATCACATGACCCGTTTTCCATGTCGAGCTTCAGACGGATCAAAATAGCTGCGGTTGTTCTCCACTTCATGAAATCGTTATCAAAGAGTGAAACCGCTGCACTTCAAGTGTTTGTATATGGCTTTAGGACATGCAAATGATGCGTTCATCACCCAACGGACCCGACCCGCTTGTTACCATGCATTGCAGTCGCACACTCATCAACTCTGGTCCGACCCCAGTGTCGCTGCTTGAGGTGTTACAATCTAGTCTACTCTTGGTAGTTTCTCAAGATTATCAACCCGAGATGTAAACGGTCTGATAGTTCTGGTTTTATATGCAGCGGTCAGGGCTCCTCATAATAGATGGCCCTATTAAGAGGGATTATGGTCTGGTAGATGGCGGTTCCGCTGTCTGTGGATAATCAGTGGATTACTATTTTCTCATGTCATTTTCCAGTACTCTGGGCACCAAAATAAAAATTCAAAACACCTAATTTATATCAATATAGTGGCAGACATCTTAGAAGTGGGTATCTTAGAAGGTCCTGAATACAGAATGCAAAGCAAATCAATTGCCTCCATACGGCTCTCAACATGGAGACAGCTGAGCCTGCAGCTAGCAGCTAACGGCAAGCAGACTATGCATACAACGCCGCCGCCGGGGCTGAGAGAGTTAACAGTGTTCACCTCGAGGGGAAGGCTTCGGAACGCGGCATCATCAGCGTTAACATCAGCGCCGAGCAGAGCGGCCATTACCGAAGACTGTGGAATCAAAAGAATCGCAGCCAACTGCCGACCATGTTCGCTGATGACTTTCAACCAAACCCTCCTTGGTTACTCTGAACTCACCAACATGGCTGGAGTGTAGATAATAAACAGATCACTATACACTTTAAATTGCTTAAAGTAAAATTTAAGTCTATTACAAGGACATTGTGTTAGCCGGGTTAGATCAGCTAACGTTATGTTTCCCAATAGTTAGCGGGTGGATCTCATCTCCAGACGGTGTCTTAAGCGTGTTAACCTTTGCTACGCAGCGTTGACGTGTTCCACCATGTCAGACCAACATTGGCCAGCTGATAAGTGCAGGTTGTTCTCCACCTCCTAGACATCGTGGTCAAAGTAACTTAAAAGCAGAACATTTGACACATCCGAGTCCAGCTCGCATTCAAGAGGCACCGCCATAGTCATGGTAACGTGTTCACTTCCAGTATTTCCCAGTTATATGTGTCTTTACGTTGCAAATAGCTTTTTGCCGCGATATTAAAAAAAATTATGTGGATTATAGAACCTTAAAATTAGGTGTTGATTTTCTGGTTTGAGATGTTGGCCTCTTGCCACAAGGGCTCAGCCGTAACGCATGTCTGCAGAAACTGGAGAGGTGATGGTTCGGATTTTCTGTGGATTGTCATGATTGTGAATGTCATTTTTGATTTTTTGGGTCAGGAAGCCAAACCATGGCTTATATGAGCAAGATCAACTGATTCAGACTAGCAGCCGCTGTGTAAGTTTGAAAAGCAAACGATTGAGAAATCCCCACACAGATCCACTGAGACTGAGGTTCAAATAACTGCAGCCATGTAATTCAAGATATTATTTTTAAATCTTGTACATGTTGTACGAGGTCTTCGGGATACCTTCTGTAGGAGCCAGACATATAACCTATCCCATGACCCATCATCGTATAGTGGGAGATAAGTGAAACGAGCTGTTGCAGAACATATCACAGCTCTTGTGATTAATGCTGCTTCAGATCTTACTTCAGGACTGAAGAGAACGCAAACAGAGGAAATTGGGAGTTATGATTAGAGGAAGGACTGATAAGGAAAACCAGGCCAAAGAAAACACAGACGTCATGGAATAGCACTTCAACATAAGGAAGTAGGGGAGGAGCAAAGGGAGGAGAGGGGTATCAGCGTCCATTGTTATTGTTGCAGCTTCTGGTGGTTAAGCTGCGTGACCTCAATGACCGGAGGAGAGGTGCTGGGCGGAGGACCACACCAACAGGCAGAGGATTGCACCGGCTGGACCTCGCACCTGCCGCTAGAGATAGGGAGGTCACAGAAGAGGAAACACATTCAGCAACTGACCGTCACAACTGGAATGAAATGCAACGTGAGAGCGACACACGTCAGACGACAGGAAGCCAGACGGACCGAGAGGATCGAACAGGACACGTAGGTTAGAAAGCTGCTAATGTCGCCCGTCTGAGGTGCCATCCTCGGGGAAGGAGACACCGTTGGACATGTTAATAATGGCACAACAACCGCCAGGTACAGGTACAGGTACAGGTACAGGTCCACTGAAAACACAGCAGGCAGGCGTTTATCTTGGATCCTCTTCCTTCCCACACTGCATGACAGATAAGGGGGAGGCGTCTGGATACAGAACCAGAACTCAGCACAGTGTGTGAGTCGCCCCTTGGTGGAAAACATCGCTACCAGGCATTCAACATTTAATGCTGTGGATTATTTTGTAGTTTTCAAACAGACAGCGGTCAGTGTTACACAGGCAGACTGAGTCGGGTTTTGTCAGTTGTGGTTTGAGGTTAGAAGCCAACCGCACATTCACGCTGGTTTTGGAGCGAGCTTTCTACCCCACTTGGCTTTACGCCGTGCTTATTACTTTTTTTTCCGGCGGTGTGTCTGCTATTTTCATTCCTAACATCCCCAACTGTCCAAAATAAGGAAATCCAGACCGTGTGCAGGCCCTCTACAGACGCAGACACCACAGCACACTTGTAATGGGCCATCATAAGTGATGATTGAGAGCTTATGTTTGGTCCCACCGCTTCATTCTGCCTTCAATAAATAGATGTTCCCTGCAGGTCATGTCACCAGATGGGGAGAAGAAGGAGCAAGACCTGAATCAAACAACCTCCACGGCCCACACAGTGAGCAGACATCACCGTGTGCAAGAGAAGCGTGTGTTAGTCCACTGTGAGGCAGGGAGCAGTGTGGCAGCCAGAAGGTTTACAGAGCACTGCAGTACCACGGAAACACGCCACGGTTGGGAAAATACTAGTAAAAACGTCCCTTTTCTCGAGTGTCTATTCTAGAATGCATTGTGTGGCCTGAAAGTCTGCTCTAATAAACAACAAGGACCTTCAAGCTTTGGAGTAAAAGAACACCATCTTTCTTTCAAGTTTCGCCAGCGTAGGCCAGCGTAGTTTAAAGGGGACTTTTTTGGCATAATAAATGTGGACGTTAAATCAGTGTTGATTGTAAATGTCAACTGAAGCAATACATTTCTTTCATGTATTTCATGCCAGAGAGCCGGTTTTGCAGTAAAAAGAAAAATCCAGCTGCGTCCTTTGATGCAGGGGTGGGGTTGAGGAGGAGGTGTGGGGTTGAGGTGGGGTTGAGAGGTGTTGAGGGTGGTGTGGGGTTGAGGGTGGGGTTGAGGGTGGGGTTGAGGTGGGTGAGGGGTGGGGTTGAGGAGAGGGGTTGAGGGGTGGGGTTGAGGGTGGGTTGAGGTGGGGTTGAGGGTGGGGTTGAGGAGTGTGGTGGTTGAGGGGTGGGGTTGAGGGTGGCGTTGAGGTGGGGTTGAGGGTGGCGTTGAGGGTGGGGTTGAGGGGGTGGTGGGGTTGAGGTGGCGTTGAGGGTGGGGTTGAGGGTGGTGGGGTTGGGGTTGAGGGGGCGTTGAGGTGGCGTTGAGGGGGTGGGGTTGAGGGTGGGGTTGAGGGTGGTGAGGGGTGGGGTTGAGGGTGGGGTTGAGGGTGGCGTTGAGGGTGGGGTTGAGGGTGGGGTTGAGGGTGGCGTTGAGGGTGGGGTTGAGGGGTGGGGTGGGGTTGAGGGGTGGGTGGGGTGAGGTGGGGTTGAGGGTGGCGTTGAGGGTGGTGGGGTTGAGGGTGGCGTTGAGGGTGGGGTTGAGGGGTGGTGGGGTTGAGGGTGGGGTTGAGGGTGGCGTTGAGGGTGGGGTTGAGGGTGGGGTTGAGGGTGGCGTTGAGGGGTGGGGGTGAGGGTGGGGTTGAGGGTGGGGTTGAGGGTGGGGTTGAGGGGTGGGGTTGAGGGTGGGGTTGAGGGTGGGGTTGAGGTGGGGTTGAGGGTGGGGTTGAGGGGTGGGGTTGAGGTGGGGTTGAGGGGGGGGTTGAGGGGTGGGGTTGAGGGGTGGGGTTGAGGGGGTTGAGGGTGGGGTTGAGGGGTGGCGTTGAGGGGTGGCGTTGAGGGGTGGGGTTGAGGGGTGGGGTTGAGGGTGGCGTTGAGGGGGGTTGAGGGTGGCGTTGAGGGTGGCGTTGAGGGTGGGGTTGAGGGGTTGAGGTGGGGTTGAGGGGTTGAGGGTGGGGTTGAGGGTGGCGTTGAGGGTGGCGTTGAGGTGGCGTTGAGGGGGTTTGAGGGTGGCGTTGAGGGTGGCGTTGAGGTGGCGTTGAGGGTGGCGTTGAGGGGTGGGGTTGAGGGGTGGGGTTGAGGAGAGGGGTTGAGGGGTGGGGTTGAGGGGTGGCGTTGAGGGGTGGCGTTGGGGTGGGGTTGGGGTGGGGTTGGGGTGGGGTTGGGGGGCATACGTGGAGGAAAGTGGTGTGAGGGGGTAAAGAGTAAAGGGAGTGTTCAGCGGGTCGGGTTTGCAGTGTGTGCTCAATAATGTCTGCAGGTCAACAGAAGCTGCTTTGAGGAACCGTTGGACAGAAGCTCAAACGCAATGCATCCTGGGACATGTAGGCGTTACCACTCTGCACGGAGCAATCAGCTTCCTCTGTCACTAGAGTACACACCGAGTAATGAATCGCTTGAAACGACCACGGACACCGATTGGGATGTCCACATTGTTTACTGAACTAGATGCAATGAAAGTGAGCTGACCCCAACCGTGATAAACATCCTGACTGCAAACACATAAAGGAAATGTCATTACAATGCTCACGTGTCATAGATAGGGCCAGTGGGGATATTAGGAACAATAACAGCAACACTTGAATGCAGATATGGCATACAAGCATGGTATTAAGGCAAGATGTGAGAATAAGAGAAACAAGGGGAAAAGGACACCTCCGTTCTAGTTGACAATGGGATGCACTGAGAAGAAGAAGAGGAAGAGGAAGAGGACAGTATGCCTGTGAGGTGTTAACCTGAGCTGGTATCCAGGATAAAGTACCTCACATGTTATGGGACTCTGTTTTCAGATTGTGGCAGCATCGCTGTGAAATGTGAAGGGCAAAAAAACACAAGAAGGGAAGGGGAGATTTTTTTTTAAAGCAAGTTTTAAAGTGATTATGGTGAAAATCATAATAATGATACATCTGCAGATGTTCATGCCAGTGAATCATTTCTGTAAAGGACAGCTGGGAGACCAGTGTCGATCCAGCCATGTGCAAACGTGTGGCGGTCATTGGGGACTGACATTTATCAGTCATATTATATTACCAGTTATATTACCCAAGCCAAAATCCAGTAAATAGGAACAATTTCTGGAAATGATCACTGATCTCTGGGCCTCATGTGGGAATAAAGAAAATCAACCAAAAAGTCACCATTAGAAGACTTAATAATTGATTTGTATGTCCGTGGTAATTGGGGCTACTTTCTGGGATGGATTAATAAATCAATGCAGTGCAAAAAAAGGAAGCTTAAAGTTAATGATGAATCAAAAGATTTGTGATTGGATTAGTGTTTAATTTGTAAGTGGAACTTTTGACGGGTGCACTTAAAAGTTTAACAGAATTATTCTCAGATCAAATTACAGAAGTTGAGAGTCTCCTTAGCAGGAGCTCAATACCAGGAGACACAAGCGCAACAGAAGAATTCACCAGAAAATGGTTTACACTCATTACGTCCTGATAGTCGCTGTATTTACTCTACGTGTGTGAGATGGAAAATAAAGGACTTAAAACCTTAAGTCATGTGAGGAAAACACAAGGGAATTGGGAGACGTGGCCTTTGAAGACCTGGGTATTTGTATAAGCAAAGGTCAGAGTGCACGGATGATTAATGCAACATTCAACGTTGACCAATCAACCTCGCCCTCGACTCCTGAGCCCCGTCCTAAATCATTGGAAATTGTAATTTAGCAGAAAAACACAAAATGTGAAATAACCCTCATAAATAACGTGCTAGGTGTAATGGAACCATGTAGGATGGGTGGTGGTGTTTACTAGAGCATGGGGCTGTGCGTGTTGCGTTTGCTCTCTTCGTTTGTGGAGTTGCTGGTGCTGCACCTGTACGAGTGCGCCAGGTACGTGTCATGTGTGTCATTACCCGGCGTCGTCGAGCACATCCTGATCCGCCTCTGCAGCGGACGACTCCACGTCTGTACTGCTCTCGCTCCCCCGAGCTAACAGACCGCACAGCGACT
This sequence comes from Liparis tanakae, assembly GCA_036178185.1. Lineage (NCBI taxonomy): Eukaryota > Metazoa > Chordata > Actinopteri > Perciformes > Liparidae > Liparis > Liparis tanakae. The sequence goes on along the minus strand of CM070096.1, from coordinate 8,682,350 downwards.
CGGGGCTCACACATTCACCACTGGAACAGACACACACACACACACACACACACACACACACACACACACACAGTTACAACGTACAGTATTATACTATTTTAGAACTTGCCTGTGGACCTTAATTACCACCGCTTTCTGCCAAAGAAGCAGCATGTAGCGGATTTCCACCAAGAGATAATAAAACTGTACGGGTCTATAATCTGGACTAATAAACTTATTTTAGGAACTCCTCAGAACAGATAAGCAATAAGTGTCGAGACTCACAATTAACCATGTGCCTAGACAAACTCAACATGGGACTTTTACTTTGTTAGCCGTGGCACTCTACATTGTTTTATAACCCTAACTTTGAGATGTGTTCAATCATTCACATTCCGGAGGGATTCATTAATTCACATCTTTTTAAATAAAAGAGACACGACGTGATTTTATAGGCCTATTCGTAGAAAGTTCCTGTATTTTATCAATATTAAAACATCTAAAAGATTCATAAAAGTTATGTGTAGTTAACTTAATGACAGCCAAATATGTTTACAATTGTTGTAGTTTCCCTCCATCCCCTGTCTCTGTGAGCCCTGCTGCTACGAAGAGGAGGATAAGAGGTGCAGACGAGGAAGAACGGTTCAAGCCAAACCTCAAAGAAAGAGACGATCAGGTTCCGAAGATATCAGAGAAAGTCGGATGGAAGAGTGCGAGTCAACAAACTACGTATCATCCAACCGGATGCAGACGTCTCAGCCTCACAGCTGTCCAGAAATAAAGGAGTTTGATGGTCCTTGTCAAAATACATTTAAGTCACATGATCAAACAACCTTTAATAGACCTAAAGAGGTAAATGTAATTTAAAACTAATAAAAAAAGGCTTTTCAATCTTACGTGGTGTTTCATAAACTCTGAACTGCTAAACGGTGCATACAAATGTTTTGTTAAATTATACTATATAACTTATTTTACAAGTATGAGACGTCAAACGATGGATTTAAGAGTCACTGATTCAACCTGGTCACATGTAACCCTTTTCCTCGAGTTGTGGTTCATTGTTATTCGTTCCACTCTTCATCCTATTCATTATTTACTCCCGTAAGTTGTTTATTTTATCGCTTATTCATTTATTTTCTGTTCAGTAATTCAGTAGTTAATCAAATAAATATTTAATGTACACATGTTATATTAAATATGTCTTTTTACACCTTGAGAGAAATGCAACTCTGAGATTTTTGTGTGTATTTCTGTTAGTCAAACTAATGGTGGCTTATAGCTTCAGTAGATAACCATCAGTATGTGTATGGGTTCATGAGTCATAATTGAATTCTAAAAAATAATTACATAAATGTATATCTATACATTTATTATGTATTAAATTTGCTACGTGCCACAATGCTACAAGAACATGGTGCGACTCACTTGTGTGCTGCTTGTGTGTTTATGTGTGTGTGTGTGTGTGTGTGTGTGTGTGTGTGTGTCTACTACAGTGCGTCTACTGACTTGATATGCTTCTCCAGGAGCAGGACGGCTTGCTCCCTTTCCTGCAACCTCCTCTTCAGGGAGGCGATTTCCTTCTGCTTCTCCAGCAGCTCCTTCTGGAGACGATAGTTGCTCTCCTCCAGAGTCTCGCAGAATGCCTGGAGGGGGGCAGCGACAGAGAAAAGAAGCAGAGAAAATATTTGCCGGCAGTAGAAACCAAGATTGGGGGGGAAATCCTGACCATCAACAGAAGAGGAGACAGAGAGATCATCTCTACATGCAGGAGACCTCAATGAGGCCGACTCTACTTTAAAGCCAGCTAGAAATCCTAAATCTAAGAGTTAAATTAAAACATGTTTTTTAGTGAGCACCTGCCGTCGACGTCGAGTCACTTCCTATGACATCCCTGGAAAATGTCGGGCCATTGCTTAAATACAATCTCCATATGGGACCTGAAGTTTGGCACTGACTTTAAAATGATACTCATACTTTATTTTGAGTTCTTTGTATTTAATGTAGACACACAGAGGAAATGAGACCTCCATCTCACAGTGAGAGAGAGAGACAAGTGGTGATAGGTCAGTCCTCACAGCTCAGACAAGGAAAACATTAATGACAGCAGAAATGTATGGCTACAAATATAAAAGAAAAGGACACTTTCTTATAGCTTTCTATTTCCAAAGCCTCTGAGCAGCAGTTGGTTGTTTGTTTTTATATTTTTTTAATGTGGCAGTGCTTGTAAATATCGGGGAGCCTAAAGAAAAAAGTGTGAACTTTAGATACTTGAGAGTTTCTCTAAGACATGGCCTGTTCTCAAAGCTACCGTATTAATGTTCAACACTCCTACTAAACCTCTTTAAAAAGGCCTTGGAGGGACACGGAAAGCAGCACAAACACACAAACACACAAACATGGCATGAGCATGCGTAAGGTCACAGGGCAACACACACTTACTCTGCTCTCCTCCAGACTATCAAAAGGCCCGGGGGGGTCATCCAGACACAGAAACTCTCTCACGGCCAGGCTGTGAAGGAGGACAAATAATGTGACGCGTGTGAATGTGAGTGTGTGTGTGTGTGTACTCGGCTAAGTAATACGATTAGAAAAAAAATGAAATAGAAAGTAAGGGATTATCAGTTATCAAGTAACCACATAGTTTACACAAAAAGGCTAAATATTTTAATTCAATATAATTAATGTATGCAGAAATCCTGTCACATACCAGTTGGCGATGTCCTTGTGTGCCACCAGGTTTTGCAAAAAAGCCTGTAGTCCCAACAGTCTGTCCTCCAGGAAGCCGCTGTCGTAGTTGTCTTTGAACCACCGCTTGGGAGGAAGCGAGAGGCGGAAGCCCGGGAACATCTCCTTCAGCTAGAAGACACGCAGACACACACAACATGATCGCCAACAGTTGGTTACGGCAGACGTATTCAAAGAGCACTTTTCGGTTAAAGACAATATGAGGCTATGGAAATAGAGCGGCAAAGAGAAATACTCCCTGCTGCTGCTCCCTGAGGCGCTTCTGCATTACATGCTTTTATCAATTAACTAAAGAAGGCTGCTGCCCTCCCTTTCTAAATAACCACCCTCTAACGGCATCCCAACGACACACATGTTCCAATTGGATACAAACTTTCGATCCAAGGTCAAATTTCATTCACCATTATGCCCCAGATAAAAGTCTGATCATATACTTCACATGACATTATCTCGGTTTGGTTAGAATCTCTAGTTCCATGTCTTAATTTGATCACATCATTACACCAACATGTTAGGAAAACGTTGGCGCTACGCGTCTGCTGACTAGTCAAGTTGCAGTTTACATCCATGTTTATCGTCAATTTCCTTTTTTCCCAAAATTATCATAATTACAATATTAATTATTGAGTTACGAACACGTTTTAAAACCTTTAACTGCTAAAATCTAACCAGCGTAATATCTGCCACAAAGGCATTTTAAGTGTGGAGCAACATGCATCAAAGCCTCTGGAGAACCCTGGAGTAAACGACATCGGCACGGCACCGTCTCCTCGCCAACAGTTCCCACAGTCTGGAGAGCTGGGAGAGAAAGACGTGCATTTCCTCTATTGATTACCCTTGCATTAAGCCCCGCCTCCTTCTGAGATGTGACCCCCACAAACCACACAACTTCTGAAAGTGCCGCTCAGTGAGTAGGAGCAACGTTTGACATGAAAACTCAAAACTCACTCAATAGTAATAGAAATAAACTCAATCCAAACATGACCAGTATTTCAGTCATACAGATTTAATCATTATTCTACAAGCCAATAAAAATAAGTTGTGCTTGTTGGTTGCATCTATTTAGCGTCATCCGTTTGCTGTTGCGGGCTCTTTTTCTTCATACAGGATTATCACATGGCATCAAATCCCTTTCTGCTGGCAGTATTTCCCTCTTTTGTAATCTGTGACAAAACGGTCCATCCCGAAACCACGAGAGACCTGTTCCCTTGCCGGCTCTGGCCTGTTGGCTATTTGGGAACAGAAGGCTTCTTTGTGTAGCTGTAAACACGACCACAGCGCACTCAAAAACAAAAGAAAGCATGCTGAAAGCCGAGATATGAGACCGCCTGTCCTCTGCACACAAACCTACATATGTGCGTACAACACGCCCCAAACACACCTTGTCGTTGAGTCTGGAGAAGTCTGTGTACCTTCTGAAAACAACCCAGTTCTCATCTGGAGTCTTCCTCACCAGGACCTTGAATACCTGCAGCAGAGAAAAGACAAACCACGTGAACTTAAGGCCACGCTGACAAGAGAGCCGTTTCCTTTTGCTCAGCACTTGGGAAAGATGTGTATCCAATTAATGAATGTCTGTGTCCTAAGTAATTGTTGACAGTTGACCTTTAATCTCTAGTATTGGTTATGCTCTGTTGTTGTCCTCTTGTGCGTATGCCTGGCCTTTTTAAACTACATGTCCATGTGGGCTAATTAGCAAAGCATTTCAAATTTAATCAGACCACTAAGCTGGAGAGTTGTGCCAAAAATAGAAAAGATCAAAAAGGTTGTTATGACTAGTCGATTTTCTGCTTCCATACCGTGAACTTGGCCCTTTCCTCCATGACCTCATACCCCAGTAAAGTGGGGGTAATGGGCCTCTCCTCGCCTTGCTGACTCCCAACCGGATCCGATATGGAGCGTGGGCAGCTGTACTCTATGGAGGGCTCCAGAGCCCCGTTCCCCCTGGCCAGTGTCACAGGGCCGAGGAGGGGGGGCGGCGTCCTGCTCCGGCTGCCTCTGTCGATGCCGCGGGATTGCCGCCGGGAATCCAATCCTCCGCATCCTCTTCCGTGGTCCTCCCCGGCCAAGGCGCCGGAGACGCTGCCTAGCGATGAAGCTCGCTGTGGCCGCCTGAGCTTGCTGCTACCTGCTGCCCGGGCTCTGTCCATCGGCATGGGGACGGGCACAAAGGGTGATGCCATCTTTCTGAGCTTCGTCCTCCTGCTCCGCCACTGCAGACGTCCACAAGGCTCTTTGCGCTGACCGTGCCTTGCAACGAAGAAGTGAAGCACCCTGAGGGGGCTGAAAACGACTCTGAGCACCCTGTACGAAAAAAAGAAGAGAATAAACCTTATTTATTTCATTCATCATGATCACAATTTCCTATCAGTCTCCCTTTAAAAACAGGTAGCAAGAATGTCTTTTAAACTTCCACCAATGTAGCAGCTTTAATAAGGGTACCAGACTGTGAGGGCAGATTAATTATTGACATGAGCCACATATACTTCATAATTTATGGATTTGTGGATTATTTGTAAAATGCATGATGGGAAAAGGGCCTGGGAAGATCTGTTGACAATTATAGTGAGTCAGATCCTCCTGCAACCTCCATGCATTTTGATTTCTGCTCAGCCTGTGTGATTATCTTAATTACACCTTAATTAATATACATTTCCTTGGCTGCAAAGGACGCTCAAATACACATCGTAATGTAAATGTCATGCCAGATGGAAGCATTAGAGAATAAAAGCAGAGGATGAATTGGTTAGTTACGTTAACAAAATAAAAGTGATGAGATTTACTGCTCGGGATGCTTACTCTACATCTATGTTGGTGCACTTAAGATATGAGATATGTCGGAGGAGCTGCGGCGCGAGCCAGCATCGCCACCCTGGTGTGCTTTTAAGTCACGTTGTTTGAGTGGAGCTGCCAATGACGTCGCCTCGCGGGTTGGAGGCAAAGTTAGCGGCGAGCTAACCTGACAGCGAGAGGTTGGCGTCGTGTTCCTGGGGAGAACGAACTTCATTAGCCAAATGGGCCGGTGTTGCGGTTTGACCGGCGACCCTGTTAACTGGTGACTTTCTGTCGAGCTGTCACCGTGAAAGCTGCTTGGTTTAATTTTGTAATTAAGTGACAACCCCTCTGAATGCGGCATTCACGAGGGCAGCTTCGTGATATCTTCCTCTCGTCAACCACTGTCTGTAACTAGGACACCAACGGACGCGTTGGTTCAAAGTCGCTAGTTAACACGGTCGCTTCTTAATCCGTAACACTGGTTAGTAACGTTGCCCTGCTTCGCTGCTCAGGCACAACACGTCTCTAATTACACCGTACACTACAGTTAACTAAGGTAATGTGGTAAATACTAAATGGGAAGTAACCACTGGGCCAATATATATTTGTAATTATCATAATTCCAGTCACTGCAACAGCTGCAGCTAACGTGAGGTATCGTGGCTATATTCACATCGATCCCAACAAAGTAGGTTTACGACAATTTGGTCACAATAAGAGCTGCTTATAATATTAGTTAGCATGCCGATTAGAGTAGCATTTCCTAATAGTTTGTTAAAACGCGCCCCCTACTTTCTACAAGCTGTTGTGACGATAATACAACATGCATCGCTAAAACGACAATAACGCTGGACGGAGTTTGGCGTGTGCTCCGTCCCACCGAAGGGACTCGAGGCTCATCACTTTACCCTCAAGTTAGCTGTGTTAGCTAGTGCTCGGACTGGGCAGCCGTTACTGGACTAAGCTAAGGTTACCCGGGATGACAACGGTGTTCGCTTACCAGGACGTCCCCGGTATCCGTCCCCTTCAGAAAATCATTTTCTTTCTGCATAAACAGCCCGGTGTCTGATGGTTGTTGTTGCTGTTATTCCACTGCACTATCTCCACCCATGTCCTGTTCATGTCAGCTCGGTTGAATTCAGACAGCGGTAGTTGCAGTACGCCCGGATGGCCAGCTGGGGGCGCTGCAGTACACATGATAATGAGCCGCAGTGTGCTGGGTGTAATTCAGCAGCGGTTATCCTCTATTGTCAGTAGAGGAAGCAGTAAATGTCAGACTAAAAATCGTGTAGCATGGACGATAAGATTATGCAGAACATTCTAAGCAAATGGAGGCCTGCAGTATGATTTTCCTGCTTTGCATATGTTCAACCCCAGGACTCACTCATTCTACTTTGGGCAAAGCTACTCAGCATGTGTTGGACCGTACAAATTGTATCGATGCGTCTCCAAACACAACCACCACAACCATGAACATATGTCTGAGCATACAACACAATTAAGCTTCAAGCCTGATATTGTGTGGGCCTTAGGTGAATCGTACCTAACATTATATGAGATAGGAACACATTTGGGAATGTCTCCAAATATCTCAATTGAAACTGCACCTGAATTAAAAACACAAAGATCATTGTCAATGATGCCAAATTAAGTGCTGCATTTAAATCCAGTTTGAATTCTGTGATACATTTCCTTATTCAAAGTGCAGTTGATCATAAATGTGTTAATACGATTTATATGGTGATATTTCTGAAGACTATTCCTTTACAAGTGTAGTCTGTACCTTGTCTTCATCTCAGCACCAACCCCCCATCTATCCATGCCTTTTTATGCCTCTCCAATGTGTGTTTGGTTTGTTCACCCGTCTGTCATGACGCATGTCTGTCTCGCCTATTGTCGTGAACATGACATCGCAAGAATTCCTCAGGGTAAATTCTTGAAATTTGGCCCAGAAATCCACCGAGACTTAAGGATGAACCATAGACTGTACATAAAAAGAGACAAACTGATTACATTTTGGAGGTCATATGTCTCTATGACCTTGAGTCCGTACCATTCTCCTGAACGCAACACCTCAGGTATGCCTTGAGGACATCTTTGTCCAGACCTTCAGAGTTCATAGGCTAAATGTGACAATTCCACACAAATTGTGGAGTGATGATAGTTTGGAAGGACAGCGATGTAAACCACAGCATGACTCGGTTGGTGGAGTCTTACAGCGGCGAGGTGGTAATTCTAGTGTGGGTATGTGCTGTGTCTGTGGTTAGAAGACTCTTACAAAGCACACCCATTACCATGATTCCAAAAATGGGCGTGACTCATAGATACTTTCTCGAGCTGCAAGCCAAACCTTTTGGGCTTGGGTGTGTCAGAGTATAAAATAAACCTGATGGTTCCAACAGAACACGTCTTCCTTTCACTGAATCGTTCCTGATCACTTGTTACCTTGAAGAAGAGTCTCTTACCAGTGAGTACAGGATGCACCTTGTTGTCATTTGAGTTTGATGAGAGAGATAGCAAAAGATGAACCTGTAACTGTTCTTGCTTTGTGCCTTTTTTAGCCTAGTTTCCAAATCTAACAGCGGTCGAGCAGCGATAAACAATATCTGTGTAATCTTTACTTGCTTTGGTGACATTTCAATTTTATTTAAGAATCTAAATCCATTTAGAATAATCTGTAAATGGTAAAGGAAGAAAGATGATCTATCTACACGTGTCTGGGGAAGGGATAGTATTGTTGGAGGACTCTGCCAAGATAAATACAAAGGTATTCAAAGGAATGCAGAAGCTTCTGGCAACTTACAACTGCACATTTTTCCACCAAGAGGCCGAAGACTATCTTTTCATTAAAACCAGTAGCATCTCTGACACACCACTCATGTGCATGCAGACAAAGACATATTATGGATGAAAAGACGGACTCCTATTCCAACTTGAAATTGTTGTAATAAAGTGATTTGTGTTTTGCATAATCAGGGAAACAGAAAGTTGTCAGATAAAAAAAAAATTCAATTCAGTTTATTTGTATAGCCCAGTTTCACAAATTACAAATTTGTCTTGGAGTGCTTTATAATCTGTACACATAGACATCCCTGTCCCAAATCTCACATCGGATCAGGAAAAACTCCCAAATAACCCTTCAGAGGGAAAAAAGGGAAGAAACCTTCAGGAGAGCAACAGAGGAGGATCCCTCTCCAGGATGGACAGATGCAATAGATATCATGTGACAAGAAGGACAGATTTAGAGTTAAAATACATTCAATGAATTCGACAGAGTTTATCAATAATTCGTATTAGGCATATTCCACGATGGGGAGTTTGGAGACCTCCACCATCCATCAGGCAGATGGAAGCAGAGAGGGGGATAAAAGATATGCGTTGGTTTATAATACGATGAATAACACTTTGCTCTGTGTCAGACACAATGGAGACATCCACCGCACCCAAGACATCCAAGACATCCAAGGCCAACACCACCTTCTCTCTGGCTCTGTTCAAAAAGTTTGGAGATGACGACAAGACAGCGAATGTCTTCTACTCCCCTTTCAGCATCTCTTCAGCTCTGGCTATGGTGATGCTGGGGGCCCGGGGCAACACAGCCACGCAGATGTCAGAGGTAAAGTACACACACACACACACACACACACACACAGACACACCTAAACATGCTGTAAACTTGAACAGTGATAAGGTATCAGTTCTCATGTTAACACAATGCCTTGGGAGTGTTTATGCAGGTGATGCATTCAGTGGATTTGGTTCAAGGCGGTGTTGGAATGTCTTAACCCTGTGATTGTGCAATGGAGAATGGTGTGGGTTCAGGTTTCAACTTTGACAAGTTGTATTCATGTCTTTCAATGAAAGGGAAGGCATCTTACCAGCAATATTCAAAACACAAGGAAATGATTGAGACGCAGAAATGTAGTCGGGATGACATTTTTTTACCAGATTTTCCGATGGAAAACTTTGACCCGTCTCTCAGGGTTGGGTGTGCCAGTGAGTGTTTGGACATGCATGCATTACTCATTCTGTTAAAACAGTGGCATCGGTCATGCCAAGGAAAAACGTGTGTGAACATGCATGCCTTGGGTTGGATGTGTTACTCAACGGCTGTACAGAGGCATCACTCTGCCTTGACACACACACACACAGAGACACCCAAGCGCACGCACACACACGCTAACAAGGGTAAACAGTGCAGTGATCCTATACTGATGAGAGAAACTACCATTTGCCCCCCCAGGTCCTTTGCTTCACTGAGCAATCGAAGCAGGCGGATGCGGAGGAGATGCAAACGCAGTCACAGATGCACTCGCAGATACAGACGCGAATGCAGTTGCGGTCGCAGATACAGCAGACCAGCAGACTGCCTGATTATCTGGTCAAGGTGGTATCAAAGCCAACATTAGTAGTAATAATGATTAAACTTAGTGGTGTCGTTTGGTGAGGAAAGCTGAGATTTTGGAATTCACACTTGATTTCCCACTACTTTGCTCACACATATTTTTTATCATGCTGCATCTTTTAAACCATGATTTGGACGTTTGAAGTGTACTGTGAAGCTTTAAAAAAGCAAAACAAGCTGAGTTATGAACAGATGGAAAACGCTGTGTCTTGAAAAAGCAACATAAGCACTCCATCCTAACATTGATGTGGTCCACTAGGAAGAGGACAGTGTAAAACAACATATTGGTGAGCAAATGGTGGATAAGCCTGTGTAACTGCAAAAAAACCTTCCCTTGGGTTATTTCACAATAATGTTCATGGCGTGATGCCTCTGGTTCGGTCTGTGTTTTTGCCTTTTTCCATATTCTTTCCAAAAGGTGCTGTGGGTCTGATAAAGAGAAATCCTTCTTCTGAAAACTTCTGGGTCGTGGGAGGTTTGGCTGGAAGTCATTCTAATTGTAGTAAATGATGAGAACAATAATACCAACATCATCTATTTTCTCTTCCTTTCACTGAGCAGCATTCCAAGTTTGCACATAGACAAATTGAGAAACAGTTGCCAAATACCATAGTATGGTCAGAAAAATGAAAACACGACCATCATTTTTGTGTTTAAAGTTTAATTTCCTGCCTTGGTAATAATTAAACCCAACTCAGTGTTTGCAAAGCTTTAGTGTGGAGCACAGGGTTAATAATGATGTTGGTGTCTATTCTCATTATTTAAAAGGTAAGCCGAGCACAAGGTCAATGGTCCATACAAACATAATACAGAGTTATCTGGCATCTATCCCTGGCTCAGTGTGTCTTTGTAACACGCAGGTCTTCTCTGGCTGTTCGCAGTGCCTGAAACCCCAGCATGGTGAAGACGATGTGCACGCTAGCTTTTCCCAACTGCTGAGTGAGCTCAACAAGGAAAACGCTCCGTATGCCCTCAGCCTCGCCAACAGGCTGTACGGGGAGCAGTCCTTCCAGTTTGTCAAGGTGGGTGTGTGAGAGCCTGTTTATATTAATGAATCCATCATTAAGAAAGTGAACTGACACCCTGTACATGAGCAGCCTAATTCGTAGGATCCTAAATTCAACAGACAATGGACACTTAGCTAAGCCCCGCCCCCTGTGCTACTCCGTCAAGCTGTCAAAACAACCATGGAGGCCACGGTTTTACTAACTAAGAAAAGAAGCAACGTCTATCTTTAAATCCACAAAACCACCCCAAGAATGAAGAAAATCTGAAAGGTTTGCATCAGAGCCGATAGAACCGAGCGGTATGGTTGTCGGACACTGGTCAGGTCCGGCTGCTGCTAAGCTGAGGATTGGTTGATGTGAGTATCTAATTGTGATGTAAGTGTTTAGATGTGCTATTTTTGCTTTCAGGGTTTCTTATCAGAAACCAAAGAGCACTACAACGCTGAGCTGGAGTCTGTGGACTTCAAAACCAACCCAGCTGAGGCCACGGTCAACATCAATAGCTGGGTGGAGAAGCAGACGCAAGGTAGGCCTCACACACACACTCATCAGTGACCAACAGATATTTGGGACTATATGTCCAGGCCTCCTCCATCTTATGAGTGACCCAAGTCTGCCATCCTCCAACTTAAATGTTTAAATGTCTCTTTCTCTCAAAGGGGTCACTCTGCTCTCTTAAGTTCCCTAAATCCTTACTGATATTAATCATTTTATTTTTCATTCAAAAGTGCCTCAGATATTTAGTGTGCGTTTGCATTTATTATGCTCTATTGTTATTACAATGAGGGTCACGTAATTCACAAGCATCACAGTGTTTTCTTTTTCTAGTTTCAATTCCAAATTTGAATTCTATCCCATATCAAGCAGTTATGGTTTGTCTCAGTTTGATGTATTAAAACTTTGTTGGTTCAATGCATTAAATTAGAATTGTTGTAGTTCACTAAAACTTTAAAAACTATCCAATGAGAGAGCAGATGATACTGCAGGTGTACAGCCAGGTTTGAGTTGATGTTTTTTGACCCATCTTGTCTTTGTTTTGTGTCCTTCTATAGGTTTGATCATATTCTTTCACTTTAATAAAACAAATAATAATCCTACCGGATATATTTTAGCCTTCTTTTACTTTTTCGTGCATCTCTCGTCCTTGGTCTTCTTCAAGTAGTGTTAGTACTTCTAAAAGTTGTGGTGAAATTAGAAATACAAATTGGATGAACACATTGTTAGATAGTGTGTCTGAGTCTTAATAATGACGTATTTTCTCAATACTGCTCACCAGGAAAAATCCAGGAATTGCTGCTCCCGGGTGTCGTGGACGGGTCGACCATTCTAGTCTTGGTCAATGCCATCTACTTCAAGAGCAACTGGAGCAAAAAGTTTGAGGAGGATTCTACTGTTGATGCACAGTTTAGAATTAACAAGGTAACACTGCACAAAGTCAGAGGAGAATAAATCAGCATGTCAAACCTCTCCTCCAAATGTGTGAAGACATCTTCTATCATTATACCAACACATTTTGTTAGAACTATGATATCATAAGTATCATATATTTGACCTTTCGATGTGATACTAATGTGTACAGACCCCTGTTATTAATAGGGTCTCGATGCTACATCATTTAAGACCGGAGTATTGAGAAGTTGGTTCTTTTATTGGTACTTTTCATCATTTTAGTGTCAGATAATATATCATCACACTGGAGCTTGCTTTCCCTCTGGCGCCCTCCTCCCCTCATCAGCGGTACAGGAGGAAATGACTGATACAGACTGATGTTTGTTTTCTTTACTCAGGAATGTGGTTTGATTCATTGACTGTCTATATTTGTTCCCAATGAGATATCAATGATGTATGGTGATTATGTTGCTGCTTGAAACATTTAGTTATGTTTACAATATACTATATATACATTATATCCTATATGTATGTATGTATATATATATATATATATATATATATATATATATATATATATATATATATATATACACATATATATACATACACACAATGTATTTAAACAATTGATTTGAAGAAATATATATATATATATATATATATATATATAATTTAAATAATTGTTTTAAAGATATATATGTATATACATATACTGTATATATATATGTATATATACAGGATTAGAATGTATATACAGTATATTTTAAACATAACTAATATATATATATATATATATATATATATCTTTAAAGCAATTATTTAGTTATGAAAAAGATTCAATAAGGGCATTGATGAAGAACCAAACTAATAAGGATCATCACTAAGAGTAGTAGAAGCATCGCTGTGATCCTAGCGATACCCGTCACTAATGATAACTCAACAAGAAGCAAACCTGTGTTCTATCTGCTGCTTTCTTTAGAATGAAACCAAGCCCGTGAAGATGATGCACCAGAAGAGTAAATTATCTTTCACCTCCATTCCCGAAATCAACTGCCAGGTAATGTCCATGTTTTTTCAACAGTGTTGTTTTGTCTCCGTCTGTTTGTCTGTTAAGCAATCTGATATTTGAGAACTCATGAAATATAAATGAAGGTTGACAATTGGTTCCATTTTGACAATAATATTTTAAGATAATGTCCATTCCTGTAACTAATCAAATTATCTTAAAATGACAGATCCTAGAGATGTTCTATGAAGGGGAGGAGCTAAGCATGCTCATCTTCCTGCCCAATGAGATAGAGGACGAAACAACAGGCCTGGAGAAGGTAGGACACACACACACACACACACACACACACACACACACACACACACACGCAGACAACAAATGCGCAATATTGAACAGGCCGATTAATAATTCATATCTCATCCACACTAGCTGGAGAGAGAATTAACCTATGAGAATTTCGTGAAGTGGACTCGTCCAGACATGATGGGCCAAACCCAGGTTGAGGTGAAGCTTCCTCGATTCAAGATGGAGGAGAGGTATGACTTGAAAGATGTTCTGACCAGCATGGGCATGGTGGACGCTTTTGATGTTACAAGGAGCAACTTCTCCGGTGAGGAAACATACCATAAATGTATATGCTGTATAATTATTATCAGAGCACAACATGAACAGATGAATGAAATATCACAAAACCCCAAATGTTGCTCTAAAATGAAGTTAATAGCACAACCAAAACATGACGTCAGTTATGCAGGATTTAGTGAGCACGATGAAGCAACGGGCTCTCTCTTCCCTCTGCTGACAGGCATGTCCCCAGCAAGCAACCTGGTGCTGTCCAAGGTCGTCCACAAGGCTTTTGTGGAGGTCAACGAGGAGGGAACCGAGGCTGCCGCCGCCACTGCCGCTATCATATCGGAACGCTCCATAATGATTCCTGTCACCTTCATCGCAGACCACCCCTTCCTCTTCTTCATCCGACATAACCCCTCCACAAGCGTTCTCTTTGCCGGCCGATACTGCTCCCCTGAGTGAGCGCTACCGTACACCCTGCAGACATGGACGGACGATGAGACAACGGGGGCCGGAGCGCAGACATGTAACGGCCCCCCACCCCATCCTTTGAGAGAAAAAGCGCGGCAGGTTTATTAATACTCTGGGTGCTTTTGTGGTTGTGTCCTGTCGCTTGGTTGTTCTGTGTCTATTTTGGGTAATTTTGCATCTCTGTGGTTGTCAGACATCTCTTTTTGATAATTTTGGGTAACTTTATTGTCCTTTTATGTCGTTTTGTGACTTCCCAACAATAATTCTAGCCCCTCCACTACTCCACCTGTGCCTGCATATTAATTTAGCCAGTAGGAGCCATGTGTGTTCCTTTCCAATATTTCCAAGACCCTGCTTGTGTAGGAAAGCTTTAATGGAAACTACTCTATGCTACTAGATTGAATAAAAGTGCACATGGGAGTTTGGTGGGGTTGAATCTTGTTCATATCTTTTGTATTCATGCATTTTTCTCAATGAGTGTTTGTCCACCTTCAGTTTGTCTGTTTGTCACCCTCCACAAATACTTTCTATCCATGAGATCCAAATATTAAATAAATAAATAAATGTCATTATGTTATTTTTCCTTCTGTGTGTTTAGTCCACGACTATTCCTACCAGAAAAAGTGTGCACTAATCTGTGTGTCTCAATGATCAAATGCAGCTTGTCAGATATCTAAACTCTGTCAGATTCCTTGAATGTATTTTAACTCTAAATCTGTCCTTCTGTACACATTACATCTATTGCACCTGTCCATCCTGGAGAGGGATCCTCCTCTGTTCTCTCCTGAAGGTTTCTTCCCTTTTTTTCCCCCTGAAGGGTTATTTGGGAGTTTTTCCTGATCCAATGTGAGGTTTTGGGGCAGGGATGTCTATGTGTACAGATTGTAAAGCCCTCTGAGACAAATTTGTAATTTGTGAAACTGGGCTATACAAATAAACTGAATTGAATTGAATTGAATCTTCTGTGGGCAGATCTGACTGTGGGCCCCATCGCTTCCACGACTGTCCAGTCTCATTGGGCTGGTCTCTAGAAAAAACACCCAACACATATTGCAGATAAATACATTAATCTAGTCGGTTTCTAACATCAACTTCAATAAAAAAACATTTCATTAATTTATTTTCTTTAATAACAAATATTATCTTGTATAACCAATACCTATGGAAATACTTCATTCACAAGATGAATGACCATTTACAATGAGATGGTTTACTATATTTATCACACGTTTTCTTTTAAGCATCATTAAATAAATTATTGATCATTTCTTTTTTTACTTGCAACATATTCCTTTTAAACCATTTAGTATACGTCATTTGAATATGTGCCACCTTAAACATGAATATGAATTGAAATATTACTATTCATTTACTTAACAAGTATATTTCATTACAATAAGCTCTATCACAATGTAGTTATTAAACCATTTAAGTGTGTTAACCCCACTAAAACTGAAACACTTTCATGTCAGTAAAGTACCATGCTATTACCGGTTCCACTAACCAAAGATGGCATGTAGCAAGACATGAGAACAATACCACTCTCACTACTTCAGTCACCCAGTCACCCTGGCGGCATTCTGCACATTCACACGTTCACTGTTTCTCGTTCACTAGCACGACTCGGGGAGGCACTATACCCCCTCGACACATCATAACACTACATTTACGCAACTCCGACATACAGACATATTCACATATTACTTGGTATTACTAATGGTTTTGATCCATGTCGCTACTTTTATACCGTTTCTTCTCTTCCTCCTCCTCTCTCTCTAATAATAATATTAACTAGAAAATGCATTTCCTGCTGAAAATGCGTTGGAATGCTTAACATCTGAAAGCTTGAAGCTGAAAAGTAAAAACTAAATTGGTAAAAAAGGTTTGAAAATAGCTGAAAATGTCTGAAATATTAAATGAATACCGTCAATTCCGGACTATAAGCCGCTACTTTTTTCCGGCCGTTTGAACACTGCGGCCTATAATACAGTGCGGCTAATACATGTTTTTTTCTTATAGGGTTAATCCTGTCACTGTGTTGATGGGCAAAGAGAACAACCAATCAGAGGTCCTGAAGATGACATGTGACACATACGGATTTGCTTCTGACAGCGAGAGCTCCACTGAAACAAAGTGATGCCCCGCGGTCTTTATTCCTCCGTTATTATATTCCCGGTAACACCGGGTATACAGCCGGGACCGCTGTACAACAACACATCTGCTAGCAGACGGTCACGCACGTAGCTCGTAGCTCGCGCTAGCTCGTAGCTAGCGCGAGCTACGAGCTAGCTTAAACATGGTTATAAAGGCTAATTTACGTGTAACATCTTTATTTATAAATATCCCATACAACGTGGGAAACCTGCGGCTTAAAATCCGGTGCGGCTTATACAAGTACAAAATTGATTTTCTTTCTAAAATTAGAGCGTGTGGCTTGTAATCAGGTGCGCTCTATAGTCCGGAATTTACGGTAGTTGAAAAATTCTGTAAATAGCTGAAATGAATAACTGAAAATAGCTGAAATATGAAATGAATAAGTGAACATTTCTGGAAATAGCTGAAATATTAAATGAATAACTGAAAATAGCTGAAATATTAAATGAATAAATGAAAATAGCTGAAAATAACTTAAATATGAAATGAATAACTGAAAATGTCTGGAAATAGCTGAACATGTCTGAAATTAGCTGAACTTTTTTTTTTTAAGTTGGACATAGCTTAAAATAGCTGCCAACATCTTAAATAGGCTGAACATAGCTTAAACATCTGAACATATGGATTTTTTTTCTACAAAAGAATTTGTTAAACCCTGTCAAATAAAACATGATCAAATCACCAAAATAGTAGAATCAATAGAGAGGAAAGATAGAGCCGAACGCGCCGATATGTTTGTTATTTTTCTGGGTTAAATGAGACCTGAAAACTCTAATATTGGTTCTCTTCTAATATCTCTCCATATATAGACACACACGCGCGCACGCTCCGACACGCACGCACAAACCGTTGGTCTGTGTGTCTTGCAATGTATGATAGACAAGTGTGTGTGTGAGATCCGCCACTGATTAGCCTAATGTGAAGCACCTGTGAGTGAGAGACAGACAGCTCTGAATCTGATCAAGGCTTGTGTGAACGTGTACATATCCTTAAATATTTTTTAGGTTAAGAAATGAGAGTATAGTCGCAGTTTAGAAAATGCTCCTGTTTGCTTCAAAAAAGTTGAAAGGCGCTCAGAATTACAATGGAGATGAGTGAGCAGAAAAGTGGACTTCCTCCCTCTTTATGGCTTCTCTCGAGAAATCTGGGAAACTGTTGGATTCCACAGTCACATCTCTACAACAAGCACAAGATTCCCTACTACTTTTTTAACAAAATATGTCTAAAGAGTAAGAATTGTGGCCGTAGTTCCGATATACAAATCTTTTTTACAAAGTTATAGCTAACACCTTTGTCAACATTTTAAATGTGGAATTGTGTCTTTAGCTGAATGCCCATATAGTAAGCTTTTAAAGTTGAACAAGTTGAAGCGGATTTGAAGATTTCTCTCATTGGATCCCATTCATTATTTATTCCATAAAAAAATTAATAATTTGAAAATTTGAAAAGATAAAAAATATTTGAAAATATACAGTAATAATAATAATAATAGCTGAAAGCTATCTGAACATAAGACAAAATAAATTGCTGAAATTGCTGAACATATGAAGATACTGGAAGCTTTTTAAATTTGAAGATTTTCTCCATAGAAACTGATGAATTTAAAATCACATAAAAGTATTTAAATATATGAAAATTTGAAACATTTGAAATATGAAAAGTCATTCCAATCTAATCCTGAAGAAGCTGAATTTTTTAATATTTGAATTGTTTAAATAGCTGAATATATGGAGGAGTTGAAAGGGGACGAAAAAGGTACGGAAGAAATAGAAGAATAATAATAAAAAGTTTAAATAAAGATTACAAGAACAATAGTTGGACTGCTGAAGCATTCCAACTAATAAAAGAAATGTAAATAATGTTTATATTCTAATGAGAATATTGTCTTGTAAAATATAAATCTAACGTTGTTTATATATATATATATATATATATATATATATAAAGAAGAGATGTGTGTATATATATACTGTATATATGTGTGTATATATATATGTGTGTATATATATGTGTATATATACATATATATATATATATATGTGTATGTATATATATATATATATATATATATATATATATATATATATATATATATATATATATATATATATAAAGACAAGACATATCTACTATCTTCATCTCTTGTTCCAGGCACATTTGCAGACGCTCAGCTTCTATCTAAAAGAATCCTCGGACCAAAGAATTCTGACTTCCTCTCCTCCAAGAAGGAAGAGTTTGAGGAATATTTACAGGTTTGAATCCTCCATCAGAAGCTTGTGTTTAATTATCAATTAATCAATAAATCAATTAAATAAACAAACAAGCTCCATTGACTCGGCCAATCAGAGACTGTTACGATTCCCTCAGCCCAGAGAGCTCCGGTGCTGCGCGAGTCTGCTCTTAGCTGTTAGCTGGAGGCTCAGTGAGTCATGCGCTGTTTAGTTTCCCCTGTCTGTTGTTCCAAAGTCCTGGGACTGAAACTCTCTGGACTACAACGGGGTGAGGATCTAAAGAGCTTCAGACAAGTGTAAGAAGCACGAATCCTGCCACAGTTATCGAGCTAAGAGCATGAAGCTAACTCTGAAGAGTAGAGCAGAGCAGCAGAAGGAAACCGAACTGCATCGAAAACACAACGAAGAAGTTCTGAAAAACAGACACATTCCCTCCAGAATAATGAAACATGTTGGTCACAGACATGATGGACTTTAACCAGAGAGTAGGTGGGCATTAGGACCCTGTAGACCTCGTCCTGCCGGACAGCTTAAAAACAAGAAACCCGGCAGCGCGTGCAGAGCACGGCGAGGCTCCTCACGCAATGCCCCTGGAAGCCTGGAGAAAGACAAAGAGAGAGATATTTATTTTATTGATATGTATATATATATATATATACATATCGTCCCCCCCCCCTGTCCCGTCCCGTCCCGTCAACAACTGTCGCTCAGCTGTGATGCGCGCCGGTGAGCTCCCACCCCCCACCCCCCCCCACCAACCCTCGACAACGCTCGCCGGCACTAATCATATAAAAAAAGTAGCCCTTCGGATTGTTTTGTACCCTTGAAGTAGCCCTCGGACTCAAAAAGGTTGGCGACCCCTGTGTTAGAGTGAGACACCAGAAAACACTTTCAGTGCAGTTTGTCAATTCCTAGAACTTGACACTTATTTTAATGTTCTGCCATATGAACTAAAGTGCCATAAATCCTGTTGTGCAAACAAACACTTAACATCAGCATTTGTATATAGTAGCAGTTAAATAAAATAAATACTTTGTGTAAATCTCAACTTAAACAATGGTATCAAAACAAACACAGAACTAAAGCTTATTGCCACTGCAAGGGCATCAATGTTAGAGTGGTGAAGCACCAAAGATGTGATTACATTTACGTAAACCAGAAAACGACAAATATAGAAGGAAGTTAGCCAAGTTGTATTTAACTGTAAAGAAATTAATTATTTTCTAACATAGCTCTTCCCTGTCATGAACCCAAGTACGTGGGCGTCTGATATTCTGACGCCCTCGAACAAGTATAATAAGGAAATAGTGGTTATTCCTTCCATGGCAAAGCAACAACTAACTTACGGAGACAAGCCACAGAGATAAGCCCCGCCCCTCGATAAAGATCTAAACACTTTTGGTGTGAACGCAGCATAAGAGACATTTAGATTTTAAAAGATGTGGCTGGCAAATGCAATGACACTGACTTACCCTATATTTCCAAATGAGCTGCCCTTCTTCAAGTGAGAGGTCAAGAGGCTGGCAGGCCTTTTAGTGTGGACAGCACTGGTTGCCTGCGTAAAAAGATTACAGTGTTTAAATAGCTATCAACATCAATATTTACCAAAGAAATGTCTAGAAATAAAAAATATTTCCAACTTAGAGGAGCAAGACAGAAGGTTGGAGAAGCACTGCTCTAGAGGATCGTCACTCAATTGTTATAAATTTAAACTAATATGTGCAAGGGCATATTAATAGCATTGAAGCAATTTATTTCTACCTACTCCATATTTTAATTGCTAACTACTTCAGAGCTATCAAGAAAACTATCTTTTGACTATTTATATTAGGAATAAAAAAAGTGGTTTGTCATCATTGGTGGGAGCCAATGATGACAAACCATTTATATATATTTAGGCAAAGTTGACTATTGATTTAATATTGTACACTTCATCAGGGGAGAGCGCGAACGCAGTCCCCCACTACCACAAATTATGCAGTCGAGATTTCTACATTTGAGAAATTCGCAGAGGTCAGCTCAGCCGGAGTGCAATGGCCAAGCCTCGCCCTGGGTGAACCACCTTCTTGATCATGGTATCTCCCCTGCCAGGTAAGTATGAGTTGTACACGTCCGAGGTCGGGGAGTCTTTCACAGACAACCCATGTTGAATGATGGAGATGAACATATTATATATATTACCAATAATACAGACTATGAGAGTTCTGATAACCTACAGAAACTCAACATGGAGGAAAGCTAAGTGTACATGGTTGACAATGATTATTTATATTTTACTTGAGACATTATGGTCATATTTCCCACCATGCAACGCTGTATTTACATGTCAAAAGCCAACCTAAACTCACCAGCTGTATCTATTCATCTTCAACAAATGAGTAACAGTTCAACAGGGAGGTCAGATACGACTATACTCAATAAAACTGCTGTTAAAAGTAGTTTGATCCACATTTTAAATTCAGAGGAAAGAATAAAATCACATGTTCTCTGCTTTGCTCACATTACAACCACTTCCTGTTTCTTTGTTCACTGCTGTTCGGCGACTGACCTACTGACATCTACTGGTCTGGAGTATGAACAATGCTGATTGTTAAGTAAATATAAAGATTACAGTTCTACAATAGACTGAAAAGGATCATGAAGGAAGGATTTATTGCAGGTCTGTTGTATTAGTATTTTTTAGGTTTAGCGATGAATTGACAACTGGTTAAATATATAGTGTATGTTTCTGTGTTTGGCTAACAGCTAAATAATAGCCATGAGAAGTCTTAGATTACTTATTTATTTATATTTATATGCATTTGTGTGAAACCACAAAAGAGAAAACTGAGCATCAGAATGTCTCCTCTTGGAAAATTAGTATTATAAAGTCTTAAAGCAGATAATAATAAATAAATTAATGTGTTCTTTTTGTACTGAAGTGTGAATGTATTAAATAAAACCCAGTGTCTCACTCACAAATGAAATGCCTATCACAGCACTTTAAATAGAGATGGAGCATCTGAACATTACATAGACTGCATGTAATACAACATAAAATTACTTTAGGGTATCTGGCTATAATTTTTATTATATTATTTTAGACACGTTTAGGGGGTGCACCGTTCCTGGAGGTACTGCAATACCAGGTCGATGCGTGGAGTGGACGGAGCAAGCCCCTATACCATCTCCCAACTCCAAAAATCAATTTAATATATGGTCCCCGGGTAGGGGACGTATCAGATATTAAACTGATAAGAACAGATACTACACTTGATCTTAGCCAAAAGGCCGAGAAGCGATAACACTACTCAACAGCAGAGGAGGACCCAATGTGACACACAGTCGATATCACTGATGGATGGGAAACTGAACTGCAACTTGTTGGGTCGCCATATGAAACAGGAAAAGTGTACAATAGTAATAATGTACCACAGGTGTGGTTTCGTTTTCGTTCTTTACTATATAATTGTGTTCGCAGCTTTGTCTTTTTGTCTATTTCCGGACACGTGGTACGCTGTCGTCCAATAGGAAGTAAGAACACGATACATTTATTTCCCGACTTGCAGACACGTTGGGATTCATATGATGTTTATAAAAGTAAATCATTTTTTAAATGTCGCGTCATTAAGCTGTGAGGTTGAGATAAAGTGATGTAACTACGCTTCAAAACTCCCTGAACCACAACAACTGGAGCTCTGTCTCTGCCTCTAGTGGAGAGCGGAGCTAACGACACGTCACCTTCAGCCTCTCAGGGACTGAAGAAAACCAACATCATCCACAACAGAATATAAACATACAGGAAACCATAATGAAGAAAGGGCCATCGTCCAAATGTGTACCGTTACCGTCCTAGTAAATTATACACATCATTTATGGTCCTGAATTAAGTTGTAAACCGCTGACATAGCAGAATAAGAAATATTACCGGATGACTGCGTGTTATAACACTGGAATAGGAACGAAGATGGAGGCTCGTGAAGTGCCGTTAACCAGCCGTAAAGCGGCTGAAAGTCTGAAGCGAGCATGACAGCCCGACGAATGCAAGAATTGACACGACTCCGTTTTTACTTTTACTTTGCGAATTACAAATGTAGCATAAAAACAAAACATTGTACTGAGACGGGTTAGCTCGCAGCTATCATTAACTTAGCTAACCGTTAGCTAGCGCTATCAACACGCAGGTGCTGCGGTGAAACCGATAAAGAGCCGAACACTACTTGCTTCCTGACAGTTGTTGTCTTAATAAAGTACGCTCTATTGTTCCCATATAATATGTCGAGGTATTTAGTCAAAATGAACTTACTGCAGGTTGTCTTCATACATGATAATGATGAGGTGTTCCTGCTGCAACCGCAGCGATGTCTCGCATGTGCTTGACCGTGTGCAAAATGACGTCCTCTGGAGCTGTGTTATAGCTATCTACATGTAGTTATATTATATTCTGAACAAAAAATACAATTGCCTTCAGTTAAAACGTTTTAGAAACCAACAGTGTTTTTCAAGAAAACCGTCAGCACATTTTAATATTTGCTATTTAACTCATTATAATAATATATTCAAATAGAACATGTTATCAAAACAAATGATACATGAATGTATTTTTGTTTTCATACAATAAATTAAAAAGCATATCGCCAGTCTCCATGAGTAAACAGCATACCTGATTCAGACCAGGCAACATAAATGCCATAAATACTGTGTATAATTCCATCTTTTCTCAATGTGCTGCTCTTGTATGCTGCACTTGGACTCTAGGATAAAACCAAACCAGTGACTATTCCCAGTGACTATGATTTGGCTGAAAAAAGCAGGTGAAGTAAAGATACGTTCTGCCTTTACTAACAGTAGTTTATGTGTACTGTCAAAATATGAATAACAAACAAAGGTTTTTTATGTTGCAGTACCATCTGCTACACTGGCAGCAGCAGCCAAGGCTCAGGGTTCACCAGTAGATGGTAAATGTATCAACATTGTGTACATTCATTGAAACATTGTCTGTCCTAATTCCACTGTGCTCCTCTCAGTTATAAAACATGAATTGATTATTGTTATGCGATGCTTCTCTCCTTGCAGCCCCTGCATCTCCATCTGTAAAGAGCCCTGTGCCCGTTCCCCAGGAGCAGCACGTCATCCGTAAACAGAGGCGACTGTCACAATTCCTGGTTTGTAGTACTTTACCTGTATTTTCATCCTAAACATATACATATGTAGTGTACATCAAAGCAGTTGTTTATTCTTTAAATAAATCATGGATGTAAATTAGATACAGGTGCACTGTTTTTTGAGCAAAAGTAGGCAGCACTCCAGTGTACAGCTCGCTGAGTTTCACTAACTACAGTTTAGATCTCATGTTACATTCTTGCTTATTCTTGTTGTCAATAATAATAATAATAACATGTTCAATGTTCTCTATAGTGTCAGAGGCGCTACTGATTTCTCCTGAGACGTCTGCAGAGCCCGGACAGCTCACAGAGGGAGCAAAGTCAGTATTTGAATGTTTTGATTTTATTTGGTTGTGTACATTTTCAAAAGATTAAATAAAATCACACCCAAAATCATACTAATATCTCCTTTGCTGTGTCTTTATTCTCGTCTGACCAGGTGAGCCAATAGCCGTCCCCACCCGTCCTCCTCCACAGCTTCCTGGCTACGACCATGATGTCCACCAGTGGAACTGTTCACCGCAGCAGAGGATCTGGATGAAGACGGAGCGGGACTCGGTGGGTCTCTGGCCAGGATCCATTCCTGTGAGGAACCGCATGAAGATGATGTCTTTGTGGCATTTCCCTCCCCAGATAGAATTGGGCAGCATCTCCGATCTTCCTTCCTCAAAGTACTTTCAGCTCCATCCCTTTTTTATATGGAAGCAAGACAATGATAGCCTCATGGGGAGAATGAAGAACAACGACACTCTGCCGTGTATGGGAGGTTGTGCCCGGCCTCAAGTTGACTGTGCAGGTGTTGGTAGACCTCGTGTGGTTGCTGGTCTCACTGGACAGTACTACCTGCTGTCATCCAGGCTATGCTGCAAGCTCCGCAGAAAGAAGTGGCTCCCTGACAACCCACTGTGGCTTGAGAAGTTACCAAAGAGGTACACAAACCTCTTGCCAGCCAACCTGACATACAAGAAGACAATATCTAACTTCACTAAGGAAGACCACACCAGCAGTGATACAGGTTTACAGTTGGTTTATTGTGAAATACATGAATGAAGGGATGATTATGTCTGACTGTGGAATGAGAAGGTAAGGAGAGCAGGTTGGAGGGGTGCGATTGGAGACTGCTGGCGTCTGGTGGTTAGAGGGAACAGCGGTGGTGGAGACTCGTGGGTGGGGGTTGTCTCTTTTGAAGCTCTGGCAATGCAGAGTCCCCCGTTGTTCCCGTAGTCGTGTAGTAGAGAAATGGGAAGAAAAGAACGGAGGGAGGGAGGGATGTCACCGCTGAGATGAAGAGGGCGTGAATAGGTGCGACGTGTTTAAGTAGCGACGGCTCAAGTGATTGGCTGAGTGAGGGGTGTGGTCTCCCCTACTGAACTATGTTCTGTAAAACCTCATTATGTCATTGACGAGCTCAGGCGGATGCACCTGAAATTTGAACTTGCTCACCTGGCCCACCTCCTCAGCTGCCAAAACGTCATGGATGGGGAGGCAGGACACTATGACCAAAGAACCATCACTCACTTATTGCGACAGGAAACCAATCTGGCTCTCTTCGGAGAGTCCAGTGATCCGGACGGCTGGAACAGGATCATTGTGACTTCTCACTACCTGACTGACTGCTTGCTGCACGAGTACAAAGAGCAGGGATGTTTTCAAATGCAAGTTTCATTTGAAAGAAACATTGAAAATAGTGTTTCCTAATGCACCGAGTTGTTTAAACTCTCAATAAGTACAAGATGCCCGATGTAAATGTGCACTGTAAGTGTTGTTTAATGGGATTTTCTTTTCTCCCGTGTACATTTTTTCATGATAAAGTTCTCAGGTACTCTTTGTGTGCTCGAGTTGACGCACATCATTTGCATCTGATATAAAGCCTAATTATATTTCAGACAATTTCAAACCTTAGTGTAAATACAACACCGTATTCTGCACCAAATAAATAAGAAATGAATGAGAAAAGTTCTGCTAAAATGCCGAAATACAGTAACAGTATATATTGTGTATCCTTCTCAAAGACAAAGTGTGAAGGGCTATAATGCAGCCACAGATACCGCATACACCACTTGGCCTGAAACGGTAACTTCTTGTGCTGAAGCTGCTGACGGTCAGTGTGGTCAGACTGTGCCCTAAAGAGCAAAGGGAACTTAGCCTGGTCTGCACGTGCATGTTTTAACATAATAGGTTGAGGTTTTATGGAACAGCCTTGTTTTGTAATTTCAACATCACGTAATTGACACAATCCCAAAGTGCTGACATCATAGACGGATTAAGAAACCACGGCCCCTGGGCCTGGAGGTGTCAAGGCCCCCCCCCTCGAAAAAAAAATGGGAAAAAAGTCTCCCTTTAAAAAAAAAAAAACGCAAATTATATGATAGCAGTGACTTTGGTTATATGAATTAAACAAATAACTTTTGTAATTGTTACAACCACACGGCTCAAAGTGGAAATAACATAGTAGGGAGACCACACATTATTAAATTAACTATTTACAAAAATCCGTAACTGAGAAGCAAAAAAAGGTAAAGCGAAACATGTAGTGCAGATCAGCAGAGTGTATGTGTACTGCAAAAATGGCAGCAGGGGAACTGGGGATAACAGGCGCTGCAGCCCCAGTAGCTGCAATATTAACAAGAACAAAGTCTAAAAACAATTGACAGCAAGCTATGGTGTCACATATTATATGTTTCTTTCTTGTGACATCTTCAAAGTGAATGTTTAGGCTATTCTTTAGTTTTTCAGTAGGACTTTTAGGGCCCTGTTAATGACATGAATGACTTAAGCCTAGCATATACTGGCGCATCGTGTCAGTCATATCGTCATATCAATACAGAGTTAATAACAGCGATGTCACGCGCGGAGGCCCAGGCCCAGGGGCCCCCTCAGCTCATGGGCCCCTGGGCCTGGGCCCGGTAGGCCCGTTGGTTAATCCATCCCTGGCTGACATGAGGTCCGATTCCCCAAACGTCCTTGAGTTTCATTGCTAATGCGTGGTAATGAACACAAAGCCACGAGTACGAGCTCTTACGTGAAGGAATGACGGTCCAGCTGCTGCTTCCTCAGCCAGATTTGAGTTTCCTGAATGCATTGGAAACTCACTGTGTGGGTAGTTAGCCTGCTACTAGCTAGCTAACAGCGACATTCGAGTGTGTAGAAAAGCGCAATAAATTCCCAGTATTATTATTATTACCATCTGGGTTACTCTTTGTTAATTATAATTATGACTTACCTGTCAACTCTTTTAACTTATTATCTTTGATTTCGAGATTTGTTAATCGCTTGCTTAATTCAACATTATTGTTGACGGTCTGCGTTTTACCACCCCGCAGTGTATATAAAGTAGTCAAGGAAATAACAAAACAATGGTTTTTCTGTCCATTATTCAACCGCCAGCTTCCCAGTGAACCTGTTACAAATACACATTATATATAATATGGTTAGTCATTCATGAATAAAATTCCTTTTGGGCCTGAACAGTCCTTAAGTTGAGTCTGTTCTGCCTCTACCTGGCGGTCACGGTACCAACATAACTTCTTTACCATACCTGCCATAAATGATACTACCAGAATTAAATACAATTCCGTTATATTTATCTATAATAGGAATAAATAAAACATCTGTATGGCCTATTTTGATTTCATAACAGTGAATTTCACCAAAAGGTGACAAGTTTGCAGGTATGAACATGACTTATAAGATTTAATATTTATGAGCCCTTTTCCACACACTGCCATTTCATCCATTTAGATCATTTGCTTCAGACGGAGCCAACAAAAGTTTCCTTGTTCGTTCATTTTTTTTATTGAGTGATCTGTATTGTTTATGCATCTGCAATGGTAACTTCCACCTCTACACCGGGTTCAATGCTGATGGAGGTGATCTGCTTGACAATTTCAGATGGGCTGTGCAGATCAATCAGGCGCTTGTGGATCCTCATCTGGAAGCGATCCCAGGTTTTGGATCCCTCACCACAGGGAGTTTTCCTGGTGGTGATGCGCAGAGTCTGGAAGGGGAAGAAATATTAGATTTTAGCTTGAGCTAACATAGAATGTCACACAGTTGTCCCACAATCGCAGCAAACGCATCATATAAATATGCAATTTTTTGTAATCAAGTGTGTACTTCAGTACCTTGGTTGGCATGCGGACAGGTCCCTTCACCTTCAGGCTCTTCTCCTTTGCACCGCGGATCAAGTCTGCGCAGACTGGGGATTATAAGCAAACATCTTTTAACACATGCAACCAGGAAGTACTTCATGCTACTTAAGAAAGGTGAGGGCTCAGAATAGCGTATTATCCCGTCTTCAGGAATATCAGTTGGAAGTTTATCCTCATGGCACACATCTACAGTCCAGTCACAACATGAAGCCACTTTGAGCATAGCTACCTTTCTCCAGAGATTTAACATTGCGGCTGGTGAGGGTGATGCGAATGCGGTGAATGGCGACCTCGGTCTCCGCAGGTGCCTTGCCACTGTCCTTGAAAGCCTGCATAGATGGAAACAAAATCATCAGGACATTTAGAGTTCACATAAGATGTGACGGGTACTGCAGTACATGTCTGTGGGCAAAATATTTACTGAAAGACCCGTCAGTTAAGGGCATGGATACTTTCTCCTGTTTTACAAAACATATTTGCTACCAACTATGGTTTTCCATGAGAAAACTATCAATAATCCAAAGAAGTTTACTGTGAATCATTGGTCAAATAATGGCAAAATAAGTTAATTATTGTACATTTTCGAACTAAACAAAAGTCGTTTTATTAATCATTTTAATCGTGTTTGGTGTTAGCCACGATGGAGATTTTCGGGGAGCACCTAAACGTATCACCACTTATCGCACGCTACCACGTGGAGCGCCCACTATAATTACTATTTCGTCACGATACACGTGCTATAGTGTAGCCAACGAGGTCTAAGCTTAAACTATGAATACGCAAAGCTGATTTCTACACATCAAAGTAGCAATTTAAACGTTCGCTAATGTTGGTCAAGTATGGCTTAGAATTAAGAAAAAAATGCGGCAACGATCACTTAAGTTTTCTGTCCAACATTACTTAAATGTGAACACCAGCAAACAAAGTGTGTCTAATTTTCTTTCATAATTGCACTAACACAATGGGAGCGAGAGACTTTATCTTAAAGCTTTGACGACATGCAAAGACTGCTGGTGCCTTCACAATATAGCGAATTATAGAACGTCTAAAATGATGTGGAACGGTGAAGTGGATGAAATGAAGGGATTAAACCTGTCAATAGGTAACGTATTATTTAAGGGTCTAGTTTGTGAATGACTCTTGGCGGGAGAGCTAAAGCTAACTATCGCTAACAGACACGAGCTGCCACGCTATCGTTAGCCAAACGACGGGGCACAATCGACACGATAGTTAAACTATTGATTTACTAAACCACCACAAAACATTAACTTCGGATAAGAGCAACGGGTATATCCAAACAGCACGTACCATTTCAATGATCCCTGACCGACTTATTCGTGACAAATTCAAGCGAACAGCGGTGAGCCAGAAACAGAACTGCCAACGAGGTTAGCTGTTCAGGAAGAGAGAGACTAAGGGCCGTTTCCTGCTTATGTACTGTTCATCCGGGTCTCTGTTACTTCTTCTGTAGTGTTTTAGAGTAGACCGCCTGAACAGCGACATCTAGCGGCTACATTCACATTAAAAAGAAAACGTCACTGTATCACCAGTTTAAACGCCGGACAGAATAAATGGCCTTATTTCTATCTAAAAGATCATACGGGCATATTTGCCAATAATGTATACAACTCAAATAAGATGGAATATAAGTTAATGTCGTTCCATCATATTATATTCATGATGGTTATTGTATGACCACTTCTTGTACACATTTAAGAACCCTTATACTATTCTAAATGAATGTAAAGCCAGCGAAGAAACGGTCCAACATGTGAGAGTAAAATGTAAACTCAGCATCGACAACCACCCGATTCACCAGGGTGGTGTTAAGGTAGACACGATAACATACTGTAACATCCGGCAAAGATTCCGAAAGATTAAAACAAAATATATAACAACACGAGTACTAAACTTAACTAAAACAAAATACATACAAAATAACAACAATAAACAGGAATAATTTCCATATTCTTTCAATTGAGCGTGAGTGGTGTGAGTTCCCACAACCAACTTGAGCGCTAGAGTGCGAAAACTCGTTTTATTTTGAAAGACCAAAGCGGAAGTCAGATGCCGTTTCGTAGACGCAGTGACGCGAGTCAGATCCCTGAACAAGTAACGGAACCGGCTGGTTGCCAAACAAGTTGTTTTGTCGAAACCCGTAAAGATACTGCGAATGTGTTACGGTAGTATACGTTGCTTCCATTGTTGTAGAGCTTAAGAAGTAGAATATAAGTTAATGACTTTGAAACTACATTTTATTTTTGCCGTGCGTCATGATTCCCAACCACGGGCCGCCGCCAAGTGACAGGAAAAGTTGTGGTTGTTGCACCGTTATGGTCGATGCAACTTAACTGCAGTTGAATGGAGACGGAGGAGCACTATTAACGAGGAGATGAATTTCGGAGTCCCCGCAAATTCACTGTTACTGTTCCGTGCCTGCGACGAGGGCGACTATGAAACCGCCCGGGGGGTCCTGGAGCCCGGTGCCCCGAAAGAATCCGGGCGGCAGAGCAGGCTGCGGTCCGAAGCGGGGTCCGAGTGCAACCCCGCAGACATGTTGTCCCTGGTACCGGTGGACTCTACGGACGAGGAGGGGAACACCGCCTTGCAGTTCGCGTCGGCCAGTGGTCACGAGAACCTGGTCCGGTTCTTGTTACGAAAGGGGACCTCGGTGGACAGCCGCAACAACTACGGCTGGACCCCGCTGATGCAGGCTGCGAGGTGGGGCTGGGGGCTCGCGCTGTTCTGATGCATACCAGACCCATGACACACGTTTCAATTTTATTTCACACATTACATGCGTCTGCTGGTGAATTATTTCAATCGTATAGTGTATAATTATATTGTTCAATTCGTTCAATAGAACATAAACATAACTGTTGACTTCTCCCATGTAACACTGCTGGTGAGCATCGTGAGTCATGCACGTTAGTTAAGCAATAGCCACATTCTAGCGTGTAGTTTGGTAGAGCAGTATCTATCTGCTAATGAAACCAGCTTCATGTTATCATATGAATGTAGTTATGTTACGTAGACACATTGGTGCCTATGTAATTAAAAGATGGTCACTCGTAAGTGTCATAACACTTTGACAAATAACCTTTTGAGAAATCCTTCAGTTCAGCCTTGAGGTCTGATGTTAAACTGATAGGCAGTCTCCACCTTCATCCTTCAGCATGAGTCATCTTTTCATCATAGTGCTTCACTGATCATGTACAGCATGCCATATGGTAGAAGATCCTACATGAAAGAGCGGGAGACGCCTGTGATGACCATCGTGAAAGATGATGACATCTGACATAATCCATAACTCTCACAAGAAGCTCGACTAACACTGATTGTAATGCAACTGTCACACGTTTCTGCTTCAAATATAATCGACCACACAAGCAATGGGGAAGGCGCATGGGGAACTGTCTATGTAGAGTTGGTTAATGTGAACATTCTACAAGATGCTCAAGTTCCCTCTCATTTTAAAATACATTATGTATATAGGTATAAGTGTGACATAACTTAAATGGGTATGTTACAGGAGGACCAGGTCCCTGCATGTAGATTCAGCTCAGAGAAAAGTACCCATGTGCATTTTGAACATGTTAGATTAACTTTCTTAAACTTGGGGGATCTTTTCAAGTCCCACTCTCTATCTCATTTGTTTTCTCCAATCCTCCACCTAGGTTTGGTCACCTGACGGTTGCCCACATCCTGTTGGAGAACGGGGCAGAGATTAATGGACGCAGCCGTCTGGGTGCGAGCGTCCTCACGATGGCGGCCCGAGGGGGCCACACTCATGTGGTGAAGCTGCTCCTGGAGAGCGGTGCCTACGCCGATGACTATGATCACCTGGCCGTTGCTGCGGAGGCCGTCTCAAATGGCAACAACAACAACAGCTGCAGGTCTGTGCCCTTTTTTCTGACAGGCATAACCACTAAATACAGAGAAGATCATCGGTGCCAACTTGCCCACTATGCAAGACCTGCACACCTTCAGAGTCAGGAAACGGGCAGGAAAAATCTCTGCAGACCCCTCCCACCCCGGACACACACTATTTAAACTCCTCCCCTCTGGCAGACGCTATAGGTCACTGTTCGCCAAAACCTCCAGGCACAAAAACAGTTTCTTCCACCTCGCTGTCTCATTACTAAACAATAACTCCCTGTAGCATATATACATATATTATTTATATATTTATCACTGCACTTCCTGCACTCCTGCTTCACAGCTACTGTACATAGCCACTCCCCATTGTATATACTTTAAGTCACTTTCTTAAAAAAAAAAAAACACATAAACCGTTGAACTATTTTGCACTGTTTGTTTTGTACTGCACTGTTTTTGTTATTGTGTTGTTGTGTGTTGTCTTGTTTTTGTCTTGTTTTGTATTGTTTTGTGTTGTAATTTACAATTTGTGTAACACACTGAGTCACTTCACCAAGTAAAATTCCTTGTTTGTGCAAACCTACTTGGCCAATAAAACCGATTCTGATTCTGATACAGAACTCAATTCAGTTAAAATGTTGAATAACACCTTCAACTATTAATCTTTTGTTCACAGTGTGGCTGGTTTCGTAGGCGGTGATGTCGGTCCAGGAGGCGGCGGCAGAGAATTCATGGACATCACAGCCCTGATGGTGGCTTCTCAGCATGGCCACGAGGCCGCGGTGCGCCTGCTGCTAGAATGGGGCTCTGACGTCAACTTTTCCCAGAAGACAACAGGCTGGGGACCTCTCATGGTGGCCACCCTCAGTGGGAAGGTGGGTCCGATAGATTGGTGGCTGGTTAGATAGATAAACAACGAGTGGAACGAGCTCCCCACTGACATCAGGACAGCAGAAAGTCTCTACATCTTCCGCCGAAAACTGAAAACTCACCTTTTCCGACTCTATCTGGATTAAAACACAGATTTGCACTTTAGTAGCACTTGAATGGCTCTTATTATGGTACTTTTGTAGTTTGACTATGTTGAGGAAATGTTACTTTCTGTATTCTTGTTGTTCTTAGTTTGCACTCTATTTTGAAATGCACTTATTGTAAGTCGCTTTGGATAAAAGCGTCCGCTAAATGACATGTAATGTAATGTAATAAACAAAATGAGCTGATAAAATATTATGTTTACCTGTATTTACATCTTGAAATACGTCACTTTGCCTCAAACACGGTTGCAGCAGGAAGGCATATGAGGTGTAGCTGGTGGAAAGTTGTCTTTGTTTTGTGTAACAACAAATGAACAAGCTGACAAATGAAGTTGTTGTGTTTTTGAAGGTGGCTGTGGCTCAGCAGCTGGTGGAGCGGGGGTCCGACCCCGACAGGTTGAATGTTCTGTCCAAGACGGCCTTTGAACTGGCCATGCAGCTTAAACAGAGAGACATCAAGGCCTACCTGGACTCCATCACCACTGTCCGACCCCAGACCGGTATGGCAATCAATCGTGTGCACTTCCCTACAGAACACAACATGGTGCTGGTACTGCAGGGAGATTGGTAGATTGGTAGAAAATAAATCAAATCTAGTCCAGCACAGTTTCATGTTTTGACACGTTTCGCTGCCTCTATCATGTCCCACACATATTAGTCATGACTTTATTTTGTGAGAATGCATTGAATTCTTGGTAATTAAGTTGTGTTTTTATTTATTTAGAGTTTAAAAGGATCCGTCTCATCTCTGCTGGTATACCTGTGTGTTTGTGTTGCTGTCTTGAACTGAACAATTAACACAGATGTGAGAGTGAAACCAATAGTGGTAGCTCTCAGTCTCTTTGATGTCTGATAGCTCTTCTCACTCGTAGCTTGTTTTCCTGCACAGAACATTTCATATGACCTCAGCGTCTGAAATCAGACACAAACAGGGATGTCGTATGTGTTCAGACTGTAAAGCCCTCTGAGGCTAATTTGTAATTCGGGTGGTCTATACAAAATAAACTGAGTTGAATTGAAATTATAGGCAGTGTATGAAAAGAAAAGAAATTGCATTCAGAGTGCTCCATGCTTTAATTTATTTTATAGATCTGCAGTTTGACTCTTTCCTTCTTTCTTTTCTAGTTGTTGAAGTTCACTTGTATTTGTGTGAGTGGTGAATTTAGCAGTAGTAAGTATTTATTGACATGCCCCCACCACCTGACGTGAACAGGTGATGCTGAGCTTCTTGGCATCTGGCCAAGTTGGTCTGTTGTTTAGAGTATATGAAAACTCTCTCTCCTGCTCTTTTCTCCACAGACGATGAAAAGAGAAGACCGGATGTGTTCAGTGCACTCAAGTTAGGTGAGTTAATTTGAATACTTTGAGGATGCAATGAAACTACAAGGAAACTGCATTTTGGTTGTAAGATTAACAGGTAACGCAAAAAAACATAACTAAATTGATCAATGTGCATAATGTATGTGTGTGTGTGTGTGTGTGTGTGATGACTCAGGAAACTCCCAGCTAGTCAAAGAAATCTTGGAGGAGGATCCCACTCAGGTGAATTCATCCAATCAGGAGGGAGCGTCACCTCTGATGATAGCGGCAGTGAGCGGTCAGCTAGAGGTGGTGCAGCTGATGGTGGAGAAGAAGGCCGACATAAACAAGCAAGACGGTGTCCATGGGTGGACCGCCTTAATGCAGGCGACCTATCACGGGTAAGATGGACATGCTGGTGTCTTATGGGAAACTACAGCGTGACGTCGCACATCCACTGTGAATGCTGACGTGTCGTGGCCTCTTCCTCATTCTCTGTGTCCCCCTCCTCCTCGCAGTAATAAAGACATTGTCAAGTACCTGTTGGGTCAAGGGGCCGACGTTAACCTTCGAGCGAAGAATGGATACACCGCTTTTGATTTGGTTATGTTGCTCAACGACCCAGGTACTATCCGCACGACCGCCCCTTCGTCTTATAGCCCTTTGGGGAAATGGGCTCAGACTAAACCAACAATTCCTCAAATCAGGTTTCCACCATTTGTAAACATGTACCCTCTCGATAGCTCTTTGACCTAAGTTAGAGCGTAGAGGTCCTATTTGGGTATTACATCTTTTAGATGTTACATTGTCGGTGAATCTTAGAGCAGCTGAAATGATAAGTTGATTAATTGGTTATTCGGTAGACTGAAAATCAATTTCCATCTGAATTTAATTTAATTTAATTCAAAAACATTTTGAGCGTAAAAATGCAAAAAATGTCAGATTGTGGTTTAGCCTTCAAATGGGAATATTTACTTTTGCAAAATCCTAAAAAAGTGGGATTATCAACTGCATCTCATGGTCTTCCGAGGTGACGGTCTTGATAATGTGCTGGTTGTCATGCTCTACAACAGTACGTGTTTATCTTTGGGGTTTGGACTGCTAGTTGGATACAACAAGCAATGTGAATAAGTGGCATTTTATTATCAAAGGAG
Organism: Liparis tanakae; assembly: GCA_036178185.1. Taxonomy (NCBI): domain Eukaryota; kingdom Metazoa; phylum Chordata; class Actinopteri; order Perciformes; family Liparidae; genus Liparis; species Liparis tanakae. Next base: position 8,646,951 of record CM070096.1, on the reverse strand, counting down.
ATTGTGTTTATGGATGCGTCAGTGTTATGTGATATGGCATGACAGATGCCTGCCCAGATCATATCTTTTTATGACAGCTTTAAAGCTAAAATGCTATTGAAATGAAGCTATGGCTCAGCAGCCTTTAATGTCTTGACGAGGTCAGTAGCACTCGCACAGCCCCTGCAGGTGGTTTCCATTATCGCTCCACTCAGTGAGTCCTCGTTCATTTATTGTGTGTCTACTCTGGCCGTTCACAGACACAGAGTTGGTGCGTCTGTTGGCATCAGTGTGTATGCAAGTAGACAAGGACAAGTCGAAGCGCCGCAGCAGAGCTCTACTGACTCGCTCTAAAAGCCGACAGTCCCTCAACAACGTCCCCGTGCCCCCTGACGACAAGGGGGGCCTAAAGGTACAAACGTTACGTCATGCTGTAGGTATGAACCCATATCACATAGGACCGATTCATCATCTGTACATTATTTAATTAAAATGTAATCTACACAATCTCAAAGTCTATCTGATTTTAATAAAATGACTGGATGTTCTAAAGATTTTGAGGGGGAAAAGCATTTTCTATAACTCTATAACCTCATTACACCTTCGGCTTCACCCCATTTCAGTCCTGGTGGAGTCGGATGTCCAATCGGTTCCGGCGGCTTAAGTTAACTAACACTCTGAGACACGGCCTCTCGTCCAACCGCCTGGCTCCATTTCCAGACGACGCTGAGCCCTCATTGGACGCCACGATGCGCGCGAATCGGAAGCCGGAGGCCGCGTCTAATGGAGCGCCGACACAAACTCCGGATGACATCAGCACGGCCTGGGCAGGCAAGAGCAAAGACACGGGTGAGAAGCAGCGATGACATCACAGGTGTCAGTGTTAGGTCCTGCTTTGAAAATATACTTAAAGTAACAAAAGTAAATATATTCATCATGCAAAATGTACGAATTTCAAAACAATGTATACATGTGTATATTATATTTATTTAAGGATTACTGTGTTCATCACTTAAATGTGTTGTTTGTAGTGAAGGTTGAGCTACTTTGTATAAGCTACTGATAGGTATAGCTTGTGAACCCCTCCCCCTCCCCCACAGAAAGGAATCAATGAGAGTAATAAAACTACATCATAATTATATTGGGTATTATGAATCTGAATCTGTAAAGTAAGTGGAGGAAAAAGTACAATAGGATATAAAGTAGTATGACATGGAAATAGTTAACTCCAGTTCAGTACTTGAGTGAATGTACTTAGTTACTTTCTGTCACAGACTTTGCATATGTGCATGTTGATCCTTGAATTTGAAAAGATGTAATGCATGACATGTTTTGTTGAAAGATGTGGTGGAGGCAATGTGTCAACGTGACTTATATTCAGTTGTTTCAGGTCTTTGCAGGGGAAACTCTGAAAAGGAGGACTTTCTTATCACCACTATGGTAGGAGTGTAAGCTTCTTTTTACACGTGTTGTGCTGACAATCAATTGTCTTATAGGACATCAGAACGTTAGCATGCTTGGCTAAAACAACGTGATTGCTTCTCTTGTGTTTTTAGACTTCTTTGTTATCGTATTTTGTTTTAAAGGTTTGGGGTTTTTTACCCCAAAGTTTATGGGTGTTGTTCTTCTAGTAGAAGTATAATTGTATGTAATTCCATGTCCTCTAGCTCAGAAGTGGTGCGCCCTTGACCCGGCTGCCCAACGACAAGCTGAAAGCGGTGATCCCTCCTTTCCTCCCTCCGTCCAACTTTGAGCCGTGGAACTCGGACCGTTCGCGTCTCCTCGGCGAGGGAAAGAGCGAAGCGCCCCGCCTGCCCATGCCCCCCCAGAGGAAGCTGAACAGCAGCGGAAACTCAGATATTGTGAGTGTTTGTGGGCGAGAGGTTCCCTTCTGGTGAGAACCCGTTCAATATGTTGGTCACCATCCATCAGTCGTTTGAGATTCACTCTCTCCCTCTCTCCTTTTAAATGTCAGACCTCTATCAGTCGCGTGGTTAGCAGGTCCATTAAGTTCCCCAGCATTCCCAAGGGGCCCTCCTCCTCCTCTCCATCAAATTCTGGTCACTACCACTCCCCTCACTCCTCCGGAGGCTCCAACGGAGTGGCGGGGATCAACCGGGACTCTCACAACCGTTCAGGTTCACACAAACGCAGACCGACACGAACATACCTCGTCACAATGGGAACATTGGCGACTGTTTTACACGCCTGTGCCTCCTACTTCCACTAGGGGGCAGTTCGGACAGTGTCCTCTCCCAGATAGCGGCCCAAAGGAAGAGAGCAGCAGGCCTGATGGATGCGAAGGCCCAGGCTCCAGAGAAGCAGCACAGCCAGACACAGAGCCAACCCCCTCTGCCGCCCTCAGCGCCCGGCATGCCGCTGCCCGATATCAACCTCCCGGAGATCCCCTCACACCCCAGCCTGGTGGCCCCCGACATTCACTCGAGACGGGTCTGTGTTGTGCTTTCTTTTCTGTCGTTACTGTGTTCGTAAAAGCCAAAGTAAAGGCAGTGCCTCCTAACACGTCAGTGAACCGGTGCGGCCGTCTACCCTTTTGTCCTTTTGTAGAAGATGGAGTTGAAGAAGAGACCTCAGTCAGGGAATTCCTCCACATCCAAGAGCACGTCGCCCACTTTGACTCCGTCTCCTTCCTCAACGCCCAAGCCGCCCACTGGGCCGGGGGACTCTCTGTCCTCAGCTTCTTCCCATCCTCGCTCCAAGAGCAGCGGTGGCTCCAGCAGTGGAACCATAACTGATGAAGGTGAGACCGTGATAACGGATTCATACACTGAAATCCTTCTTCTGTACACCACGATGTTCATGAAGCAATTCCACACTTATTCAGTTTTTTGGAAAATTCTGTAAATGCTTGAGAGAAAGGCATGAAGCGGTATTCATCGACGAGCGCAATTAGTGACTGTACTTATTTTTAATACAATGGCTGATGTTTTTGATTTTTGATCACTTGAAGTTGATTGTGCTCCGTGGGTTTTGACATAGAAATAATCGACACACATGAAATCATACAAACTAAATCCACTTGTTCAAACTCTGGCTGTGATTTCCAAGTATCATCCCATTTCCTTCCATCATACATCATACAATGTGTTGTTTTTGCCTTTTTTCAGATGAGCTGTCTGGCATCTTGAAGAAACTGTCCCTCGAGAAATACCAGCCAATATTTGAGGAACAGGAGGTATTCTAGCTTTTATGTCAGATGGGAGCTCCAAAAGCATTTCTCCTTCAGATATATCGTCTGTCTTCTGCATTATTCTTTTAAAAAAAAAAGTTGTTTAAAAGATGTATCATTTATTACATGTGTTTTATACGGTGTTGCCAATCGTTGTTTCTGTTCTCTGCTTCCAGGTGGACATGGAGGCTTTCCTGACTCTAACAGACGGAGACCTGAGGGAGCTCGGCATTAAAACGGACGGACCCAGACAGCAGATCTTAGCTGCCATAACAGAGCTAAATGCTGGAAAGGTGCATTTGGTTGACTTTATATTATGAATCTCTGAGGAACCTTTTCTCCCAGTGGGGTTTTTCCAGGCATCTCTAGGGGCTGAGGTTATATTTGTCTCCACTTCTCTTCAGTATAACTCAACATTATATCGTAAGAAATTGTCAATATCTTGAGCAAGGGTAGATGGGTAGAATTACTTTGAACGCTCATGGAAATTGGAAAATGGACAAGATATGTGAAAGTATAGCAGCACTGTGCCTGAAGATGTGTACTGATTTAAAATGTCCGTTGTTGGCTGTCATCAGGGCCGAGAGAGGCAGATCCTCCAGGAGACCATCCATAACTTCCAGTCGTCCTTTGGGAGCAGCGCAAGTAACCAAAGACAACAAGGTGAACCACGCGGTGAGTGTCAAACCAATGAGCTGGGCACTTGGACATTGGTGCACTATTCACACAGAGACAACATCATAAGCTTTCTCTCCACCTCTTTATCCATCTCTCTCTGTCTCTCTCTCTCCACCTTTCGTTCCCAGCACCAACGGGTTGGATGAGACACCAGGTTCGTTCCCCCAACAAAAGATAACCCAGCTGCCCTGACGCCCGCCAGGAAGTACGCCCAAGTTACTTAAGATAAGACTAAAAATGACCTCTCGCCAAGGCACATGAATGAGGAATCCTTTGGAGCCGATGTCCCAGACCACTAGCGGCGTCAGTGCAGGAGGAGGCCGCCGCCAGACGACCACTAAAACCCTGATGATCGGCGTTTGTCGAACCCACCGGGACCAAGGGGACTTAAAGTGTTCCTCCCGTGGAACCTAACGCAGGCGAGGCGGCAGGGCCGGCTGAGTCCAGCGCCCTGCTGCTGAGCGACAAAGCACTCGATGTGTGGCAACTTATGACTTTGTGTTTTGCCGCGGCGATACGGTGGCCACGTCTGCTGCGAATGCAGCGCAGAGAGTTTCTGAAAGACGACAAGATCAAACACACAGCCGAGGGAGAGGGAGGCGTGGGATTGTTTCATCCAAACAAATGTGAAGGGTACAGCATCTTAGAAATGCCATAGTAAGTCGAGAGAACAGTAGAGATTATGAGCCGAACAATACAAAATGCAATAAAAAGAGGAATCATCCAGTGATCCTGCGATGAGGACTTCAGAGCAGATTTAATGACCAAAAAGGAGTAAAGAACATGTTGAGAGACGTTAGCTGAGCTGCTTCTATGTCTCGTGCGAATATACGAAAAGATCCTTTTTACTGAAGACTGTCATGAATAAATAAACATTACAATGATGCAATAACTATGATTTTTTAAATGTTTTAGATCTTAATATTTCATGAGTCGCAACAGTTTATTTTGAAAGCGAGGCCTCACTTCCATGGAGTCTTTGCATCTGGCTCCGTCGACAAAGTTGGTTCGATGGAGCGCGACATCATCCCTAAATATCAGATACTTTTGATCCATGTCTTTAATCCAAAGGATTCAGTTGACGAAAAATAAACTGAATACAAACTTTTCAATGGTGCTGGGGTTTGATAGTTGGAAAGCTGTGTGAACTATTTCCACAAATCAAAGCTGAGGTGAAGCCATGTTCCTTCCACAAGATGGCAGTGACCTTCCATTGGTGCGATACGTGATCAGGGCTGTCCTCTGTCCTCCAGCTGCCTTCATACTGTTTCTGTGAAGTTGAGCTCCCTGATTGAGGTCTCTTCTTCTTCTCCAGACAAATCTGGTCTGGTAGGACGAGTAATTTATGGGGGCAAATAAAACAATGAAATACATGTTTATTAGTACAATACATCTTAGTCCATGTTAGTGGTGTTTTGTTTTTGAAGGCTTCCTTCGCCATGTGAGCACATCAGCTGAGAATGTATGTGGGGTTTACAGCGAGGAGGGAAAACAGTAAACACACGACCAAGTAGCACCACGCTGGCGTTGTTGAAATCCTTATCGATGACCTGCATGTGGAGCGACCCGACAGCCAGGCGGCAGGCTTCCTGGGGACTGTAATGAAAAGCAGCACTCGGTGGAGGAGAGCGTCCCTCTCAGGCGCTGTGGCAGATGTGAACTGCACCCAGCAGGAGGGGGAGAGAGAGAGAGAGAGAGAGAGAGAGAGAGAGAGAGACACACACAGACAGACAGACAGACAGACAGACATCCTTTTGGAACACTTCCCGCTGTGGCATATGGAGTGAATAATGGTTGAATAACATTGAATAATATTGTTTGTAGCTGTCGACAGTCATATCATGTGGCGGAGCGTGGTGCGTGACAGAGGTGAGGTAGATACTCACCCAGAAACACCTTTTTCTGTAATGAATACTACATTTCTTTCCCACTGACTGCTCTCTGAACTCGGATCCTGACCGCCTCAGCCCAGACGTCGGCCTGCTCCCTCTGACAGGGGGCTCCTGTAAAGCGGCTGGCTGAGGGAACCTGAGTCTGTCTGAGTCAGAGCTGAGGTTAGGTCAGTTGTTCGGTCAGAAAAGATCAATATTTCGCTCTTTGTATTTGTTTTATTTTTGAAGTGCCTGTTTTCCAATCTTCATTCTATAGCCTTGCAGACTATAGGCCTACTCCGCAGGAACACTGAGGGTAGCTTCAAACACATCTAATTATACCTCCGATACGCAGCGGCCATCACCATCATGGGCCTGGTTGTTTTGTCCAAACCTACGGTTTTCCGCCTGACCCCCCACCCTCTCTCTCCCCCCCCCCTCTCTCTTTTTCAGTGCACTTTAAAAACCCAGATTATCATCACAGCGCCACAGGAAAATAAAACATGATGCAGCGGATTACAAAGAGCGGAAAAGAAACGCAGCCCCCTCCATCCTGACCCTTGTTCTGACCACAACATGAACTTTGCAGAATCCAAATCCAAATGTCCATCATGAAGATTATCCTCCACAGAGTCCCGTAACACAATTTACCCTCTCAGCGTGATTGGAACAGCTTTCCCGGTGCGGGCCCGTCACATTACATTACATTACATTACATTACATTACATGTCATTTAGCAGACTCTTTTATCCAAAGCGACTTACAATAAGTGCATTTCAACCTAGAGTACAAACTAAAAACAACAAGAATACAGAAAGTAACATTTCCTACATAGTCAAACTACAAAAGTACCAGAATAAGAGATATTCAAGTGCTACTAAAGTGCAAATCTGTGTTTTAATCCAGATATAGTCGGAAAAGGTGCGTTTTCAGTTTTTTTTTCAGAAGCTGTAGAGACTTTCTGCTATCCTGATGTCAGTGGGGAGCTGGTTCCACCACTGAGGAGCCAGGACAGCAAACAGTCTGGATGTAGAGTGATTAGCTCGAGGTGACGGAGTCACAAGTCGGTTGGCTGTTGCTGAGCGGAGCGAACGTGCCGGGGTGTACGGTGTGACCACGTCCCGGATGTAGACGGGGCCCGATCCGTTCAGAGCACGGTACGCCAGAACCAATACAGGATACAGTCACGTGTCCGCCCGGCAAACGGCAAACGTGCAAAGAGGTGGAAGCCTTTTTAAAATGCTGATGTAGCTTTCAACTCCACGTGGGGGATGTCAATTGTTTATAGTTGTGCCCCGGATGTCAGTATCACCGTTTTATGAGATCAGAGATCTGCGCAGTGCGGGTCAGAGCGCGTGTGCCGGGTGACCTCACTGACCTCTGGAACTGGCTGTGTGCGTTAACCACGATCCGCTGTCAAGGATTAAACTCCGGCTCCACTGATCCTCACAACCCCGTTCTTGCTTTTGCGACAGCGGTTGTCAGACTACGAACTATTTCCTCCTGCGTTTCGTTTAAAATAAACCAACAACTTCCACCACACTTTGGTTTTCGCGCAAAAGTGCGAAGGCCGACTGTATCGCTGCTTGATTTCTGCTCGGTATTAGTTATGTTTTCAGTTTCCAACATCGACCACGCCATCAATTAGGGATGTCCATTAGAAACAGACTTGTCATGTGACAGCTCTGCACATCCTCTTGAATCCCACGGTGATGCTGACGCAGACATCTTAATCAATGAAGGACACTGCTGCGGCTGGCTGGTGGCTTTCATTTCATGTTTTCCTCCGTGCTCATTATTCTGAAATGTGTATTAAACCACACACACACTTGCTGTAAGCACACGTACATGCACTCACTCACGCACTGTGGCTGCGTGCACAGGTCTGTCCGAGCAGCGCGAGCAGTCTCTAAACCGGAGCTCACCTGGAAGGATGTTGTGTTGGATCGTGGATTTGATCGATTCCAAAGCTCCCTGGCGCTCCCTGTAGCTCTAATGGCCGCCAATGAACGTGTTGATTGATTGGCCGCCAATGAACGTGTTGATTGATTGAGCGCAGTGCCACCTGTACACACTGATTCTGATTATATAAATAACAATTGAGGTAGTTTGCTGTTCCTGTAAAACTAAGCAACAGGGTGTGTTTGTGTGTGTCTTATGTGGATATGATATGATCATATGATATTCCTTTATTCGTCCCACAGTGGGGACATTTGAAAAGTCACAGCAGCGGTGCACATCAGAGCATCAATGAAAATAAGTATAAAACACAAAACAAAATACAAAAAATTAAAAACTAATACTAATATACAGGGGGAATAAAGTAAAGTGCTGAGTAAAGTAAAGTGCAGAGTTTGCCAGGATCTCCAGCGATCTACTGCAGTGTGTTGTGAAGCCTGACAGCAGCTGAAGGAAGGACTTGTGGTTCCTCTCCCTCAGACCCCGGGAGGAATCAGCCGGTGGCTGAAGGAGCTGTGCAGAGCTGCTAGACAGAGTGTCATGCATGGGGTGGGAGGTGTGGTTCATCAGGGACGAGAGCTTTGCCACCATCCTCCCGTCCCCCACCACCTCCACAGTATCCAGAGGAGACTCCAACTCGCTGCTGGCCTTCTCCAGCAGCTTGTTCAGCCCCTTCCTGTCAGCCGCTGCCATGCTGCTGCTCCAGAAGACCACTCCATAAAAGACGGCTGATGCCACCACAGAGTCACAGAAGGTCTTCAGGAGGGCTCCCTGCACTCCAAAGGACCTCAGTCTCCTCAGCAGAAAGAGTCTGCTCTGTCTCTTTTTATAAAGTGCGTGTGTGTGGTCAGCCCAGTCCAGTTTGTTGTTCAGGTGAACACCCAGGTAAATATTTTACAATCTCAATGTCCAGTCCCTGGACGCTCAATGGTACCGGAGGAGAGCGTTTAACCATGGCGGAAGTCCACCACCAGCTCCTTGGTCTTACTGGAGTTGATGTGGAGGCGGTTCCGCTGGCACCATTCCAAAAGGTCCTGGTTCAGTTCAGTTTACTCCCTCTCATCGTCGGCAGAGATGAGGCCGACAATTGCAGTCGTGGATATGGACACAGAAAGAATCAACTTGTCACTTAATCGTTGCATTGTTTAATGCAACACAGTGTTCCTAATAGGGATTAATCAAAGTAATGTGTGTACAGTTGTTGTTGTTATCATATTTATATTTCCATCTTATTCTGCTGTTTTTGAGTGAACACCGCAGAATGAGAGGCAGAGTACAGGGTTTACCTTCAGTGGATGTCTCTTTAGTTAGCACCTAGTCACAGCACTGTGCTTCAGCTTTAACCTTCATTATTACATCATCACTGTTACTGTCATCATCATCATCATCATCATCATCATCATCATCATCATCATCATCATCATCAACATGTAACCTGTTCTGTTGTGAGTCTGCCGTCAGTGTCTTAGCCCTATATCACATTAGACATTAGACTATATCACATCATCATAATGTAGTACTTTGGTCTCCAGAAGGATGGAGCTCTGTGTTGTGTGAACATGTTTGAGGAGTTGACTCCATGAGTTATTGTATCAGACTGAAACATGGAGAGCACCGCTCCTCTCACATCTCTAAGATGTCTCACATAGTTTATAGTAGTCAAATGATTGTTAGGTTGTTGTTGCCTGTTTTTAGTATGGATATATCTCTACATGGACATTTAGATAAGCCATATTCATTGTATTTGTACACACTGATTCTGATTATATAAATAAAAATTGAGGTAGTTGATATCTGTGCACGTGCCTGCACCTGTCACAACAAATATACCGCCACTGATGGACACCTTAATACAACGCCATGGTTTTTTGGGTTTGGACTGTATCCCTTGCCATGTGACCTGAGACTTGTCGTGCTATCTTTAAATGGATTTACTGTATTAATCCCCCCCCCAACATGTAATCATCCAGGTGTTGACTTTTCCGAGGTAAAATGACAAATAGGTTTAGAATTAACCTTTGACTTAGGTTATTGTCAGCAATATTATTATGAGTATTAATGTGCTGTTTTCATTGGTTGCTGTTTGCTCTATTCCAAAGAAATACCATAAACGACAGCTTTTTTTATTTGCTATGTTTATGCAAATTCACATATGAATGAATGAATCTTGTCGGGCTGCCAGATCTCTCGATCAGCAAAGAAGACATGCATATTCTCCTTTCTAAACGTGTATGTGTGATTAGGTGGGTACACCGCCACCAATGGGATTGTCCTCTGCGGTGTCATCCGTAGACAACAAATAATGGATCTCATCATCTCAGTGAGAAGCTCGCGCACACAATGAGCGATGTGTGCTGCGCTGGTTGACTGGGCGAGAGAGTGCAGTATAACTTTGTCCACTAGGGGGCAGCACAGCGGACTGCATCACCAGCTCCACGCTCCACTGTCACAAGGACAGATACAGGAGAACATTCCGAATACAGTGAACTGCAATACGACTTTATAACAGATCACCTCTGGCAAGATCCTCCTTCAATTGAATACAAATCCATAAACCATGCACTACCTTCACTGTAAATATTTCATAAGCTGTATATACTTAGCATTAAAAAAAGTTATTATTTAATTCGATTACATTTAATGAATCCATTTGATTGTATGGTATATATTTAGCATTTTGTGATTTATTACTTATTGTAGTGGCCACTGTTGCCTATCCAAATGTCCATATTGCAATGTCCAGTTTCTAACGTGAAAAGTAATTTATTTCTGAAGTTGTACGTTTTCCAACACAAACGAAAATATACGTTCCTGTCGAAACAAAATGTGTCCGTTCCAAAACATTATTGTTCATGCATTTTGTCAGCTGTTTTCACAGGGTCAAAAACGGTGTGCTCCCAACACCTGCTCCTCCTGATTGTATTGGGCTCTGTACTAATTGAGAGCGACCCTACGCCCTCTACTGGTGGGAGGTTAATCAGAAGAAAAACAAACAAAATGGCTCTTACAGTTATAAAGTTAAGTTACTACCTGATAACTGATAATGTTTTTTTATTTTCCTTCATTAATACCGTGTTCTGGCAGATTTGGCATGTATAACTGCCTCTATACAGCGTATATTCTGACATGTAAGTGGATTAAGTGTACTTTTCCATTTGGCAGCTATTTATATGTTTTGTTCCAAAAGAAGGGGGATGTAGTATCTTGACTACTTCCCGTTCAGGTAATTTGTTGTGATGACGTCAGCAAGGTGCGCAGATCACTGGTACTTGAAATCAAAAAAGATGGACCCACCGCGCCCAAAAAGACACGCGGGGATCAAGTATCAAGGCACCAATTAACTGTAATACTGAAATACATGTCACCGGTCTTGACCGGGAGCCACACCTGACGCTGAACGGCGTATTACCGATCAACGGCGTCTCGCGCGGCAAAGTCTTACCTCCTGCTGTGGACGATGCTGAGCAGAGTTTCACAAGCTCTTCTCAGTCCGTCCATCTTCCTCTTTGAAGAACTGGCGCAGAGCACGTGCAAAGTATGCCAGTTATTGTCTTTCTCTCTCAGAGACCACGAACATAAACCCGACGCCCTGTCTCGTCCATTGCAGCCTGGAGGGTCTCCTCTCGGTTCTCAAGCCGTCCCTCCCCGGAGTGCGTTCATTGGTGCAGTGACCGGTCAGGTGGAGGCCCAGGTAAAGCGCTCCCATGCAGAACACCCTCCCAGTCCCCGAGGATCTTGATCTTTGTAAGTTTTATTAGCGGTTGGCAAGCAACTGTTTTGGTGCACTTAGTTGTTTTCCTTGACTGTTGTTTTCATCCCTCCTGCCTGTTTACGAACTCTTTTCAGATGCTCCCACAGCATCAGCCCACATTCCCCTCACCTGGTTCTCCATGCCCATCTCACCTGCAGCATGTCACAGAGTCGTTTGAGGCCTAAGCTCACAGGCTAATACCTCATCGTTCATTATACATTATTATGTACTGAAACAGCAGTATTTGAGATAAGAGCGATAGAAACGGCGGTAAAGTCAAAGTTGACCTCAGCATCAGAAAGTGACCTGAAGTCAGACCGGTATGTGAGAAACACAGCGTACTGGCAGAATGGTGATAACTCTGTCATCAGTAACATGAGTCACGTGATCAGACCACCGTTTATTGGGGTTGCCTTGTAGAGCCAGCTTGACCTGTGTGTTTAACAGTTGAGTTTGTGCTGCATGGCCTCAGATCAGATTAAATCAAGATGCTAGTTCCTCTGGTCACTTTTGTCCCTTAACAGGAAATTATAATGAGATCCGGCTATTTTGATCAAGTAAAAATTGGGATTGTACTGTACAAGTAACAAGATATTAAGTGGATGTTATGCTGTTAGAAATGCATAATAATAGATAATGTTGATGATTATTGTTTCAGCACTTAAATTGTAACACTACATGAAAGATGAATAGTGCTGTTTAACTTTTTGTGAGGAGTGTCAAGTCTACTGGACATGGACTTTCTTCATGTTCCCTTTCTCCTCCTCTAAGCCATCAAACTCGTCTCTGGAACATATATAGTCTCTTTGTGATTCAGCTGCAATCAGCTATTCCCAATGTTGGAGGATTGTCTTCCTAACCCGGTGCAGAAGTGGAAGCATAGTGAGAGGCATAGTGAGAGGCATCGTGAGAGGCTTATTGCGATGTGCAACCATGAAGGAAGGTAGCGCTCACACTGTGCCAAGCCAATGTCGTGGAGCATTGGATTACTAACCCGATGGCAACGTGTCATTCATTTTGCTGTTTCAGACAGGCTAAAAACTCTACTGTTTTTTCCTTCCATTATTCATAAATATTTATATATTTAATATTTATATATGTATATAGACACAATAAAAATAAATAATTCAAAGAAATAAGAACATTTACTTTTTAAATATAAGAAATTATCTTAAATATGTTCTAGGCAACACTCATTTCACTGAGCACAGCTGAACACATCATTATGTAACAGAAGTGAACCTGCACACATCATGTAACTCAAGTTAACATATGTCCACTGTTCAATGCAAATAATATATATATATATATATATATATATATATATATATATATATATATATATATATATATATATATGTAGTGTGTGTGTCCCCCAATGCTGTTTAAATAAATAATTAAGTAGTTCAGTTAATAGTACTAGTTCAGTATGTTTGTTTCCTACTGTCATCTCTCTTGTTTATATTGTTATTACTTCCATTGTTTGTTTTTACCTTTGTAAAGTGCTTTGCAAATAACATCTATTTTTATTATTTATACAGAATGTGATTAAAAGTTTAAAACTACGACTAAACATTACAAGAAAACATGAGCTTGTTCAAATGTCAAGTTAAAGTTATTCATTTAAATATTTAGTTCCTGTTGTGCAAGAGCTCGTTGTAATTTAAGCAATTAAATCAGTTTCATAAATGTGTGTCAGAGTGGTGGATATTGTGGGATTGAGACATGAGGGTTGGAAATGGAAGCCTGCTCGTTCACGGTCAGGCAGCGCAGGAGATCCCCTCCTCCTGAGCGTCACACCTTCATTCAAACTACACTTTACAAAGGGGACACACAACTTTCACAAACGTCCTCATCATTGCGCATACATTCGCATTACCTATGGTTCAGTGAAGAGATCATGACATCTGACAGTGGAATACACTTTATGTGGTTAAAGTTTTACAAGCAACAATGAAAACAAAAAATGAACGTTTAAAAATCCGAAGAAACTAAATATTCCTTAACTTAATGCACCCAAAACAACTGCGATGGTTACTAAATTGGAACAGATCACCTTTTCATCGTTTCATTGATCAATTAATGTCCAGATTTGACAGGAATTGAATCGCTTTCCAGATTGTGAGAGCACTTCAGATACAAATAAAACCGTGCACACATGTGAGACTTGTTGACAGGTGGTAAGCACGCAGATAACTTAAGACATTCGTTACAATAACTTAAAATAAAATAAATATCTGGCCCAGCAACACTCAACATGACACAGTACTGCAAATAAAGCGCAAGACTACGACGTCATTAGTCTTTTCACACTCAAAGCGGCGTCACTCTCTTACTCTCGATACCCTACAGGTGAACCCCAGTATCGGGTCGGCTTGTCTGATCCGAGCCGCTATAATGCTTTTGCTTTGAAGTCATGGTCATCTCATTTCCGGCGTAAATATACCGGATTTGATGCAGCTGCCAAATCAGTCCCGGAGAGACAGCTTGACTCTGAAAGCTTCGTCCGACGAGCTCATTACTCGATAAAAGAAGACCAGTCCCGTCCAACGTAGCATTCAAGCACAGACGCGTTTGTTGTAAAAATGTGTGTTTGTCTTTTAGGGCCCGCGGTGGCAAAACCCTCCGGTCCGCAGCTGCCGTCGCTCCCCGGTTGACGTCGGTGTGACTCTGGAGCGTTGTGCTTCCTCCGCTGCCCTTTGCGTGTGACCCCGCCCCTCGCGCTGCTCTGAAAATGTGTGCGAGCTGCGCGCGACTGTGGGCTCGGGTCGGTTTGGGCTGCCGCTACTTTCACGTACTCCTCGTAAATATACAAACTGGGCACGCATTAAAACATATTTTAATCGAAAATACACGCAATTTATACAGATAGTGGAGTAATGCAACGTGGTCTTGTCCGAGGAGTGTTATACATGTTTAGTAGCCTAAAACCAAACGAGCTGCAGCCGTAGAATAAAGAGAACATGCCTGTAGCCGCCACTTACAATGTACTGGCTAATCTTCCAAAGTATATACACACAAAGAGCCAAATATAAAAACAATATTACTCATCCAGTAGTATACAGTAGACTATATACATATGCATGTAATAGAAATTGCTACACATATTAGTAAATAAAGATTGTAAGAAAGTAGATCACATATTCAGAGAGTACCTGAAAGCGGCACAGACTTAGCCTGGTGCGTGTGCACGCGCGCGCGCATGTGTGTATGTGCGCTCTTACGCGCTCTGTTTGTGAGGCAGCGAGTTGCGTGCGAAGAGCTCGACATGTCATTCAGAGGAATCCGCCACCTGAAACGCGAGGAAGTGAAGGCGACTCATTTGGGTATAAAGCATCAGCCAACATCTGCCCCGAGCAGTGCTCAGCTGATGAAAACATCAGCTCGGAGCTCACACAGGACCTCCGGTACATTTCGCTTCCCTTGGATTTTATCATTCGGCGTTACCGAGTCGGTGCACCCGGGAAGACGCATCTCTTTTCTGCACTTTAAGTGAATGTGACCCCCACAGCCATCACTATACTGGAACTAACTGATATCCCGAGGGATTTCGGGTCAGTGCTTCTTATTCTTTTTTGGACGTGTTCTTGTTTATTTACCTTGTTATTTTATTTGTTTATTTGTTTATTTTGTGTTGTTGAGGTATTCGGCTTTGCTAATTGTCGATTAGATGAGTCGCACCAGTGTGCTGTGCTCTCACTATATGGCGATAGTTAGTGAACCGTTAACCTTTCTGCTGCTAATTAACAGATTATTTTGTCGAGATTTAAACGACAGCTTTATTGCGTGCCGGGATTTTCTGCACCCCCACCTAAAACACAACAACATACAATAATAATAATAATAACAACAACAATAATAATAATAATAATTTGACAATAATAATAATTAATAACAATAACAATACTATTATTAATAATAATTAAAATGAACTCGTGAATGCTTACTGTTTTACATGTGTTAGGTTTGAGTTAACGTCCTCTCTATCTCATCCGCAGCGCACCTGTTACCTCCACGGAGCGCGAGATCATGATACCTCCGGGAGACTGCATGTACGCGGGCAGAAAGAGGAGGAAGCCCGTCCAGAAACAGTTAAGGAGCGATTTGTTAAATTGATGGGGCCCCTTTGCCCCGGCGGACTACTCCCGGCCAACTTGCAGGGCCACTTCTCTCTCAACCTTGTCATTTGTTAGGAAGTTACAGAGGTGTAAATTTGCCAGCTCCAGTTGGTATTAGGATTTTAAAAATGTTTCTATGTGTAGCACTGAAACAACATGAGATCACATAGCTGGCACACCAGCATAGCACACACTAATATTGGAGCACTTATTATGGGTTATTTAATAATATGCTTCTTGCTTCTCACTTAATAATACATGCCTATTTGCTTTCCTCTTGATGCATAATGTCAGTGGAGGGGCAATGATCATGTATTTTTTAATTAAAAAAAAAAAATTCTAACATGTTTTTACCCACAGGCATATAAGTAAATCATATGTTGGACTGGCAGTGTTCCAGTGTCCATAGTTTTGAATGTAGAGGACAGTATTATTATTATTTTTGGGCCCTCTTGTTGGCTGATGTCATGAATAGTGAGTAGGTTATATAAGATGATGGGGAGGGGAGTGATCATTTAACAAGGCCTGTGGCAATTATAAAGTTTTCATGTTTTGCACTGCATCCGCCTGATGAGAAAGGAAGTCGTTGCCACATCAAATCAATACTGCTTGTGCACTGGACAGAAATACACTTGGAATTGTAGTCTGCTAGTCATGCCATTAGATATATTTTTAGGACTTTGTTTAATATTTAAATAATAAGGCTGTTTTTGGTACTTTTAGTTCCCCCAATGAATATTGTAGAAGTGAGCAGAGCAAAGTCAACTTTGGTTTCGCTGAATAATCCGATCAGACCGGCACACTCAAGATATTTTTATGATCTATGTTTTCCCGCAATGACTGCAACTTTTATCCATCCGCCAGATTAAAACAGAGAGGGCATGTACAAACTTATTCTGTCCGTCCGATCAGAAACTCTTAGCTGTGGATATTGGAGCTGACCATTACATACGCGGCTCATGTTAAGTTCAGCTGTAACTCTGTGGCACCCCATTCTAAATCACACACATAATTCGCTGCCTAAGGAGCATATTTCATATGCTGTGCAGCACCGAGAGGGACAGCGCAATAAGTCCAATAACTTTACCATCAGGAGTTGGTTTGAAGACGGGGAACAGCCGCAGTACATTTAGGTAAATGCAGATATAATATTGTGAAGTGAGCCGTCAGGACGTGGAAAGATATTCTGCAGGAAGGGAAACACAACTCATTTGTTCTCGTCTGGTTGTAAGCGTACACATTTCAATTCCAAATAAAGAGACTTGTCATTTTAGTAAACACATTGGGGGGCATCGTGTGCTGGGGATATAGGAAATATAGTTGGAAGACAGAGTGTGCAGTGTGGTACATTAGGTCACATGGCTCTACTTGGTCTGGCATGGTGCTGTACAGCAACAACAATAAAATATGATATTATTATAAGGAGGAATAAATATAAAACACAAATTTGATATAAACATTTCTTATAAAAAATTCATACTAACGCTTCCTTTTAATATTTGCGTGCGATCGATCCCCCAAAATAACACACAGTGTCATGAATCAGACATGGGAGCATGAGTTTTACAATTTGGAAAATGTAATAATGATAATAATAATAATCTAAAATGGTTCGAGTTTCAAGACTTGTTACCTGACAGACTATGTCTCTCCCCTCTGTCCGTCTCGCCATCAGGAAGCTGTCCTCGGCCAATGAGAAAACCAACCCGTCCAAGCGGCACAGAGACAGGCTGAACGCTGAGCTGGACCGGCTGGCCAGCCTGCTGCCGTTCCCCCCGGATGTCATCTCTAAGCTGGACAAGCTGTCCGTGCTGCGCCTCGCAGTCTCCTACCTCCGCGTCAAGAGTTTCTTCCAAGGTAAAGGAGGTCGAGGGGTCGAGGGGTAGTGGCGGGTGGAGGGGTGCTTCGCTTTAAGTGTGCCTGTCTCTGAGTTCAGAGGGAGTTGTGAGTTGACGTGTGGGGTTACTAAGGTGATATGTGCTGCTGTAAATGTGCATATAGGTCAACTGATCTAGTTCTGATAGATTAGTGTTATAAAACTGACCCACGAACAAATGTGAAGCGATTCCAAGATAGAACGACACATACATATATGTACTTTTAGAAGTTGGCGTATTATAAATAATTCTATTCTGGTTTCAGGGGAAAATAAACATAAATACATCTTGCAATATTTGAGAAATTATCATTTTAAAGATATGATCCACGGATGCATCGTTTTCTTCTCAGTCCACCCTCCCTTAAATCCCTATGACCCTTTTGTGTGTTGTAGCCGCATGTAATTAAAAGATATGAGGCACACTCCTCCCCAATCCACTGAATGCCTCCATTCCTCTCCTCGTGTTGCTCCAAAAATTCACTTCAAATATTCATGGGCCGCTTCAGTGCATATTCCGTTGCCGGTGGCTTCGGCGGCTGCCTCATCGACTCAGAGGCTACTGGCCCAGCTGGATGCGACAGCTCTAAGACGAGATGTAGTTTTATTTATTTTTTACGTCTATAAAGAGCAAAGAATAATCATCTTCCCCCTGCACTGAAAGGGAACATGCTTGTGATGAAGTCAACTCGGGCCGAAAGGGAGGGTAGTGGAGAGGAGGCCGCACAGAGAGGTCCTGTGAGGCTCTCTGTGTTCCTCGTCCCGGGGGCTGAAAGAAAGTCCTCGCGGATAGCCGCTCCTTGGAAACGTCAGCAAAGGGATTTGAACAGTTTTGACCAGCAGGACGTTTTTCAGCCGCCACCTCTTCGACACATGTGGCTCTCCTCTTTCCCCTTCTGCTCCTCTGATCCTGGCAGCGGCCTTAATCTTCATCATCTGCTGCCTTGGTTTGGCATGGCACCCAACAACTGGCATCCTGTTGGCCAGAGTCATTGAACTTTATACACACACACACACACACACACACACACACACACACGGTTACTTGTTTTACCCCGAATGCTCATGGGGCTTAGCCATCACGCAAAGTTGTAGTACAGGTGCTAATTGGACTTATCAAAGGTGCCAGCCCCAGATAAGAGATCACGCAGAGATAAAGACCAGAACTGCTGCCTCGATGCAAGAGCGGCGAGCGAGAGAAAACCGATGAGGTTCGGTCACGTGGGCGAGGAGCGCTGAAAGGCAAGAGTGGTGAAGTTTAATAGTCTCCTGTCCTGAAGGGTTGAAGGCCCTATAGCGTTTGCATTATTATTTTTATCCTGAACTCTTGAAACATGGATTATTGCAAAAGCCTCTATTTGTGTTTGCCAACACTGCCTGATGTCTTGTTATCAGTGGCAGTAGTGACCAGCTTAGCTGGTTTTTAATGCTACACTAATGAGATTAATCAGAGTGGAACACGAGGGATTTGGTTTTGTATACAGCTCGACCCTCTCTCTCTCACTGCACTCTCAGAGCCGCTGGTATTTAAACCTGCATCGTGGCCAGAGCTCTCAGATAAATTCAAGATGAGCAACATCCTTCCTGCGGTTTGGAACAAGAGTCATAGCCCCCCCCCCCCCCCCCCCGGCCCCCCCCCTTCTCTTTTGAACACTGAGTCAGCCCCAGAAAACACGCTCTGAAACCAACTTTGTATTTGTACACTGGTATCTAGATGAGGAATGATTATTTTCCTGCTCATATTGATGCAGTTCTCCTTTTTGTCCACCGGGGGGACTGTATGAAGTATCCAGTCATGACTGATGATGTCCAGTATAGTGAGTTGTGATCAAGTGGCTACGGGATGGACTGTGCCATTTGTTTTCTCATTTTCAAACAGATTCACTGGCTTGGTTTACTCACTACACAGTTGAAAGGTTTAGAGAGGGGGGGGGGGGGGGGGGGGGAGGAGGATCGTGTGGCAGGTGGTTTCGGGAGCACACTGAGATTCTACCGGTCGTCTCTATTGCGTGACTGTTCAAGGGTGGAGTAAAGTGAACAGTATGTACCTATGCACTTTATGCAAATACACCTCCAGGCTATGTGTCTGTGTGAGTGTGTGAGTGTGTGTGTCTCTGTGCGTGTGTGTGTCTGTGTTTGTTTGTCTGCATGCCGGTGTTTGAGTAAATAAAAAGCGGCGCCAGACAGAGAATTATTTCAGCCAGTTTTCCTTATTCATCATATTCCATGATGTCCTTACGGGCACAAAGCGATACGTGAGGCCAGATGAATTCATGTGCTATTTCTATCTCATGCACTTGGACATTTCTTAATAAAATGTTATTTCCAATTTTATTACATTTTTTTTTATTATTTCGGCTGCCTGGACTGTGTACATTTACACTCATAAAATATAATTCACATGGATGACATGTACATGTTTTTGGATATACAAATGTATTTTTAAAAACCCACATTCCCCAGTGGCTGAGATCCATTTCAAGGGGTTCAGATCCAAGCGGTCATACACCTTTATTGTCTTGCAGTTCAACTATAAAAGCTGATTATTAATATAATTAACCCATTATTAGTGGTTAGTGATGCCACAGTTATCCCCAGTTAGTAAAAGTATGAGGGCTCCTTCAAACAAATATCAAACAAACAAATATACAAACAAATTAATCAAAATCATCAATTCATAGCCTACAGGCTTTGTCCAATTCCTTTTTTAATATTTTTTATTTTAGGTCAGGGTATCTTTGTTCTCAGCATTTCTAGGCAGATGCCCAAGTGAGTAGGATCATGTGTGTGTGTGTGTGTGTGTGTTGACAGTCAGCAGGCTGCAGTTCCCGTCTCTTCCATGCTAGGTCTCTGTAATTGCTGAGCTTGTTAAATATTTACCCTAAGGATTAACTATCCCTCCTCCTTTGTCTTTCTGCCCGATTGCCTTTAATGCTCCTCTGGTCTGTTTTGTGCGATTGTGTTTCACTGCTGTTTTTCTCATTATTTGAAACTAGAATTTTGCTTTGTTTTGAATATTTAATAAAGTTGTTCGTCTGTACTTTTCCGTCTATATCTGGATTAATCACAGACTTGCACTTTAGTAGCACTTGAATGGCTCTTATTATGGTACTTTTGTAGTTTGACTATGATGAGGAAATGTTACTTTCTGTATTCTTGTTGTTCTTAGTTTGTACTCTAGGTTGAAATGCACTTATTGTAAGTCGCTTTGGATAAAAGCGTCTGCTAAATGACATGTAATGTAATGTAAATGTAATGTACTTTCAGAAGGGATCAGGTAACTAATGGAAGAATATTTCCTTTTTAATTAATTTGTGTTATTGCTGAAGAGCTGTTTATGCATTTGTTTTGTATTCCAGTGGCATAAAAGCAATCATGATATCTTGTAAATAACTGATTTGAGTTCAGAGAGAGCAAGAAAATGAGACGTGCACCTTTACTCTTTATTCCTTTTCTGTGTTCCCGGAACATTATGAACTGAACGTGGCGTCAAAAGAGAGAGCAGAAGTTAACAGGGCTGATGAGTATCAGATGGACGTTATAAAGCAGAGGACCTGGAGACCACATAATACAGGACTCCTCTTCCCTAACGTGTTTTGCACTTGCGATAGCGGCTAATGCAGTCCATGCGTTAATATTCGTTGCTGACATGATATATCTATCTCATGAGGTCCAACGGCGTGTTGGACCTCCCCTTTCTCTATTTCGTGTGTGTGATGTGGTCACGTCCTCGGCTGCTGTGTCTCGGATGAAGCAGAACACACTCAAACAAGACATCTTTGAGAAAAGTAAACTTGTGACCAGATGATCAGCAGTTCACGTCCCCAGAATAGCTGAGGCAGTTTCATGTGTTTGTTTTTGGAACAGAGCATGACTTTGCATTGACATTAAACCTGCTGCATTGTGTTGTGTGAGAGCGTTGGGTGTGTGCGTCGTGACTTAGTGCGGTTGTTATTTTGACAGTGTGGGCGGTGAGGTGCGATAGGCTTTCACTTTGACGGCGTCTGTCACCATCGCAGCTCTTGACCCTCTTGGCATGGATATCTTATCCCAGTGATCAGTGTGTGCCTTCCTTTGGTATATTCCCTTTAGTATATTTCCTATACTAGAGCTAAAATCCATCATCTGTACCTGTTCTCACTTTATTTATACTCCCTCCTGTATAGTTTATGCATTGTTTAAAAAATAGACCGACACACTGACCTCAGTGAGACATCAACCACCTGGAAACCATCTCTGTGAATTCGGTGCTGTATTGCTTCACTTTCAGAAAAGGATCCGCCCTGAAAATCATTACCATCTTCACCACATCGCAACTATCCCTGAAGGTGTAAATGTATCCACATCGCAGCAAGGTGTATTTGTAAGTGTTTGCTTGTGTGTGTGTGTGTGTGTGTGTGTGTGTGTGTGTGTGTGTGTGTGTGTGTGTGTGTTTCTGGAAGCTCACGATTAAAGCCCCGCTTCCCCTCATAGCTGTCAGTCCACACAAAGCCACACAAAATGTGACGAGAGACTCAATTATACCTATCAGTGCCACGTTTGGTACCTTGGCATGCCGATCACTTCACTGCCAGGCGGAATCCACACAACAGTGTTTGGACCGGCGCTGTGCGTCTGTGTCGCTCTCTTGTTTCGCTACGTGTGTCGTCTGCCTCCAAATGCTGGGTGAGCTTTAAGAAAAGAGGAAGAGAAAGGACACAGCGCCTGCAGACTCACGGCAGGCGTACGCCACAAGTGACGTACGGCCAGCAGACAGCAGACAGGTTTTGTAACAATAGAGGAAGGAGGGAACACGACGAAGCGGTTCAGTCTGGATCCATGTGCCGGTTCTTAGAGAATGTCGTGGCCCCTCAACCGGACAATCGGCGTTAATCCTCTTCATGTCAAATCCAGTCGATACGTGTGCACATCATTCCCAAAGAGGGAAGTGCTGCAGCGTGATAGCGGTTTCTGAATGCAGGCTGTGCTCAGGGGGTGAAACGTGTATCGGGTCACACCGCAGACAGACTTTGTGTTTACTAAACTCTCGGTGACCCCACGCTTTTTCCTTCCGCAAAACCCATAGGCAGGCGAGACCGTCGAGCAGAGGCCAAGACGAATCAGCGCGCTGCGTGGACTAGAGACGAAGTGAAAAGGTTCAGCATTAGAAAGGTCAAGATATGGTCATTTCACTGTTGTGAGTTTTTTAAACAAGATGTTCGCGCTCTTGAAACTCCTGGTGAAACGTGGACCCACAGTTTTTTTCGTGTTTCTAAATGTTGCCAGGAGATTGGCAGCTTGTTCAGGTTCACTCAGCCTCCTTAAGTCTGCTCCAGTGCAGATCTGTGCACGTTGTTACCCCAAACGCGTGCTTGGGACAGACATATTTTATACAACTGTAGTTTAAAAAGTGTTTTGGCCACGGTCAGGCTAGCTGTTTCTAGCTGTTTCTAGCTGTTTGCCCCTGCTCCCAGTCTTTATGCTAAACTAAGATAAGTTTATTCTTTTTTATTTGTATTTAAAATGACTGTAGGAACTCGTTTACTGACCGTTTCATGAGAATCCGAATAACTTAACCCGTAAGGCGTAAGCTGTTCGGTTGACCTGTAGCACTAGTATCATGCGCTCCCAGGTTGCGACTATGCACCGAGGGCACAGCTCATTAACCCATTTGTTGCATCTGTCCTTACCTTTTTGTAAGTGAACACTGAAACTCCCCGGAGGTCAAAGCCATTGACCTTTTCATTGTCCCCCGTTGTTTGACCCAATCACACACGTATGGAGAGATTAGAAGGCAGAAATCACCAGGAATTAGGGAGACTTCTCGGGTAATTGGTATCAACTTGACGAGCTGTGAATCGATGCTGACACGCAGATTTCTGGACGCTGTCGTGGCGTTGGGCGATGGCACATTTGAGTCCTCCAGCACGCAAAGCTTCAAAGCCCAAAGGATGCGAGGACTTCAACCCGTCAGCCCATCAGTTAAATGTCATATGTCACAACCAGCCTGGAGACGGACACAAGTGGCCAGCGCTGTGCTGGTGTTGGTGGCACGGCATCCCCAGTTCACCCGGGGCCGAACATTACAACACATTTACATTATGAGCAATGAAAAGGTGACAAAGTGGACAAAAAGGGGGTATTTAATTCACGCACACACACACACACACGCACATATATATATATATATATATATATATATATATATATATATATATATATATATATATATATATATATATATATATACTAGGTCACATTCTCATAATTTCTTTTGACAGTTCATTAGATCATTTAATGTAGCTTCTCATTCCGATTCACATCGCTAAACCCTGATAAGATCCTGTGATGTGTATTGATTAAGAGCATCCAGGGAGATAATAGAGCACTGCATCCTAATCTGTTTCTGGGTGTATGCTGTTGAAGCAGAGACCATTTTTTCTTATGTGTAATTATCATCATGAAATTGGGGTCCAGATTCGCCCTGTTACCCCATTTCTGTCCCTTGTGTTTCATTAATTATTTGTCGGTTTTCTCTTTTTTTTACTGCGACCACGACTAACACTCCCAGGTTTCTCCTCCTCCTCCTCCTCCTCCTCCTCCTCCTCCTCCTCCTCCTCCTCCTCCTCCTCCTCCTCCTCCTCCTCCTCCTCCTCCTCCTCCCCCTCCTCCTCCTGCCCTTCCTCCCCGTGGGGTTCTGCTCTTCTGTTTGTTTCACTGACCTCTGTGAAAGAAAATCACCTCTCATCTCCATGTGCTTCATGAAGAGTGCGTGATCAGGCTAAATGCCAGTGCTCAGGCTTTTCTCCTTCCTCTTTCCTCGACATGCGATGTCTGTAATTCCGTGCTATGGGTTCTATATACAAACGTAGACGTATGGCCGCTTAATACGTTTACAGTGTCGATGTTAATGTGTTCTCCCTGTTATGACTAACCTAATACCCGTGCTCAGGCTCTTATCATCCCTGTCTGTTATTTTGGCATGCTAAAACCCTGTTCATTTGTTGTGAATGTAACACAGAAATAAGTCTAGACACTAATGCAATATACTAACAGTGGTGATTTATTGTGCACTTTAATGTATAATTTGGCCATTTTCATACCCACGCTTGGGTCAATATAACAACATCGGCCTAACTTTCCCCAGGACCCATGGGTCAAATAACTAGAAGCATTAACATGGTTTTAACCCAGATGTATTATATAATTATATTATATACCCAACTCGAATAGTATGGTTGAGAACTGTTATAATCTACTCTCGCTCTTTTGCAATTTAAAACGGTCTTAAGATAAAACTTTAGCTTTAAGTCAAAACAGACATTTTATTTAAGGAAACTATTACAGACCATTTCGACTCTATGCGTAGGTTTATTTTTTTTTCTAAATGTTGTGTGTGTATCATAGATCTGCTCGGGTGCAAGAGTTGTGTTTGTGGAAATAGAACAATTTCTAAAATAACATCAAGATCACAGTCATACATTTGCAATTCAAAATACATTTATATATATATATATATATATATATATATATATATATATCTTTATTTTTTCTTTATTCCAACTAACATATAGTCCTCATCCGCTGACCCGTTCCATGCTGAATTGCCCTTTAGTTGCATGTCGGCTCACTCTCCCAGCCTCTTGCATGTTGTATGTTCGCCCCTCTGCAATAATCAGACACACAATGGCTGTTAACTATCGAGACAGGCCAGCCACGCTAATCCCTTGTATGTGTCGAGAACCATGAATGGAGAAGCCGCCTTCTGCATTTAGGGTCCTCACAGCTAACTCATTAGTTGCTTGAATCAAAGGCATGACACTGGCTTTGTCCCTGCCTGGCCTCTCGTGCCACAGACACTGAACTCGCTTGAGTGGAGCTTGGCTCTGTTGTCCTGTGGGGCCAACAGAGCCCCCTGGGATCACAAAAGGCCATAAGTGAATTACTCAAATCAGTGCCGAGGGGGCCCCCAGCTCCCCCCGTTAGACGCTAACTGTAACATCTAGTGGCGGCCGTGCAGCAGTGGGAGGTGTGTGTGTGTGTGTGTGCGAACACAGACGGGTGTGTGTTTGAGTTTGAGTGAGTGTGAATAGACAGCCAGGACTCATGCACAGTGAGCAGCAGCCTTTGTTGGCCCAACACTATTGTTGGAAGCTGTCTTGTGTAATTACTGCCACAGCTACCACCTAGCGCGCCGCTCTGCCTGAGCAGGGGAAGCCTCCGAGGGACACGGAGGGAAGCAACAAGCGCACCGAAGCCCCCGGAGCTCGAGTTGATAATTATATTATGGAAGCACTTTAAGGATGCTGCGGTGCTACAAACAAGCTGACAAATCCCAGCTGTTGTCTTACACAGTTTATTATATCATAGCATTCAATTAGAAAAGCTATATTTTAAGTTCACAGGGTGCGCACACTGTAGTTACTGCACAGCGGTTTGGTTAGAGGCAGGGACGTTTCTCATCCCAAATGTTTGCTCCGCTGTCGGTTTGCAGCGTAGCTGTACGAGTTTCTTTACAAGCACGCCACTCTATCATGCTTAACCCCAACTACAGCCCTTTTGGCTTGGATTAACTCATTTCAATTTATAGTCATCCCCCACATAGCAAAAACAAATAGACTTTGTTGATCTCCATGCAAACATGCAATATGGCAAACAGAGTCAGCACCGCCCAAAGCCACATTTTGAGTGCTTTGGGAGATTTGATAACTCATTAAGCCTCCGTCCTTTTTTTCTTCTTCTTTTTTTTATTTGATGTGGCATGTGAGCATTTCTCCTCAGAAGCAGCTTCCTGAGTTTAAGAGAAAACACAGATTGTTGTGGCTGTTTATTGTGAGATCACTGAATTTGGAAAAGTGAATACATTTTGTGGAAATGCTGGAATGCATACGCTGACCAAAGGAAAGTTCCTACATGTGGCCTCAATTGGAATTACAATTGCACAAGTAACCGAATCAATAGTAGAATCCACAAATCAGATTTTGTTGTTGTCAAGCTCGTCGGTGTCCCTCTGCGGTCCCGTCCACGTGCTTTGTAGACGGTCCACAATGAACTGATTGATGAAACGTCTTTCTCTCCCCTGTTGCCTCTGAGTGAGCACAAAGCGACACCACAACCAATTTAACACGACCTCCCGCATAAAAAGCTCACTGGTGTCGGTAATGCGATCTTCTGATGGCTAAACCGAGCGGATGGAGAGTCTATTTGCAGTGGCCGATGAATATACTCAGCGACACTGCGGCTCTGGCACGATGCTGATCAACGTCTCACACAGACTGTAAACCAGCTACGGATTCCTGCGGGAAGCGGAGAAGAAGCAGGAAACCGCACCAACACACTCCCTCAATGTTTTGCAGTCTGTGTCATAGTTTTTGCTCTGTTGATGAAATGAAACCTCACCTGAACGCATCATGATCCTGGCACACTGGCAGCTTGGCGGCAAAACAAATGTAAATGACAATGTAAATACCAACGCTTAGTTGAGCGATGTAATTAATGCAAAGGAACCTGAAGCCTAAGCCTCCTGTGAGCAGAATCGCTCATTGCTCAAGTCCTACATGTCACCAGGTGGTGTCCTCACGCTGGCCGCCCGGCCGTACTGTACACCGGACCGTTTGTTTTGTCTGTCACCTCCGTTTATCTTAATTGAAGCGTACGTCAGTGTGCAACAGTGGCCCGGTCCCTGCTGTTGTGTTCCCTAATGTAAATCGATATGTTTCCATGCGGTTGGAAAGATCACTAACCAAAGGTGGCATCTGACCCGATACAGCCCTATACGCTAACCACCATCAGCCAGATGAGGTCCCCTTTCATCAGTATCTGATATGGGAAAACAGGAGCACGTAACTCGCCCGAGTAAAAATAGTCCTTCAGATCACGTCATACGACGTTAGGGTCACTTGGAGATGCTTCGGTTGGGCATAGCTTGTTTTTCAATCTTCAAATCCACCATACAATTGTAACTAACACTGGACTAAAGACGTATTGCTGGGCATGCTGTTCACTGTAAGACAAGTATTTCAGTGAGAAGGGGCCACAGTAAGGACTATTTGAATATAGAGTATGTGATGAAGGAGGATGTTTAAAGGGGTTTGTGTGTTTTTTTTATTTTATTGGCTGGTAGGTCTCCGCTGTATACCAGAGAGTCTGAACTCCTTGTGAACTCCTGCTCTCTGCTGAATTATGATCAAATGAGTGGGACTGACCAAATATTTTTAGGATGGAGAGAGACGCAAGCAGAAGGTGCAGCTAGAGGGAGAGCGGGTAAAGACAATCTCATCACACATGCACACACACACACACACACACACACACACACACACACACACACTCAGGAAGATGGGGTGAAGTCAAACATCAGTTAGCGGCAGCAGGACGGTCTCTGACTTGACAGCGTCCAGGCACATTGTTAAAGAGGGACAGCTCTGCAGGGTCAAATGTCTCACCCAGGCAGCCAGGTATCCAGTGAGTCAGGACGGTCAGAGAGAGAGAGTGTGTGTGTGTGTGTGTGTGTGTGTGTGTGTGTGTGTGTGTGTGTGTGTGTGTGTGTGTGTGTGTGTGTGTGTGTGTGTGTGTGTGTGTGTGTGTGTGTGTGTGCAAGAGAGAGACAGAGAGAGGCGGTTGCGTGACTTGTATTAGGCTCAGCCCTCCAGCCCCCCAGGTGTTATTTGTTAGAGAGGAGAAAGAAGGATATATACGTGTTCAACAGTAAACAGAGGTGCAGAGAGGCCCAAATGCTCCCTGGGATCTATTTTAGATTTGTGTATTTGTGCAAGCTTTGTGCACGTGTGCACGGAAAAAAGGGATTTCATCTTGAATATTATCAAAGTGTGAAAGCCAATGAGGAAAACTCCAGTGTGAAGTGATGATTTATCATAACCCTTGATGTGTATATATACACAGTGAGCAAACAAATGCTACTGACTCAAGACTCTCATTTTAGAAGTTTCCTTTTATTTATAAATGTGTGTTTTTAATTTTTTATTCTATTAAACAACTTGAAAGCAGCTAATTATTCCTGCTTAAAATCTTTTTTTTTGGTGTGTGTGTGTGTGTGTCTGAATGCTGGATAGCTGCAACTGCCCCCCCCCACACACACACACACACACACACACTAACTAGTGGAGTTCATGGTGAAAGCTCTCTGAGGTTTTCCGGAAAAAAAGGAAAAACAAATGAGTAAAAGAAGTATCAATTAGAAAATAGAGGAGAAGAACGCTATTTTGAAACACTGTTATTTCCCCCGTTCGTAACATTCTTTGGATTTTTTTGTTGAAATCACACACCTTGGAATATCTATATCTAATTGGAGCCCTAACACATACACACACACACACACACACTTTCAAAGGCTGTTTTGGTTTTAGATATTTGTCGGTGCGAAGCAGTTGGTGGACTTTAATTAGTGTTTCTATTCTACGGTTTAATCTCTGACTCTTCCAAGGACAGTTAGGGACCTCATTCGAAGGGGAGCCACAGGCAGACGAGCGCAGCGCTGATCTAATGACTTATTCATCGGCGCTATGACACGACCCCTTAAAGATGCTACACGACAGGGAGCGAAGGGATCAAGTGGGATCGTCATACACGGTGCAGGAGCTCGCCGGGGCTGATGCAGTGAGGCCTGAGTTCTGGGTGTCATGGTGTTTGTCGAATCCTGGATTTAAAGTCGCCGCATCATCGCGGGTATTTGCAACAAAAGAAGGGAGAACTAGAAGGAGGGAGAGAGATAGAGCGAGGTGGTGGCGAGACGTGTCAGACTCTGTTTCTGTCCCTTAGGATCATGTTTAAATTGGCATGTTGCACTGTAAGACTGAATTTAAACAGCTGCCGGCTTGACCCACAGGAGCACACACACACACACACACACACACACACACACACACACACACACACACACTCTGGGCCCCCCCTAAGTTTGCGTGCGGAGCTGGGAAATTCTCCATGCTAATGCGGGTTTGTTTTCATCATCAAATTGCAAATGTTTTAAATATGCATTGCACATGCAAACACACACACACACACGCACACACACACACACTCACATATATATGCACATTTATCCAGTCAGAGCGTTGACAGTCTAATCCCTGTTTTCATACAGTGTCATGTGTCAAATGAAGAGAGGGAAGTGGCTTCCACCCAATTTTATTTTTCATAAACCACTCCCATCATTATTTAATCCTTTTTTATTTCCTATGCAGTATTTCTCGACTGGTAATGGATCTCAATGCTTTCCATGGGCGTGTTTCCAGATTAACACATGCAAGAGCTTTTCACACCATGGGATAACAATTAGCGAGAGAGCAGGGCGGGTAAAGTCGTGGCTTGTTGATACGACTAGAGCCTGAATTACAAAGCTTTCACATCTTCAGCCCTTAAACTTGAAATGACCACAAAGGCGATCCGACAATTCAAATGAATTGTTTTTTATATGTCTTAATTTACTGAAAACTAAAAAGTTTGGGTGCTGGACGTCTCGCACTCGTTGGAAATCAGGATCAGTTTATCAATATTTAACGGCAAGAAGCCCGATATTAAAATGGAGGGGTCGAGACGTCACACCTCCGGTAAACTGTTCCTTCACAATAAAAGTCTAGTATGATTAAAGTAACGTCACAGGCTTCAACCGGCTTCCATTCTCATGCAGCATTTAAACATGAACTCTTTCAATTTACATGTTATCATTTATATAGAGTTAATACAGATACCAGTGTATTTCCCTTATGCTTCACAATACATTCATAATAATATTCTTCCTAATATTTCCTATTTATAATATCTTTTTATATATATTATTTAAAGCATAAGACTTCCTCTATATACATGTGCGGAATCAAGATAACCTATTATAACCTAACAAAAGAGAAGAAAAATCTGCATAAAGGGATGCAAGTACTTACATTTTAAATGCACTTTCACTTGTTGTGAAGAACAACCGATGGTGTCACCACAGCGGGATTGTGCTAATCTGAAGCAGAATTCAGCTCCGCACCCTTCACCCAAAACGAAAACTCTCAGAACAAAGTTTGTTTTTCAGATATTTCTTTCAGGATCATTTGACGAATTAAATGTGATAGAATTGTCATTTTGAAGTCTAACCCAGTTTCTCTCCGTTAGAAGTTAACCAGGCCCAGCAAACATTGTGACACTGAGAAGATGTTGATATGACAGCCTCCACCAACGTTGAAAGAATGTGTAAATATAGCAGTAAAATAAAAACTGAGTCACATCCACTCGTCGTCCACAGCTGCCACCTGCATCATTTTGTGAAACCAGGACTTCCATATGTGTCTAATATACGTTAAAAAACGCAATTTTCATTTGTATTTTTTACTTTGCTTTTGCTTGGTATGATGTTGATCTTTTTCTACCTCTTCAAAGTCACCGGAGCGTTATCGCTTCAAAAGTTATATTGTCCGTTGCTTTTTACTATTCTGGAAAAGTCATTGAAGCCCCCACCTCTGTGACCTCCATTACAGGATAATGTTATTGTGTTTCCTCTTCAGTAAACCCCCCGGTTATACTGCATGTCGTCCAAAGTTCTTGTCATTCTTTAGCTCAATACATGATGACAGTTAGAGGAAGTGTGAAAACACTTCTGCCCACTTAATTTTCTCTTGGAGGTTTAAATAGAGATAATTATAGCTTTTGGATAAATCCACTTCAGTCTCTCTTAGAGGACGGGGGGGTAGTAAAAAACATCTTTTTTTAAACTGGAAGTGAAGCGGTGATTTGTCTTACCATGGGTAATATGAGGGTAAACAACAGATCGCCGGAGACTCCTTCCCTGTGACTCATGAGCAACAAGTTCACAAAGTAGAGAGAGACAGGCTTGGGAAGAAGTAGAGAGGGGAGGGGAGGAGAGGAGACCATAATAACATCATTGTGGCTGTTTGAAGTCGCATCAGGCCTATTTCCCAGTTACAGTAAGTACAGGCTGTCTGCATGTCTACTGGCCTCTCGCCACTCAAAGGCCACATTCATGGAGGCGCTGCCGCCCTCACTGAGGGCAATTGGATTCACCGGATACCCTTCCCTTCTCACGCAATGTTGTGTAAACCCGGGGACAATGACCTCAATACGTCCTAAAGGAGTTAAGGATGAAGATGCCTCACCCGCTCACATGTCTCGGGCATGATAATGTGGTGATATTTTTATAAATACCCCCTCTCATGCACACACAGGAGCAGCCAATGCGGATTGTTCTGTGTCTATGGTTTCTCGCCCTATCGAGGTGCCATTGGGTCTCTTTAAAAGTGAACGGATCATCCACCATCTGTTCATATTTTAGTCCTTTGTCTTAAACAAAGGAGACTAACTCCAGGACATGTTACAAACTCAACCAGTCCCACTTAGTGAGTTTAAACCGATAATACTGAATAATAGATTGCACTACAGAGCAGAAGTATAGACGTATTTATTTAATTCCCCTGAAATCATTAAGGCTTCTTTTATCTTGCATCATACATTTTCTTGACGTATCACTTTCATTGTCGTTTTATTTCTACGTCAAGGCAGCTGTCTGTTTTTTATTTTTCTTTGTGATCTCCAAACTTGTTAATCTTCCATTTAATCCTTCCTCTCTTGTGGTGCCACCCTTCTTTGCCTGGAGGCCTGCACAACCTCAACCTGTCTGCCTACTGGTGCGGCTTTGGCTGGCCTCCCGAACTCACTCACTTTTCATTGTTTTTCGCCTTTGTGAGTGAGGCCATAGATTCTTTACTTTGAGTCGCTCCTCTTCCCTCACCTGTCGCTTTGCCATAACCTCATGTCTTTGTAAACGAGCGTCGCAGCTCCTACATCAGAAGACTTTTGCAATGAGGTCAACGTGTCACGAGAGACGATACCATGAATGATTTTAACACACGGCCGTGTTCGAGAGAGGTGAAGGCATTGGGGGTTGCAAAAAGACAGAAGGGAGGCATACAATAAAAGGAAAGAAACCTTATTGCATAATTCATTGGGCCATCCCAAAACCAATTCTCCATTCATCCATCCCTGGACCAGCATCTTTGTTCAAAGGTCAGATGGGCCAATTCATGTAGAAAACCCTCAGACTTGACCTAATTGGCAGCGCCATATTATCGTTGATAAGGCTGCTGTAGTAGACATTTAACTATGATTCAGATTTCCCAGAAGAATAGTGCTTTTGTTGGATAATTTCATATGGTTGGTTATTATCTATTCAACTAATCAGACAAGCGTTAGCTTTTTTCAACATCTGCAGGATTCTTAGAAATTAGCAAAAATACAGACGATTACAGAGATTACAGCCTGTACGGCTAATAGATCCCCATGTTTTAAGTCAGCAGCTGGATGGATAGCAGAGTCAAAACACCTGCCAAAAGTCTTCAGCCCTGAGCCTTTACTCTTGGCAGGCCTCTCCTCTCTGCTACTTCAAGCCCTTCTCCTTCTCATGCAACGTCTCCCGGCCAAATTCTCAGTCAATTTCCAGGCCATATTGAGGCTGTTTTGCGGCCTACCCTCTCGTGCTCTTGATGTCGTGACTAAAAACACAAACTGAGATTTGATGAGCTGGAAAATCTCATTTCTGCTTGTGAATAATTATTGTCCATCCTGTGTAGCCTAAGTGTCAACACGTCCACTTTGGTTATGCAGTTAGAGCACAGGTACTAATATGTGAATCTCTTATTTGCAGTACATTCATGGAGTCGCACTGTTCGGGCATGATGCTCGTGTGCTTCAAATGAACACTGAGCCTTTAAGACAAAGCTTCATCAACTATATGCGTCGTGCAGGAACAGTAAGCTTAACAGGCTTAGCAACAGTAACTAGGGGCTGGGCAGCAGAATAATAGATTAAAAGTCTACCGCTGTCCATTTGCGTCTTCCTAATCACCCCAACATATGTTCAAGTGATGAGGAAGGCTGGTTGCAAATGTCAAGAAGCCCCAGGTAGCAAAAGATGCTGAATGTACGTATAAATAAAACAGGCATCCCACACATCACTTTGCAGTGTGGCTGAGCTGGAGGAAAACAAAACTGATGGATTCAATCACAAAGGGGCGTCCTGAAACCATGAAGATGACCTACCAAGTACTTTATGTAAAAAAAGAAAAGGATGCTATGTTATTCTTGTGCACATCTTTCAAAATCCCTGTTGGTTAATATTGGTATCATTCCTCGGGGACATCCTTCGTCCAACAAATCAAATCTGTAGGAATTTGCAAATTCTTTAGAGGGAATGTGAAGGATCCCTTTGGTTCACCGTCTTGCCGTCTCATTTTCTCCCTTCTTTGGTTCGCTGTCATCCCAAGTTACTGTATATTCCTCTGTGGGCCATCCTAGTGGGAGAAAGGTGATGAGAGGATAGAGAGGTGTTGGGAAAGGGGAGGAGACGGAAGCAAGAGGACACAGAGGAGGAGATAGATGGACAGACCTGGTCAGGACAATGTGAGGTTTCATCTCATCGCTGCAGACAGAGATCTTTCTCGTAGAGAGACGTTATTGCAGAGGAATAGACTCTCCCCTGCACTAGCAACTGGCATCATTAAGTCACAAGTGGTTAATGGAAGATTACACCAACCACAGAAAGAGACCGTTCCTATAAATACCCTGAAGCAGAATGTTGCAAACATCACCACCGCAATTATTTCCCTGTTTACGTTTCTCTTAACACGGTTAAAATGTTAAATATTCCAAAAGTCACATGTTTAAAGAGACACATTCAGCAGTTTTCTGCCCACAGACCCCCGATGGCAGTGGCGGAGGCGCAAATCAACATATTAAAAGTCATTGTAGAGGCACACTTTTTTTCAAGCTGTTATTTTAAGGTGGAAAAGTTACATAGTGGGGCTTTAATCTGCACTGCCACAGGTTGAACGTGTGTTCCCAGGAGTGGAGGAATGCTTTGAGCGGCGAGGGACAAAAATAGACATGCTGACCCTTTAAAAGCAGAGTCTGTAACATGTTGTGGCTGCCGAGAGGGAGAGAGAGACGCGCACTCTCTTTAAGACGCCTTTTGTGTAGTGTAGTATTACTATAGTAGTGTGTGTGCTCATGTGTACATTCACTGTGTGTGTGTGTGT